>OX359272.1:16210000-16875000 GCA_947179155.2 Hedera helix | reverse complement strand
TATCTTTCACTCCCTTTAAAGCCTTAATGATCTTGTTACAAACAAACTCGGACAATAGTCTATTAGTAATACCCATATTCAAAGTTACGCGACAAATTCAATAACAATTACTGTCTTTATTGAGCTGCTATTTGTTATTGAATTCGTCGCGCAACTTTGAATACAGATATTACTAACAGACTATTGTTCGAGCTTGATTCTAACAAGATCATTACGGCTTCAAAGGGAATGACAGATAAAGCTACTCATCGTGGAAGAATGCAAATAAATTATCACGTATTCAGCTTAACATCACAAGCTATACAAGACTTATCGTTTAATGCTGATGAATAAATAAATAATTTGTTACCTCCTAAATAAGATTGCGGAATAATAAAGATGTGAAATGTTCACATCTTGAACAATGATCTTCTCTTTAACATCTCATGAACAATTAAACTCCAATAAACTATAAAAAATTGAATGGAAGAAGAAAACATTACAGGAATGAGAACAAGCTTCCAAACAAAATAGACACTGAGTAAGCAACTGTTTGTGGAAGTTCTCGACCATTATTACCAAATGGACACTCACCCCTCAAGGTTTGGAATTCCCTCACCACCTGAAAAAACATTAACGATTGACACCCTGCGACTCTCATAGATGATATCCCAAACTATGAATTTCTTAATCCAAATTCATCCTCATATATGTATCAATTTATAAGTAAATAACTAGCCATTGAACTAGCCGTTAGAGAGTAGTCATTAAAAAATAAAAAGAATCTATAAACTAGCCGTTAGAGAGAGAAATTTTACTAGCCGTTAGAAAGAGATAAATTTCACTAGCCGTTAGAAAGAGAGAAATTTCACTAGCTGTAAGATTTTCTTTCACATCTTTATTTGTCTAACTATTAGCTACTTACCTAACGAGTACGAAAGGTTTGATTTTGCATCTTATTCAGTATATTTGGACCCAGACAAAACAAAATATTAATTTTTAAAAGCTTATATGTGATAAATTAGCGGTTAAAAAGAGAGAAATTTCTCTAGCCGTTAGAAAGAGAAAGAAATATCATTAATTAGCTGTTAGAAAGAGAAAAATTTCATTAGCCGTTAGAAAGAGAGAAATTTCACTAGATATTTTTATTTGGCTACTTACTTTATGAGTACAAAAGGTTTGATTTTGCATCTTATTCAATAAATTTAAATCCAGACAAAATAAAATATTAATTTTTAAAAGTTTATATGTGACAAACTAGACGTTAGAAAGAGAAAAATTTCAACAGCTATTAGAAAGTGAGAAATTTCATTAGCCATAAGAAAGAGAGAGAACTATCACTAGCCGTTAGAAAGAGAGAAATTTCACTAGCCGTTAGATTTTATCTTTCACTAGATATTTTTATTTGTCTAACTATTATCTATTTGCTTTACGAGTACAAAATGTTTGATTTTGCATCTTATTCAATACTAGTAATTGCACGTGTCTGAAGGCATGACGTAACGAAAAATTAAATTAAAATTCGAAAAATATTATATTACTTAAAAACGCTTTATAACCTAAAATAACTTACAAACACACATAACAATTATCATAATTCACCACACCACCATAATAATTAATTTCCTTTAAAAATAGATATCCAGAAAAATTTAAACATATCCACAAAATTAACAATCATCAATAACTATTATTATCATAATTCAACACACCACCACAATAATTACTCTTATTGTTATTATTCTTATTGTTATTCTTCTTCTTCTTCTTCTTCTTCTTCTTCTTCTTCTTCTTATATTATTATTATTATTATTATTGTTCTTCTTCTTCTTCTTCTTCTTCTTCTTCTTCTTCTTCTTCTTCTTCTTATTATTATTATTATTATTATTATTATTATTATTATTATTAACATTATTATTATTATTATTATTATTATTATTATTATTATTATTAATATTATTATTATTATTACTATTATTATTATTATTATTATTATTATTATTATTATTATTATTATTATTATTATTATTATTATTATTATTATTATTATTATTATTATTATTATTATTATTATTATTATTATTATTAACATAATTATTACTATTATTATTATTATTATTATTATTGTTGTTGTTGTTGTTGTTTATTATTAACATAATTATTATTATTATTACTATTATTATTATTATTATTATTATTATTATTATTATTATTATTATTATTATTATTATTATTATTATTATTAACATAATTATTATTATTATTGTTGTTGTTGTTGTTGTTGTTGTTGTTGTTGTTTATTAACATAATTATTATTATTATAATTATTATAATAATATTAATTATTGTTATTATCATTATTATAATTATTATTATTATTGTCATCATCATCATCATCATCATCATCATCATTATTATTATTATTATTATTATTATTATTATTATTATTATCATTATTATTATTATTATTGTTATTATTATTAACTTAATTATTATTATTATAATTATTATAAAAATAGTAATTATTATTATTATTATTATTATTATTATTATTATCATCATCATCATCATCATCATTATTATTATTTAGTAAGAGTTTTGGGGGGAAATTTCGTATGAGTTATGGGATTAAATTTAGTTTGAGTTTTGGGGCGAAATTTAGTAGGGAAGAATCAATCTGGGCCATTAAATTTGGATAAATCAATCTGAAACGTTTTTGTGGTTTGTCAACTTTTAAATTCAAAATGGTTCTACTTTATTATATAGATATTCGGACCCAGAAAAACAAAATATTAATTTTTAAAAGTTATGTGATGCCCTCTCCATAGACAAAAACCTTTTCGAACTTTGTACCAAATTTATTTGGAGAATTTTAAAAGAGCTCTGTATTGTCTCAATATTAGAGTAACACAAACTACTCATTACCACATAATTTACGATTAGTTCAATTATCTGCCACGATTGTTTTAGATGAATTTCTCAAAACGTCCATCAAATAAATGACTTATCAAATAAGATAGCTTTTTTCGGATATTTTCTTAAAGTGTTGCATGGTGACGCAATTCATTTTGTCAACTTCAAATTTCATAAAAGATTTTACCACAATTATTACAGAAATTTTAAGGTGATGTTAAGAAGTACAATAACTATTGATCTCTTTTATTAGTAACGTTCAAAAGACATCTAGTAATGTTATAGTCCGCATTGGAAAAGTAGGAAATAAAAAGTTGGCACATGATGTGCATCAATGATCAAAGCGCCATTTACCCAAGGCTTAGAAATAAAAAAACTAGTATTGATTGCTCATTGTATATATTGATATCTTTCTAGTAGGTAAAATAATCTACGAATGCTTATATTCTTAAATGAAGAAGAGTAGTAGAAATGTTGCTCATGACGTGCCAAGATGTAAAAGCAATCTCTCTCCGTGCTTTAGTTACCTGATGAGCTTATTATATATATATTTATTTCCTCTAGAAATAGATTTATTAGTTATATTTTATTTTAATTAGATTTATTTTGGTGAACATGTGTCAAGAATTTTAAAAGTCTAATTTTGAATTATAAAGCAGACTCATATGAAGAAGTAAGAAGAAAATAAAAGAGGCCCAAACAAAAGATTCAGCTAATATTCGCAAGAAAACCTTAATGTGGAAAATGAGCTGTGCAGGAATAAAAAGAAGTAGAGAAGGAAAAGAAAAGTCAAAAGGATAAGCAACGCTACAGAGGGAATCAAAGAAGCAGAGCGGCAGAAACCAATTAGCAAAGCAACGCTGCAGATTAAGCAGCAGATGCACATAATTATCATGTCGGTTTATTATTCTATCTCTGCCTTTATTATTATCATGTATTGCTAAATTAATTTTTGAGAAAGAATGAAACATTATTAATTATGTATCATCTAAAATTCATTAATAATTTTAAATTGGTTTTAATGTTAATAATTTTTATTTTTCTTTATTGATTGATTTAAATTAACTTGTTTCATTCATAATATCATATATTTTGAATAGTTACAATGAATTTAATTTAGTCTGGGTTGTGTATTAAAGTTTAAATTAAGAACTTAGATTATTTATTTTTTAAATAGTAGATATATATAATACTTTGGTCTTATACATTTAAACCTTGGAAAATTAAGAATTTACAAAAAAAATATTTTTATGAACTTAAATAAAAAATCTTGAGAAAATATTGAATTGATTTTCAAATTGCTACTCTAAATTCAGGAATTAATAATGAATTGTAAGACGATCATAATTAATATTTGTGGATTCTGAACCTCAAAACTTTTCTCTCGTTGATTAAAAGTTAGTTATTTAATTAGTATTGTTAATTTGGTTTAGTTTTAATTAATTTAAATTTATTTTTCGTTAACTGGATTAGAATTAGATTTAATTAATTTTTTAAGAATCCTCGTGAGATCGACCACGTACTTTGCATAAGCTATTTTACAATAGATTCGTGCGATTGCAAGTATTTTTATTAATTTAAGCACAACAAAACCCAACTCAACTAAAATCAACTCAGTAAGTCTTTTCCACTCGTCAGATTTATCTCAAAGAAATTGACTAGTTCTTCAACTGGTCACCAACCTAACACAACCCTCCTTTATCTGGCCTTGAGCCAGTAGTATGCTAACATGCAAGTGGAAAGAATTATTTTTACTCAAAAATTATCTCCATTAACTACCAACTTTGATGTAGGACAAAGTGGAAATAAGGAATAAGAGTACATATCCTTGCAGAGAATCGGTAAAGGAACATACAGAAGCACAAAACTTTAATCCCAAATCAATTCATTCAATAATCTATCCACAATAATGAGTTTACACCCTATTTATAATACTCCTAAACACTCTCATAATCTAATTTAGGCTCTAAAAGATAAATATAAATTAAATGAGATAATTACAAATTATAAAAGCTAACTTAAACACAACTTCTAATTGAAATATAACTCCTAACTAAAATCTACTACTATAATAAAATTATCCTAATTAAAATAAAACTCTCCCACTAAATAATTACATTAATTATCCAATATGTATTCCTAACTAATAATACAATAATAATAATAATAATTAAGAATTTCTTTTTCCTTTCTTCATCATTCTCCTATCCTTTTGAAAAAGCTCATCCACGAGTTTTGAAATATCGAAGAATAACAAACCATGTTTTAGGAGAAGCATTCCAACAAAATCGGCGCAATCGATGTTTCTTTAGCACAATCTTTGGGAACAACATTGACATAAGTAAGAAACTAGATGCACCCTTGTACTTAAATACATAATTCAGCAAAAGAAAATCAACGTGCTCTATCACAGCTGTGTCTTTCTTCTTGTGTTTAACTTTTTTGGTTAATATGGTTCACCTCTTGCACTGTGTTTTCTTTAATGCAAGTCACATTTAAATCTTCGCTCCATTCAACATCCTCTATCACAACCACTTTAAGATCCTCAAGAGTCTCGATAGGGTGAGGTTCTTGTTCTTGAAGAATCTCACTAACGCCGTATATGTTATTTACGCGTTCCGTAATGACATCAACTTTTGTTGCCAATGTTGTAATATATGCAGAAAGTTTTGCTAGTGAAACTTCAATTCGTTTAATATACTCATCTTGTTGTAAACGAGAAGTTGTAAATTTGGCGTCAAATTTGGCATTGATTTTCTCAACATGCATCATGAATCCAACAAAGAAAAATAATTTATTTTTTAATTTTTTTCCTCCCGACAGGGACTAAACTAAAAACTAAGAAAATTGTAGGGGCCGAAATATAAATATTGAAAGTACATGGGCTAATATGTAAAATTTGAAAGTTTAGGGGCATTTTAAAAAATTTACGAAAAACCTTTAGGGACTGAAGTATAATTTTCCAAAGATCTTAATATCAGTAGATCTTTATCTTTTACTTCTTTTTTATTTCTTCTCTCCTCTTCCTGTTTTTTTTTTCTTCTTTATTTTGTTCTTTTTTCTTTTTTTCTTCGAGACGATGGAGATGGCAGGAGGTGTGACTACTGCTAGCACTACAAGTGTCGATTTCATCAAGAGGCGACGACGGCTCAGGTATGTTTTCTTTTCTCTCGTTTTCTCTAGCTTCTTCTGTTTTTTTTTCTTTGGTAGGTAAAGGCGGCTGGATTTCTAGGGATATTTGGGGCTAGAGTTTTTGGGTTTGTATGTATTTGAAAGTAGGTTGTGGTGGAGACTACGACGACGACAATTCCTGCTGCAGATTGTGCTTTCGTCTAGAAAAATTGTTCTCGATTCTCTAGCGAACTTCGACCATTTGATGGAGGCCAGAAAAATAGGGTAGGGAGGAATTGGGTGAAATCAAAAGATATCAGGAATTTTTGCTCTAATATCAAATGATGTAGGACAAAGTGGAAAGAATGAATAAGTGTACCTATCCCTGTAGAGAATCGGTAAAGGAACACACAAAAACACACATCTTTAATCTCAAATCAATTCATTCAATAATTTGTCAATAATCATGAGTTTACAACCCTATTTATAATACTCCTAAACACTCTCCAACTCTAATTTGGACTCAAAAAGATAAATACAAATTAAATGAGGTAATGACTAATTATAAAAGCTAACTTAAACACAACTTCTAATTAAAATATAACTCTTAACTAAAATCTACTACTATAATTAAATTATCCTAATTAAAATAAAACTCTCGTACTAAATAATTACATTAATTATTCAACATGTATTCCTAACTAATAATACAATATTAATAATAATATTAAGAATCAAGAATTTCTCTTTTCTTTCCTCATCAAACTTCTAACACTAATAGTAGAAATACTGACAAGACTGGCAAAATGTGAACATACAGGCTTAGCTTTAAAAATCCATCTCAACTAACTACTATTCTAATATTACTAGCCAAATAAATTACATTGGTATAGCTATATCATGAGGGTTACTCTGCAGTGAATGTCAAGGTTCAAATCTAGTTGTATTTACTTTCATACAAAAAATAGGGTTGCATGAGAAAAAAATCGTGAAAGTATTGTTGCAAAAACTCATCATTCTTAGTGTAGGTACTACCAACCTTAATTTTTTTCGAAGATGAATCCTCATTGACTTTGTAACTAACTTCATCTAAAAGCATGTTTAGAAGGGAAAAATAAAATAACATAAAAAAATAAAGAAAAAAAATAAAAAAAATCAAAACAAACAAAAAAGCTAAACCATCTCACAATCATATTTCCTAAACTCGAGTGTACCCAAACAATCAGAAAGATAGATAAGTATATAAAATCTGTTTTATAGAAATAACTCGAATAAAACAAAGTATATACTAGCATATCTACCGCCCCACATGTTTACACATTTCTTTTTCATAAAATTTTCAACTTCTTTAAGTTCTTTTTCTCGAAACTTACTTTAAATTTTAGTTATTAAGGATTAAGTTAATCTTAAGAAAGTGGAGAAAGAATTCATTAATGGCGGAAGGAAAAAGTGAGCAAATCTACCAATACAAAATGTTCAATGTTCATTTAATAATATAAAAAAATTAATTAAGAAACATCTTATAGTAAAAAACATAAATAGTGTAGAAAATGAAATATAGATTGATAATCTTGCAGCAATATACAAATTCTAATATTGTATTGGATGCACGTAGCTTCTGGGTAATATGTACAATTGTAGCAAACTTAATGTCGTTTTGTATGATTCACGTGGCACGTGAGTACTTCAACTCTAGAATAAAAATATGTGGTATACTTGCTTAGTCTACGAGAAGAACACGAAAACATGAAGAATGTACAATTAACGAGTGACATGAGTACTTCCAAACTCGATACCTTTTCAATTACATCTAGTTTTGCAACACTACATATAAATATACGTGAAGAACACAAAAACATGACAAAAATTTCCCAATGCATACGTTGTGCAGTCATTTGTTTAATTGAAGATTTACGTATCAGATAAGTAAACATAACCTCCCCTTCCCCCCTATCTTTCTCGATAAAGTCGTTTATGACTACATAATGTAACAAAACATCAAATATTAAACCAACCATAAACACTACATTTCAACCACCAAATATATAATCTGTGATAAACTTTTACCACGACTATGAGCTCTATCAACTACTCCATGACCTCCTTATGAAATACGAGGCTCGTAGTTGTCTATTTAGCCAGCATACCAACTGTTACTGATATGGTGGCGTATAAAGTCTAACTTATACAAATCAATACTTATATATAAAGACATGACTAAGATGACGTCAGATGACATCATCAAATCAAATTAATTTGAAAATTTATTTTCTTCAATTTGAAAAATCAGTGAGTTAACTCAATAAAAATTGGCGAGTTAAGTCAGTTCTTCTTCCACTTCCGTCCTCTCCCTCTTCTGCTTCTAGTTTCTCTGTCATCAAGTATATTCTTACTTTGCTCCCCTTATTCAGTTACTCTTCCACTTCCGTCCTCTTCCTCTTCTGCTTCTAGTTTCTCTGCCGTCAAGTATATTCTCACTTTTCTCCCCTCTTTCCCTACATCAAATACACCCGAAAACTCAGCCCGTTAGCAGCTTCGGTCATATATAGGGTTTAGTGTAAAAGAGGAGCACTTCTCTTTCATAAACTTTGCCTCCACAATTGTTGTTGTTACTGCGTGCGATTTGGGATTTTAGGCCCTGCGTGAATACTAAATGCACACATGTTCCAACATGGCTTCTTCCATTGCCTTTTCTTCATTTTGCTCCAAACAAATCTCAATTGGGTCTTCCAAATCGGGATTTTTACAAAATGGATTCTCTTTCAAGTCAGCCTCTCCTTCTCCAATTTCACAGAAATCTCAATCTTTAGGTACTATAAATGCAAGAGTAGCCATAGATAAGACCCTTTTTGAGTTCGATAAGAAGGTGTATTTATATAATTGTGGAATGAAATAGTAATTAAAGCTTAAAGATAGTGTCTAATTTGCATATTTAATAAAAGAAAATATGGTTCTTTAATATTCTTTTATTTGTTTTTGTTCTGGTGTTTGGGGCCTTTAACCTTCTGCAAAAACACATCTGGTTTGCTTTTAAATGTTGGATGAATTAATGGACAATTTTATTTTCTGCTTATTGTCTATAATATATAGTCACCCCACCCTAAGCAAATTATCCAATAATTTATTCTTTGCATATGTGCAATTCATCTTCACAGTAGAACTGGACATGCTTTTTTATAAGCAACTTGTTGGATTGATGTGAAGGTATATGTTTTCTTTTTCTTAATTTTTGGCTTCAATTGGTTCATTTTTGATGTTATACTTTTGCGAAATTGTACATGATTTTTTTCTTCTGGGTTATCCTCTTTAGAATGTTGTTTTTTAATGAAATTCATATCTCGTTGTAGGTATTTTTTTGGAATTCAGTGCACAAAAGGTGTGTCACTAAAGGCAAGAAGAAGGCTTCTGAGAAGAAGTGGAATGTAATATCCCAAATATTTTAAATATGATCTGACAAGATCTAATCAAGGTTGTCAATTCAAAACTTAAAGAACGATTGCTCAAGTAAACATTGAGCTATCTAAAAGGAAAAATACGACTCGAAACTATGATCGTACACGACTAAGAGGTTGAAAAATATTTAATCTAATTTATGTGTTATGTGAATAATAAAGATTTAAATATGTGATTTATGTGGGGGATTAAATATGTATATATTTAAATATGGAAGAATGGAATGCCCCCAAAATCCTCGCACTCACTACAGCAGACCTTGTACGTTAAACTTTATACATTTATCGACTTAACCAATTATCCCATAATCATATTGGTTGAATTAGTCTTATTTTATACTTTTATACTATACATTAAAATTTTTTGTCCCTAGATCTTAACTTGATCTTGGTCTCATTATTTATACAAGTATCAACTCGTATTTCATCCATATAAATGGATAACACCATATATAACGGTCCAATTTTAACCTTAAGATTTAAATATTCTATGTCTTTACATATTCTAAGATTCATGGCATTAAATCATTAGGCCGGCTCTTGGGAACAAAGAATCTCGCGATGAATGTTTGTATCTTCATCCGTGATATATGTTTGCATCTTTATGCGTGACAAATGGTTGTATCTTTGTCCGGTGCAAAATTCTCTTTCCATACAAAACATTACCCAATTAGTTAAAACCCTCACTTGAAACACATTTAGTTATAGTGATATCTCTTCATATCAATAATCCTACTTATCTGACATTCGGAATAGTAATAACAAGTTATATCTACGTCCGAGGAACCTAATGATAATTTTTGACTAGTTATCATCAATTAGTCCTGTTTCGAATGTACAACAATCACAAGTTATTTACCAATCCTCATCCAGATAAATAGATCATTATCAATAATATGTTAAGTTTTAACAGTTCTAAGTTATATCAAAATAAAGACATAACAACATTCTGATGGTAATAATTTGTATCATTCATTTAATATTCGGTTACATGTTCGTTTGTTCATATTACAACAGTCATTAAGACTTAATACAAATACAATCAATTAAAACATTAAACCTTGTCTATGCTTCTTCTTATGCTTATGATCTTCTTAACGTTAATCTTTAATCTACAAGTAAGGTTTTATTCGCAAGAATGAGCACGACAGCTCAACAAGTTTAACATATAGTATATACACAGTTTATTCTTTCATAATTACCTCAACATTCTTTTAACATATCATAAATATTAATTCAATATCACACATAATTTTCATGTTGATAATTCATATCACGCGCGTTGTCACATAAAGTTTACAATTTATTTTTATAACTTCTAAACATATTATAAAACAGTTAAAAAGAGTTGCCTGTACGATGTACGATTTAATTCACGTTGATTGGAACTTGATTTGTACTCCAAACATGTTTAACATATTAATAACAATCGTTAGTATTCATAAAAATATGTATTTAATCTAATTAATAATGTATGTTCGAGATTTAATGTTAATTTATAATTTTAATCGTTTGATTTAATAATTAACTAAGTTAATTATTCACGTTCATCGCTTAAATCACTTCATTATATAATTAATTATGTTAATTAATTATATTTGTAGCTTAATCCTTCATTAAATATAGTTTAATATGTTAATTGAATTAATTTATAATTCAATCCGTCGCTAAAAGCTAATTTAGAAGCTACCTCGACGAATTTTTAATTAAATCCGTCGCTAAAGATAGTTTAAATTAGATTTAATTAAGTTCAATTTAATTATGTCATTTATATTTATTGTCACGGATCAAATCCGTCGCTAAAAGCTATTTTTAAATTGAATTTATACTTAATTTAAAAATCTGTCACTAAGTCCGTCGCTATAGGTGTTCTTCATTTAAACCCATAAATTGGTCATGGTCTTGAAGGGGGTTTTGACCTCAAATTACTTCCGGATCATAATCTTTTTTGTCATCTTAATGGATTATATGTGTAGAACTTACATAATAATACAACTATATACCAAATTAGAACATTAATAAAATCACAATTGGATGTTATTTGATGGTCAAACGGCCTTGTCAGGCTGTTCTTCAGAAATCTGGGCTGCCCAGAAATCAGTCAGTCATGGTCGAGATGACACATTTGGCTTGAAACATCTCTTATATCATGTACTTCTTGGACTTACAATTTATTTCTAGGTGTACTATACATGGCATAATACAATTACATACCAAATTTGGACATTAAAAACATCAAACATGGAAGATACAAGCCGATCAAACAGCCGTGTCAGGCTGTTCTTGATTTTCTGGGCTGCCCAGAATTCATGGTCGACCAGCCACTTTCCAGCTAGTATATCTCCTAACATAGTGATATGATGGATGTTTGGTTTGTTTTTGTATATACCCTACATGGCAAGGTACAACTAGAAACTTTAAAACACATCAAAAAACCAGCACGCTTAAATTTAATCATTTGACAAAGAACCTTGTCAGACTGTTGTTGACTGCCCAGAACAGAAAGCTAAATCTTATCATTTTATGCATATAGATGTTATATAAACACAATTTAACAGCCCATATCACTTATTAACATTATATCAGTCATTAATAAACAACAAAACATAATTTTTACCGAAAGATTAAAGATCAACAAACACAAATAAGTTTTGTACCTCTTGAGCAATCTTTGCATTTTTGCCATTTGATTATGATCTAGGCTTACTATGACTGATACTTGAAGCAACTTATGACTGATATTGGGTGTATAACTTATGGGTTTCAACCTTGGGAGAGCTTGCTTTTTATAGGAGAGCTAGGTTAGGGTTTTATGGTCATTATTCAAAACTTCCAAGATAAGCTTTGATCATTGCAATCCCAGCTGTTATGGACGACGACCCATGTACTTCATTAATGGTTCATTAATGTTAGTTATCATCATGTTTGGTGAATCATCATCTTCCAAAATGGATGGACAAGATTTGGCCAACTATTTTGCTTAAAGGAAGAGAAATTCAATTTCATCTCTCTTGCTTGATGTGGCTGAGATTTGGAGGGCAATTTGGTCATTAATTAAATTTAATTGATGCTTAGATTAATCATTCATAATGCTAGAAAATTGATTGGTTGATAACTAATTAATTAACTAAGTAATTTAATTAGTTTAAATCTTTATTTTGATCTAAAATTACTAATTAAATAGTTGACTTTCAATATTCATAGTTGACTTTTTCATATTTATACCGTATAATTTTCGTATTATTTTGGTATAATTTTCATATACTATCCATATAATTTTCATATTATATGCGTATTTATGAATAGTAACATTTTCTATGTTTTAGGGTTTAACCCTTGTGTTTTAATCCCTGAATTAGGTTTGAACCTAGATTAGGGTTTAATCTTTTCTAGGGTTTAATCTTTTCTAGGTTAGGTTTTCCAAACCTTAGCTTAGGTTTTTACACTTTAAATTTAGGGTTTAGATTTTAATAATTGTAACATACTACAATTATTATTTATCATTAACTAAATATTTTTTTTTATTTAAAGTCAACATATTCATCTATTAATAACAATTTAGTAAATTAAAATTTCTCATTCTTATTTAATTTATACCCGTTTGGCATAATATATTAAGCCATTATATAAATATATTACATTCATATGTAATATATTGTAAAAATAATGAGTTTAATTAACTCCCTCATTTTTATTAATAAAAATACCTACCTTAATTCACTATTTTATTTAAGTGAATTAATTATCTTATTTATTAAATTTAATTCATAATTAATCCATTGTCGTTCAAGGCTTATTATTCAAATTATATTATTTCATAATATAATTTCAATTTTAAGCTCAATTAATTAATATTAATAAACTCTCTTTGTTTCCACAGTTCATTTCATAATAAATTCAATTCTTCTAACTATTAAATTTCATTTTCAAATGTACATATTTTAACATTTAAAAATATATATACATATTTAATCATCCACATAAATCATACTTAAATATTTATTATTCACATAACACATAAATTAGGTTAATGATTTTTACCCTCTTAGCCGTGTACGATCGTAGTTTCGAGTCGTATTAGGTCTTTGAGATAGCTCAAGATATGCTTGAACAATCGTTATATAGGTTTTTAAATTGACAACTTTTATAAAATCTTGTCAGATCATTTTAAAAATATTTGGGATATTAAAAAGAATACGCATTAATAAATTTTAATAGGTAGTTAACTATTAAATTAAAAGATTTGAATTTACTACGAAATAAATTGTGGAAGTGAAGAAAGTTTATTTATTTATATTAATTAATTGAGCTTAAAATTGAAATTATATTATAAAATAATATAATTTGAATAATAAGCCTTGAACGACAATGGATTTATTATGAATTAAATTTCATAAACAAGATAATTAATTCCCTTAAATAAAATTGTGACACCCCCAAATTCGATACCACTACCTCGAATTTAGTACTCACACAATAATATAAAAAATCACTGCTAAACAACATTTAATACTAATGCGGAAAATAAATAAACATATGTTGTCTATTACAATGACTTTCTAGTCCCAAGGTCTGCAACATTTACCAAATAGATACATCACAAATTACAAAAGGTTATCAAATAGTTCGTGTTACAAAAGTTATATCTATCAAAAGATAAACAGACAATAAAGTAGTCAGTTTAATTAGACTTCATTTTCCCCTTACCTTTATCTTTACTCGATCCTTCAGGTTTAGCTGCAAAATATTTTATGACATAGCAACTATGAGCAACTAGCTTGCTTAGCAATTTTAAATGAATAACAAGAATTATGTCATAAATGAATAGGAATATCAACTGAATGATTTAAATAAAGGAGTTTGACTATTAACAATAGAATCTGTGACGCCCCCAAATCTGGGCCCACACAGCCCAAACTTGAGTCGTCAAAAGACTACAACAAAATTATTACAACAAAGCACAACGTACAACAATACAGTGTATAATAATACACAACTAAGTCTTCACTATTATTGCCACACTATTTTACAAAACGTGAAGACTATGATAACTATTCCTCGGACCCTCACTCCATTCCCCGGCTAGACCCTGTTATGTTTTCATCTCCTGTTGAAAAACAATGGAACAAAAGAAAGGGTGAGCTCAAATAGCCCAGTAAAGAATATCATGACTAAGATAATGACGAATAAATTATCATTAGTCTTCAACAGCTGAGTTCTTGATAGAATACAATAGACTACAAGGTTTATATCAAAAACTGCAGTTAAATTCTTAAACAACGTTCAGATCAATAATAGCAGCGGAATGAGTAATCTATTAGAAGAATAATGCAGACTATAATGTCCACTCGGTTCTCTTTTTAGGAAAAACATCATCAACTTTTATCATCTGAAATATCATTAGTCAAGATAATACAAATTCACAGTTCCTGATCATAATCATGCAGATCAACAGTTCATCTTTGCACTACGGACCAAAGACATTCAATATAACACCAACGGTCATGATTATACCAGATTCAGCCTTTGGTCATAATCATACCAAACAACAGTTCATCTTTGCACTACGGGCCAAAGAGAACATTCACCACGTGCCATAAAAGACACCGAACAGATGTATCGCCTTTAACCTATTATATCGCCTTTAACCTATCATCTGTTCAACAAATATATCACATCTGTGCCCCCGGCCACAGATATTCACAACAGCTTGATTTTTGGATGATTAGAATGATATAAATGATGAACAGAAGAAATAGGATAACAATAAGTATCGGAAGTTTACTTTGTACAGATTCAAATAATGTCCAAATTGTCAACATGATGTGGAGTGAAATTCAAGATCCACAGTTCAGAATAACGGTTACAATTCAATAGAAAGGTTCACGTAAATAGGAAGATTCAGTTGAAATAATGAAGTTCAACTATTATGGAACATATAATATTTTCAGGAATTATAGAAGCAATAGTTCCATAATAAATTTCGATTTAGGAGTATGAAAGAAAATAATATCCCTTACCGTAGCAGGTTTGATTAACAAAAAGTGAAGGAAATTAATACAAGGGTTATTCACCAACAGGCGGCAATCCGCTCCGTAAGGTTATTCCCACAATTTAATAGAATTTGAGTACAAGAAGTTATTCACCAAACAGGCGGCAATCCGCTTCGTAAGGTTATTCTCAGAGATTAATAATGAATGAATACGAAAGGTTATTCACCAACAGGCGGCAATCCGCTCCGTAAGGTTATTCCCACAATTTAATAGAATTTGAGTACAAAGAGTTATTCACCAAACAGGCGGCAATCCGCTCCGTAAGGTTATTCTCAGAGATTAATAATGAATGAATACGAAAGGTTATTCACCAACAGGCGGCAATCCGCTCCGTAAGGTTATTCCCACAATTTAATACATGGAAATAAAAGGCACGTCTTATGAGTAAGGAAGAAACAATATTATTATCGAGAATCAAATAATGATAATCCCTTACCATAGTACGTTTGAATAATGGAAGATGAAAAAGATGGTATCCCTTACCGTAACACGTGACTGGATATTGATTTAAATGAGGTTGATTAACTTGAACAGTACACGTATACTTATAGATCTTCACAAATACTCAAGATGACTTAAGCACACTTAGAGAGAACTTTCACAAGAAGTATTTAGAGAGAGAAAGAAAGAACAAGTAAGGAAGTTTATGAAAAATCCTTAAGTTAAGGCTTCTATTTATAGCAAAAAATCTTATCATTCATTTAATCTAAACCATTCATTTAAAGATCACCTTTTAATCTACACCATCCATTTCAAATATTATATTATCTTTAATCTACACCATTCATTTCATATCACCTAATAATCACCTAACTTTATATTATAAACAAATCAATTTAATTATTCAACAATAATTCACACTTTAATCTACACCATTCATTTCATATCACCTAATAATCACCTAACTTTATATTATAAACAAATAACTTTATCAATTCAATTATTATGACTAATTGTTATAAATACAGTATAGTTAGCTCTTAGATATCAAGTTAATAAATTAATGAAATACAACTGTTTAAATAACATCATAATAGAGATAACAATAATGTAAAATAAAGCATACGTTACTGTGTAATGACAATTATTGATTCAATAATGTGAATTACTGTGCATATGTTACTGTGACAATTATTAGGTTCAATAATTTTAAAAACAGTGCAACAACAATTATTGACTCAATGATATAAAATACAGTGTAATGACAATTATTAAATCAATAATGCAAAATACTGTGTAACAACAATTATTGAATTGATAATATAAAATATTATGCAGTGACAATTATCGATGAAATGATGCGTAACAGTTACGGTGTCAATTATCAGACCAATAATATGAGACACTATGCAATACCGTGTGTTACTGTAGAGTACCGTGTGCTACAGAAAATACCATAAACTACCGTATGCTACTATTCTTTTATCACCGGTATTTTAACAGTTCCGTTGACTATTTTTATTTAAAAAGGTTACTTCTGTCGTTTTCTATATCCGACAAATATTCCGTTGTGGGGTCCACCAATAATTTATTATTTCGGCGCCGTCGTACGGCACGAATATTCCCCGACCAAACGAATATTCCCCGACAAAGCGAATATTGTCCGACAAAATAAAATTTGCACATAACATCCTTAACTTTCAATTTTGTTAATTTAACCACTTACTGTTTCAAAAAAAATATATATGAAGAAAAAATTAAATTTTGTATTTCATAAAATTTGGGGTCTTACAACCTCCCCTCCTTATGAAATTTCGTCCCCGAAATTGACGTACCTGATATATCGAAGAGGTAAGGATACTTAGATTTCATCTCAGATTCTAGCTCCCAGGTCATTTCCTCAGTATCTTGGTTCCTCCATAAAACCTTAACTTGAGGTATAACCTTTGAGCGTAGGATCTGCTCCTTCTTATCCAGGATCTTAACAGGTACCTCCTCGTATGTTAAATCCTCTGCTATAACGTCTGGTTCTAACTCAATGACGTGGTTTGGGTCCTTCACATATTTACGTAACATAGATATGTGAAAAACGTTATGGATGCGAGACATACTTGGTGGTAGGGCTAGTCTGTAGGCTACGGTTCCTATTCGATCGAGGATTTCAAATGGGCCAATAAATCGAGGGTTGAGCTTTCCTCTCTTTCCGAATCTCGTAACCCCTTTCCATGGAGAAACACGTAAGAATACATGATCTCCGACGTTGAAACTTTCGTCTCTCCGATGAAGATCAGCATAACTCTTTTGTCGTTCTTGTGCAGTCTGTATTCGTTGTCGAATCATTTGGATCTTTTCGGTCGTCAAGCGTACCAACTCGGGTCCCAACAATTTTGCTTCTCCTACCTCATTCCAACATATTGGAGAGCGACACTTCCTTCCATACAAAGCCTCGAATGGAGCCATGCCTATGCTTGCTTGGTAACTGTTGTTGTAAGAAAATTCCACCAATGGCAAGTACTTATCCCAACTTCCTTTGAAGTCTAATACACAAAGTCTCAAAAGATCTTCGAGGGTCTGGATCGTCCTTTCCGATTGTCCGTCCGTTTGAGGATGGTATGCAGAACTAAAACGTAGTTCAGTGCCCATAGCTTTTTGTAGACTGATCCAAAAGCGTGAAGTGAATCTAGGATCTCGATCAGAAACTATGGAAACTGGCATGCCATGCAATCTCACGATCTCATTTATGTACATACCGGCAAGACGTTCAAGTGAAAAGTTTTCTCGTATAGGCAAGAAATGAGCAGATTTGGTCAATCTATCTACGATCACCCAAATTGCATCTAAGCCTTGAGAAACTTTTGGAAGACCCGTCACGAAGTCCATATTGATGTGTTCCCACTTCCATTCAGGAACTTCAAGTGATTGTAATGGACCTTTAGGAACTTGATGTTCTGCCTTGACACGTTGACAAGTTAGGCACCTTGAGATAAACTCCGCAATCTCTCTTTTCATATTGTTCCACCAAAATGTATGTCGAAGATCTCGATACATCTTGGTACCTCCTGGGTGGATTGCAAACGGCGTGTTGTGTGCCTCCATCATGATTTTATGCTTTAATTCAGGATCGTTAGGAACACAGAGTCGAGAGTTGACTCGAAGTATTCCTTTCTCGTCGATTCTTGCTTCGGGAATGGCACCTTCTTGTACTTTCTTTATCATGTTTATCAGTTCCGGATCGGTAGCTTGAGCAGCTTTAATTTTATCGATTAAAGTTGGTTCTACTCGCACGTGAGCAATCTTCGAGCGGGTCCCTGGTGTCTTTAGCTCTATCTCCATCTTTTGCAAGTCGTACAAAATACACTTTTGTGTTGTCAGCAGTGCACTTGTACTTGCATAAGATTTTCTGCTCAAAGCGTCAGCTACAACGTTCGCCTTTCCCGGGTGATACTGGATTGTGTGGTCATAATCCTTTAACAGCTCAAGCCAACGTCGTTGTCGCATGTTGAGTTCCTTCTGGGTGAAGAAATACTTGAGACTTTTATGATCCGTATAGATATCCACTTTTTCTCCGTACAAGTAGTGTCTCCAGATCTTCAACGCGAAAACGACTGCTGCCAACTCTAGATCATGAGTAGGATAATTTTTCTCATAATCTTTGAGTTGTCGAGAGGCGTAGGCTATAACCTTTCCATGTTGCATAAGGACACAGCCTAGACCTTTGCCAGAAGCATCGCTGTAGATAACAAATTCTCCTGATCCTGATGGTATGGTCAGAACAGGAGCTGAAACCAGTCTCTTCTTGAGTTCTTGGAAACTTTTCTCGCATTCCTCGCTCCATATGAATTTTGTGCTTTTCCGAGTAAGCTGCGTTAATGGAGTGGCGATTCGAGAAAATCCTTCTACGAATCTCCGATAATAACCAGCTAGACCCAGAAAACTTCGGACTTCGGTTACTGTTTTGGGTTGTTCCCAATTTAGTACCGTTTCAATCTTCGCAGGATCGACTGATATTCCTTGACTAGAAATCACATGCCCAAGAAACGCGACCTCCTCAAGCCAGAACTCACATTTCTTCAACTTGGCATATAATTTGTTTTCACGGAGCTTTTGTAGTATCAATCTCAGGTGTTGTTCATGATCCTCGCGACTCTTGGAGTATATGAGGATGTCATCAATAAAGACAACCACAAAATGATCCAAATGTTCCTTGAATATCCGGTTCATCATGTCCATGAAAGCTGCAGGAGCATTAGTTAGTCCAAAAGGCATGACTAAGAACTCATAATGCCCATAACGAGTTCTGAAAGCAGTCTTTGGAATGTCCTCAGCTTTAACCTTTAACTGATGATATCCAGAACGGAGATCAATCTTTGAGAAATGTTGAGCGCCTTGCAATTGATCAAACATGTCATCAATCCGAGGTAACGGGTACCTGTTCTTGATGGTGACATGGTTCAATTCTCGGTAGTCAATGCACAATCTCATACTCCCGTCTTTCTTCTTCACAAATAGAACAGGAGCACCCCAAGGTGATGCACTCGGACGAATGAAACCGGTATCCAACAATTCCTGTAGTTGGACTTTTAACTCTTGAAGTTCAATGGGAGCCATTCGGTAAGGAGCTTTGGAAATGGGCTTGGTACCGGGTTCAAGATCAATATAAAAATCAATTTCACGGTTTGGGGGTAAGCCAGGAAGTTCTTCAGGAAAAACGTCAGGAAACTCATTAACAATGGGAATATCATTTAAGTTTGACGTATTTTTGTTCAAATCAGTGACATGAGCTAAAAAGGCTTGACATCCGTTTTTCAATAAACGAATGGCTTTATGGCTAGAAATAACAGTTATAGATTTCAATGGTTTAGTTTCTTGAATTTGCATGACAGGTTGATTAGGAATATGAAAACTAATAATCTTATGAAAACAATCAATTTTAGCATGATGGGTAGTCAACCAATCAATTCCTAAAATCACATCAAATTCATGCATCTCCAAAGAAATAAGGTCAACAGGTAATGTGAGGTTGTTGATTTGAACTAGGCAAGATTTATAGACAGTAGATGTAATGGTCATTTCTCCTAATGGGGTTTCAACTGATAAGTCAAAGTCCAAATTTTCAGGAGTTAAGTTTAAACGCTGAGCACATGCAGGTGAGATAAAAGAATGGGTAGAGCCAGTATCTAACAAAGCGTAGACTTCACGAGAATTTATGAATAGCTTACCGGTTATCACCTCGTTCGAGTTTCGCGCCATTTGGGATGTCACAACAAAAGCTCTCCCTTGAACTACAGATTTTCCCTTATCCGCGCTAGCTTTTGGTATCATCATTGCAGCTGGACTTGATTTTGTGGCAGGACAGAACCGCGCAAGATGACCCTCTTTCCCACAACTGTAGCACTTTTTGGACTGCAGTGTACAGTTTGGGCTGATGTGACCTTCCTGACCACACCTATAGCATCTCACTGGTGGTCGATCTTCTCCCCTTGAAACTGGGGTCGGTGCTGGTGTTGGTACTGGTGCTGGTGCCCTTCCATAATTATTATGGAATCTCTTTCTTTTGAAATTGTTCCCACTAGATTCTCCTCTTCTGTTATTTGGTATGGAATTACCACCGAAGTGTTGGTTACCTCCTCGATGGTTCTCGTTCCTGTGGTTGTTGTCACTCCTTTCTCTATGCTGATCATTAACTCTTGGCTGCAATGTTTCATCTGTTTGCTCCACCCTTTGAGCCCTATCTACAACATCTGAATACAAACTAAATTTATGAGAGCTAAGTTGTTGACGAATTTTGAATCTCAAACCTCTTAGGAACATCCGACTCATTCGTGCTTCGTCATCCACAAGATGGGTGGCAAAGCGAGATAACTCGGCAAACTTGGCTTCATATTGGGAAACTGTCATGTTTCCCTGCTCCAGCTTAATGAATTCCACCTCTTTCATATGGCGGATGCTTTCTGGGAAATACTTCTCGTTAAACAGTTCTTCGAATTCTGTCCAAGACATTTCGAGTGCTGAAGGTTGGATACGTTTTACCGCTTCCCACCAATGGTCCGCCTCACCTCGTAACATAAAAGTGGCAAATGGCACCTTCTGATCATCAGCGCATTGTAAGACATCAAGTATTTTTGTCGTCTGCTTTAGCCATGCCTCCGCTTTGAGTGGGTCAGGCTTCCCGTGGAATTCAGGTGGTCCTAATTCTTTAAATTGCTTAACAGTGACCATCCTCAAATTGCCAGCGTTTCTACCGTTATTATTGACTGGATTTCCTCTTCCTTGATTCTGTATGAACTGCATGAAATTCCTAAAGAATCCATCGTTCATCATGTTATCAGGAACATTATTTCCTGAGTTGGCAGGAGGATTGTTTGGGGCCTCTTGATTCTCGGCTACATTTGCTTCAGGCATTCCATAGTTAACCTCTTGATTTCCAGATGCCATACTAAACTGTGGTCACAAAATAAATGTTAGTTCAAATAAACTGACTCATCACTTCATGTTCCTACATTCAAATCGACTCATTAGATAATAAAATCTATTTTAGGTAGGACACACTAGTGACTGATTCTATTCGTCTCTCCCCTCCTAGTTCTACCCCAGATCTCCATTAAAGACCATATCCCTAAGCTCTGATGCCAACTGTGACGCCCCCAAATCTGGGCCCACACAGCCCAAACTTGAGTCGTCAAAAGACTACAACAAAATTATTACAACAAAGCACAACGTACAACAATACAGTGTATAATAATACACAACTAAGTCTTCACTATTATTGCCACACTATTTTACAAAACGTGAAGACTATGATAACTATTCCTCGGACCCTCACTCCATTCCCCGGCTAGACCCTGTTATGTTTTCATCTCCTGTTGAAAAACAATGGAACAAAAGAAAGGGTGAGCTCAAATAGCCCAGTAAAGAATATCATGACTAAGATAATGACGAATAAATTATCATTAGTCTTCAACAGCTGAGTTCTTGATAGAATACAATAGACTACAAGGTTTATATCAAAAACTGCAGTTAAATTCTTAAACAACGTTCAGATCAATAATAGCAGCGGAATGAGTAATCTATTAGAAGAATAATGCAGACTATAATGTCCACTCGGTTCTCTTTTTAGGAAAAACATCATCAACTTTTATCATCTGAAATATCATTAGTCAAGATAATACAAATTCACAGTTCCTGATCATAATCATGCAGATCAACAGTTCATCTTTGCACTACGGACCAAAGACATTCAATATAACACCAACGGTCATGATTATACCAGATTCAGCCTTTGGTCATAATCATACCAAACAACAGTTCATCTTTGCACTACGGGCCAAAGAGAACATTCACCACGTGCCATAAAAGACACCGAACAGATGTATCGCCTTTAACCTATTATATCGCCTTTAACCTATCATCTGTTCAACAAATATATCACATCTGTGCCCCCGGCCATAGATATTCACAACAGCTTGATTTTTGGATGATTAGAATGATATAAATGATGAACAGAAGAAATAGGATAACAATAAGTATCGGAAGTTTACTTTGTACAGATTCAAATAATGTCCAAATTGTCAACATGATGTGGAGTGAAATTCAAGATCCACAGTTCAGAATAACGGTTACAATTCAATAGAAAGGTTCACGTAAATAGGAAGGTTCAGTTGAAATAATGAAGTTCAACTATTATGGAACATATAATATTTTCAGGAATTATAGAAGCAATAGTTCCATAATAAATTTCGATTTAGGAGTATGAAAGAAAATAATATCCCTTACCGTAGCAGGTTTGATTAACAAAAAGTGAAGGAAATTAATACAAGGGTTATTCACCAACAGGCGGCAATCCGCTCCGTAAGGTTATTCCCACAATTTAATAGAATTTGAGTACAAGAAGTTATTCACCAAACAGGCGGCAATCCGCTTCGTAAGGTTATTCTCAGAGATTAATAATGAATGAATACGAAAGGTTATTCACCAACAGGCGGCAATCCGCTCCGTAAGGTTATTCCCACAATTTAATAGAATTTGAGTACAAAGAGTTATTCACCAAACAGGCGGCAATCCGCTCCGTAAGGTTATTCTCAGAGATTAATAATGAATGAATACGAAAGGTTATTCACCAACAGGCGGCAATCCGCTCCGTAAGGTTATTCCCACAATTTAATACATGGAAATAAAAGGCACGTCTTATGAGTAAGGAAGAAACAATATTATTATCGAGAATCAAATAATGATAATCCCTTACCATAGTACGTTTGAATAATGGAAGATGAAAAAGATGGTATCCCTTACCGTAACACGTGACTGGATATTGATTTAAATGAGGTTGATTAACTTGAACAGTACACGTATACTTATAGATCTTCACAAATACTCAAGATGACTTAAGCACACTTAGAGAGAACTTTCACAAGAAGTATTTAGAGAGAGAAAGAAAGAACAAGTAAGGAAGTTTATGAAAAATCCTTAAGTTAAGGCTTCTATTTATAGCAAAAAATCTTATCATTCATTTAATCTAAACCATTCATTTAAAGATCACCTTTTAATCTACACCATCCATTTCAAATATTATATTATCTTTAATCTACACCATTCATTTCATATCACCTAATAATCACCTAACTTTATATTATAAACAAATCAATTTAATTATTCAACAATAATTCACACTTTAATCTACACCATTCATTTCATATCACCTAATAATCACCTAACTTTATATTATAAACAAATAACTTTATCAATTCAATTATTATGACTAATTGTTATAAATACAGTATAGTTAGCTCTTAGATATCAAGTTAATAAATTAATGAAATACAACTGTTTAAATAACATCATAATAGAGATAACAATAATGTAAAATAAAGCATACGTTACTGTGTAATGACAATTATTGATTCAATAATGTGAATTACTGTGCATATGTTACTGTGACAATTATTAGGTTCAATAATTTTAAAAACAGTGCAACAACAATTATTGACTCAATGATATAAAATACAGTGTAATGACAATTATTAAATCAATAATGCAAAATACTGTGTAACAACAATTATTGAATTGATAATATAAAATATTATGCAGTGACAATTATCGATGAAATGATGCGTAACAGTTACGGTGTCAATTATCAGACCAATAATATGAGACACTATGCAATACCGTGTGTTACTGTAGAGTACCGTGTGCTACAGAAAATACCATAAACTACCGTATGCTACTATTCTTTTATCACCGGTATTTTAACAGTTCCGTTGACTATTTTTATTTAAAAAGGTTACTTCTGTCGTTTTCTATATCCGACAAATATTCCGTTGTGGGGTCCACCAATAATTTATTATTTCGGCGCCGTCGTACGGCACGAATATTCCCCGACCAAACGAATATTCCCCGACAAAGCGAATATTGTCCGACAAAATAAAATTTGCACATAACATCCTTAACTTTCAATTTTGTTAATTTAACCACTTACTGTTTCAAAAAAAATATATATGAAGAAAAAATTAAATTTTGTATTTCATAAAATTCGGGGTCTTACAGAATCAATGCACAAAATAAAGAAATAACAATTGATTATTTAACTACTGAGTGGTCAAATGGACCATGAACTACTATTGAGGAAGTTACTCACCTGATTGACCCTCTTAGGTTACTTTGTCAGAATTGTACTTGAGGGGATCAAACTCTCGTACCACATATATATGCATAACATTTATTCTGTGTGTATCGTTTGTTCGATACTTAGGTTATTCCCCATTATGAGTTGTTCTTCTCAGTCTAAGAATCCGTACCACTATGATTTGGATAGCTTTCAAAATAAATTTCAAATAGGTCTAGCCGAACAAATGGCTTAGATTTCTTCTTTAATCAATTCATAATTCAAGAATGGAATATGAATTCAAATAATATATGCGATTTGCAATAATATTATTGTGGAATAAATTATGATATAATATAGGCTTAAGATTTAAGAATTAACACAATAATATTAAGTGGAGTTAGGAAGCTTGCTCAATATAAATTTGAGTAAGGTTAAAGAACTTGCATGCCCGTCGACTTACAACTAATTCGCTTAATTTAAACTTCTCTTGAAGACCTGACATTAATAACACTGGCCTATCAATTAGTACAACATATAATCGTGAACTTTAAACACTTACCTATGCTATTTATCTAGCAAATAATCAATCACATAACATATATAATTTTATATACTATCATTTAATTGTATAAGACACTTAATTGATCTTATTTTAATGATTTAATTAATCCATATTATTTTTCTTAAGTGTTAAACACTTATTAAACCCTTAAACAATTTATTATAATTGTTTAATTAAATTATTTTTATTTTATTAACTCTATCTTTATTTAATTACTATTTAATATTAGTTAAAAAGTAATTAGTTAATTACCATTAGTCATTATTTAACAATAGATAATGACTTATTATATTTATTTACTATTTAAAGTTAATTAAATAATAAATAATTAAAGTATTAATCTTATTTGCCTTTAATTATTATTTAATATTAATTAAATAATAATTAATTTATTAATTATCATTATTTATTATTAAATCTTAATTAAATAATAAATAATTTATCTTATTAATTTTAATTTCCTTTAATTATCATTTAATGTTAATTAAATAATAATTAATTATCTTTACTTATTATTTAATATTAATTAAATAATAAATAATTAGTTTATTAACTTTAATTTATTAAATAATAATTAATTAATTAATTATCCTTACTTATTATTTAATCCTAATTAATTAATAAATAATTAGTTTATTAACTTTAATCCTCTTTAATTATTATTTAATGTTAATTAAATAATAATTAAATTAATTAATTATCCTTACTTATTATTTAATCTTAAAAAAATAATTAGTTTATTAATTTTAATCTTCTTTAATTATTATTTATGTTAATTAAATAATTAATTATCCTTACTTATTATTTAATCTTAATTAAATAATAAAAAATTAGTTTATTAACATTAATCTTCTTTAATTATTATTTAATGTTAAATAACAATTAATTATTTATTTAACTTTACTTATTATTTAATATTAATTAAATAATAATTAATTAATTTATTAACTTTAACATCTTTTAATTATTATTTATTATTAATTAAGTAATAATAAATTAATTGATTAACTTTACTTATTATTTAATATTAATTAAATAATTAATAATTAATTTATTAACTTTAATATGTAATAATTATTAGCTAAATGATAATTAATTACCCAATTTTCTTACATATTATTTTATATTAATTAAATAATACGTAAAGAGTTCATTTATCATTTATTAGCAAATAATAATAATTTTTCTATTATTATTATTATTATTAATTTAGTAAGGTTTAATCAACTATTAATTTTAATAAATGTTAAATGACATAACCTCTTACATTTCAAAATTTTATAATATTCTTTATTAAATTATAAATATTTTCTCTTTTGGAATCAAACCCAGAACTAGCCCATAAGGAACCGAACTTATCCCACCCAAGAAATAAGAAAAATCGAAAAAAACTGAACCGATCGATTTTTTAAAAAAATAGACAAATTGTTTTTTTTTCTTCCAAGTTTTGGGGTCCCTCACAAGAACTTGTATGAAATGAAATTTACAAGTCCGATTAAGCTCTATTAGGTATCGATGGAATTGTATCTTCCCGAACTACATGATTCCATCATTAAAAAGCCAATTTCTATTTGTTTTGGTCACTGAAAATGGTCTCAAACCAGATTGTTATGCACAGACCCAAAATCAGTGGGGTGTTTTGGTAAAAAATTCATATCTTCATCATTTTAAGCAGTCTAGCATGATTCTACGTACAAAAAGCTCAAAGATAACATTTTTACCATAAAAATTAAAAAGAAACCAAGATTAGGGATTTTAAGGGATTTTTATACCTTTTTGACTTGTGAGTTACTTTTCTCTCCTTTCCAAAATAGATGATGGAGTTAGATGACTTCCAAGAAACACCACTCGAAGTAATCTAGCTTGACTCAATAGTGACTCACTAAAGAAACTCACTAACTCACTTTATTTTATTTTTTTACTCATCGAGTTAACTCACTAGCACATAATATAGAAGCTCTATAGAAATATTGCAAACTCTCAACCAAAAAAGTGCTAAGGCTTCTATTTATAGTAGTAGCAATATACACATATAACCTATATATCTACACATTGAACTTCAAGTTTTCTACCAACAATGCTAGCAATTTGTTGAGTGTTCCACACACTAGCCTAAGTAAATCAAATGAATAAAAATTTGGAGTCCATAGTACTCCCTCCCCATAACCAGCCATGCAGCCTTAAAATGCCCCATTTTAGCTTTATTTTTATTGCACAATTTGGTAAATTAATGCCTTCTAGAAGCTAGGCTTATTGGATCAATGTTTGGGCTTACAATTTAATTATTTGGGCCACTAGAATGCATAATAATTCATCAATATTGGGCTACCAAAATAATTCACTCATTTCTTACTAAATTGGGCTAGTTTAATTAAATAGCAACCCACAAAGCAATTTCCACAAGTTCCTCACTTAATTAATTGTTTGGGCTTGTTTAAATAATTATAGGAACACTTTAATAATCAAATTTAATTTAATTTACATAATCCAATTAGACTTGTCAAATTCAATATTTAATTAGGGTTCCATAACGTATCAATCCCTTGATATAAAAAATATAACCTTAGGTTAGTCTGATAATTAATAACTCTTCATCGAACTTCCTTTAATCAAATTAATTCAATATCCAAATATTATCAAATAAAATCAAACCACCTTGTTAGGGTTTTAATTAATTCACACCATAATATAATTAATTAGAAATTAAATTTTCAATTTTATTTATAATGTAACTCGAAATTCTTGGTCTTTACATTCTCCCCCCTATAAGAATTTTGTCTTTGGAATTACAACATAAGGTCACTCAAAAAGATGCGGATAATTCGCTCTCATTTTTTTTTTCAAGCTCCCACGTAGTTTCTTCAACTACATGGTTTCTCCAAAGACCTTTAACCGAATGTATGACCTTATTTTGCAATGTCTACTCATTCCTATCTACTATTTGGACAGGAATCTCTTCGTATGATAGATCATTCTCGACTTGAATTAGTTCGTAGGATATCACATGCTTATAATCAGGTTTATAAGGCCGTAACACTGAAACATGAAAAAGGCTACCTCATATGCCACTTCACCTATTCGCTTTAAAATTTCAACCAGTTCAATAAAAGAACAATGTTATTTTTGAAATGCACATTAGTGCGATAATGGTATTCGAAAACTAACTATAAATAGCTTGAATAGGAAACTACTCAACAGAATAAGTTCAAGGTTAAAAAACTTGCTCAATACAAATTTGAGTAAGGTTAAGGAACTTGCCTTGTTCGTCGATTACGTTTACCTTTGATACCTTGTCATGTATACCACCTACATATAATACATGCAAATTAGAATTTTACCTTTTAGGTTTTCACTCAATAGTGGACTCTAAATAATATAAAAAAATAGAAAAAAAATAGAAAAATATTATAAGCAAATTCTAACTTATTATTTTACAACAATGTTATTCTTTATAAGGGCATTTACTTACTTTGTTATAAAAAAAATTTAACTTAAAAATTATGTTTAGAATTTTACTTTTAGGTTATACAGTTGGGTATTTTCTATATGAATATATGCGTGCAAGTATACATGATCAACAAGTAATAAAGTGATAAAATAGAGTGTCGAACCCACAGAGAATTAAAAATAATTATTACCAAACACTAATTTAATATCAAATTAATTATATTTAAACAATCTCAATTTAATTATAAAATAAACTAATTAAAATTACTAACTAAATTAAACTAATAAAAATGATTAAATCGAATTAAAATAGTTAAGATCACAATTTTCCCAAATGCTTTATTTAAATCTCTTTACTCTCTTTTTAATTAATTAACTATATAGAATTGTTAACTGAGATTTCTTAACTATTTACTAACATTTTTTAAGAATTAATAAAAAGATTTATTCCAATTAAATTACTATATTGCTATGCAAAATAACTTGAAATAAACTCATTAAGATCCAACTCTCAACAAAGTTACATGTGACATATAGGTATCTTCATCCTACACACTATTATGCTACTCTTCCTAGGAAGAATCAACAAATTCACATGTTATCATATTAAAATCTAAATCTATAATCCACTTTTCATTTCATATAGATTATCCCAATAATTAATCATAATTAATTAATACATTAACGCACAAAATAATTAATTAGGTCTAAAAACTATAATTCATTCGTTAACTTCATATAGATTACCACATTAATTAATGAAACTAATTAAATACTTGAACACACAAAATATGATAAACAATTCAATTATAATTAATTTAATTCGAAAGAAAATAAATTAATTTAAACTACGCATTAGGTTCAATTGCAATCTCAAATAAAAAATTAACTCATAACTAAATAATTAATTATCCACAAATAATTCAACATCTCAAAATTACAAAAATAAAAGAGAAAGAAAAGAAATCAAATCTGTGTTCATATCCGTCTGTCACTAGGATCACAGTCTCCAATCCCCGCCTTCAATTCTCGAATCATTCGCGTTAAATATTTGATCCTAAAACTACTCCTAAATTACTCTAATATAATATATTATGCTCTAACCTAATATATTCTACTGAAAATAAAAGTTACATAGTTTATTTATAGGAGTACAATAATAATCCTAAGCTAATGTGGAAAAGAAATCCAATTTGAAATCAAATTAAAGCAATAAATCGCGAATAATCTGGTTTTCAGAATTAATGTGCTGCCAAACACTGCCTTCACGTACGCTAACCAGGTCAACGCGCTAGTGACGTCATTGCCTCAGTCAGCATAATCTGTGCATTGTGCGTGCTTCTTGTTTCCTTCCAGAACAAAAACGATGTCGTTCTGCCTATGATTGATCCTAAGGCTACCACGCATTGCGCGAGTGCCTTCAGTTCTTTCCATGCGCCTTCCAAACGATGCTGTTCGATCTGCTGAAATCAAGATTCGCGCGCAACGTACGCCCAACCATGTTTCCTGTTAAATACGGAATTGCCATCGAGCGCGGTTAATTACTATTATGCCATTCCTTTAGCTGCAGAATTACAAGATTGCCACCAGACTTTAATTAATTCCTTTTTTCCTACAAAATTAAATATAAATTAGCTAAAAATAATATAAAAATAATAAAAACACATAAAATTAAATAAATTACATAAAATCAATTAAAATGCTTAAAACTAACAAAATAATTAAGTATAAATATATCTAATAAATAAGAATAAAAACCCATTATCAAATACCCCCAAACTTAACTCTTTGCTTGCCCTCAAGCAAAACTATAACTCTTACTAATTAAACCAAAAAAATACTCAAGCAATGAATCAATATAAATTTCAACTTTAGCCTCAAAGATTTTTTAAATGATAACTTAAAAAAAAATTAAAATTATGTAAAGCCCAAAATTTCATCATATTTATTAATCTTACTCTACTCAAGACCCTTCGTGTGTGTGAAATCCAAATGTATCAAACTAGCGAAAAAAAGTTAGATCCGCTCACATAATTAAATGTCTCATAAAAGATATCAAAAAATATATATACAACAAAACTCTATATTTTTATTTTTCACATCACTCAAAACTAATACATGTAAATAAAAATTAAGAGATCAAAAAGTTTTTAATCTTTTAAGCACTACTAGGATTATTAATTTCTTTTAAGCTATTTTCTTCAATTAAATGGGTGCATTTTATGCTCCATCCCATTTTTTTTTCTTTTCAATCTCAGTAAGTGTATTTTATGCTCCATCTCACTAGCGAGTGCGTTTTATGCTCCATCTCGCTTTTCTTCACATAACTCTCTTAACTTTTTTTTTTCTCCACAAGATAAATTAATTTTACTAATTCTAGAAAATTTACTTAAATCATCTCTCTTAAAGTGTATTTTACCATAATTTCACTTCAAGTTACGATCAAATAAAAATATAGAATTCAAAAATATGTATCATGAGCATTTAACCCAATAAACTTCACTTAAGTTAAAACCAGCTCAAACAAATGGACATGTGCATAAAAATTTAAAGGATCTCAAGTAAAATAATAACCAATAAAAATCCAAAATTTAGACTAATAAAAAATTTTCCCTTTTCCAAAAGTTATTAAATAAAATTAATTTTTATCATCAACCATAATTTAATTCAATTAATTCATTGCCCAATAGACTCTTCCTAAAAACTAAGTTACCCCATTTTCGTAGGAAACACGATTACACTTAGCATGTGCAATAAGCCTTTAAACCCCATGGATACCCCAAGTGGACGAGTTGTGTCTCATGAGGGTTTGTAGTGAATTTACTCACAAAATTTCAAAATTTAAACTAATAAAGAACCTAAAAAAAAAAAAAATTTCCAAATTTACCCACACCCCCAAACTTAAAACAGACATTTTCCTCAATATATAAAATTAAAAAAAAATAAGAACAAGGGACTCCCCTGAATATATAGCTTTTTTCCTCCTTATCTGCTAAGTCTGAGCTGCATTGAATAAACTTGACACAAAACAAAAATAAAACTAAATTTTAAAAAAAATAAAAATAAACTAAAAACTAAAACTAAAACTTAAAACTTGGGTTGCCTCCTAATAAACGCTTGTTTTAAAGTCTCAGCCTAACTACTCCCTTTTTTCTAGCCTGGATTGAATTTATGCTTGATGAATTGCCTTGGAAGCCATGCCTTGACCATCCATTTAACTTTTCCTTGAGACTTGAGACCCCCAAACCTGCGTTCATCCTTCTTCTTCTAATAAAATTGTCCTTTCAATCCCACAACATCAACCCGAAAGCACTCTTCTTGACCACTTGGAAATTCCATTACATTAAACACCTTGAAGGTCACCTTTTCATCTTGAACTCTCATAGTTAGCTCGCCTTTTTGCAAATCAATCAACGTTCCTCCCATAGCTAAAAATGGACGCCTAAGAATAATCGGTATATTTTTATCCTCCTCAAAATCTAGCACAATAAAATCCGCGAGGAAGATAAACTTATCAATTTTCATTAAAACATCTTCAACAATCCCCTTTGGATAGGTAAATGACCAATCTGCCAACTGTAAGGTGACATGGGTGGGCTTCGCTTCCTTCAAATCAATTTTTTTATAAACTGATAGAGGTATTAAATTTATGCTCGCTCCCAAATCACATAAGCATCGATTAAAGAACTGGCTCCTAATGGTGCATGGAATGGTGAAACTACCCGGATCTTTCAGCTTCGGTGGTAATTTCTTCTGCAATATGGCACTGCACTCCTCTGTTAGAGCCACTATTTCATAGTCACCTAGCTTCCTTTTCTTAGACAAAATCTCTTTCATGAACTTTAAGTAGCTAAGTATTTGCTCTAATGTGCTTGCGAATGAGATGTTAATATGTAATTTCTTAAACACCTCCAAAAATTTTAAAAATTGCTTGTCGAGCTTGTTCTTTTGAAGTCTTTGCGGGAATGGCACGGGTGGCACAAACTAATTCTGATTAGGATTCTCTGCTGCCTTTTTTTCCTCTACCTCATGTGTCCCAATTTCCTTTTCAGCCTTACTATCATCTTGCATATCCGAATGTGCCTTCTTCGAATTTCCTGCATCAACCTCATGTAACTCCTTACCACTTTGTAAGGTCACAACATTACATTGCTCATTGTCTTCCCTTCTCGATTTTTTCATTGTATCGCTTGGCAAAGCACCTTAGGATTGACTATTAATGGTAGTAGCAAGCTGTCCCACTTGGTTCTCGATGATTCGTACTGATGATTCTATATTAGTCATTCAAACCTCATTCTGTGACATTTAATTCTCCGTCTGAGTTATGAAATTCGTCGTTTGCATCATGAACTGAGAAAACACCTCCTCTATATTCGACTGTTTTTCTAGCTGTAAGGGAGGTTGATTATGAAAAGCCGGAGTGTATAATGGTCTAGGAGCATATAATTGAGCTTGATTATTATTCCATGACTGATTGGAAGGATTCATCACCCCCGGATGATAGTAATTTGAATTATTGGGTTGTTGCTGCTGATTATAGTTTGCTACAAACTGGACTGATTTTGCATTGATTGGGCATTGATTAATTGAGTGGTTCCCAACACATAGATCAGAAGTTATTGCCACAGGTTGATTAGGCTGCCCAGTCTTCGTAAGTGTTTCTACCATCTTCATTAATGTTGCCATTTCCTTAGCCATTGCAGAAACTACATCATTCTCAATTCTACCAAATGCCTTTGGCTTATTCAACCTTGCAGAAGGCCATTGGTAATCATTCGTTGCCATAGTTTCCAACAGGTCATAAGCCTCATCTAAATTCTTCGCCATCAAAACACCACCTGCAGCTGCATCAATAATAGTCCTCGTTATACTGAATAACTTATTGTAGAATATTTAAACTTAAAGCCACTTGGGTATTCCATGGTGTGGACATCTCCGCAATAAATCTTTGAAGCGCTCCCACGCCTCGTATAATGATTCTGAATCATGCTGCATGAATGAAGTGATGTCGTTCCTCATTTTTGCAATCTTTACTGGTGGAAAGAATTTCGCTAAGAACTTTTGAGCCAAGTCGTTCCAAGTAGTGATATACCTCGGTGGAAGTGAGTGCAACCAACTCTTCGCCTTGTCCCTAAGTGTGAAAGGGAACAAACGAAGTCTTACAGCGTCATCCAAAACTCCATCATACTTGAAAGTATCACATATCTCCAAAAAACTCATGAGATGATCATTCGGATCGTCATTGGGCAAACCCACAAACTGCACAGAATTTTGGATCATCTGTATCGTGTCCAGCTTGATATCAAAACTTGTGGCTTGAATTGTAGGCCTATGGATGCTAGATTGGATTTCAGTGACTTGTGGTATCATAGTCTCGCAACAATTTTCGATCATCATCCTTCATTTAACCTGAAAATGAAGTAAAAATTAAAATTAAAATAGTAAAATAAAATAGAAATGTTTAAATTAAAACTAATTTGATTAAAATTAATATTGGCAAATAATTATTAAATTAATTCCCCGACAACGGCGCCAAAAACTTGTTGGGTATTTTCTATATGGATATATGCGTACAAGTATATACGGTCAACAAGTAATAAAGTGATAAAATAGAGTGTCGAACCCACAGAGAATTAAAAATAATTATTATCAAACACTAATTTAATATCAAATTAATTATATTTAAACAATCTCAATTTAATTATAAAATAAACTAATTAAAATTACTAACTAAATTAAACTAATAAAAAAGATTAAATTAATCAAATTAAAATAGTTAAGATCACAATTTCCCCCAATGCTTCATTTAAATCTCTTTACTCTCTTTTTAATTAATTAACTATATAGAATTGTTAACTGAGATTTCTTAACTATTTACTAACCTTTTTCAAGAATTAATAAAAAGATTTATTCCAATTAAGTTACTATATTGCTATGCAAAATAACTTGAAATAAACTCATTAAGACCTAACTCTCAACGAAGTTACACGTGGCATATAGGTATCTTCATCCTACACACTATTATGCTACTTTTCCTAGGAAGAATCAACAAATTCACATGTTATCATATTCGAATCTAAATCTATAATTCACTTTTGATTTCATATAGATTATCCCAATAATTAATCAAAATTAATTAATACATTAACGCACAAAATAATTAATTAGGTCTAAACACTATAATTTATTCGTTAACTTCATATAGATTACCACATTAATTAATGAAACTAATTAAATACTTGATCACAAAAAATATGATAAACATTTCAATTATAATCAATTTAATTCGACAGAAAATAAATTAATTTAAACTACAAATTGGGTTCAATTGCAATCTCAAATAAAAAATTAACTCATAACTAAATAATTAATTATCCACAAATAATTCAACATATCAAAATTATAAAAATAAAAGAGAAAGAAAAGAAAAGAAATCTATGTTTATATCCGTCTGTAACTTGGATCACAGTCTCCAATTTCCAAGCTCCGCTTTAAATTCTCGAATTCTTTGCGTTGAATATTTGCTCCTAAAATTACTCATAAATTACTCTAATATAATATATTCTGCTCTAACCTAATATATTTTGCTAAAAATAAAAGTTACATAGTTTATTTATAGGAGTACAATAATATTCCTAAGCTAATGTGAAAAAGAAATCTAATTTGGAATCAAATTAAAGCAATAAATCGCGAATAATCTGGTTTTCAGAATTAATGTGCTACCAAACACTGTCTTCGCGCACGCTGACCAGGTCAACGCGCTAGTGACGTCATTGCCTCAGTCAGCACAATCCGCGTATTGCGTGTGCTTGTTCTTTCCTTCCAGAACAAAAACGATGCCATTATGCCTATGATTGATCTTAAGGCTACCGCGCATTGCGCGAGTGCCTTCAGTTCTTTCCATGTGCCTTCCAAACGACGTCGTTCGATTGCTGAAATTAAGACTCACGCGTAATGCGCGCCCAGCCATGTTTCCTGTTAAATACGAAATTGCCATCGAGCTTGGTTAATTAATATTACGCCATTCCTTTAGTTGCAGAATTACAAGATTACCACCAGACTTTAATTAATTCATTTTCCCTACAAATTTAAATATAAATTAACTAAAAATATTTTAAAAAAAAATAAAACACATAAAATTCAAAAAATTACATTAAATCAATTAAAATGCTTAAAACTAATAAATAATTAAGTCTAAATATATCTAATAAATAAGAATAAAACCCTTTATCATATACTCAACTTTGAACTCTAAACAACTATATATTAAAAATAGAAAACTGATATTTTCACAGTATTTTTTGATAGTTTTACATGAAAACAGTCGTTATAGGTCTATAACGACGATTTCATGTGAAAATATCAATTTTCTAAAAATATTAGAAAATATATGATGAGTAAATAATAATTAATATGTCCATCGAACATTGTCCCTTCATGATTTTTTTTCAAGGGATGTCTTCTTTAATAGAAAGGTGCATCTTGATGTATTATGATAGTTTACAACAATGAATATATTATATATATTACAAAATATATTAACGATTAAAATTCAGTTACCAATTTTATTTCATGTAAGAGATGTTTAGTTAATTAATATTATAAAACCAACCCTAATTTATATATTATTACTAAAATTTAGTTAATTTTAAAACTAAATTTTTTTATGGTCACTTATTGTTTTATAACCTAAATAACTACTATGTATTAAAAATAAAAATTAAAAATATTATGACTATATATATATATATATATATATATATATATATATATATATATATATATATATATATATTAATGTATGACTAATCTAGCAATTTCTTCTTTCTAAATAAATTAATGCATGATTAAACTATGCAATTTTATTATATTAGTAACTTAGTATTCTGCAATAATTTTATTCCTAATAAGATTCTAGCCTTTTGAGCAAAGTTTGTAGACAGTCTAATATCAATAATAAGTCAATTTATAAAATTTTAAAAATATATTATATTTAATATATATAATGGATACGAAATTAAAAATTATGCTATTTGAAAAACAAACTCATTCTTTACACGAGGCACTTTGCTAGTTTGGAGAAAGAGATAAAGCGGCTGAGATCAAAATGAGTAACATTGGCCTCACCGTTTAGTCCGAGTTATATATTCTCATTATGAGAATAGGTACCTGTCCAATTTCTAAAGAATCAAGATACTCATTTGTTATGGTATATATGTTAATTCATATAGTGATGGTTTTAAAGATGACAATTGTCTTTGTAAAATATGCATGGGTTGCATGGATATAATACGCTTGACATGGTTATAATCTTTGGTGCATGGTATTAGTTGGCTGTAATAGGTTTTGGGCTTCAAAGATTTATTTTTATGACACTACTAGAAAAATAAGAATACGTGACGGAATTTTGTGACAGTTTTTAAAAACAATCACAAAATATAGTAATTTGTGATGGACTTTTTGAGCAATCACAAAATAATAGTATATATGATGGCTCTTAGTGATGGCTAATTTTGCCATCAATATATTATAATTGTGATGGTCATGTCAATCACCAAAATTTTCCCGCAAAATAAAATTTCTTTTTGTGACACATTAAGCCATCACTTATTGATATACCCTTTTCGTGATTGCATTTAAGTCATTCCCAATATTTTAATGAAAGAAATAATCAAAACAATATTTTATGGCGGCCATGACAATCATTAAAAAAGATAAATTTTTTGATGAAATTTATTTGCAATTACAAAAAGAATGTATTTTGTGATGGAATTTCCTAGCAGTCACAAAACAATAAAATACATGATGACTCTTAGTGATGACTAATTTTTCCATCATTATAGAGTATTTGTGATTGCCATTGCAATCACCAAATTTTATGTGAAACTAATTTTGTTTAGTAAGTCAATTCACATATGTTTCATTTTATATATTTTTTTAAAATTATAACCATGATTTGGGCTTTGGTGTAGTGGTAATACTCGTTATTTAGTTTGCAAATGGGGTAAGGTTTCGAATCCTACAAGTATCATTTGATACACTTAATATATATAGTGAAATAAATTGTTTGTAAAAGGAGATTCACGTTCTTACTTTTGATTCCTAAAGTCATGTGTTTTTTTGTGATGGCTTTGACAATCACAATAGATCAATAGATTACTTGTTAATATGATTGTATTAATCATCACAAAAACACTACGTGTTTGTGTGATTGTCAAAACCGTCATAAAAAGCTTTCATGATGAGGGTATACAAGACGGCCTCCGTAACGACTAAAGTCATCACAAAAATTTTTTGTGATGATTTTTTGAATTTATGTGATGGATTTGAGCCATCACAAAAGACCATTTTTTTTGTAGTGTGAAATGGACTTTCATAAGTGGGCTGCTTAAATGTTTTCTAATGTTGTGTACGGATCTAACAAAGTCTTACTGGATGTTTTAAGTTATGTGAGGAGTCATAGGCCAAAATGAAAAGTTCTCCAGCTAAAATAATTTAATTACAAGGTATATATTATTGCTGAAATTGTTATAAGGAAACAATTTAAACTAATTTGATTGAGGTGCTTGAGTCTTATAAGGAAACAAATTAAACGGATTTGATTGAGGCTTGAATTAATCATATCAAATCAGTTTACATAAAATATGTTTTTCAATCTAATTGTTTTCAAAAATAAAAATGATTGAAAAACTTATTTGGAAAGTTGTTGATCATATTTGTTGAGGCTAAATTTATGAAAATCGTTTTCACATAATATATACACACACACACACACACACACACACGGGATAACCCGTGCCTGAAGGCACGACGAAACAAAAAATTAGATTAAAATTCGAAAAGTAATACATAACCTAAGGACTCTTTGCAATAATTAATACATACACAATTATCAACACATATCCAACCACCAAAACATCAAGCTATTTGAAACTAATTTCAAAAAAATTCGGCAGAGTTTCCTTTAAAAATAGATATCCAGAAAAATATAAACCTATGTACAAAATGTACAATCATCAATAAATATCCAAATCACCAAACCAACCATCATTCCATACCCAAAATAATCATAACCATTTATAATTAGTTACCTTTACAAAAGACGGAACAAAAAAAATATACTTACAGATTACGGAGTATGATTGATGAAAACTTATAATAAGAGTGGAAATATATCACATGTCAAAAGTTACTTCAACGATGCAGACGAATTAACATAATTTCACTGTGTGCAATTGTTGCATTACGTCTCATCCGACCATTGCAACTATGTAATTCTGCATAGCAAAAACTAATATACAATTTAGTTTATTTAATGCAAACCTTAACATTATACCTTGTTTTGCAATTAATAAGTTGCAATAACTGAATATTAATCCTTATTACCAAATAGTAATGAGATAAGACGGTTAAAAAAGCTCACGTATAGGTTGTTCCTCGGCTTTATCAATTGATTTATCTTTCCAAGCGAGAATAGTTTAATCTATTTGATTTTGATTTAGAGATTCAAAAATTTTAAATCTATGTACAAACATAATCACCATAATTAACCAAATACAATTCTATTCCCAAACTACGTTAAAGCGCATCACCAAAAAAAAATAATCAAAACTATATATCCAAAAGACAAAGATTTATATCCAAAACTATATATACTACCTTATTTCCATAATGAGGGTCCTAATTCAAAAGACAAATATTTAAATGTATTCACCTTGAATAACATGTTTCCCTGCCTTCAGCAGCTTCAGAGACATATCCATCTGCACAATTTGGTTCTCGCTTCAGAGAAAATATATTTGATCAAACAAATAAAACAATTGAAGAAGATATTATTTTGATACATTCATTTAAATTTTAAATCTAAGAGTGAAGACGGCTACAAAATAGAAATATGCTAAGGTGTGGTGAAGTATCCTTCTAGAAAGCTTTATAATACATGTTTATTTTCTAAGATGCTGAGTACGCTGTTTACTGTGGAAAAAAGCTTATGAAGTGCTTTTATTAGTATGTTTTATAATTTTTCATTCTCGTTTTGGTGGAGTCACAATATTGGCATTAATAATCACTCTCGCAACTGATGTTCAAGCGCATAAGGTATATGATAGATCACTTTTGGTCTATTTTCATCGTTGCAGTCAGGTCAAGATTTCAAGTTCACAATGTGAGTAGTGGTTCTAATCCCCAAGTTTCCTGTTTTGTAAAAATGAGTTATAAGCAAACTGCATAGTTTGGAAAGTTAAATGAACGCAAAATGTATTCATGACTGAAGCAATCATCTAAACCCCTTTTTTATATTCATAATGTAAATGCTCATGATGTTATGCACATGCATAAGGATGAGAGAATGGATAGGTTGAGACACGAGCATTCATTTATTTATGAATGAAAAGGGTATAAGGATTCTATTTAAATTTGGGGTCTTGTTCTATATATGTTAGTATATCAATGGTTTTTCTGTTATGATTCGTACATAAAACCACCATGCTAAAATAAATCAAAAAGAAAAAAAATTTAAAAAAAAGGGGAAAAAAGGAGAAAAAAATAAGCTTTAAAACTTTAAATATCCATTCACTCTATATCCCTCTAGGTTGCCAAAGTCAGATTTGTCATGTAGTTTCTAATATATGTTAACTATAACATCCACAACTTATGCTAAGATAATGAGTAACAGGTGTAAAATTTGTGTTAGTAACAGGTGTAATTAAAAAGCTACTTGTTATGCACTCTGATAGGGTTAAATTATATGATATTTTTATTCCCTAATACTTAGTTTTTATATTTATTGTGTGCTTAAATATTTAATTATTTATCTTATTTTGGTTTTAATAGGTTTTATAGGGTTTTAGTTAATTTATGTTAATTTAGGTAATTTTATAGTATTTTTATATTTATTTTTATTTATGTGTTTTTATTTATTTTTAGTGTTTTAGGTGTTTTATTTATTATTATGTGTTTTTAGGATTTTTAGTATTTTTATATTATTTTTATTTATTTTATATTTGATTTTGTAGGGAAATAAAAGTCTAATGGCATTTTTGTAATTTCAGCAAAGCTTGAGGGACAAAACTGCAAAATCAGTAAAGACCGGGGCAAATATGTAATTTCCGAAAAGTATCGACCGCGCATGGCGCGCGGATGGATGACCGAGCAGCTAAACGACGTCGTTACATCAGCGCCTTCGCGCAATGCGCGCGGTGGCCGAACAGTGGCAAGAAACGGACCAATACGACGTCGTTTTGTCTTCTGTGGCGCGCGCAATGCGCGGACGCGCGTGAGTTGACCGGTCAAGGGGCGAAGGCAGTGTTTGGCTGCGCGTTAATTCGGCGGAAACGGGATTATTCGCGATTTTAGCATTAATTTGATTCCAAATTGGATTTTAATTCCAACTAGGGTTAGGATAATAATTATTTTACTTTTCTTTTATTTTTAATTATAAATCCTATTAGGGTTTGGACAAGTTAGGAGGTTTTTGGAGCCTATAAATAGAGGGCTTGACACACATTGTAATACACAACTTTTCTTAGAATAAAAATTCTTTCTTTTATTCTTTAGTGTTCTTTATATTTATGAGTAGTTAGTTTATTTTTCTTGGTTTAAGTGATTGAAGCCATCAAAATTTATACACTGTGAGATCTAATTTATTTTAATGGTTCAATTTATATTTTGATTATTGAATATTCTTCTATGCTTAATTTTATGATTAATTTGTTTAATTGCTAGGAGTACTACTAGTTTATTATTCATATTAATCTACTGCTATTTGTGAAGCAACTAAGTTTAATAATTGTTTTGCAGATCAAAAGATTATTTTATCTTAGGAATAATATTCATCTAAATTAAATGCAAACACGTGGCTTGTGTTGTTTAGTTCAACGATCTCTCTAATTCTTTATGCTGCTATTAAATTAAATCTTTAGCACGTGCCGGGGGTTGTTTAATAGTAAGGGTATTTAGACCACGTGGCTCTACTTATCTAAAATTAAGGAGAGAGGAGAAAAATTATTCCACCTGCGAGTAGTTCTTTCTACGGTGAATCTTCAAAATATTAATTGATCTATTTTTGCATCAGTGATCAGTTGTAAATTCTTGATGGTGGATATTAACTTAAACCAAGACTTTTTATTTATATTTATTTCTTGCATAATTATTTTAATTAGTTTATTTTAAATTATTTCTTTAATTACAAAACCCCCCAATTCTTATTTACAAAACATAAAATTAAATAATCATTCTCTGTGGGATCGACTCTTGCTTACACTACTACATATTTATTTTTCCAAAGTAAGATTTTATTTTTTGGGTGCTTGCGACATCACACCAAATTTTGGCGCCGTTGCCGGGGACTTGATTTATTTATTTTTGTGTTTCTTTTATTTTATTTTAGTAATTTTTCGTAGTTATTTTTATTTTTATTTTCTTGCTTGTTTATGACCATAACTCGTTCTACTAATCAAAGTGATTTAAGGTTTGATCCAGAAATCGAAAGAACTTTGCGCGGATTAAGGAAAGAAGGACAAACAAATCTTGAAGCAAAAGACAACATGGCTGGAAATCGAACTTTGAAGGAACTCGCGGCCCCTGATTTGCACCAACAACCTTTATGCATCACTTTTCCCAATCTAGATGCTAACACTTCTTTTGAGTTAAAATCTGGTCTAATACATCTTTTGCCCACTTTTCATGGACTTGCAGGTGAAGATCCGCATAAACACTTAAAAGAATTTCATGTGGTATGCACGAGCATGAAACCTCCCGGAGTGACCGAAGAACAAATCAAATTAAGAGCTTTTCCATTCTCTCTAAAAGATCTGGCTAAAGATTGGCTCTACTATCTACCATCCGGAAGTATAACCACATGGGAAGAGGTGAAGAGATTATTCTTGGAGAAATATTTCCCAGCTTCAAGGGCGGCCAGCATACGAAAAGAAATTTGCGGTGTGAGGCAGAACCATGGAGAATCCCTGTACGAGTATTGGGAACGTTTCAAGAAATTATGTGCAAGCTGCCCTCACCATCAAATCAGCGAACAACTCCTAATCCAATACTTCTATGAGGGACTCATGTCTACTGATAGAAGCATGATTGACGCTGCTAGTGGTGGCGCTTTGGTGGACAAAACCCCCGAAGCTGCAAGGAACTTAATTGCAAATATGGCGGCTAATTCCCAACAATTCGGCACTAGGATTGATTTTTCATCCAAAAATGTTAATGAGGTAAATATTTCTTCACTTGAGCAACGAATTGATAGTCTAACCTCCGTTGTTCGTCAAATGGCTATAGGTAATACACAACAAGTGAAAGCTTGTGGAATTTGTGCGGTAGTAGGACATCCGACGGATATGTGCCCCACTCTTCAAGATGAGTCCTATGAACAAGTGCATGCAGTCGGTGGTTTCCCTGGTCAACCACAAAGGAGATATGATCCTTACGCAAACACGTACAACTCAGGTTGGAGAGATCATCCGAATTTCGGCTATGGAAATCCACAAGGGACTCCGTCTGTGACTCAAAACTTCTCAAGCTACCAACAATACAAGCAGCCATATCCCAACAAACACCAGGACCAATCATCTAATTTTAATTTGTCTTTAGAGGATTTGGTTAAACAAATTAGTACTAACACTGTACAATTTCAACAGGAAAATTTGCAGTTTCGACATGAAACAAAGGCGAATATGCAGAATTTGGAAACACAAATGGGACAAATGGCAACTGCAATTAGTCGATTAGAGGCGCAAGGTTCTGGAAAATTACCCTCTCAAACGGTGGTGAATCCAAAAGCAAATGTCAGTGCAATCACGTTGAGAAGCGGTAAAGAGATCGAAACTCCAGCAAAGCCAGCGTCTGCATCAAAAGACCAAAGCAAAGTTGAAGTGGATAACAAGGAGGTAGACAACAGTCAAGAGGACAACAATGGTACTCCTAAGCATAAATTTCCACCTCTCTCTGAGTATAAACCGGTACCCCCTTTCCCTCATGCTTTAACAGAAAAAAGGACATACGAGAAAGACTCAGACTTATATGAAACTTTTCATCAATGCGAGGTCAAAATTCCATTATTAGATGCTATTAAACAAGTACCTCGTTTTGCTAGATTTCTGAAAGAATTGTGTACACACAAGAGAAAACAAGCACTTAAAAGATATGAAAAGGTACAAGTAGGAAAAAATGTTTCTGCCGTAATTCAAAGAAAACTCCCTACAAAGTGTCAAGATCCAGGAATGTTTACTATCCCTTGTAAGATAGGAGACACGATATTTGAAAAGGCTATGTTAGATCTAGGAGCATCTATTAATGTCATGCCATATTCTATATATGCTTCTTTGCCACTTGAACCTTTAAATAGAACTGGTACTGTGATTCAGTTGGCTGATGGGTCTAATACTCAGCCTAAGGGTATAGTAGAGGATGTTCTTGTGCAAGTGGATAATTTGATTTTTCCTGCTGATTTTTATGTGCTTGATATGGAAAATGGCGATCAAAATGCTCCTATTTTGTTAGGAAGACCTTTCTTAAAGACTTCCAAAGCTAAGATCGATGTTCATAGTGGTACACTGACAATGGAGTTTGATGGCGAAATTGTTAAATTTAATATTTTTTATGCCATGAAATGTCATAATCCTGTTTACTCTGTTGATGTGATTAATTCTTTAGCAACAAAAGTTTCTAAAACTGATGGAAAGGGTGAATTGAAAACGACATTTAGTCCAAATCTTGGGAAAGAGAAAGAGGAGTTAGTCTTGAGTGCTGATTTAAAGACAACTGTTGCGGCTGTGAATGATTCTCCGAACACAGGTAATGATCCATATTTTGACTTACCAGTTCCTAACAAGAAATCTTTACCTTTTGTTTTGCAGGATTACATTCCAGATTTGAAGCCTCTCCCTAATCGTCTCGAATATATGTTCATTGAAGAGGGAGTAGAACCTTCATATCCACTGCAAGGGAGTTTTAACAAGACTATGATAAATGGAGTAAAGATGGATGAAATGGTCAAAATCCAAGAGGAAGGAGTAACGTAGTGATCTGGCCTATTGTCGAGCCAAAGACAATAAACAAAGGCGCTGCTCGGGAGGCAACCCAAGAAAACAGATTTGCATTTCTTTTCCCTTTTTCTTTTTATAATTATTTGTGCCTTTTTCTTTGCATTTTACTTTACATTGGGGACAATGTAAATTTTAAGTGTGGGGGAAGGGATTTAGGATATTTGTTTTATTTTTAGGAAATTTTTGTTTTATTTTATTTATTTATTTATTTATTTATTTTTATTTTTTTTAAAAAACAATTGTTTTATTCTTTGGGAATTTTAAAAAATTTTGAAAATTTGAATTTTGTGGGTAAATTCACTGCAAACCCTCACGAGACAAAACTCGTCCACTTGGGGTAACCTTGGGGTTTAAAGGCTTGTTGCACATGCTAAGTGTAACCGTGTTTCCTACGAAAATGGGGTAGTTTTTTTATTTTTAGGATGTGTCGCTTGAGCAATGAGTTAATTGGAATTTTAATTTTTAGCCAATGATAAAATTTTGATTTTTATTTAATAACTCTTGGAAAAATGATAAATTTTTGCTTAGTTTGAATTTTTGACTTTTTATTGATTATTACTTTGTTTGAGATCTTTAAAATTTTTATGCACTTATATCCATTTGTTTGAGCTAGTTTTAATTTAGAAAAAGTTTAAATGGTTAAATGTTTATGGAAGATATTTTTGAACTCTATATCTTATTTGATCATTATTTGAAGTGAAATATAAGACAAAATATAATTTGGAGGAGATGATTTAGGTAATTTTTCTAGGATTATTATTGAAAAGAAAAATCTTGTGGTGGGTTGAGATGGAGCGTAAAACGCACTCACTCATAAACACATGAAAAAGCGAGATGGAGCGTAAAACGCACTCGTTGGTGAGATGGAGCATAAAATGCACTCACCGTGAAGAAAAAAAAATGAAAAAGTGAAAAAAATGAAGAAAGAAAGAAAATGGGATGGAGCATAAAATGCACCCATTAAATGAGAAAAAATAAATGATGAAAAAAATATTTGAAAGAGAAAAAAATGCATAATCCTAGTGTGTTTCTTTGATTATAAGCCTTTTGATCTTCTGATTTATATTTGTCTGTATTAGCAAAGAGTGATGTGAAAAATAAATATATTGAGTTTTGTTGTATATCTTTTATAAGGTAATTAATGACCAAAGCTTATCCGAGTTTTAATTAGTTTGATACATTTGGGTTCACACACACACAAAAGGTCTTGAGTAAAGTAGAATTGATAAATCTGTTGAATTTCTAGATTTTGCATGGTTTTGAAATTTTCTTTGAGTTATCATTTAAAATTCTTTGAGGCTGATGTTGAAATTTATATTGCTCTGTTGCTCAAGTGAGTTGTTTGGTTATTAGTTTAATTTTTATAATTTTTATTTTTGTTTTGCCCGAGGACGAGCAAAAAGTTAAGTGTGGGGGTATTTGATAGGGTTAAATTATATGATATTTTTATTCCCTAATACTTAGTTTTTATATTTATTGTGTGCTTAAATATTTAATTATTTATCTTATTTTGGTTTTAATAGGTTTTATAGGGTTTTAGTTAATTTATGTTAATTTAGGTAATTTTATAGTATTTTTATATTTATTTTTATTTATGTGTTTTTATTTATTTTTAGTGTTTTAGGTGTTTTATTTATTATTATGTGTTTTTAGGATTTTTAGTATTTTTATATTATTTTTATTTATTTTATATTTGATTTTGTAGGGAAATAAAAGTCTAATGGCATTTTTGTAATTTCAGCAAAGCTTGAGGGACAAAACTGCAAAATCAGTAAAGACCGGGGCAAATATGTAATTTCCGAAAAGTATCGACCGCGCATGGCGCGCGGATGGATGACCGAGCAGCTAAACGACGTCGTTACATCAGCGCCTTCGCGCAATGCGCGCGGTGGCCGAACAGTGGCAAGAAACGGACCAATACGACGTCGTTTTGTCTTCTGTGGCGCGCGCAATGCGCGGACGCGCGTGAGTTGACCGGTCAAGGGGCGAAGGCAGTGTTTGGCTGCGCGTTAATTCGGCGGAAACGGGATTATTCGCGATTTTAGCATTAATTTGATTCCAAATTGGATTTTAATTCCAACTAGGGTTAGGATAATAATTATTTTACTTTTCTTTTATTTTTAATTATAAATCCTATTAGGGTTTGGACAAGTTAGGAGGTTTTTGGAGCCTATAAATAGAGGGCTTGACACACATTGTAATACACAACTTTTCTTAGAATAAAAATTCTTTCTTTTATTCTTTAGTGTTCTTTATATTTATGAGTAGTTAGTTTATTTTTCTTGGTTTAAGTGATTGAAGCCATCAAAATTTATACACTGTGAGATCTAATTTATTTTAATTGTTCAATTTATATTTTGATTATTGAATATTCTTCTATGCTTAATTTTATGATTAATTTGTTTAATTGCTAGGAGTACTACTAGTTTATTATTCATATTAATCTACTGCTATTTGTGAAGCAACTAAGTTTAATAATTGTTTTGCAGATCAAAAGATTATTTTATCTTAGGAATAATATTCATCTAAATTAAATGCAAACACGTGGCTTGTGTTGTTTAGTTCAACGATCTCTCTAATTCTTTATGCTGCTATTAAATTAAATCTTTAGCACGTGCCGGGGGTTGTTTAATAGTAAGGGTATTTAGACCACGTGGCTCTACTTATCTAAAATTAAGGAGAGAGGAGAAAAATTATTCCACCTGCGAGTAGTTCTTTCTACGGTGAATCTTCAAAATATTAATTGATCTATTTTTGCATCAGTGATCAGTTGTAAATTCTTGATGGTGGATATTAACTTAAACCAAGACTTTTTATTTATATTTATTTCTTGCATAATTATTTTAATTAGTTTATTTTAAATTATTTCTTTAATTACAAAACCCCCCAATTCTTATTTACAAAACATAAAATTAAATAATCATTCTCTGTGGGATCGACTCTTGCTTACACTACTACATATTTATTTTTCCAAAGTAAGATTTTATTTTTTGGGTGCTTGCGACATCACACCAAATTTCGCAACCCATTTAAAAGCTACTTGCTATGCAGTCACAACCCATTTAAAAGCTACTTTCTATGCACTCACATTTTAATTCTCCTTATACCATTACTGCATTATTGAATTGCTAAACAACCCATTAAGGAGCTAATTAGAAGAAGAATCCCCAGTAGCATCACCACTAATATGGTACGAAATTTTTTAAAATGCAACATTGCTATCACAAAAAAGTCAAAAAAAACATAAGCAACTATCTTGAAATAGGGGCAGCAGAAGCAAACCTAAACGAGCATACATAAAAATCCTTAAAACATATGAATATTTTCTCAGACTCATATTATCAAACATTTAAAATGCACTACCCAAACATGCATAAATCAAAAAAATATCTTAAGCAATTACATTATTTAACAAAACAAAAGGTCAATAAAATCATTTTAGTTGCACACTTGCATATATTAACCCAAAAAAATACATCAAGTCAACAAAAATTAATATAACCAAATATCAAAACTATGAAATCAAAAATAGACTGATATTTATATTCATTCAAATTAAACAAAATTAAAATATGTAAATACCCATTTTTAAGGCGGAGGACTCCAATCCATTCACAAAGGCAAAGGCGAAGTTGTATCGTGTCTGTGCTTTAGCAGACTCCGACCCTGCATCATTAAATTTGATTTGTATTTCTGATTTTATGGAAATTTAGGGAAAAAGTAAAGGGGGTTTTGGTGAACGAATTTGCTATGAGAGGGGAGAAATGACCAAATATAAGATTAACCGCTAAGAAAAAAAAAAACCAGAAAGCACAGACCTTATCTCGTTGCCTCTGCTACAAATCCGCATTGTTAATTCCCTTTCTTTACATCAAACGCTAATTCAGCTTTCAATGAAAACTAACAAATGAAGAGCATTTCAAAAAAAAAAAAAACCTGACAAAACAAATTTTCTACCAAGAAATAAGTTTGTTAAGTGCTTGGACCGTGACAAAAGTCATGAACCAATTACCTGACGTAAGTTGCAATACATTTAAAAATGTAGTATTATTTACACCGACTCCAACAACACCTCTATATATACAATATTTGTCGTGGTAGATGATCCATTTGGAGGGAGAAGGACACTAATGCGATCAGATGACGTGCATCTAGACATGGCCACATATAAGTGACCGTGGCTAAATACAGGCAAGCGTATATCTACACCAACGAAATTGACTGACTGGCCTTGCGACTTGTTGATTGTCATATCATATGTTAAGTGTACTGGGAATTGGCGTCTAGTCATTTTAAATGGTAAATCTTTAGACGACGGTGATAATGATATCCGCGGGATGAAACACAAATTCATAGATTTGTCACCAGTTAGAATTCTAGCCTCAATAACCCGCGATGCGAACTTGACAACCATTAGTCTGGTCCCATTACATAGTCCATCTTTCGGGGCTATATTTCTCAACAATATGATGGGGCACCTGACCTTGAGCTCTAACTTGAAAGGCAGTAAACCTGACGGGTTTAGAGAATTAAGAAACTCACTTGGATATTGATTAGTGGCAGAATGACAGAGTTCATCCCCATCCGACACCTTGTCAGCAACTAAGTAGGTAAACGTCTTGCCAGGATAAATTTGTAGAGCAGCATCATTGATAGCGCAGACATCATCATTCCGAGTGGAAAGAATTGTGCGCTCAATTAAGTAGGATGGGGTTACCGCATTGAGCACATGTAGTTGTGGATAAACCTTGGAAATTAGTTCATGCAGAGTTTGACACCTGTGTATCGTTAGAGGAAGTTCCACAGTATCTTGCTTACTAATCCCAATCTAAGTAAGATGTGAAACATAACAGTACATATAACTGAATAATTAGATGGTTTTATATAAATAATATATAATAAAAATCACCTCTTCCAAGAAGGATGCGTGAGAAGAATTTGCAGGATGATTGCTATTCAAACGCATGTTTATGCTCAAAGTCAATACGCACACACTCGCCCATATTGCAGAACGTCTTAAAGATGCACCAACAATTTGTTCTCGCCCACCCTTAGGTATCACCAGTAGTATTTGATGGAAATCCCCGCCAAGCACAATCGTGATACCACCGAATGGTCGGTTATCATCACGAATGTCACGAAGTGTGCGTTCAACTGCCTCAACACCATGTCGATGCTGCATGAGAACTTCATCCCATATTATCAAGCGAGCCTCCCTAAATAATTCCCCATATGGTGACTGTTTGTTGAAACCACATACCGAGCTTTCTATGATATCGAATGGAATGCAGAATGTAGAATGAGCTGTCCGACCGCCTAACAACAACAACGATGCAATTCCTAATGAAGTAACTGTAACGACTACGCATTTTAGTGGTGATGGTGTTGTACAAAAAGAGATTCCCTGTTCCTGCACCTCCATTGAGGAAAAATATTTTTCCCTGATTTTCAGCAACGGAGATAGTGATAGCATCATAAGCCGTACGTTGAGCATTATTTAAAACATCAATATTCAAAATATCATTCAGTTGATTAGCTTCATTTCGTAGTTGCATATGATCAATCAACAATCTATTACCCGAAACATAACTCCAATTTTGAACGGGGTGTAGCATAGGTGGGAAGTCTTCCAATTTTTTGCCATATTCATGTAGCAACTGATCAATCAAATATAAACCGTAATCTTCGATTTGAGGCTGCGTTGGATTGCATATACCAAAAGTTGTTTGTAGCTTGTGACGAAGATCATCACATATGTGGATGGAGAATTAATTCAACATAGTGCATGACTGTATTGGGGAGCATTCTACCAAAATGATGCAAAATAGTCTCCGTAACTGGTATCCCGTATTCATGGTTGAAGCCTCCTGGAGGCATTGTACCCACTCTGCATCATCTTCCAGGAGCCCCATAGCTACACATGCTGATTTGAAACTATCATGAAACACACCATTGATCGTGCGTAGACCATCAAAAGAATGCGGTCCTCTAACAACTGTTAATAGCAATCGAAGGTAAAACCACTCCCCAGAGTTGGGCGTAGCAAAGTATAATCTGCCGATTGCAAATCCACTTTGCCTCGGAGTCCAAATCTTCCGACCTTTGTTCCAAACGAAATGTTGGGGAAATTCTTGGTATGTGTAGGCATGTGCAACATCATTTGAAGAACAACAGTCAAAAAATCCAGTCAGAGTTGTGTTTTGACTCCTAGACCCAAGTCTAATTGTTTCAAGTGTTTTAGAAGGATCATAAACAACATGATGCATCCCAGGTAAATGTAGATCTAGCCGTACAACCGAAGGAATTTCTTCATGGAGAGGATAACCGAACAGTCGCCATGCAACCTCTGTCGGTCCAATATACCTTGCATAAAGGTATTGCTATATCTCATTGTTTCCATATGGTCCCTCTAAAACCATAGTTGTGCGGTCATAACATTTGTAAATGTACTTGTGGATATATTTGACGCACCTCATTCCTGCACAAACCTCCACATTTATATGACAGTTGAATTTTCTTGATAGGTGTGGATTATAAGGTACAACGTCTCGATTATCAAATGTATGCCCTCTGGTGGTGTAAGATTGACCATTACGGCGACGACGGTAAATAGGGTACCCATGTTCATCCATAGTAGTCGAATCTGCAAAGGCTTTTGGATAATGGAACCGACATACACCGTTCACCATGCAAGTTGAATATAGGTTTCGAGAACCACAGGGACCATGAACCATACAACTCTTGATTGTTTCGTAAAGAGTTGGATCAGTGGATGGATCTGGGAATTCAGCACTAACTAACTGATCCACTTGTGCAGTGGTCTGAATCTTGTCAGGACCATGAAGGAAGAATAAAGCATGCATGTGTGGTAACCCTCATTTTTTGAACTCAATGGTGAATAAATGAGCAACTTTTCAACCAAAAATTTGTTATTTTATGACCTCATGTATCAGGGCACGCCGTTTTAACTCAAATACACGGGCAACTATGTCTGGACGATCGAAAGAGGTTTGGGGTTCTGGTAAGGCAGCTATTATTTCGGGCCATTTTGGGTTGGCCGTCATGGTGAGAAAGATGTCAGGGTGTTGGTGGTACCTTGTAATGGCCATAGAGTCATGAAAAATCTGGTTCATGTTACGTGCACTCCCAGTAAAGGACGATGGTAGAACAAAGCGTTGCCCGATCTGATCGGGCCCAAGTCATCAACACTGTCGTCACACAAATTTGCATAAAGCTCCTGACGCAGCTTATCCTGATTGAGTCTGATGTAAGATAACCTGTTTTGCTCCGTTGATGCCCAAGCATCTACTATAAACTATTGATATAACTTTCCTCCTCTAAGAATTGTCAAATACTCAGTGGGATATGGAAACATACGATAACTGTAAAATTGCATCTGTGTCATCCTTCTTACTGAAAAATCATTTTGTTCGAAGTTCCACTGTCGGAGACCAGGTTCCCAACCAAGTTCACCTGTAGGGAATAGAAGTATATAGTGTAATGGTAAATATGTTGGATGACACTCATTGATTTGCCTCAGGGCTCTATTATCTCCTTTTATATGTAGAACAATATCCCGCATACAACTACTCTCACTACCATCACCAGGCAAAATCATAGCTATTTCATTTGTGGTTGGAAGATTGTACCGATGCCTATTAGTTGATTCGGTGTAATGAAGGTGAGCACGTAAATCATGATTTGAAGATTCTGACTGAGTTAGTATTTCATAGGCACATTTGTACTTTGAAGCAAAATGATTCACTAACAACAAACAATTTTGTATAGTGTGGAGGACATCTCGACACAAGTTATTATTCCGCACACACCGAATATTCAATGCAGTGGTTGAGTCATATATGTACAACTGACAGTAGATAGGTGAGTGACCATCCGGGGGTAACAATGACCCGATACAGTGACGTAATTCTCCATGGATAGTGAATGATGTTGGCCCTCTTGAGTTGAGTAATCTGTCATCAAGCTTAGTACCCAAGCTCGTGAAAGTATTAGCTACATTGTACTCCTTAATATGCAGGCGAAATGATTTTGGTTGACCATCATAGCCTTCGTACAATGAACGAATAGGAGGTGAAGATAATCGTTCATCTCGCCAATGTAAGGCCGAAGAATAAGGACACAAAATATTCACAGGCCCGAGAAAATGACGCTCATTATTGACAGGGACAATAACATTCAATTCGTCATCATTAAACATACTATCAACATCGCTAAACCGTTCTGTTGGGAGTCTACAAAAAAAATGTATGTACAAAAAAATGATAAGTAAGAAAATAGTACGCAACTAATAAACTATGTAGAATATAAATACACTATTGGATAAGCCAGAACAGGAGACGGCGTAATGAGGACATTGTCGTCAGTTTGATGAGAATGTGGTGCTACATCGGGGACAGCTTCATACTGAGCAAAGTCTGTCTCTAAATTCCTAGGCGAGGGTAAAGGTCACACCGGAGCAGGTGAGAATAGAGCAAAGTCAGTTGGAATGAAAACTAGGTTGGACGCAATTGTAGGTGTTAGATAACATTCCAAATTATATGTCCGCGCCCTTTTTTGTGGAAGGTGTGATATAGTTGCTCGGTGCAATGGAGTCAGGTCTTGCAAATCATGGCATAAAGGTTGTGGTGGAGTGTAAATCACCGGTATGTTCCTATGTAACTATCCAACAGGGGAAAGACAATACATTACAACTCTATTTTTCTTAAGAGCAAAAGAAATACGTATCAATTCGAAGACATTAATAAAAAAACTTACCAAAGAGGTAGACATATTTTTTTTTCCATTTTTTTGAAAAATAGTGGGCGTGTGACATACTTTTAAAGTTAAACGTGCAGTATGATCGCTAAGAATTCGTGTTTCCCGCAGAAGTACGCATTCATTCTGGCGTTGTTGATAGTTAGTTTTATGTATTTTAATCTAAATACAATTAATTTTAATCCAAATACAAACAATGGCAATAATAAATATACCTCGACATTGCACAACTGAGTAGGCGAATGTTCAACCAATATTGTACTAAGATGTGGTTGGGAATGCGAGGGGACTGTAGTAACCATGTTAGCAAGTGGAACATGTTTGGAGAATTGGGAGAGGGACTTGGGTGGGGTCAATACTGGAAAATCTTTGGGTAGAGGTGGAGTGTAATTCCCAGAACGCTTTCTTTCCCGACGTGTGCGCTGTGCCAGCTTACGCCGCGAGCACGTATTACTATCATTGCGATTTCGTTCACGTCTAGCGCGTTGGGCCTCAATTTTAGAGCGAACGAAATTTGGTGCGGGAGCCTAAGATAGGAAGTGAGTTGTGCAATAAGTTAAATAATATAATTTCAAATCCCTAATAGAAATTGCATTAAACACAACGTAGCAATTTATGACAGTTGAACTTAAAAATTAAGAAAATTAACTAAGAATGGCTAAGGAAACCAATACATAATTTGGACAATATGTTAGCACTTAGCAGGTCCAAAATCAAAGTCACGTTGAGATGCAAATTTTATCAATAATTAAAGAACGGTCAGTACAACATACCGATTCAGTAAACCAATTTTCTTTTCCAGTGGAGCTGCCAATTTTGTGTTTCCCCTTCGTCGAAGATGGAGCGATACTTAAGTTGTTCAAGTGATTTACATTTGAATTCGCCTAGGAAGTACAAAATAAGGCATAGCTTTTTAAAATCAAATTCATAATAAATATCACTTTAATAATAATACCACAACACAACATATATCCTCGATGATGGTATGGAGTCGTGTGTGCGTGAGAGAGAAGTGTAAGAGTGAGAGTGAGACTGAAGGGTGAGGGGTGAGGAACTCAAAAAAATCACCGACAATTTAGTGTATATTGCTTTGCACGTTAGATAAACAAAGATTAGTACAACATACCGGTTGATTAAACCATTTTTCTTTTCCAATAGAACATCCAATTTTTTCTTTCCCCTTCGTTGAAGATGGAATAACACTTAGGCTGTTCAGGTGATTCACATGTGAATTCTCCTAGGAAGTACAAAATAAGATATTAAAAAAAAAATGCAAATTAATATTAAAATAAAAATGTTTAACAATATAAGTCATGTTACCTTATCCATATGTAATACCAGTCGCGTTAAACATGTACCTTAACAATACCGGTCGCGTTACCATATCAACTTGTAAGAGCAAACTTAATAAATTGAACATGACTTAAACATGCCTTAATAAATTAAACATGACTTGGGTAAATCGACAATAAGAGGCAAACTTTCTATGAAATTGGAGTTGATTGTTCAGTTTAATTGTAAATCGACAATTGACGTTGAATTGGGTTCACTTTCAGTTAGAGAAAAATTTATTGGATCAAGAAGGCGTGATAAATTAAACATGGCTTGTATGGCAATTTGTCCATCACGTTAATTTAAACTTCAAATAATGTGGTTTCGATTTGCAATGTTGAGCTAAGTTTTCGGACATTATTGTCAATTTGTCCATAATTCATTTTGGTCAATGTATGACATTTTTGACGTCACATAATTTATTTCTCGCTCAATAAGTGCACAACATGTAACAAATGAGAATAAATCAAAACAACAAAAAAATATGACAGAAAACTGCTATGGCTACCAATTTTGCATGGAACCTAGACCACATGGTATAGTATTTAATTAATACTTGCAAAACAGAGGAGAAAAAAGGCTGCTCATAATTATTATGATAATTATTAATAGTAATAATAATTATTATGATAATAATAATAATTATTATAATAATAATACAAATAATAATACTAATAATAATAATAATAGTAATAGTAATAGTAATAGTAATAGTAATAGTAATAGTAATTATTATTACTATAATAATAATAATAATAATAATAATAATAATAATAATAATAATAATAATAATTTCAATAATAATAATAATAATATTAATAGTAATAATAATAATAATAATAATAATAATAATAATAATAATAATAAGAATAATAATAATAATAATAATAATAATAATAATAATAATAATAATAATAATAATAATAATAATAACAATAACAATAACAATTATAATAATAGTAATAATAATAACAATAATAATAGTAATATTACTACTACTACTACTACTACTACTACTACTACTACTACTACTAATAATAATAATAATAATAGTAAAAATAATGACAATAATAATAATAACAATAATAATAATAATAAACACTAAGTAGTGATGCAACGATTTACAGCATAACTGTGCATTTGGAATTGAAGTTACACCATTGATTGAAGTTACACCATCGATTGAAAAACATTTGGAATTGCATTTAAAGTTTTAGGAGCATACTCGAAAACAAAAACTCTAAGAGGAATTAAATCAAACACAACATGTGCATTAGAGACTTGAAGCATTTAACTCCTTCTGAGGTTGCATTAGACATGAACGTCATTAGCATGTTTCCAAATATATTAGATTTTTAAGTAGTTGCCATTCTGCAAATGATTCAGCAACAAACAAAGAAGTAGTCGCAGTTACTCTACCTTGCATTTGTCAAGCCTGCCACACAAATGACGCAAATTGATAAGGTGAATTTGAAAGGTTACATTACCTTTAAAGTTTTCTACAAAGGCAGAGCTCATGGGTGAATGTTTGAGATCTCTCAAATGTAACCACAAGGTAGCTCAAATACTTACTTTTTATTACAACAAGGTCTGAAATTATATTTCTATAAGCTACTCAAAGGGGAAAAATGTGAACATTCTCCATATTAATACTTCCAAATACAAAATTGATTTTCTGGAAGCTTTTTATGCTTTCCCACTCAGGTTTTCATAAGTTTTTTTTTAATAAAAATATTTAGTTTTAGCATTCTATTCATCTATTGTGCTCACTATATATAACAGTTCCTATAAAAAAAAAATCATGCTTCTTTCTACAATAATAAGCTTCCATGAACTGGGAACACAAAACAGGGAAAAATAAAAAAAATACTACAAAATTTTGATTCCATTTCCGCAATTATTGAACCAAACAAATTGTTGATTTAATTACCTACTCCCTCGGGTCACAAACCATGTACACCCAATTCTCCACAACTCATATAAATACCCACTTTTCATTAGTAAATTAAACCTCTTATTCAGACAAGATAGTGAATGATAATCAGATTTACAAGCCTAAGCAAGACAATTCAAGGCAACATCATCATAAAGACCTATTATTTCATTTAACAGGTCCCATAAATCAATAATTTGTTTGGTTCAACAGGTCCCATAAATCAAACGCCTACACAATGTTCAAACAAAAAAGTATGCGTTTGAACTTTCTGGTAGATTGACCAATCCGAATGTCAAACAAAGATTCAAACATTTTACCGGAGATTCAAAGTACAACAGATCCGATTCAATAGTTAAGATTCAAAGATTCAAACATTCCAACTGGTATCAAAGTATCGGTAAAAATAAAAAAGATAAGGACAATGATTCGGATTTCACCAGAGAAAGCGACGTACTCCGGCTCGGTCGAATCAAACAGAAAAGAGAGGTTCGGAGTTTAAGATGAATACCAACACGTGATTCCATTGCCGGAGCTAATATTCACCAGTGGATTAGAGAGAATCAACTTCAGAGAGAGATGGACCAAGGCTGATATTGAGAGGTGAGAAGACGATGGTCCAAGGCTGAGAAGACGATGGCAGACAGAAAAGAAATGGAATGGAACGGGTAAAGGGGAAATAGAGAATCTGTTTGAGCTCTGGTCTAGGAGAGTAGGAGATTAGATAGGTTATTAATTTCAAACAAATCACAAGCACACAGATAGAGAAGAGGGGGAAACTAAAGTTAATCACAGCCGTTGTTTGTTGAAGCTTTTTATTAATTTGAGACCATTAGATGTGATCCGCTCTATTTTATATAATAGCTATATATATATATATATATATATATATATATATATATATCCTTTCCTGGATGAAAAGAGACGTACTTTTTAGAAAGCACAATTATTACTTCATAAGTGTTTTGAAAAGAATCCTTCTAGAAATCTTATTGTGTCATGTTCTTAATACTAGTTGGACAATCATAGAGACATTGTGATTTTTATTTTGTCTATTGAAAACTTGTATTCAAATCTTGTTTAGCTTAATTGATCCATTAGTGGATAAATTAGTACGAAGAAAGCTTTGAAGAGTTGCTAAAAGTTGCAGTCATGTAAAAGGGGGCAGCTGTGTCCAGTTTAAAAGAGTCTTTGTATAGGGAGTTCTTTGTATTGTGTTTAAGTAATCTATCATTAAAAGAGTATCCAATACCGATTGGTATTAGACGTGGAGTAGGCCACTAGATTAGAGGTTAGGGGCCGAACCACGTAAAAAATCGTGGTGTATTTATTGTTATGTTATTTCAATTTTGCATTGTTGAAAGGTAAATCATGTTTCTAAAGCAGACACAAAAGTAGATACGGTATACCTGTCTGGTTTATAAGAAATATAAAACAGATACTTAAAACAGATGCTAAAGTAGATAGGTCTAACCTATTTGGATTGTTCCAGATTGCAAAATGTTTTAAATTATTATTAGAGATTGTTTGAAACTTAAACACCTATTCAACCCCCCTTTTAGGTGTGCACAAACACATAATTACATTTGGTATCAGAGTAAGGCTCTACTAATATTTGTCTTTACAGACTATAGGGTAAGATCCTATGGCACACCTTAATTCGCATGAAGGACCGTCTACTAACAGGCCACCCCTGCTACTCGGAAAGGAAAACTTTAACTTCTGAAAATTTAGAATGAAGATCTATCTCAACAAAAACCCATGGGAATGGGGGGTGATTGACAACGGACCCGACATTCCTAGGCACAATGATGGTAGACTAAAGACCCTCATAGAAATGGACAATAATGAGTCTTATATGGTTTCATATAATTTTAAAGCCATGAACACACTGCTGAGTGAAATGGTTTAATCAGAAATTGATAAGGTTTCTGCATGCAATACGGCTGAGGAAATCTGGGATACAATCATCATGAGTCATGAAGGAACAACCAAAGTAAAAGAAGTAAAGCTAAGTATGTTGATGCAAGAATATGAACTCTTCAAACCAGAAAAGAATGAAACGATCAAAGAAGTTCAATCAAGGTTCCTTGTTATCATGAACTCACTTAGTATGCTTGAGAGAAAAATTGATCAAAGATAAATCAATAGGAAGCTACTAAGAATCATGCCAAAACGGTTTGCACCAAAAACCACAACTCTTCAAGATTCTCCAACTATTAGTACTATGGAAACTCTTACCCTATTTGGAGAACTTGAAGAATTTGAAAATCAACTCAAGCGATATGAAGAAGAAGACAAGACACCAAAAAGAAAGACTTTAGCCCTCCTAGCCGAAAGTTACGATGAAGATTCTGATGAGGAGACTGTAATGACGACCAGAAAATTGAGGGAAATGATTAGAAGGAAGAACCAATTCAAGCAACAAGGAAAGACATTTCATAACAATAAGGAATACAAGCAAAAACAGAAAGAAGAAGTGTGTTTCGAGTGCGGAAGACCGAGGCATTTTAAAAGAGATTTTTTTCAACTAAAAAGGAAGAACAAAGAAAACAATACAAAAGGGAAAACATTAATGACCTGGAGTGATGATGAATCTAAACATGAAGCAGAACAAGACAAGGAAACTACACACGTATGCTTCACAGGGATAGATCATCCAGAAACCTCCAAGGTAAGCAACAAAACCTCTGAAAATACTATTTATGTTTATCTTACACTAAAAAATGAAAATCTTAGGCTTAAAGAAAAATCAGATTACTTAAAAAACTGGATAAAAGAATTAATGAAAGAAGTTAAGAATCTAATTGAAGAAAAAAATGACATTGTCAAAGATTGTACTACAAATGAAATATCTAAGTTAAATGCTAGAAATGATTACTTGGAAAATTATAATAAAAACTTGCATAATCGTGTTAACAAGATAAACGACGAAAATAATAAACTTCAAAAGGAAAAAGATGACCTAAAAGAAAATTTAAACATGAGAGACAAATGTTTAAATGAATTTAACGATGGAGAAAACAACATGTAGACCTTCAATAATGAAATCATCTCATTAAAAAAGGACCTTGCAAAATTCATTCAAGGAAAAGAAAATTTAAACATAATGCTAGGAGCTCAAAGATCAAGTCTTAATAAACAAGGTATTGGACACTTACCAAATATAACTAAAATAAAACTAAATATAATAATATGAGAATGATAAGCCTTAAACCAAAACATAAGACACTTTACTGCTTACCATTCGTTACATGCAAAAAATATGGTTTAAAAGGACATTTTGACTATAACTGTAATAAAATAAAAATTAATCAAGTTCAGAGAAAGAATAAAAATCCTCTTGATAATAGAAAAATAAAATAAGTATGGATAAGGAAATGTGAGTTATATGCTACTAACAAATACATACCCAAACTAATGTGGGTACCAAAAGGATGATACTATTTGTTATTTTGTAGGTATGTTTAAAAGCTAAAGTTCCATCGGATAAGTGGATACTCGACAGTGGGTACTCTAGACACATGACTGGTGATAAATCTATGTTCATATCACTCGTCTCAAAGAAAGGAGGTACCGTGACATTTGGAGATAATAACACATGTCAAATTATAGGCGAAGGTAAAATTGGGAATGGTAAGGTTTGGATTGATAATGTGCGTCATGTTGACGACTTAAAATATAATATAATTAGTGTGAGTCAGCTTATGGATAGTGGTCACAAGGTAATTTTTAATAAGCATAAATGTGCAATTATACATGCATCTCATAATGTGCCTCTAGTAGCTAACAGGGAAGGAAACATATATACAATCAACTTTGACTATCAAAAGGATGACATATGTTTAGTTGCTATTTAAGATCAGACGGTGTTATGGCATAGAAGGCTAGGACATGTGCACATGGAATTAATTAGTAAGTTAGCTTCAAAGGAGCTTGTCAAAGGCTTGCCAAAGCTAAGGTATGAAAAGAAAGGTATCTGTTCTGCATGTCAATTGGAAAAATAGGTTAGAAATTCATTTGTAAATAAAAATCAGATTTCTACATCATTACCTTTACAATTGTTGCACCTTGATTTGTTTAGTCCTGAGAGATATGAAAGCTTAGGAAATAGCTATTATGCATTTGTTATCGTTGATGATTTTTCAAGATTCACATGGGTGTTATTTTTGAAAACTAAAGATCAAGCTTTTGAAGAATTCAAAAAGCTTATAAAGAATATTGAAATAAAACACAACCTCAACCTAATCAGTATAAGAAGTGACCACGGTGGTGAATTAAGAAAATATTTTATTTCATATTGCAATGAAAAATGAGTTACACATGAGTTTTCTGCACCAAGAACTCCACAACAAAATGGAGTGGTGGAACGTAAAAATTGAACATTACAAGAAGCTACAAGAACTCTTCTTCAAGAAATAGACTGCCTAAGAAATTCTGGGCAAAAGCTGTAAGTATTGCATGTTACATTCTAAATAGAGTTCTTATTAGGTCTATGTTGTTAAAAACATCATATGAACTATTAAATAAACGAGTTCCAAATATCAATTACTTTAAAGTATTTAGATCTAAATGTTTTATTCTTAATACTAATGGTAACCCTGAAAAATTTGATGTTAAATCAACTGAGGTAATCTTTCTAGGATATTCATCACATAGTAAAGCATATAGGGTCAACAATCTTAACAAATTAAAAATTGAAGAATCAATTCATGTTACTTTTGATGAGATTAACCTTGATCTTTCAAAAGAGGAGAATGAAGATTCTACAAAAAATCAGGTACTAGAAAATAGAAAGCAGACAACTGAACGCAGACAGTCTAACTCGTTTGCATTAGAAGTAAAAATAGGAGAACCTGAAATACATACATATATCACACAGGTTGACTCGTCTGCTTTAGAAGAAAAATCAAAAGAACCAAAAAGGCAGATAGTTGAATCCAGACAGCCTGACCTATCTGTTTCAGAAGAAGTATCTGAACATGAACTAGAAGAGCATATCACTAATGTCAAACTTCCGAAAACTTCAAAAATTGTTAGAAACCATCCTTTAGATTTGATCATCAGAGATATCAATAAAGGAATGACAATGAGGAGAAATGAACATAATTTTTGTGCATTCCCAACACTTTTGTCACAAATTAAACCTAAAAGTACCAAGGAAGCAATCCAAGACGAAAATTGGTCACTTGCCATGCAGGAAAAGTTAAATCAATTTGAATGGTGCTAGGTATGGGATCTTGTTAAACCTCCTAAGGATGCATCAATAATTGGAACAAAATAGATTTTCAAAAATAAACTAGATGAAAATGGTGTAATTACTAGAAACAAAGCTAGATTGGTGGCTCAAGGCTATAATCAACAGGAAGGAATAGACTATGAAGAAACAGTTGACCCTATTGCAAGATTAGAGGCTATAAGAATTCTGCTAGCTTATGCATGCTATAAGAAATTTAAATTATATCAAATGGATGTAAAATGTGCATTTTTAAATGGGTATTTAAACGAAGAAGTATATGTTAGGCAACCACCATGTTTTGAACATGAAAAATAACCACATTATGTGTTTAAATTAAAGAAAGCATTGTATGGATTGAAACAAGCTCCAAGAACTTGGTATGAAATGCTAAGAAAGTTTCTTTTAGATAAAGGGTTCTATTGTGGTAAAATTTATTCTACTTTATTTATTAAAATAAATAATAAAGACTTACTTCTTGTACAAATTTACGTTGATGATATTATATTTGGAGCAACTACTAACCTTTTGTGCTAGTGGTTTTCTCAATGCATGCATAACGAATTTGACATGAGTTTCATGGGTGAATTAAACTACTTCTTGGGGTTGCAAATAAAACAATCTAAGGAAGAGATCTATATTCACCAATCAAAGTATGTGAAAGAGTTATTGAAGAGATTTGGTTATGAAAATACCAAACCTAAAGCTACACCAATGAGCACAACTGTCAAGCTAACAATTGATGTCACAGGTAAGGATGTTGAGGTAACAATGTACAAAGGTATGATAGGATGTTTTTTATATCTAACTGCATCAAGACCAGACATTATATATAGCGTGTGTTTATGTGCTAGATTTCAAGCCCAACCTAAAGAATCACATCTTAAGGCAGTAAAAAGAATATTTAAGTATTTATCTAGAACAAATAATCTTATGTTATATTATCATGTATCTCCCTGTTTTGAATTAATTGGTTATTTAGATGCAGATTATGCAGGATGCCAAGTGAACAGAAAAAACACTAGTGGTGCATGTGCATTTCTAGGACTAAGTCATGTCGCATGGCATAGTAAGAAATAAACCTCTGTTCTTTGTCCACTACAAAAGGTGAATATTTAGCAGCAGATAGTTGTTGCTCACAAATATTATAGACTATTCAAACCTTGCATGATTTTAATATTATTTGTGAAAATGTTCCAATCTTATGTGATAATACTAGTGCTAGATATATATCTAAAAATCCTGTGTTTCATTCCCATACTAAGCACATTGAGGTTCAACATCATTTTTTACAAGATAATGTTGCTAAAGGATTAGTCAAACTTATATTTGTTCTTACTGAATACCAATTGGCTGACATTTTCACAAATCCTTTAAGTGAGGAACATTTTTGCACATTACGAAGAGAATTGGGTATGACAGTGTGTACATAAAATATCAAAAAACTCTGTACTATATCTCTGGTTAGAATAGTTACTAAAAGGGTAGTTTAAACATTTTGCACAAAAACTGAGTTTGGAGGGAACTAAAAACCCAGGGGTGTTTAATCGCGATTTGCTCGTTCTCCTTAATCTATCTGACTCCGCTTTCTCTTTCTCTGTTTTATTTTTTTTTCTTCACAAAAGCTAGGGTTTGAGCGTGAAGGTGTGGGCGATTAATTATGTCATCATTCCAAATGGTTCAAACCAAAAGAGGCCAATTGAGTTTGCACACTTAACTGCTTTTGATCAGTTAAGGATTATAAAAGCCTGTCCTTTTACTGAACTAGTTAAATTACCCAGAGTAGTTGAAACTACACTAATGACCAGTGTTCTTCATAAGAGAATATGGTCAAACTTAATTCCCCAAAGTGGTGGTCGATCTGACATGACATTTTAGGATTTAATTATATCCGAATTAATCTTATCTGGGATAACCTTTAATTTTGCTCTGCTTATGATCAAACATATGGATAGTTTTTTGAGAAACAAAACAAAATGTTTTCTCTATGGGGGTTTTATCACAAAAATTCTGGCTCATTTTGGGGTGTCTTTCGAAAATGAAGAAGTTTTTCATCTAATAAAGGTCATAGATGAGGCTGTATTTTTGAATTCCAACTTGATAGTTAATATGGATGGTCATGTCAAATGGAAAGTTGCGAACATTCCTCTTCTTATGTATAATCCTATTGATTCTTTTCCTCATTGTAATCCTCCTGCTCAATCTGCTCACACCTCATTTGCTACCTCTTCCAACTCTGAACTCTTTTCACTTCTTCATGCCATGGGAAGTAAGCTGGACACTATCCTAGAAACTATTTCCACAGTATCTACAAGGGTCATTGAAATGTCCAATAGTGTTGTTACTCTTATCGCCCGTCAGGATGCGCTTGATGAAAAATTGACTTCTATGGATTGCAAGATGAATGATGTGTGCTACAAAACTGATGACGAGGAAGGACCTTGATTCTTTTTTATGATGCCAAAGGGGAGAAAAAGCAGCTAAGGGGAAACGAGATGATGTTGATGTTGTTGATAGTTTGCTTTGAACTTCGGTCTGAGAATTGAATATATTTTTGGGGGTGTGAAAATTATTTTTGAAATATTGTCTGGTTGTGAAATGGTTTAACTTTATCTATGATAGTATGTGTTTTATATTGTCTGATTGGTTATTATTTGGTTTACATATTTTGAAGTCGCATATATTAAAGAGGAGCATATTTTTAGGGGGAGCTTTAATATTGTCATCATCAAAAAGGAGGAGAATGTTAATTCATATAGTGATGGTTTTAGTGATGACAATTAACTGTGCAAAATATGCATGGGTTGCATTAATATAATATGCTTGGCATGGTTATAATCTTTGGTGCATGGTATTAATTGGTTGTAACAGGTTTTGAGCTTCAAGGATTTATTCTTATGAAATGGGCTTTCATAAGTGGGCTGCTTAAATGTTTTCTAATGCTGTGTACGGATCTAACAAAGTCTTGCTGGATGTTTTAAGTTCTGTGATGGGTCATAGGCCAAAATGTAAGGTTCTCCAACTAAAATAATTTAATTACAAGGTATATATTATTGTTGGAATTATTATAAGGAAACAATTTAAACTGATTTGATTGAGGTGCTTCAATCCTATAAGGAAACAAATTAAATGGATTTAATTGAGGCTTGAATTAATATATCAAATCAGTTTACATAAAATATGTTTTTCAATCTAATTGTTTTCAAAAATAAAAATGATTGAAAAACTTATTTGGAAAGTTGTTGATCATATTTGTTGAGGCTAAATTTATGAAAATCGTTTTTGATATGATCATACTTGGAAAACTCCATTATAGCCGTTAACACATATAATATATATATATATATATATATATATATATATATATATATATATATATATATATATCCTTTGTCGGATGAAAAGAGACATACTTTTTAGAAAGCACAATTATTACTTCATAAGTGTTTTGAAAAGAATCCTTCCAGCAATCTTACTTTTTCTTGTTCTTAATACTAGTTGGAAAATCATAGAGACACTGTGATTTTTATATTTTCTATTGAAAACTTGTATTCAAATCTTGTTTAGCTTGGTTGATCCATTAGTGGATAAATTGGTATGAAGAAAGCTTTGAAGAGTTGTTGAAAGTTGCAGTAATGCAAAAGGGGGCAGCTGTGTCCAGTTTAAAGGCGTCTTTGTACAGGGAGTTCTTTGTATTGTGTTTGAGTAATCTATTAATAAAAGAGTATCCAGTACTGATTGGTATTGGATGTAGAGTAAGCCACTCGATTAGAGGTTAGGGGTCGAACCACGTAAAAAATCGTGGTGTATTTGTTATTATGTTATTTCAATTCTGCATTGTTGAAAGGTAAATCATGTTTCTAAAGCAGACACAAAAATAGACAGGGTATACCTGTCTGGTTTACAAGAAATATAAAACAGATACTTAAAACAGACACTAAAACAGACAGGTCTAACCTGTTTGGATTGTTCCATGTTGTAAAAAGTTTTAAATTGTTATTAAAGATCGTTTGAAACTTAAACATATATTCAACCCCCCCCCCCCTAATTTCTAGGTGTGCACAAACACAGAATTACAATATATAGTCATTTTATATTCTTCTACTGTGAAATGAGCTTATTTGGATTACGGGCAGTAAACGAATTAGGCTGGCGGCGAGACAGGTCTGACTCGCCTCGACTAAGCTCATTAACGAGCCGAGCTCCAAAAATACCTTTAGGCATTTAGTTAAATGAGCCAAGCTCGAATAGTGTGGTAGTCAACTCAAATACGGCTCGTTTAGGCCTGATTCAAATATGGCTAGAGACTGACTCGTTTAATAATTATGTAATTAAAATTTTGTTTTATTTATATAAAATATATAATATAATTTTTTTTTCTTTTTAATATATAATTTTTTTTCAATAAAGTTGAAAAATAAATAAATAAATGGGTTGAGCTTAAGCACGAACTCGACTCGGCTCGCTTATGCCCGGATCAAACTAGAGCCTGGCTCTTTTATAAATGAGTCGAGCTCATGCACAAGATTCCAAACTCGTGAAAAGTTTGGCCCTGCTCGACACATTTAACTTTTAAACTAGTTCAAGCTCGATAAGTCAAAGCCTGACTCGGCTCGGTTTGTATACAACCTTAATTGGGATTGTCTAAGCAACTTACTTTACTCCTTTTTATTTAAGCGAATACCATTACTATATAGGTAGATCTCATCATGATGAGATTATGGAAGTAAATATTCTTGCATTTATTGTTACTTCACTGTTCATTTTAGTTACTACTACTTCTTTACCTATCATTTACATAAAATTATAAAGTCAAAATAAAAAATAAAAATAATTAATTAATTTGAATGAAACTTTTGACCACTCCCTTCAAAGTTACCATATCATAAATCTTTCACATTAAACCAAATCAAACCGAGGGTCAGTCCTTCTAATATTCCAATGGAAAGTGATAAAATGACCATTAAAGAAATCCTTATTAACGTAACCAACTTGATAATTAGATTTTTGAATTTCTTTTTCGGTAAGTCACAACAAGCGTCGACAAAACTTAGTGTCATAGTGAACAAATAAAAAAAAAAGGGACCATCTTAGCGGAAAGAGAAGGAACTGCAACGACAGAGACTGGTGACCCTCTTCTTATTAGTAGAACTAACCTCACTTTTTTTTATTGATTCAATACTATACGGAAAAAGATTGTACAATTCTTACCAAATATGACTCTCGACTAGAAGTGGTCAAAGTTGTAATTATACATACTTCTAGATAAATAATACAAAATTAACTAGTTACAATTTTATTTTTTTGATCACACTAGTTATAACTATGATAACCCGAATATTAGCAATATTTCTTTTAAAGGAAATGTTAATAGATTAAATAAAGGTTAGAGATTTAACCTCATTTTGGAGAAAAGAAATGTGTAAATAGATGTTAAAATCTTATTATTATTATCTATGTGTTAAAAAGAACCTATAAGGTTCAATATGTGTAAGAAAGAAAAGATGGACGATGGAATTATAATAAAAACAATTTACCACGGTTAGACAAGAATCAAGAAGGTATATGTATACTTACATGTATAAATGCAAGATAACAATTGAAATTTATATTAAAGGGCAAAGTGGTCAAATAGTCAAGTTTGATTAAAGGAAAGAAAAGGGAAGTTAAAAACTCAAATTGGAGTTCGGTATGGAATTTTGAGACGTGAACTATACCGTTGAGTCCAGAACGTCAAATTTAGCAAGTAGAGACTATAATCACGATATGGTGTCGGGTTGACTTTTTGGTCAAAAGTCAACATTTGACTTTTTATGATGAAAAGTCAAACTTGAAGTTTGGAAATGAATTTGGTGAAATGGATGTTACCACTATGTTCGGAACATCAAAATTAGTAGGAAAAGACTATAAGCATGAAAATTAACTTTTCGGGTAAAAAAGTTAAAGAGCTGATTAATTAAATAAAAGTGGCCCCCATAAGAGGATTTAATTCTGCAAAATTTTGGATGTGGGCTAGCTGTGGAGATTAATTAGAGATAAGGTGGGGACCAAAGCAAAGCCGAGCCACCCATTTCTTATATTGTAATCTTATTTTTGATAAACTAAGATAAAAGTTAGACCAATACTTAATTTTCAGGGAAATGAGAGAAGGGAAAGAGAGAAGAGCTCTCAATGGGTTAGGGAAGAAGAAGAAAAGAGAGAAAGAGAGGAAGAGGGAGAGAGAGAAAAGAATAACTTTTAAGCCTAATTAATTTTCTTCCCTTCTTCAATCTTAAGCAAACAAAGCATCCATCACTACCACACCCATGCCTGGGATTTACAAGAAGGGCAAGGACTTTAAAGCCTGGAAGCATGGAGAAGAAGAAGGTAAAACTATAAAACCTTGTTTACTACCTTAGCTTTAATTTTAAAGAAATTAACTTGCCTAATTTCTAATTATTGTGTAATTAAATTGGTTGTGGGAGTTGGATTTATGCGAACCATGAAGAGTTCGGTTGATAAGGAGGATTGAGTATGGAGATGGATTTATATGATTGAAATCATAATGATAACCTTGTTGTTCATTTGTGCATACCAAGTGTTTGAAGAAATGCCTTAATGAGGTTGTTTTGGCTAAAACATGGAATTAGATAGTTCTTGTGGGTTAGTAATGTTTTTAAGGCTTAGGGTTTGTTAAATTAGGAACCTAATAAGTCATGGTATGTATTTAAGCTCAATATAAGTGTTAATGATCAAGTTATGATCAATTGAAACAAGAACAAGGAAAACTAATTTTAAACTGTCATTGTGAGAAATTTTAACCCTACTTAGGATTCGAATTTCGCATTTAGATCTGAAGAAAAGTTGTAGAGGAGGAAATTTTAATGAAAATGGACTCAAGAATCACCCAAAAGGGTTAAAATTTGAATATGTTATGCCAAATATAGTGAAGGGGGTTATGTAGCCAAAGTTCTGGAGTAGTGGCACGGTCGTGCCACTATCAAGCTTAGGAGGGGCACGCCCATGTCCGTACAACAGCTAAGATTTTTATTTGTTGTCCAATTAAGGTTTTGGCTAGGATTTTGGTTGGGGGTTTTGTCTGGCCTTGCTTGAAACTCAGAATCTCGCTTGTTAGGCATTGTATAACCTAACGAAACGTATTCGAATGCTTGAAATAAAGATTAGAACGTCTACAAAGTTTATCTATTAATGGTAAAATCCATTAGTGAGGTGAAAATGAAGCTATATGAGTTTTAAAACCATGAAAAGCTTGTATAGATCTTGTTAATGTAAAAAGGAACCAAAAGCTATATTTTTAAAAGAAACTTTAAAAGGTGTGGATTGGTAAGTTGTGAACTAAACTAAGATAAATGAGTAAAAGGAAATGGCATAGGTCTTAAGAGAAATAATATATTAACTTTGTTTTCAAGGTATTGTTTATGTAAGCTAGGTGCATAAACCTTTGCATATGGGAATATAATAGCACGAGATATTGGAAATGCTAATATTATGTGAAAGCTACTTTCTAAGATTTTAAAATTGATAAGATCAAAAGTGATTACAAATGGTGAATCCATGAGTTGTAAGATATGTATGTGATCATGGTTCTGATTTAAAATCTTGTATAAAAGTTGGTAATTTTGTTAAGACCAATTAGTATGACAAATGATTAAAAGCCTAAAAGTTTTGGGTGGTACTTTATGAATTATAAAAAAATGACTCGAGGCCATGACCATGGTAGTTAATGGAAGAACCATGAATCTTAATGATCTTGGTAGAGAAAAGTAAGCTAGGTGTAAAGGAGCTTAAATTGTGAAACCATGATTTTGGTTGTTGATGTTGCTTTTAGTTATAAGTTTGAAACCATTAAGTTATAATGTGTATTTATACTCGTTGTGAGTGTTAAAAGATGATTGCATAAGCCTTGTAACTTGAAGGATCAAAACCTTAAGAAATAAAAAGGTGTAAAGCTGGAGAATCAAAGTTGGAAAAATTTCTGATGAAGAAGCATGGCGCGGAAGTGCTGTGTAGTGTTTTTAAATTCTGTCACTTTGGCGCGGCAACACTGGTTTTATGAAGAAACCTGGCACGGGCGCCCCATGCCAGGTCAACTAACTTTGACCAGTTGTGTCGGGTCAGTCGGGTTGAGTTAGGTCGATCCGAGTTGGGTTTTCAAAAATAAAGAAAAATTATTTTGGGGTTCCAATGTTAGTTCATGTGTGAGGACTCGAATTTTCGGATTTCCTTAATAAAATTTAATAAGAATTTAATTAACAGAATTATTAAGGTTGTTTAAATTATTGGTGATATTTTATGTGATTTAAGGTATGTGAAGGGATTTAATTGATAAACTAAATATGTATAGCGATGGTGATAATTGGTGTCGATTTAATGTAAGAACCAAGAATTTTGAATTACATTATAAATAAAATTGGAAAACTAAATTCTAATTAAATGAGTTATTGTGTGATTTAATTTAAACTTTTATGTGATAATTTGATTGTTGACTATTCGGTTAATTTTAGTAAAGGAAGTCTGATAAATGGATTTATTAAATTAACGTACTAGCCTAAGATTATTTTGTAAGGAACCATAATTAAATATTCAATTAATATTGAATATGACAAGTCTAAATTGATTATTTAAATGTTCCTATAATTATTTAAATAATCCCAAACAATTAATTAAGTGAGGGATTTGTGTGATGTGTTTTGTGGGTTGATATTTAATTAAGCTAGCCCAATTTATTAAGAAGTGGGTGAGTTATTTTGGTATCCCAATGTTGTTGGATTATTATGATCATATATGCCCCAAATGAAATAAATTGCAAGTCCATTCCTTGATCCAATTGCTAAAGCTTCTAGAAGATCCATTATTTACCAATTTGACTATAAAAATAAATCAAAAATGGGACAAATTAGAGAGCATGGCTGGTGGTATGGAGAGAGTACAATGGATTTCAAATTTTTATTCAATTTGTTGATTTCATTAGTGTGTGGAACACTCAACCTTTTTGGCTAGCAAATTTTGTAAAAATGTTGAAGTCCAATCTATACATATATATGTTATATGTATAGATTTATACTACTATAAATAGAAGCTAGCTCATTTGGTGGAGAGTTTACAAAATATTGCAAGTATTCTCTATATAATGTGCTAGTGAGTTTTAGTGAGTTAACTATGTGAGTTAAAGAAAAAGGAAGTGAGTTGTGTAGTGAGTCACCACCGAGTCAAGTGAGTCAAGTCATTTTCATCAAGGGGGTGTTCTTGGATGTCTTCACAACTTATTACCTATTTTGGAAAGCAAAGAAAACAAGCCATCAAAAGTAAAAGGTAAAAAAATTCCTTTAAAACCCTAATCTTGGTTTTCTTTTAAACTTTATGGTAGAAATATTATCTTGGAGATCTTTATGTTTAGAATCATGCTAGACATGTTTATATAGGATGCCATGTGGTTTAAATATATAGTGGTATGGATTTATGTAGAAAAATCTAGCAAAATACTTGAAAATATTTTTACCGACGAACAAAACATAGGTTGTACGAATAAATTGCACATTTTAAAATCTACAAATTATTTTTGTGATTTAATAATTTCTTGGAATATATGGATAAGTGAAGAAAAAAATCCCTTTGTAATCACCCAAAAATGTGTTAAAATGAGTAAGTTATGCATTTTTGACCAAACACACCTCATTGTCCAAGTTATTGCATGAACATTCCACTTTAAGCCTAATTTATGAAATCAAAACTTATCCAAAAATGGTGTTTGAGCTCATAAAATTGTAGTTCGGGAAGTCACGATTCTATCAATACCTAGTAGAGCTCTATCGGAGTTATAGAACTCAAGTTATTAAGGTTTTTCTCCAAGACCCCAAAGTTAGACAAAAATCTGGAAATGAGTAATGTTTCTGCCGGTTTTTTTTCATGAACCGGCCGGAACTTTCCGGCGACCGGTTCACCGGAATTATGACCGGTTACGACGATGGGTCCTTGACGGAATTTGCTTGATTTTTCGTGTAATATTTTATAAAAATATGTTTGTATTTTTAGCATGTCATTTGGTAATTTTCATAATTAAAATATGATTAAACCTTACTAACTAAAAGAAAAATGATAAATTAACATTTTTAATTTTTGAAAAATCATAAAACTGCTAATTACTTTATTATTTAAGTAATATTAAATAATAATTAAGATTAATTAATAAATTAATTATTTTTAATTGTATTTAAGGTGTAAATAGTGCACTAATTAGCTATTAATTAGTTAGTAATTAGATAAAATTACTAATAAATTATTATTAAATATTAAATATGTGATTTAAGTATTTAATAATAATATAAGAAAGATAAAGTAAATAAATTAATTGTTTATTATTTAATTTATAATTAAATAGTAAATAAAGATAAATAGCTAACTAATTAATATTTAATTAATATTAAATAATAATTGAAAAGAGATAAAATTTATAAATTAATTATTTATTATTTAAATAATAAATAAAGATAATTAAGAAATTAATTATTATTTAATTAACATTAAATAATAATTAAAGAATGATTAATTATTATTTAATTAAGATTAAATAATAAGTAAGGGTAATTGATTAAATAATTATTATTTAATTAACATTAAATAATAATTAAATTAGGAATATATTAATAAATTAATAAATTAATTATTTATTATTTAATTAAGACTAAATAATAAGTAAGTATAATTAGTTAATTAATTATTATTTAACATCAAATAATAATTAAAGATAATTAAAGTTAATAAACTAATTATTTATTATTTAATTAAGATTAAAGAATAAGTAAGGATAATTAATTAATTGATTAGTATTTAATTAACATTAAATAATAATTAAAGTTAATAAAATAATTATTTATTATTTAATTATGATTAAATAATAAGTAAGGATATTTAATTAATTGATTATTATTTAATGAACATTAAATACTAATTAAAGACAATTAAAGTTAATAAAATAATTATTTATTATTAAATAATAATAAATGAGGATAATTAATAAATTAATTATTATTTAATTAGTATTAAATAATAATGCAATTAAGATTAATACTTTAATTATTTATTATTTAATTAACTTTTAATTAATAAATAAACATAATTAGTTATTATCTATTGTAAAATAATGACTAAAGCTAATTAATTAATTACTCTTTAACTGATATTAAATAGTAATTAAACGAATATAGAGTTAATATTATAAAAAGAATTTAATTAAACAATGATAGTAAATTGTTTAATTAAGAGTTTAATAAGTGTTTAACACTCAAGAAAAATAATATTGATTAATTAAATCATTAATATAAGATCAATTAAATGTCTTATATGGTTAATATAAAATTATATGTGTTATGTGATTAATTATTTAGCATATATAAGTCTTTAAAGTGCACGATTATATGTTATACTAATTGATAGGCCAACGTTATTAATGTTAGGACATCAAGGGGAGTTTAAATTAAGCAAATTAGTCGTAAGTCAACAGACAGACAAGTTCTTTGACCTTACTCAAATTTGTATTGAGCAAGCTTCCTAACTTTACTCAATATTATTGTGCTAATTCTTAAATCTTGAGCTTATATTATATCGCAAGTTATTCCACAATAATATTATTGCAAATTGTATATATTATTTGAATTCATATTCCATTATTGAATTATGAATTGATTAAAGAAGAAGTCTAAGCCATTGTTCGGCTAAACCTATGTGAAATTTATTTTGAAAGCTATCCAAGCCATAGTGGTACGGATTCTTAGATTGAGAAGAACAACCCATAATGGAGAATAACCTAAGTATCGAACAAACGATACAAACAGAATAAATGTTATGCATATACATATGGTACGAGAGACTGATCCCCTCAAGTACAATTCTGACAAAGTAACCTAAGAGGGTCAATCAAGTGATTGATTTCCTCAATAGTAGTTCATGGTCCATTTGACCACTCACCAGTTAAATAATCAATTGTCACTTCTTTATTTTGTGCATTGATTATATTGTTCATTGTTGAGCTCCTTTTATTAAATCATTCAGTTGATATTCCTATTTATTAATGACATAATTATTGTTATTCATTTAAATTGCTAAGCAAGCTAGTTGCTCATACTTGCTATGTCATAAAATATTTTGCAGCTAAACCTAAAGGATCGGGTAAAGATAAAGGAAAAGGGAAAGCAAAATATTAATTATCTAGATAGTTGTTAGTCTATTTATATTTTGTTTAGAACTTATAAGATTGTAACGCAAACACTGATATTATTTTGTTGTTTGTGATGTTTATTTTGGTAAAGGTTATAGACATTGGGACTAGAAAGTCATTGTAATAGACAACGTATGTTTATTTATTTTCCGCATTAGTATTACATGTTGTTTAGCAGAGATTGTTTATATTATTACGTGAGCACCAAATTCGAGGTAGTGGTACCTGAATTTGGGGGTGTTACATTTAAAATAATTGAAAAGTAAATAAATTGTTTAAAAACAATTTATGAAAAATAAGAGGAATTACATGTAAGGGTACATGAAAATTGTACAAATAGAATCATTGTGAAAATGTAGAAATTATTATTTAAATAATGTTATGTGGTAATGTGAGGTATGAATTAGATATGTATATATATACATTTGTATATATATATATATGTGTGTGTGTGTGTGTGTGTGTGTGTGTGTGTGTGTGTGTGTGTGTGTGTGTGTGTGTGTGTGTTTAATTAATAATTATAAATTTCATTAATTATGAAAATTAAGGGATTAATAATTAAATTAATCCAAAATTAAATAAAAAGTGAATGTGGAAGTTAGAAAACTTAGAAATATTGATTATTTAATTAATCAATAAATATGGTGAAGGTTTAAAGATTATTTAAGAGGAAGAAATAATTTTATAAATTATATACTAATAAAGTATATAATTTATATAAGTAGATTAAAGTAAAATATTAATGGAAAACTAATTATATAAATTATATAAGAATTATTATATAATTATATAAGATGATTAAATTAATGAGAGGGTTAATAAATGTATAATTTTGGAGGAATTTAAGAAATTATTTAAGAAAGGAAAATGTAAATACATAAATTATATAATATTAAATTATATAATTTATATATAAAGAAGTTAACGTAAATATTAAAGAAAAGAAAATAAATGAGAAAAATGAATGTTTTAAGTTATTAAAAATTATGTTTATGTATAATGAAATTTTTATGACTTTTATGAGAAATAATATTTCAGAAACGTGAACATATTAGTGTAACATGTTGTTCAAGTAACGAAGTAAAAAAATTCCAAAAAATAATTTTATATGTTATATGAATTATTTTATTAATTTTGGAGGTATAAATTACCTCATATAATTACACGTGTGTCATTATGCGTGTACAAAATTTGTCAAATAAGGTACCTGAAAAGGGTATAAATATTAATAATAAATCATGTTATGAATTTTGGTGAATTAAAATAAATCTTTTATATACATTATATAAAATATTTATTACACGAAATAATTACGTAATGTATTAAAATAATTAATTTGCATGTAAATTTATCCGAAAGACAAGGTCAGTGGTTAGCAAGGCGGTGGAATCAATTTGTGCCTTAAAAGTGATTAGATGCTTGAGTTATATAAAAAGAAGGAAAAAGAAATAAAGAAAAGAGAGAGCAACAAAAAGCAAAACAACTTTTTTTTTTTTTTACTTCTCCCACCGCCACCCACCACCACCATGCTACCATCCGACCACCAAGACCACCATAGCCACCACCAAGAAGGAGAGATTTGGTGTCATCTAGAGAAAGAATTACAAGCCAAGGAAGGTATAAATACATTTATTTTGATTTATTTGCTATTAATTAAATTTTATGAAAAATTACAAAATAATTAGAATAATTATTCTAAATAATTTATGGATGTATATCTATGAATTATATGATTTTTGGAGTAGTTTTGTTGTGAAATTTTGATAAAAAATGGGTTATTTCTGGAAAGTTGGTGCACTGTTCGCGGGAAGAAGGAAGAAAAAATTTCTGGGCAAGGCCGCGCAATGCGCGGCTGCTAGTTTCTCTGAATCGCGGGCCGAAACGACGACGTTTCGGGCGCGTGGGGGAGGGGAGGACCGCGCCATGTGTGGGGCTCGGGAATTACGAAAATGCCCCTGGACTTTTCGGGATATTTCGGTTATGTCCCTAAGGCTGCAAAAATTACCAAAATGCCCTTATAAGTTGTTTTTAATTGAAATAAATGTTTAAACATTGTTTAAAAATTATAGAAAAATACTAAAAATATAAAAATGATGTTTGAGCATTAAATTTAATATTTTTGTAAAAATATTTAATATTGAGGATTAATATTTAAATGTTTAAATATTAATCTGATAAGGTTACAATTTATAAAATGGTTAAATAAAAATTTTCGGACAACCAAATATGTTAAGTTTTATCCGATGAGCCAGGTTGTCTGTATTGAAGATGTTTGATATTAAGTTAAATAAATATATTAAGGAATGAAGTTAAAATATTTAACCATACTAGTTAATAATTGACCCAGTACCCTAAAATAAATTGATGAGTAGGGTTAATTATACTCTAGATGATATTAATTAAGAAAATTAATATCATGAAGAGATGAATAATTATTATTTGATTATTTTATGATCATAGGTTGTACGAGGAGCATGATTAAAAGGGTATTTATTATTTAATGCCACAATCCAAGCAAGTTCTTTAGTCATTTAATGTAAAATGTTGTCTGTTATGATATGTTAATATTTGTTCAAATGCATACAAATTATGTGCTATGTGATACGTGATTAATATGACAACAATGTGTACTTTGTGCAACGATATGAATATATATGAAATATGTTTCTTAAGTATAGGCACAACAATGTTAAAGTATGTGCTACGTGAAGCATGAAATGTGTTAACTGTTGAACTTGCTGAGCCGTTGTGCTCATTACTTGCTTAAAATAAACTTTTGTAGGTAAAGAAATAAATTTCAAGAATATCAGATTATATTAGAGACGGATCACCCTATAAGGTTGTGAATGTAATTGTTATATTTTCAGTTGTATAACTCAATGTGGGTAAATTGCAAAGTTTACATTGATGTTTTGTATATATATATATGTTGGATCCGAATAGGATGAATAGCCTTAATGTATGAACTGTAATAGTTCAATATAATGGTTACGATAGAAACTATGATATGTCTAATTAAAGATTATGAATCAAGGAATAATTGTACGAAGGTGAACCATATTAAATTTTGAATATTGAAATTTATGATACATGAAAGAAAAGAAAAAGTAAAGGTTGCGATCTAAGGACTAGGATTGAGATGTGAGGATTTTAAATATCCAAATATTTTAATACAATGATTGAATTGAAAAAAAAAATTATGCCGAAAATTTGGTAATTGATGACTATAAGGTCAATAAATGAATTAATTAAGGTGATTAAAGATTTATTAACGGACCGAAATTTGGACGTTAAGGAATAATGTATTATAAATATAAAATTTAGGGTAATAAAGTTTTTTGAATTTCGGGGTCGTTACATCATGGAAAAATGTAAATATCAGATAAACGAAGCTAGGTATAAGAAGATGCTGAAATTGAACTAAACCAATATCAATGGTATGTTTAGATACGTATGTATAAAATGGAATCAATGGGCATGTGATAAATAGATAAGATCATCAACTTGAATGATTTAAAATGAGAAAGATATAATTGAAATGAGATCATATGAATATGTTAAATCGTGCGGTAACCGATATGACTTGAATGGAAATGTGACGGGCTATATGATTAGAACTAGTTCATGAAGGATGGATCATTTTCGTAGTAAGAAATGATGGATGTAATAAAGGGGTAAAGGTACTGTTAATTTAGTTTCACTTGAAATAAACTACGTTAAATAAAAGTTTTGTAGGAATATGATGTTTATTAACCATTTCCCTCCCGCCCGCCCACCCCCCCCCCCCCCCCCCCCCAAAAAAAAGAAGTTACGTGATCAAAATTAATCATCTTCAGCAAATATTAAGTTTGTGAGAAATGGGCAGCACTAATATAAGCAATGAGTAGCATTAATATGAGAAATTTATACCATTAATATGAGAAATGGGTAGCACTGATATGAGAAATGAGTAAATACTAATATAGCACCATAACAATATGTGGACAACTGACAATTGAAATTTGTTTTAACTTTTCTCAACATAATATCAATACTTCAGTGTTTGTTAAAAAGTCATAAATGACTAATTTTGCAACTACAGTTGCTTCACAAGTAGCATAAGATTCAGCAAGCTCATAACCATACTTCGAACCAACTTTGAGGTTTTTGTCATATACTGAGGATAATAACAGTCAAAGTGGATGCTAGAAAATAAAATTATTCTAAACAGATTACAACTGCCCATGATTAACTAACACACCAAAATCAAAACATAGAAAGTTTTGTGCTTTTACCTTAATTTAGGCAGATGTTTGGCCTCCAAGTTCATAGCCACTAGCTGAGCAAACAATGAAGAGAACTCAGCCACCCAGCCCTCATCCACTTGCATCCAAATCAAGGGCTTTTGGTAATTATATAATTTATCAATTTATGTGGATTCAAAGGTACAAGAGGAGAACTCAATAAACAAGTTTTGAGAATCTACCGTGCAGGAGATGTGATGCTGCAACACCAGGGCCGACCCTGAGGAGGTGCAGAAAGGGCGACCGCACAGGGCCCACAATTTTTTTTTTGTGTATATGTATTTTTGTTATTTTTTTTTCTCTCTTCACAAATCAGCCCAAAGAATTAAAAAGAGTAGCAAGCCAGCAACCCCGAGGCCAGATCGCGACCTCCTTGGCTCCTTGTCTCGTTTCCCAGATCGGCGGCGCTGCGGCAGCATTGCAGCATCCTAGCTGGCTGCCTGGCTAGCCCCTTAGCGGCGCTGCGGCAGCATCGGCAGCACTGCTCGTCTGCTCCTTCCCTCTCTATTCCTCTCTGGCTCTCTCAGATCGCAAGATTCGCAAGTGGCCACCGGTGGCGCCGTGGCGGCAATCGGCATAGAGGCACTTTGGTGGGCTTGTGGTAGACTTGCACTCTGGCAGACGGCAGTGGTGCACTGCAGGGTGTAGGACCGCGCCACCGCTAGCACTGGTGCTCTCCTGGTCTCCTTCTTCAGTTCTTCTTCAACGGTTCAACACTTCAACCTCTTCCATTATTGTCCAATTAAAGGTACAAATTTCATTCCTTTTGAATTTCCCCTAAAAATTAGGTTTTTGGTAGAAATAAAGCTGATTGGAACTTAGAAGTGAATTTTCTATGTGCTTATTATTTTTGTTGTTCAGGTTCTGCTGTTTTGTTCCATGTCCATGTTCTGTGATTATTATTTTTGTGTGTTGTGAAAATGATTGGAAAAAGAAAATATGTATCTGGACATGAAAAACGAGCAAAAAAAAAAGAAAAGATGAACAATTGAGTCAATCTCAAAGAGGAGCTCTTGATAGGTTTATGGTTAAAGAACCACAACTACAATCTTCAACTGAAGGTTTATTGGATGATCAACAAAATGACGTTGAGGAACTAAACAATAATGAAAATAATGTGGAGGAACATGTGACTGATGGGGGGGGGGGGGGGGGTTGGCAATGATGCAAATGTTGATGATATTGAACAAAGGTTTTCCACATAAAAACTTACAAATCCATGAGTTAATGACCAAAATGCAGAATAGTGTGTGATAATTCAACTACCTGGGGGTTAAAGATGTGTTCTTAACTTTAATGCAGTACCCAAACCTTGAATTGATGTAGTTGAGTCAGCCGATTGAACAAGTGGGAAAAAATTTCGGTGAGTCTTCTTTGGTTTCGGCAAGTCCTTGTTGGTTCTGGTGAGTCCCCTTTGTTGTCGGTAATCTGTATGGTGAGTTTAGAATGAGGTTGGTTTTAAATCTCCTTGGTGTATTGAGATTGTAAGATGAGGGGTTGTGCGTGTGTTCTAGCAGTCAAATGGATGATGAAGTGCAAAAGAAAATCAACCCCAACTGCTTCCTCTTAATTCTCGACCAGCACGTGTCACGCTCGATCCTGAACCAGCTAAGTCAAGCGCCTAGGCGCTTTGTTGGCGCTCTACCAGTGCTTACTAAGCGCTTAGGTGCTCTTAGCTCCTGTTCTCAACCTCTTTTGTTGCATTAATTCCCTCCTTGTGTATACTACTTGTACCTACCATGAGACAAATAGTTAGTATTAACAACACATGATTTCTAGAAATAATCTAACTACAAATTGTGAACTCTTAACATAATTTAACTCCAAAAAATCTCAAAACTATAAAATTAACACTTTGGGTTGCCCCCCAAACAACGCTTGGTTTTAAGTCATCAGCCCGACTTTGTCCTTTTCAATCAACGTTCGCGAAGATGATTGAAGTTTTCTGACGATCAAAATCGCCACCCCAATAATGTTTCAACCTTTGGCCATTCACTTTGAAAGTTTGCTTCGTAGCTAAATCCTCTAGTTCTACCACTCCATGTGGAAATACTTGAATAATGGAGAACGGACCTAACCACCTTGACTTAAACTTTCCTGGGAAGAGTTTCAAGCAGGAGTTGAAGAGAAGAACTTGTTACCCTGGCTCAAAATTCATCGGGATGATCTTCTTGTCATGCCATTTCTTTACCTTATCCTTATATACTTTAGAGCATTCATAGGCCTGGAACGAAATTCATCAAGCTCATTTAATTGCAATAATCGCTTTTCACCCGCTGATGTTGCATCAAAATTAAGCTTTCGGAAAGCCCAATACGCGTTATGCTCAATATCTGGTTTAGCCCTTTCTTCGAGTAGAATCTTGTGCATGCAAACAGTCGGACTAATTCCCTTTATATCCAAATATGCATACCTAAGATGTTTAGGTAGTTGTTTAAGCTCCAAAGGTGGTAGTTCTTCGACTGGTACAAGTTCCAATCCTTTCGAACGTGTTCGCATACACGAACTCGGATACCTGAAAAGAACAAAAAGAAAAAAACTGTTTAACTAAGATTAACTTGACTATAATTAGTTTTGGAACAATAATAATAAAATAGTCCCCGGCAACGGCGCCAAAAACTTGTTTGCCTAAATCTGACCTAGTAAAACAAGCAAGTATACGTGGTCTAACTGTAGTAAAATAGCAAGCAAGGTATCGTATCCCACAAGGACTTTCTATTATTAATTCGCCAAAAGATTAATCATAAAACACTCAAATCCTAATTAAATGATCACTCAAAGTTTATGATTATAGATTAAGTGAATGAGTTAAATTAATTGAATTACAAAACCTAAATTACCAAGATTTGTTATCTAGATGTAAAACATTAGGGTTATAATTTCCCCTAACACTTCAATTGAACCTTTCCATTCCCTATGTATGTCATCAAACATGTCGAGTTAATAACCAGAAAATCATGTGTACTCACTAGCCTCTGTCGATGGTCAAATGAATATCACCTATTTAAATAAATCACTATGTGTCCATGAGATTTAACGTTAAATATGAGTCATTAAAATTAGATTTCATTGTAGGTTACATATGGTTTATAGGTATATGCTTATCCTATAAGCACATCATGCAGTCTACCATATGTAGAATGGCAAGAACATATGTCAACATACCCAGACCTAGGTTTATATTCCATTTGTCAATTTCATATAAACTGTCAAGCTAATTACTGGCCAAGTAATTATAATTCAAGCATAAGATATGTCAATTCACTCCAACACAATCAATTAACATAACAAGGAAATCAATTGTCTTCAATTTACATGCTACGTTCCATTACAACCTTAATTCTGAAGTTTAGTTCATCACTAATTCAATAACCATGATACAAGTCTAACAACATTCAGAATAACCAAAGTAAAAGAGATAAAAGAAGGTAGAACTCAATTGTCACTCTGAATTGTCCTTCAAACTCCAACGTTGATTCCTCCTCTGCTGAATCCTTGAATCCTCTGTTCTGGTCTCTCCTCTCTGATGTTCCACAGTTTCTCTCCCCAAATTCCCCCTTTGTTACCCAACTTTTTGCCCTTTTTGTCAACCTCCCACTCAATCTAACTGTTACCCACGTATTGGAGGATGTCCATCATCTTATTTCGTGCCTGGGTCCCATAGAAGAATACTTCGATTGTGACATTTCTCGACGAGCGCCCACCAAGCGCCAACCAAGCGCCTAGGCGCTCACTTGATCTGGTCGAATGTTTTTATTCAAGCGCCTAGGCGCTCACCTGGTCTGGTTAGAGGTTTTAGCCAAGCGCCTACTAAATGCTTACCAAGTGCCTAGGCTCTTGTCTTACAGAGATAATTACCATTTTGCCATTTTGAGCTCTTTTTCCTACACATCAAAGGAAAATTACCAAAAGTAAGTAAAATAAAACATAGAGCATAAAAATGAATGAAAATAACACAAATCAATAAGCCTTAAGCATTCAATTTGCAAGTATAAAACCTACTCATCAGTAAACATAACAACAAGTAAAATGCTCATAAGAATAACAATACTTAAGCCCGAAAGCATACAATTCGTATGTATAAAACCCACTCATCAAACACCCCCAAACTTAAGCGTTTGCTTTTCCTCATGCAAAACAAAATTAAATAACATAAACTATACAACTAATCTAACCTCCCACTACCATGCAGACTCAATTAAAACTCAACTTAACATCACCTCAATATAATGAATAAAGTTCCAGCCTCAGAAATGCATCATAGATACCTCAAGTAAAATTTCAAAATCATGTTTCATCCGCATCTTAACTTATCATTAGCACCATATCACTTTTAATCCCTGCGTGTGTGTGTGAATTCAATGCACTACATCAATGAAAAGCCGGATAAATTGATAATTTTCAATACTACCAAAGGGTACAATAATCATCCGTAGAATTACTCTCATTTTTTTAAGCTCCAATTTTTTTTCCTTTTCTTGGTTTGTGCAATGTCTATCTTTCTTAGGCTTTTCAAAGATACCCGTGTAGCGAACTTTCCACCAATGACTCCCAAACCTATTGGTTTTAGGGCACTAAGTGTAAAGACACTCATAAGGCTTACTCGTTCAAGTAACAGAGGCTACAAAGACAGACTAACCAAGACTGCTCATATCCGTCGTACTCACTTATTTCTCTTTAATCAACTACTTCGCTTCATCTTCATAATTTTCTTATTATTTTTTTCTTCAAGTTGTTTTCCAACGGACATCGAAGCAGTTATAATCATATATTTTTCTTTCCATCCAATCAATGTTTCAGTAATCAATAGACTTTCCTTTATCCTTAATTGGCACCTCATTCTATCAGCCTATCCTAAACTTCAACGAATTCAATGCGTCGAATAGTGCACAAAAATATTCAGGGGTTTCAAGCAATATTAACACTAATAATAGTCAATATTTAGACTCAGATTTCCATCCATTTTCCCAGAGTTATAGAATGACCCACCATATTATCCTTATAGGCTATCCTTTCATCACTGAAACTGAAATGAGTGCTCAAATTAGACATGCATGATTCTAGAATGCACTAATTCTCCTATATGCTCTCTTTTTACTTTTTTCGATATTCTAATTTTTTTTTCATCATTTTTTTATATATGAACCTAACTAAAACATACTAAATATGCCATGCTCCTAATCCTACAATGAAAAACAAACTGAACACACACACACACACACACACACACACACACACACACACACACACACACACATATATATATATATATATATATATATGCAAACAAACGTATGCAAAACATATCACCCCCAAACTCAATTGAGACAATGTCCTTATTGCAATGGAAAAGATAAAAACCAAAACGGGGGACTTCCCTAGTAAGCTAATTAGCACGATTATCCTCCTTATCATCGTCATCGTCTAATGTGTCGCCGCTAACTTCGAATTCACTAGTGGGATCGGGAGGTGAATATGAAGATAACACCAGCACGTTCGGAAGCTGGATATCCACAATGGACGGATCCATCCGCGCTAAACATCGAACCAATGCATTGTCAAAATTGAAATTGTAAAGATGCATTTCATTTTGACGCTGAGCAAGACGATGCATTTGATGATCAGTATGGTATTGGCGCTGGTCAGTACGACGATTCTCGCGATCTATTCTACGCTGTAGCGTCTGAAGTTTTTCACTGATACTATGGAAAGAAGGACCCTCAGAACTGGATGATGGAGCTTCTTACGGAGGCGGCTCCTCCTCATCAGGTGGTCGAAGGATGAATCCCAATCCGTGAGGATGAGACACTCTGCCTTCCCAAACGTGGTACCACTGAATCAGACTATGATCAAGAAGAGTCGTAGGTGGCTGTAATAATTCCGCTGCCCCCCATTTAACGTCGGCGTGCTCGCACAACCCAGTAATGAGAGAAGGATGGGGCAGACCACCCGAAGTACCCCCTCTCAGAGACCTCTTAATTGAGGCTTCAATTACTCGTCCCACATCCATATTCAAGCCCGTGACGATGGCATAAAGCAGGGCTTCTCTCTCTCGTCGCACATCACTTAAATGAGTGCATGACATGAGTTTATCACAGATGAAAGCATACCATATTTTCCCGTATCGACTCAGATTCTTGAATGGGAACGACTTCACATGACCATTGGAGAAATTTCTCATCCACTCCGTCCCAGGTTGACACAATGGCTGGATAATTACGTCATAGTCGGGCGTCAAGCTTGCAAACTGGCAATTGGCATAGCTCGGTAAATTGTAATACGCGTTAATAGCAGCCCAACTAAATACTACTTTTCTGCCCCGCACCATTACTTCACATTTCGGTGTATCTTGGGCGTTGGCAAAAAATTCCTTGACAATGGTAGTAACGGCCGGATCCAGATGATTTGTCAATGTTTCCCAATGTTTCTCACGGATCATGAGTGTCATGGCACCATTATGAAGCTCATCCGGTTTGAGTCCCCTCTCAGGAACTGCCCGCAAGCACAAGGTCAAATTTGTCTGCCGCCTCGGCGTTAATAAATTTCTTCTTGTCAAAAGCCCGTGAGGATGAAGAAGAACCTTCCCCTCATTGACGTTTTGGACCCATGACACCTCAGCTGATAGCACAAATCAATGCCACACTAAACACAAACAAAATTGCCCTTCTTTCTTGCAAAATACCCAGAAATCCTCTCTAAGGCAACATATTAAACAGGTGGCGGGCACAGTGTCAGCACCCCCAAACTTATAGCTGACAATCACCAGCAAAACCCCTCACACTCCTCCAATTGGCCAACACAAACCAATTGGGAACCAAACAAATTATAGCACAAGTAATGAACAAAGGAAACGAATACACCTTGCTTCGATTTGTTATATAAAAATCGTGAGAATGTACCTTAATCGAAGGATGCAGAGCCTCCAAGTGATGTGGATTTGGAACCCAAGTGATTGACGTGTATACGTGGAAGGGAAAATAGCTATGGGTAGATGAACTGGGAGTGGAATAAAAATCGAATGGAGAGAAGGTAGTGCACAGGCTAGGTGTTAGAAGTGATTTGGTATGGGTTTTTACAGGCGGGGGAGGAGAAATCGAGTTTGGTGTTGGGTATTTTCTATATAAATATATGCGTGCAAGTATACACGGTCAACAAGTAATAAAGTGATAAAGTAGAGTGTCGAACCCACAGAGAATTAAATAATAAAAATTATCAAACACTAATTTAATATCAAATTAATTCTATTTAAACAATCTCAATTTAATTATAAAATAAACTAATCAAAATTACTAACTAAATTAAACTACTAAAAATGATTAAATCAAATTAAAATAGTTAAGATCACAATTTCTCCCAATGCTTCATTTAAATCTCTTCATTCTCTTTTTAATTAATTAACTATATAGAATTGTTAACTGAGATCTCTTAACTATTTACTAACCTTTTTCAATAATTAATAAAAAGATCTACTCCAATTTATAATGCTATATTTCTATGCAAAATAATTTGAAATAAATTCATTAAGATCCAACTCTCAATAAAGTTACATGTGGCATATAGGTATCTTCATCCTACACACTATTATGCTACTCTTCCTAAAAAGAATCAACAAATTCACATGTCATCGTATTCGGATCTAATCCTAGAATTCCTTGTCCAATTCTTTCTAAGATATCACAATTAATTATTGCACAAATAATTATACATGAACGTACAAAATATGATAAACAACTCATATATAATCATCAATAATTAAAAAAGAAAACAACTTAAATTAAACTACACATTGGGTTCAATTGCAATCTCAAATAAAAATTAACTCATAATTAAATAATTAACTAACCACAAATAATTTAACATCTCAAAATTACAAAAATAAAACATAAAGAAAAAAAATCAAATCTGTGTTGATATCCGTCTGTCACTCGAATCACAGTGTCCAATCTCCAAGCTCCGCCTTCAATTCTTGAATCCTTCATATTAAATATTTGCTCCTAAAACTACTCCTAAATTACTCTAATAATCTGCTATTCTATCATAATCTATTATAATCTATGCTAAAAGTACTGAATATAATAGGTACATAATATATTTATAGGAATACAATAATAATCCTAAGCTAATGTGGAAAAGAAATCCAATTTGGAATCAAATTAATGTACAATCCCGCGAATAATCCCGTTTTCTGGAATTTGTGTGTCGCCAAACAGAGCCCTGATACTTTATTTGATCGGTCAACGCAGCACCGCGCGCATTGCGCGTATAGTTTTACACCCAGACTCAAACGACGTCGTTTATTTGTTCTTCCGTGCCAGCCACAGTCGTGCGACGCGCGACGCCTGTTAATTCCATTGCTATACGTCGCCGTTCCATTGGCCGGTTCTCCACTCTGTGCGCGAATGGCGCGGTTCGGCATCTTTTCAGTTATTACGATATTGCCACCGAATTTGCTGTAATTACCACAATACCCTCAACTTGTGCAAATTATTATAGAATTGCCACTAGCTTCTTTAATTCCTACAAAATAAAATATAAAATGATTAAAAATAATATAGAAATAATAAAAACACATAAAATTAAATAAATGATCTAAAATTAATTAAAATACTTAAAAACTAACAAATAATTAAGCCTAAAAATATATAATAAATAGGAATAAAATCCAATTATCAAATACCCCCAAACATAACTCTTTGCTTGCCCTCAAGCAAAATAAAAATAAAAACTAAGCCTCTACTAACTCAACAACTCAAGCAATGAATCAATATGAATTTCAACTTTAACCTCAAAGATTTTTAAATGATAACTTAAAGAAAATTTTAAAATTATGCAAAGTCATAAAATTTCAACATATTTATTAATCTTACTCTACTCAAAACCCTTCGTGTGTGTGTGAATCCAAATGTATCAAACTAGCGGAAAAAAAACTAAGATCTGCTCACATAATTAAATGTCTCATAAAAGATAAAAATATATACAACAAAACTCTATACTTTTATTTTTCATATCACTCAAAGCTAATAAAAAAATATATAACTTAGGAGATCAAAAAGTTTTTTTTTTAATCTTATAAGCACCACTAGGATTATTAATTTCTTTTAAGCTCTCTTTTTTCTTCAATTAAATGGGTACATTTTATGCTCTATCCCATTTTTTTTCTCTTTTTTTTTCCTCGGTGAGTGCATTGTATGCTCCATCTCTCCAGCGAGTACGTTTTACGCTCCATCTCGCTTCTCTTCACATATTTATGAGTGAGTGCGTTTTACGCTCTATCTCAACTCATCTCAACTTAATTTCCTCCACAAGATAAATAAATTTTAATAATCCCATAATATTCACTTAAATCATCTCATAAATCATATTTTACCACAATTTCACTTCAAATTACGATCAAATAAAAATATAGAATTCAAAAATATCTATCATGAGCATTTAACCCAATAAACTTCACTTAAGTTAAACTAGCTCAAACAAATGGACATGTGCATAAAAATTTAAAGGATCTCAAATAAAATAAATACTAACAAATAGTCAAAATTCAAACTAAAAAATTTATCCATTTTCCAAAAGTTATTAAATAAAAACTAAAATTTATCATCGACCGAAAATTTAATTCAATTAATTCATTGCCTAAGTGACACATCCTAAAAAACAAGTTACTCCATTTTCGTAGGAAACACGATTGCACTTAGCATGTGCAACAAGCCTTTAAACCTCATGGTTACCCCAAGTGGACGAGTTGTGTCTCGTGAGGGTTTGCAGTGAATTTACCCACAAAATTCTAAAATTTAAACAAAAATAAAACCTAATAATTTTAAAAAAAAAATTCTTTCAAATTTACCCACACCCCCAAACTTAAAACAGACATTGTCCTCAATGTATAAAATAAAGAAAATTAAGAACAAGGGACTTCCCTGAATATGTAGCATTTTTCCTCCTCATCTGCTAAGTCTAAGCTGTATTGAATAAACCTGACTCAAAACAAAAACAAAATAAAATATTAAAATAAACTAAAATAAATAACTAAAATTTACTACTAAAATAAAAAGTTCTAAAAATAAAAATAAAAAATAAAAACTAAAACTAAAACTTGGGTTGCCTCCTAATAAGCGCTTGTTTTTAAGTCTCACCTGATTACTCCCTTTTCTTCAATCAGGTTCAATCGCAAAAATTATCTTTTCATGCCTCCTTTTTGTCTTTTCTTTGATCTCCATGGCATCCTTGAAATATTGCGAACCACCCCCAAACATGAATTCATCCAAGTTATCAAAGTCTTTAACACAGTTAACCCAATAACACTCCTCAAAATTCTGAATTTGTTGCACGGAATGCACAATCGGATTTTTCTTACTATCATTCGAATTCAAGACTTGATCATCCTCATCATTCTCTTTCTCTTCCCAAACCTTGCTATATTTCTTTTCAACCTCATCATCATCTTCTTCATCCGAACGAGACCTCTTTAGATTTACTTTTTTATCCTCTTGAAACTCCTTGTCATATTCCAATATAACTGCCTCACACTGCTCTTTACCTTCCTCATCAAGATTTATCTCTGTATTGCTAGGTAACATATTGTGAATGCAATTGTTGACTAGAGATGCAAGTTGTTCCGTTCGAATCTCATCCTATTTTATTTGAATCTCCCACTCTCGCATTGATTCTTCATTGTGTTTACTACTCATCTCGTTATACTCTGTAATCCTCGCAAGAATTTTCTCACAAGTTGATAAGTGATCTTACTGCGATGGAGATTGTTGATACGAGAATTCGTAAGATTGAGCTTGATACGAAAATTCTGACGGGTATAATGAATTTGGAGCACAAACTTCTTGATTATTCATTATTGTCTCAATTCGCTCTAAAATTCTATCAAGAATTTCCTCCAAATTAGATTTCTACTCCTGTTGCTGTAGAGGTGGGTATTGAAAATCCTGATGGTGATAACTTGGGGCAAAGTATTGTTCTTGATTATTATTCCATGAATTGCTCGGATGATCCTGCCAACCCGGATGATAGTAGTCTGGGGTGTAACTAAGCTGCTGATTGTAAGCATTTTGAACGGATTGATTCCCAAGAGCATCAATTTTTCTTTCAAGCTCTGAAATTTGATTAACCACTAGCTCAAGTATTGCCATTCTTGATGGATCCATCCTATCAAAATACCATTGATAATTAATTCCAGCCATTGTACCTGAAAATAAAAATATAAAATAAAATAAAAATCAAATAAATAAAAATATACAAGTTTAAATTAAAACTAATTTGACTAAAAATTAATATTAGCAATAATTATTAAATTAATTCCCCGGCAACGGCGCCAAAAACTTGTTGGATATTTTCTATATAAATATATGCGTGCAAGTATACATGGTCAACAAGTAATAAAGTGATAAAGTAGAGTGTCGAACCCACAGAGAATTAAATAATAATAATTACCAAACACTAATTTAATATCAAATTAATTCTATTTAAACAATCTCAATTTAATTATAAAATAAACTAATCAAAATTACTAACTAAATTAAACTACTAAAAATGATTAAATCAAATTAAAATAGTTAAGATCACAATTTCCCTCAATGCTTCATTTAAATCTCTTCATTCTCTTTTTAATTAATTAACTATATAGAATTGTTAACTGAGATCTTTTAACTATTTACTAACCTTTATCAATAATTAATAAAAAGATCTACTCCAATTTATAATGCTATATTTCTATGCAAAATAATTTAAAATAAATTCATTAAGATCCAACTCTTAATAAAGTTACATGTGGCATATAGGTATCTTCATCCTACACACTATTATGCTACTCTTCCAAGAAAGAATCAACAAATTCACATGTCATCGTATTCAGATCTAATCCTAGAATTCCTTGTCCAATTCCTTCTAAGATATCACAATTAATTATTGCGCAAATAATTATACATGAACGCACAAAATATGATAAACAACTCATATATAATCATCAACAATTAAAAAGAAAACAAATTAAATTAAACTACACATTGGGTTCAATTGCAATCTCAAATAAAAATTAACTCATAATTAAATAATTAACTAACCACAAATAATTTAACATCTCAAAATTACAAAAATAAAACATAAAGAAAAAAAATAAAATCTGTGTTGATATCCGTCTGTCACTCGGATTACAGTCTCCAATCTCCTAGCTCCGCCTTCAATTCTTGAATCATTCGTGTTAAATATTTGCTCCTAAAACTACACCTAAATTACTCTAATAATCTGCTATTCTATCATAATCTATTCTAATCTATGCTAAAAGTACTGAATATAATAGCTACATAATATATTTATAAGAATACAATAATAATCCTAAGCCAATGTGGAAAAGAAATCCAATTTGGAATCAAATTAATGTACGATCCCGCGAATAATCCCGTTTTCTGGAATTAGTGTGTTGCCAAACAGAGCCCTGATACTTTGTTTGAACTGTCAACGCAGCACCGCGCGTATTGCGCATATAGTTTTACACCCAGACGCAAACGGCGTCGTTTATTTGTTCTTCCGTGCCAACCACAGTCGCGCGACGCCTGCTAATTCCATTGCTATACGACGTCGTTCCCTTGGCCGGTTCTCCACTCTATGCGCGCATGGCGCGGTCCGACATCTTTCTAGTTATTACGATATTGCCACCGAATTTGCAGTAATTACCACAATACCCTCAGCTTGTGCAGATTATTACAGAATTGCCATTAGCTTCTTTAATTCCTACAAAATAAAATATAAAATGATTAAAAATAATAATAACACATAAAATTAAATAAATGATCTAAAATTAATTAAAATACTTAAAAACTAACAAATAATTAAGTCTAAAAATATATAATAAATAGGAATAAAATCCAATTATCATTTGGGTAGGATTAGGAATGGAGGTAGAGAGTCTGAACGCCTGAAGATGCAATTTTTATTTTTTTTTAAAACAGGAGGAACTAGGGTCGGGGCCCTTGAAATGGTTCATAAAAAGGGGACGGGGCGCTCAGTTGCAGAATTATCGGTGGTCACTAGGGCTTGGGAGCTTGAATTTGTGCATGAAAGGGGGCCTGGGTGCTCAGTGACAGTGGGCAGATTGATGGACCAGGGCCGGGGCGTTCAGTTTGGTTTGGACATGGGGGTCGGGGCTCTCGGTGACAGTATACTCTCTGTGGGACGAGGGTCGGGGCGCTTAATTTGATCTGGACATGGGAGCTAGGGTCCTTGAAATGTTATTTGTTTGTTTCTTCTTTCGTCCAAAAATCCATTTTTACTGTAACTTAGCTATTAAATCTAATTTTCCTGCAAGGTTCAAAATAAACTATACTCAGTAGGCTATCATAAAAATTAATAAATTTAAGATAGAAATAAAATAAAATAATGCAAATAATCATGCATAAAGAGAAAAATTAAAATTGGGTTGCCTCCCAACAAGCGCGTTTATTTAATGTCGTTCGCTCGACATATTTATGTTTAATCCGGATTAACTGGTTCCTCCAGGCCCAGAATGTCAACATGTTCCACTTGATGGTTGTCGTAGAATGGTTTGAGCCTATGACCATTGACTTTGAATATGTTTCCTGTTGTTGGGTGTTGGATCTCTATTGCACCATGAGGAAAAATATTGGCAATGACAAATGGTCCTTCCCAATGAGAACGAAGCTTCCCTGGGAATAATTTTAGTCTTGAATTGTATAGGAGGACTTTCTAGCCGAGTTTGAAGGTTTTTCTTAAAATGTGCTTATCGTGAAACGCTTTTGTCTTTTCCTTGTACATTCGGGAGTTTTCATATGCTTCATTTCGCAGTTCTTCTAGCTCTTGTAACTGTAACTTCCTGTGTACTCCCGCTTCGTCTAAGCTCATGTTGCAATGCTTTATCGCCCAAAAAACCTTATGTTCTAACTCCACAGGGAGATGACATGGCTTTCCAAACACAATCTGATAGGGTGACATACCTATAGGGGTCTTGAACGTTGTCCTATAAGCCCACAATGCATCTTCCAGTTTCAAACTCCAGTCTTTTCTATTCGGCTTGACAACCTTTTCCAAAATGGACTTGACTTCTCGATTGGATACTCCTGCTTGACCGTTGCTCTGTGGATGATAAGCTGTAGAAACTCTATGTATGACATTATACTTTTTGAGCAGAGTTGCTAGCACCCTATTGCAAAAATGTGCCCCTTTGTTACTGATGATGGCTCTTAGAGTGCCAAACCTAACAAAGATGTTAAATTTGATAAAATCTACAACAATGCAAGAGTCGTCAGTCTTGGTGGCTTTAGCTTCTACCCATTTTGAAATGTAATTAATAGCCAAAATGATATAGATATTACCATGAGAAACAGGGAATGGTCCCATAAAATCAATGCCCCAGACATAAAAAATTTCTATAATCAAAATAGGGTTTTTTGGCATTTGATTCCTACTGGATATATTTCCTGTCTGTTGGCAATTTACACATGATTTACAAAACAGATAAGAGTCTTTAAAAATGCTGGGCCAGAAGAAACCAGATTCTAAAACTTTATGGGCTGTTCTTTTAGGTCTGAAATGACCTCCAAAAGCATAAGAGTGACAGAAAGTAAGAATGGACAAAAACTCAGAATTGGGTACACATCTCATAACTACTTGGTCAGAACAAAATTTCCATGAGTACGGGTCGTCCCATACATAGTATTTGGCATCCCGCTTTAGCCTTTCTTTTTGATGTTAGGAAAACTCACTCGGTATGTATGCATTGACTAAATAATTCACAAGATTAGCATACCAGGGTAAATATGTATCCATTGAGAATAGATGCTCATGTGGAAAAGAATCATGTAATGGTATTGGCTCTTCTTCTTTGATCAATCTGCTTAAGTGATCTGCCACCAAGTTATCAGCTCCTTTCTTGTCTTTGATTTCCAAGTCGAATTCTTGGAGGAGCAGGATCCATCTTATGATCCTAGGTTTTGAATCCTTCTTCATCAGCAGATACTTGAGAGCAGCATGGTCAGAATACACTATGACTTTAGTACCGAGAAGATATGATCAAAATTTGTCTAAAGCAAAAATAACAGATAATAGTTCTTTTTCTGTCGTAGAATAGTTAATCTGAGCATCATTCAATGTCCTAGATGCATAATAGATAGCATGCACGGCTTTGTCAACTCGTTGACCCAAAACTGGCCCTACTGCATAGTTCCTGGCATCACACATGATCTCGAAGGGTAAATTCCAATTTGGTGGTTGTATCACTGGTGTTGAGGTCAATAGCTCCTTCAACTTGTCAAATGCTTCTTTGCACTCATTATCAAATTGGAATTCTGTCTCCTTTTGCAATAATTTACACAATGGCAGAGCTATCTTGGAGAAGTCCTTGATAAACCTTTGATAGAAACCTGCATGACCAAGAAAAGAACGAATCTCCCGCACATTTACGGGGTAAGGTAAAGAGGCAACAATTTATATCTTAGCTTTATCCACTTCTAATCCCTTAGCTAAAACTACATGGCCCAGTACTATACCTTGTTCGACCATAAAATGACATTTTTCCCAGTTTAGAACAAGATTAGTATCTAAGCATCGATCAAGAACTCGAGTCAAGTTATCTAAGTATGCGTCCAAAGAATCACCATGAATTGTGAAGCCATCCATAAATACTTCGATGCAGTTTTCAAGAATATCAAAAAATAAACTTACCATACATCTCTGAAAAGTACATGGGGCATTGCAAAGTCCAAATGACATTCTCCGATAGGCAAATGTGCCGAATGGACAAGTGAAAGTAGTCTTTTCCTGATCCTCTAGCGCAATCACAATTTGGTTATAACCTGAAAAACCATCTAGGAAACAATAATAAGTATGACCAGCCAATCTTTCTAGCATTTGATCAATAAAAGGGAGAGGAAAATGATCTTTTCTAGTTACAACATTCAACTTTCTGTAATCGATACACACTCTCCATCCTGTTTGCAAACGAGTGGGCACTAACTCATTATTATCATTTTTAACGACAGTTATGTCAGCTTTCTTGGGAACTACCTGTATTGGACTCACCCATTGACTATCTGAGATAGGATAAATAATACCTGTATCAAGTAATTTCAAAACCTCTTTTTTCACTACTTCCATCATGGGTGGATTCAGCCTCCGTTGAGCATCTCTCTTTGGTTTGGCTCCCTCCTCTAAAAGAATGTGATGCATACACACAGCCGGACTTATACCTTTAATATCCACGATTGTCCAACCAAAGACAGTGATATGGTCCTTCAAGACTCTAAGCAATTTTTCTTCTTGAACTTTGGTTAGATTATTGGCAATAATTACCGGTAGTGTGTCTTTCTTGCCTAAATATGCAAACTTCTAATGTGTTGGTAGGGGCTTTAATTCCAGTGTAGGGGCCTGCACAACAGAAGGTAGCAATGTTTTATGAGACACAGACAGTTGAATGGAAGAAACTGCACACTTATCTGAAAATTTTGGTAAATAATGTAGTGTAGCTATTGTATCCTGCAATTCTAAAGTGTGCTCAATCTCTTCGTCTTGTTCTAGCTCCATACTATTTGTTATAATAACCTCCAAAGTTTCCTTATGCATTTGGTTGAAGGATTTTTGCACCAAAGAATCAATGATATTAATGGCAAATACAGAATGAACATCACTTGGATACCTCATGGCCTCATAAATGTTGAACTGGATCTTTTCGCCATCAAATTCCATGGTCAAGGTTCCATTGTGGACATCAATCAGTCCTTGTTGTCTTAAAAAATGGCCTCCCTAACAGTATATGAGCAGGATTTGGAGATGTATCATCCTTCATGTCCACAATGTAAAAATCTACAGTAAATATTGGTTCGTTCACCTGCACCAATACATCCTCAATTACCCCTTCAGGGTACGTATTAGTCCGATCAGCTAATTGAATAATAACACCAGTATTTTTCAAAGAACTTAGATGCAAAGAAGCATAAATAGATGACGGCATAACATTAATCGATACTCCTAGATCTAGCATAGCTCTCTCAAACTTGGTATTACCTATCTTACAAGGAATGGTAAACATACCTGGATCTTTACACTTTGGGGGCATTTTTCTTTGGAGAACAGCAGACACATTCTCTCCAACCGTTACTTTTTCATTGTCTTGTAATTTCCTCTTATTAGTGCATAATTCTTTCAAAATTTTTGCATACCTTGGAACTTGCTTAATTGCGCCTAATAAAGGAATATTCACCTCTACTTTTCTGAAAGTCTCCAAAATCTCCTTCTCTTGCTCGTCCTTCTTTGAAGTTCTAAGATTCCTAGGAGGAAAAGGTAAAGGGTTAGACTTAAGCTGAATATGAGAGTTAGAGATTACCTTTGAAATTTCTGCCTCCTCATCAAATTCAACAGTAGCCCTTGGTGTGTCCATTTGTTTTCCACTCCTTAACGTAATGGCACTTGCATTCTCTCTCGGATTGATCACCGTTTGAGAGGGAAACTTTCCCGAGCCTTGAGAGTCCAAGCGTCCAACAATTATAGCTAATTAGCTCATCTGATTTTCCAAGCTATGAATGGAGGTCCGTGTCTCTTGCTGAAATTGTTGTCATTGATTAATGAAGGCTTGCGTTTGAGTCATGAATGATTTGAACATATCCTCAAGTGATGTCCCAGAATTAGCAGGCGTTGTCTGTCTAGATTGGTGTTGTTATTGAGCTGGTTGAAAACCTTGCTATCGATTTGAAAAAACATTTTGCACCGATGGCCTGTTTCCTCCGTAACTCAGATGAGGATGATCCCTCCATCTTGAATTGTAAGTATTAGAGTATGGATCATATCTTCTCTGAGGTTGTCCTTGAAAATTCCCCGCTGCATTGGCTTGCTCAATGTTGCTATCTTCTTGCACTGTTGGACATATATCTGTTGAATGGTCCGATGACGAACAGATTCCACAGGTTCTTGCACTTTGCACTTTCCCACAGATATTTTACGTACCATAGCAGTTAAGTACGAAATTTATTGTTCGATATTATTCGAGCCAACCTCGTTCACCCTTTTTGGCACATGGTCCATCCGAGTTCCATATTGCTGGGAGTTAGCTGCCATGTTAGCTATTAAGCTCCGTGCGGCATCTGGAGTCTTATCAACCAATGTTCCTCCACTTGCAGCATAGATCATACTTCGGTCCATTGGTAGCAATCCTTCATATAAGTACTAGATTTGGTGTTGATCGTCAATTTGATGTGGACAACATGAGCACAGCTTCTTGAATCTTTCCCAATACTCGTGAAGAGTTTCACCACTATACTGTCTGATGGCGCATATCTCCTTCCTTATGATAGCAACCCTTGAAGGAGGGAAATATTTCTCCACAAATAGTCTCTTCATGTCATCCCATGATTGTATCGAACCGGAGGGAAGATAGTACAACCAATCATTTGCCAAATCTGCTAAAGAGAATGGAAAATCTCTAAGCTTTATGTGTTTCTTCCATCACTCCATGTGGCTTCATGGTGGAACAAACTACGTGGAACTTCTTCAAGTGCTTATATGGATCTTCACCTGTAAGACCACGAAATGTAGGCAAAAGGTGAATTAAGCTAGATTTCAATTCAAAAACAACATCTAAAGCAAGATATTCTATGTATAATGGTTGTTGGCATAAATTAGGAGTAGCCAACTCCCTCATAGTCCTATTATTTGGTGCAGCCATCTCTTCTTCTGAATCGCTAGATGAAGTTAGTAATGCGAGCGCTACGTTTAAGCCTGGTGACGTAGTAAAACCTTCGTCGAAATTCGCAGTGGTGCTTCTCGCTTGACGAGTCTCCTTCCTTATTTTTTTCGCAGTTTTCTCTATTTCAGGATCAAATTTTAAATCAGGAGAGTGAGAGGATCAAGTCATAAACTAAAAGAAAATAAAGAAAATTTTGAAACAATTAAACAAATCCCCGACAACGGCGCCAAAATTTGGAAGTTGTCGTTAACACTCCAAAATTAATGCTTACTTTCAATAATTAAATCAGTATAATAGCAAGTAAGAGTCGATCCCACAGAGAATGATATTGTTTCAATAAATTCTAATATTTTCTATTTATAACTAACAGTAAATAAATAAGGGGGTTTTGAGTTGTAACCTTGACTAAATGAATTGCAAATAATTAAAATCAAATATTAACGAAAGAGATCAATAAAGAGGAACTTCAGTTCATCAGTTCAGTATCACCTTTTCACTCTTAACAGTACAATCAAGTCTAATGTTCTATCTTTTCCTTTCCTATAATGAGACTAATAATCCTAGGTAACCACAATCGTTCAATTACCCGTAATTCTCCTTAAGTTTTACTCTATTGTAGCAATCGCATCTAATAAACCCTTACTATCATACAACCTAGAACCATCAGTCTAGATTTAATATAATAGTAGCACTAAGAACTAAAGAATTAGATTAATCCAAGCAACAATCGTACGATCGCAGATTATTTAACTTGCCTCCTTGATAACCATAATAATATTCAAAATCTTGACTGCGGTTAAATATTATTAATTGCTACTTATGATCAGATACAATATCTTTTGCTTAATACTATATCTTAATCTAGCAAATAAATAAAAGATAATATAACCCAATCAATTTAAATGGCCACATTAAATCAATCAAATCAAATCATATTCTTCAATTTTAATGGATCATCAAGAACAAATCTCATATAAAAAGAATAAGATAAAATAAACTTAATTAAACCATTAATTATAAATAAGGTTCAACATCCATTTAGAACTGAAAATAAAGAACTTAGCCTGACATAGTCGAAAATGCAAATAAATCTTCAATCCTTGCACTAATGAAAATCTCCTTTTTAAAAATCCCCTTACAATTATAGAATTCTATGTATTTATATCCCTCTAAACTATCCTATAATCCTTCTCACATTTCTCCTTTCAAGTCCCTCTCCAAATCAACTTCAGAAAATCTGATAGAAACGTTCCGCGCTATTCTGCCAACAAGGGCCGTGTAAAACAAGGGCCCCGGCCCTTGTTTTACACTGAGAAGGAGGGCCTCGACCCTTGTATGTCTGAAATTACGAAAATGCCATTTTCGCTCATTTTATCCATTTGATGCCGTTTTCTGCAAAGTACACATAACAACAAGTAAAATGCTTATAAGAATAACAATACTTAAGTCCAGAAGCATACCATTCGTAGGTATAAAACCCACTCATCAGTGATCACCCACATGATCTATTACTAGATCTTCAATTAGATCCTCCTTAGGATCACTTTCGAGGACCACAGGATGTGCGTTCGCTTGCATTATCTCTTCCCAACTTGGAATAGTAACCATCCTACATAAGAATTTAGTTTTAATTAGTATATTTCTTTCAAATAACATTTCATTTTTTTTAAATTTACATATTATGTTTAAGATTTATTTGTCTTTTAATTATCTATAGACTTTTCATACGTCCATTTAGTCCTACTTCTATCAGATTATATCATAAGATACTCGTTACCTTAGAGCTATAATCTACAGCTTTGATACCAACATTTGATGCCCCCAAATCACTATACTTACTATAGATGACTTGGTACTCACTATAAATGCGAAATCATTAGGTTTATGGATGATTTTCTTTATTCATAAACAAAGTTCACATCTTAATTCCCAAAGATCTTTCATTATTTTATATCAAGTCCTTGTAATCGATACAAGAGACTTAATACTCAATCATGACTTTTTATCCTTAAGATTTAGATATTCTATAACTTCACATGTTCCAATATCCACGGCATTAAATCATTAGGACGACTCTTGGGAACAGAGAATCTCATGGTGAATGTTTGTATCTTCACCCATGATAAATGTTTGCATCTTTATCCGTGAAAAATGGTTGTATATTTTTCTGGTGCAAAATTCTCTTTCCGTATAGAACATTACCCAACTAGTTAAAACCCTCACTTGAACATATTTGGTTATAGTGATATCTCTTCATATCAATAATCCTATTTATCTGACATTCAGAATAGTAATAACGAGTTATACCTGGGTCTGAGAAACTTTAACGATGGATTTGACCAGTCAACATCACTTAGTCCTGTCTCGGATGTACAACATTCACAAGTTAATTACCGATCCTCATCCAGATAAATAGATCATTATCAATACTATATTAAGTTTTAACAATTCTAAGTTAAACCAAAGTAAAGACATAACAAGAATATGTGATGAAACTTGATATATTTTAATATAGAGTCGGTTACACAGTTTGCTTATTCATATTACATAAGTCATCAAGACTTTAAAATAAAAAGACAAGCAATTTAATCAAGCATGTAAAATAGTCTATGCATTTCTTCTTTCCCTTCTTCTTCGTAGAGCCGGAGCTCTCAGGTTTGTCTATAATTTAGGTTTATTTGCAAGGGTGAGCATACAAAAGCTCAGCAAGTCTAACACATAGCATATAAGTGAACTCACACTTATATGGATTTTAAGGATTCATGACACAATAATTGATATTACAAATGTTTTAACATAGTAAGACTAAGTGGTGGTTAGACCTAGAATTTTTCTTTGTCTTTCAACTTAAAACCATTTAGAGTGGATATAAAAAGGGGATCAACCTAATGACGTCCTATGTTATGCATAACATACACTACACTGGACTAATCATGAACAGTGGTACATATTCGTTCATCTCAGTTTACTTCACATGTCAGGATCGCCCCAAGACAACTTGGTTTGATAAAATAAAGCATGATTCGAAATATATCACGAATAAGCATTTCATTTTGCAAGTTATCACTAGTACAAAATAGTAAATATATAACACCTAAAAAATGTTGTAATTCCCCCCCCCCCCCCCCCCCCAAAAAAACATCGAGGTTAAGGGTGCCATCTATTTGACATATTTATACAACGTTTTAAAAAAGTTGTAGTTAGATATATTACACAACGTTTTTTCATTAAAAAATGTTGTAGATATGTTTTCCATAAATTCTTGAATGCAAGAAAACGTTGTAAATGTTATAATTCTACAATATTTTCTAGCTTAAAATGTTGTTGTTTGATACATCAGACAACGTTAAAACAAATTTACACAATGTTTCTAAGGTGTCATTTATTTATACATACTTATACAACGTTTTTAAAATGTTGTAGCTGTGCTGAATACATAACATTTTCCAGGAATAAAAAAGTTGTGTATATTTGAAATTACATACACAGTGGTGCACATACATTGTTGTGTAGGACAACTAATGCCATGCTATATAGCTAAAAAAAGCTCTAAATTCTCATTTATAACCAAAATGTATCAGACATTCAAAATACATCCCAATAATATATACCATACGTATACAATTTCCAATTACTACATCCACAAAATATACCAAACTATCTATAAAATTAAGCTACTACCTAATCATGTGCAAAAAAATCTTCTCCCAAAATACATTTATATCTAACCATGTACATTCACCGTTAACTCGAGGCTCTACATGTAGTTTCTCTACCTGTACATTCACATTAAAAAATAAACACACAAGTGAAAAAAATTATAATAACTCACTTACAACGCATATCAAGAGCAACAGATCGAGAGTTAGTAGTATAATAACAACGAAGTTTATTCATAATTATAACATCCCAAAACATAGCTAGGTCACATAGACACGTAGCACATATAGCCTTCACCTATCCCAAAACATACACGTTTCAGTCTCAACATATTTTAAGCTTTACTTTTGCAACAAAACTCAAAAACACAAAAATATGATTTTTAAGGTATATTTGGAGATTTTTAGTAATTTATGTAGTAGCCTTTTGAATCTTCCGTTTGTGGATTATTATAGACCTTATATCATAGTATTTTATTCGTGGTTTGGGTATTTTAAACTATTAAGTTAAGCAATCCAAAAATAGGTCCCAAACGGGTTGTTTTACATATTTTCTTAATTGCCCAAAATTGCAGTTTGCATGATTTTCTTAGCTTGTTTGGTGATTTTTATAAATTTATTGGTTAAGCTATTGGCTCAACCACTTGACCATGATTCCAGAACATACATCAAGGTATTTTAATCAAGGTTTAGATTTCTTAACTATTTCATTTAAGCTTCTCAAAACAGTGCCTCAAACTGGCCTGTTTTCTAACTTTTTGCAAAAACTGTTTTAACACTGTAATTTTTCTCCAGTTTTGGCTACTTGAATAGATCCAGACATGTGTATTTTAGTTAGTTAAGGAAAATTTTTGCATCACCACACTTTATGTAATCATCAAGCCAACGTTGACCTATCAAAGCTCGTTTTAGGCTTGAAAAAAATATATTATCACTTGGTATTCTTACTAGCTTTGGTCATGGCAATGATTGGGAACCATTATAAGTATGCATTACCATCTTTATATAAGTTTATTATAGTCCTTTAGGTTCTGATATTAAAAATTATGCAAAATAGTCCCACTTTTGGACTTAAAATGTGATTTTTCACAAGTCTAATGCTCAAAACAGTTTAGGCTTGGTTTCTTTAGCTTGTGTAGCTTACTTATACCATATTATAACTAGTGAAACTTGCCTATATGGTCCAGGTATGGTGGTTCTTTATTTAGGCGCTAATTTTTATTTTAAAGCTTACTTTCATTGCTTTTTAGATATGAATTTAAATCACACATAACATAGACCTTAACTAAATTAAGGAACACCTTTTAAATACCCCTTATGGACATTTCATGGTCTCTTTACTGACTCATAAGTTTAGGTACTGAACTTGACCAAAAACAGGCCCCAAACGGGTTGTTTTACATATTTCCTTACTTGGCCAAAACTGCAGTTTGCATGATTTTCTTAGCTTATTTGGTGATTTTTATAAATTTCTGGGTTCAGCTATTAGCTCAACCACTTGACCCTGCTTCTAGAACATACATCAAAATATTTTAATCAATGTTTAGGATTCTTATTCATTTCATTTAAGCTTCTCAAAACAGTGCCTCAAACTGGCCTGTTTTCTAACTTTTGCAAAAACTATTTTAACACTTTGTCATTTTTCTCCAGTTTTGGCTACTTGGATAGTCTAGGCATGTGTATTTTAGTTAGTTAAAGATACTTTTAGCATCATCACACTTTATTTAATCATCAAGCCAACGTTGACCTATCAAAGCTCGCTTTAGGCTTGAAAAAAATAGATTCTAACTTCGTCTTCTTACTAGCTTTGGTCATGGCAATGATTGGGAACCATGATAAGTATGCATTACCATATTTATATAAGTTTATTATAGTCCTTTAAGTTCTGGTATTAAAAATTATATAAAACAGTGCCACTTTTGGACAGAAAATATGATTTTTCACAAGTCTAAGGCTCAAAATAGTTTAGGCTTAGTTTCTTTAGTTTGTGTAGCTTACTTATATCATATTATAACTATTAAAACTTGCCTATATGGTCGAGATATGGTTGTTCTTTATTTATGTGTTAATTTTTATTTTAAATCTTACTTTCATTGATTTTTAGATATGAATTTGAAGCACAAATAACATAGACCTTAACTAAATTAAGGAATACCTTTTAAATACCCCTTATGGATATTTCATAGTCTCTTTACTGACTCATAAGTTCAGGTACTGAACTTGACCAAAAACAGGCCCCAAACGGGTTATTTTACATATTTCCTTACTTGGCCAAAACTGCAGCTTGCATGATTTTCTTAGCTTATTTGGTGATTTTTATAAACTTCTTGGTTAAGTTATTAGCTCAACCACTTGACCTTGCTTCCAGAACATACATCAAGGTATTTTAATCAAGGTTTGGTTTTTTATTCATTTCATTTAAGCTTCTCAAAACAGTGCCTCAAACTGGTCTGTTTTCTAACTTTTGTAAAAACTGTTTTTAACACTGTCATTTTTCTCCAGTTTTGGCTACGTGGATAGTCTAGGCATGTGTATTTTATCTAGTTAAGGAAACTTTTTGTATCACCACACTTTATTTAATCATCAAGCCAATTTTGACCTATCAAAACTCGTTTTAGGCTTGAAAAAAATATATTATAACTTGGTCTTCTTACTAGCTTTGGTCATGACAATGATTGGGAACCATTATAAGTATGCATTACCATCTTTATATAAGTTTATTATAGTCTTTTAAGTTCTGATATTAAAAATTATACAAAGCAGTCCCACTTTTGTTCTTAAAATGTGATTTTTCACAAGTCTAATACTGAAAACATTTTAGGCTTGGTTTCTTTAGCTTGTGTAGCTTACTTATACCATATTATAACTATTGAAACTTGCCTATATGGTCCAGGTATGGTGGCTCTTTATTTAGGCATTAATTTTTATTTTAAAGCTTACTTTCATTGATTTTTAGATATGAATTTAAACCAGACATAACATAGACCTTAACTAAATTAAGGAACACCTTTTAAATACCCCTTATAGACATTTCATGGTCTCTTTACTGACTCATAAGTTCAGGTACTGAACTTGACCAAAAACAGACCCCAAACGGGTTGTTTGACATATTTCTTTACTTGGCCAAAACTGTAGTTTGCATGATTTTCTTAGCTTATTTGGTGATTTTTATAAATTTCTTGGTTCAGCTATTAGCTCAACCACTTGACCCTGCTACCAGAACATACATCAAGGTATTTTAATCAATGTTTAGGTTTCTTATTCATTTCATTTAAGCTTATCAAAATAGTGCCTCAAACTGGTCTATTTTCTAACTTTTGCAAAAACTGTTTTAACACTGTCATTTTGCTCCAGTTTTGGCTACTTGGATAGTCTAGGCATGTGTATTTTAGTTAGTTAAGGAAACTTTTTGCATCACCACACTTTATTTAATCATCAAGCCAATTTTGACCTATCAAAGCTCGTTTTAGGCTTCAAAAAAATATATTATATCTTGATCTTCTTACTAGCTTTGGCCATGACAATGATTGGGAACCATTATAAGTATGCATTACCATCTTTATATAAGTTTATTATAGTATTTTAAGTTCTTATATTAAAAATTATACAAAGTAGTCCCACTTTTAGACTTAAAATGTGATTTTTCACAAGTCTAATGCTCAAAACAATTTAGGCTTGGTTTCTTTAGCTTGTGTAGCTTACTTATACCATATTATAACTATTGAAACTTGCCTATATGGTCCAGGTATGGTGGCTCTTTATTTAGGCATTAATTTTTATTTTAAAGCTTACTTTCATTGATTTTTAGATATGAATTTAAACCAGACATAACATAGACCTTAACTAAATTAAGGAACACCTTTTAAATACCCCTTATAGACATTTCATGGTCTCTTTACTGACTCATAAGTTCAGGTACTGAACTTGACCAAAAACAGACCCCAAACGGGTTGTTTGACATATTTCTTTACTTGGCCAAAACTGTAGTTTGCATGATTTTCTTAGCTTATTTGGTGATTTTTATAAATTTCTTGGTTCAGCTATTAGCTCAACCACTTGACCCTGCTTCCAGAACATACATCAAGGTATTTTAATCAATGTTTAGGTTTCTTATTCATTTCATTTAAGCTTATCAAAATAGTGCCTCAACTGGTCTATTTTCTAACTTTTGCAAAAACTGTTTTAACACTGTCATTTTGCTCCAGTTTTGGCTACTTGGATAGTCTAGGCATGTGTATTTTAGTTAGTTAAGGATACTTTTTGCATCACCACACTTTATTTAATCATCAAGCCAATTTTGATCAATCAAAGCTCACTTTAGGCTTGAAAAAATTAGATTATAACATCGTTTTCTTACTAGTTTTGGTCATGACAATAATTAAGAAAGATTATAAGCATACATTACTATCTTTAAATGAGTTTATTATTTTGACAACCCAGGATTTTATAAGAGTTCCAAATGAGGATTATGATGAATTAAGTAAAGGTTATGAGATAAAACCTGGTTGAATGATAACATGTTTATGGATCAGTTAGCTATTTACAGTTCATGAGGGATTTGAGTTATGAAGGAAATATAATGAAAATGAATTTGGAGGATTAAATGGTAATATAAATGATTATGGTGAACGATTTATGTAATGCCTACATTAAAGCAATTTAAAAGGAATTATTGTAGGACATGATATTATATGTCAGCAGGTAATATATTGAATATGTGTTTGTGTATATTGATGTGACTAAAAAAGAAGGATTAAAATTAGAGAATACAGGAAATAAGGATATATATGGGAATTGAGTTTAAGTTATGAGAATTAAGAAGAAGCTTAAGGAATGGGCCTGGAAATGCGAGGGTATAAGAATGACAAGTAAACATAAGTCTGTATGTGCAGAAAATAAGGTACAGTCGGATCTAATCCGTATATTGGGGATTAAAGGAATAATAAAGGTAATGATCTTTGAATGTTTGAAGTTATGAAGAAATTGATGTTTATGGATTGAAAGAAGATAATTATTTGTTATAATGTATAGATACAGAATGTGATACCCCGAAAGTGCGTAGAAGGAACATATATATCAAGTATGTTGATAATTACCATTATGTGCATTACGTAAAAAATTAAAGGACGTAAAAATCGTAAAATGATTATACAAGTTTAAAAGGATAAGGGACGATGGATTTTTGTAATTCGTTCGAGGTTCGCTTCTCGAGGAAGCTGTCTATAAAAAATGATCAATTCGACTATATTGAGATGTCAGAAAGTGAAATTGATTGAATGAGGAACCGAAGAGGTTCGTAGAAATTTAGAATGAAATATATGCAATTTAGCATTTATGTGAATTATTATTATTAATTAATGAGATTTAATGTTCATAGTGTGACAAGTATTATGGGACAAGCTAAGCATGGATTATATTGATGAGGAATAAAATTCAAGTATAATGAAGCAAGTTTGGATAAAAAAATGAATCGATTTGGATGAAAAATATGTATTTATGAATTTTAAGGAATTAAATTTCCTCGATTTGGTGGCTAAAGACAATGATGCCCTTGAGAAAGTAGAAAATGACAAGTGTATCCTAGAAATGTTTAATGACCAAAATATCCTTAGCTAGCCTTGAGAAATGACTTAAATGACCTTAACTAGGCATGAGTTAACTTAACCAAGTGTGGTTAAGTGCTAGCAAAATCTATACAATTTATATATGTATATATTTACTATGTGTTAAGCCATCTTGTTCCATTTTTTTTTTCTTTCATTCGAAGGTTACAAGCAAGCTAAGAGAGAAAAGAAAAAGGAAGCCATGAAAGCTAGGAGAAAACCTTGAAATTCAAGTAGCTATGATGCTTAGTTGGACTTGGAGAAAGAAGAAAAAATGAAGCACTCATCATAAGGAAGCTTTTTGTGTGAAGAAGTTGGTCATCCAACAAGGTATTAAGATGTTCAAGCTATCAAACTTATTACCTATGTGCTTAAGTTTAAGAATAAAGATGGCCATGCATGTATCTTTGGAAGACATGGCTTGATTATGTGAGTTTAGGTGTTTTATGTTTGGTTTTGTGAAACCCTAGGCTTAAAAGTAGTAGAACAAAGGTGGTGTACCTTTCATACATGAATTCAAGCTAGAAATCATGATTTAAGGTATGATCATATGTTATGTTTTGCTAGATTTGATGAAAACCTATTTTGGAAGGTTAAACATGTTTGATGCATCAGAGATTGTATGCTAGATAGCTTTAAAGATTCAAGCATACTTGAAAAGCATGAATTGTTGGCGTAAAGTACAATATTAGGCTATAATTTGCTATTAAACCAATTCGTAATCTGTAAAGTGCATTAGAATGTGCAGTTAGAAGTTATATGGACTTGTATAGTTGTTAAATGAGTTTTTGGTAGCCTATATGGTGTATAGAGTCAAGGATTGAAAGAGAGTTTAAGTTGAGTTTAAACTTTTGAAATTGAAAATTTGGCAAAATGTCGTCAAAGTGTGATTTTTGGCAATTTTGAAAAATTAAAGGTGAAATGAAGTCAAATGAGTTAGGTTTATGTTATTACACGTGTATACGTTCATTTGGTAATCAACGGATGGGAAATTTGAATGAAAATTAGCTTCGAACGGTTGAAAACGATCGTTTCGACCCTAAATGAACTTTTACGGACAAAACCTGCCTCAGGTATAATTTAATGGTTTGAAAGGCCTAGACATGTCATATACGACCTATGTGAGCTATGTCAAGTGTTAGAATTAACTTTTAAGGGAAATGGCCAAAAATAACCAAGTTGGAAAAAAGTGAGTTTTGAATCTTAAAAATTTTCTAAGTGTTGAATTGAGTTGAACAACCCTCCTACAGACTAGTTTTGCACTTATTTTGAGAAGCCAAATGAGGAAAGAGAAAATTTTGTAAAATACTATGTAGTAAGGTCTAGCACTGTTCCAAATTTGGTGTTAATTGAATTTGTGGTGAAAGAGTTAAAAATCACTAAAGCGGCAGCAAAAATCAAAAGTTATGGACTGCAGGACTGTGCGGCCAGCGCAATGTTTTGCAGTAAACACTGCGTCGGAGCGCAGTGTTACTGTTCACGACTGCAAGCTTTTCGCGGCCAGTGAGATTGGAAGGAGAAAACACTGCACTGGGGCGTAGTGTTCTCAAAAATGAAAATTATTATAAGTCCCAAAAATGAAATGTTTTAATATAGAATGATAAGGATGGGCTATGTAAACCCTAGATAGATACAGAAAGACCAAAATAAAGGTTGTCAAGGTATAATGAAACGATAAATGGCATAAAATACTATGCCTAAAGCTATATCAAAGTAAGTTTTAAGTGAGATAGATGGTCGGGAATGAACTATGATGTATTATTATCTTACATGAGGTATAATACATCACATGTGATATGAATAGAGATTAATAGTTATGTAATTATGGATTGAGTTTAACAAATATTATTAAGTTATGATCCTATAATGATGAATATAGATTGTATATTTTCAGATAAGGTCCAAACAAGCAACTTGAGTTAAGGAAGAATAGCAGGGCCAAGCGAGGCGACAAATGTTAAGTAAATAAAAGCGTACAAGCAAGTTTTCAGACTAAAATGTACGATTGTTCTAAGTGAACTATGTGGTAGTAAAGAAATTTGAAACATGCCTGTGTGCAATTATGTGATTTAATTGTTAAGTTCAATACGTGACATTAAGCATAATATGTTAAGGTAGAGAAAGCATGACACATAGTATAAATGCGATCATGAAAGGTGTTATCTGAATTACTTGCTGAGCTTTATGCTCACTCTTGCTATTAACTAACATTTCAGGTAAAGTATGAGAAGGTCGGAGGTTCTGATAAAGCTAAGGTAAAGAATGTGAATAGACGGACCAACATTAGGAAATTTGTGATATGTATTTATGTAATGTGCAAATAAGCCAAATGAATGTAAACCTACAATAGTAATAAGGGTTGATGATTTTGTAAATCCATAAAAGATAAATGTGCATGTATGTATGTATCCAATTAGAAGATGTAAAGGATATAATTTGATGTATTAAGAATAGTCGAGTATGCTATATAATAGAACTCGTATGTATGGTAAATATGCATGGATCAGGTTATGTATGTGTACAGGTGTATATGAACATGATCAGATACAGAACAAGTATATGTAAACAAGGCCATGTATGAATAGTCCATGGCGAATTTTTATTTACAAGTTATGAAATCATGAGTATATATATGATTGTGAATGGTAATAGCCTTGGTCACAAATAATAAATATTTGACCTAAGTGCTAATGAGTGTTAAGTGAGTGTTACGATTCTGAGACAGGTAAGGAGAATGTAAGATTATAAGAAAATACAGACTGCATTATGGTCAATTAAATGGTTAAAGGTCAAGTTTTAACGCACAAGATTTCAGTTGATGTGGGTTTCAATTAACGTTTATGTTATCCAGAGATAATCAGATATAATTAGAGAATGTGGAATCTCAGTGCGTTACAATTATAGTCCTTTAAGTTATAGTATTAAAAATTACACATAACAGTCTCACTTTTGGACTTAAAATGTGATTTTTCACAAGTCTAATGCTCACAACAGTTTAGGCTTGGTTTCTTTAGCTTGTGTAGCTTACTTATACCATATTATAACTATTGAAACACGCCTATATGGTCCAGGTATGGTGGTTCTTTATTTAAGTGTTAATTTTTATTTTAAAGCTTACTTTCATTAGTTTTTAGATATGAATTTGAACCACACATAACATAGACCTTAACTAAATTAAGGAACACCTTTTAAATACCCCTTATGGACATTTCATGGTCTCTTTACTGACTCATAAGTTCAGGTACTGAACTTGACCAAAACAGTCCCCAACTTTGGACCCAAAACTGCAAAAATAGGTTTAAAACACCATCTCAGATAATAACTAAGACAGCCAAAATAGGTTTCTAACACCATCTCATATAATCTCATGGGAAAAACGACAGGTGGAATTAGGACCATAGCAGACCTCTTGCCCAAGAACAGACAAAGACAATCAAAGGCACTAGTCTAGAACAAGCATAAACTCAAAATAAGAAGTGGAAAGCAAAAAATATCTGTAGAGCAAAATTCCAGAACAATAAGTTCAACAGCCAAAAGAATCACTAAACTTGGGTACAAAGTCCAAACTACCATCCTCAACTATCTCCTTCATAAAGAGCATCACAAAATACCCGCACTCATTGTGTGTTAGTTGTACCAAAGTTCTCTAAACACAATTAGTAATTATATCATGATAAATCAACAAAAATAACAAATGAACATCTTATGCTAATTAAATAAATATATATATATATATATATATATATATATATATATATAAAAACACACATATAATCTAACATACCACCAAGATTTTCCATGAAGTACACATTGTTATTGTCCGGATTGACAATGGTCAACACCCAATGACATCTACTAGAGTCCAAAAGTTTTGAAAGGCCATATCTATAAAATGAATATATGAGTTTAGAAATCAAAGTTAGTTAAAATAATAAAGGTGTTTTCAGCAAGATATCATGCACAAATGAAAAGACAAGGAACAAACAACAAGCCAACAAAACATGAGTTATTCACTGTTTTAGTAAGTAATACCACAAGATTTTGATGAAGCCCAACAAATGGAGTGAGTTAGCCGAAGATAGGCTCCAACTTTCTCTCTCTAAAACAAATTTGAGGTTAGATTTATGGAACGAAACACCGCAAACCCTAATAAACAAAAAAAAGAGGCAGTCAATGTCGATTGGATCTTTGCTTAGATCTAAGAAATGTACACTTCTGAAGCCAACAGAGAGAGATGAGTCGGCCCAGAATCCTATGCTGAAGCATGATACTGGAGCAACAAGAGATGAGGGAGAGAGATTATTTTTTTTTAAAGTGAAATCAAGCAGGGTTTGAAGTTTCAGAAGGAATGATTCTGAAATGGGTGTTTCCGATTTGGGGTGTTGTGATGGGTTTTGAGGTTTGGATCAGGGAATATTTCTTTGTAATGAAATTTTTTCATTTCATTATCAGGTGTTATGCTGCTCCGTGTTTTCAAGTTTTCAGTTCGCGCGATAATTTTTTTTTTAGCTTGCCTCTGTTTTTTTAAGTACATAACGATTTCTTAAGGAAAACGTTATGTATTTAAAACCAAAAACTACAATTATAAATACACAACGTTTTTTCATATGTATCTACAACGTTTTGTAAAAAAACGTTGTGCCGAAAAATACCACAACGTTTTTCATAACAACGTTGTTGTTTAAGTGTTGTATATTTACTGTTTTGTAGTAGTGTATGCCGAAACAAGAAGCAATAACTCTTATATCAAATATTTATAACACGTTGCTCATACATAATGTATAAATCACATAAAAAGCAAGTAAACAAAGGTTAAGGATAGAAAACTTGCCTTGAAGCAATTCAGGGTTTACTCGGTAAAGCGTTAAATGCCTACATAATTGTTTACGCGCACTCGAATGTTAGTTTATCGAATTTTACTTTTTAATAAATATTTTTATAACTTGTTTAGACTATTTCCATAGGTGGTTTTAGTTGAAAAATTATTAAACTCAAAAACTCATTTTTAAGTGACTTTATAAAAAGTGGACAGCAACATTGGCTGTCAGACTCTGGCTCAGTTAAACGGCCATAACTTCTTCGTTTTAAAATATTTTTGAGTTGTTCATAACTTCCGTCTCTAAAATTTATGTTTAGACCAAAGTTCGAAATTCCTTACTGATTTACATAGTTTTTGACAATAAGGGGACGGCCAGAAACTGTTTCAATACCTCTTTGACTGAATTGATAAAACATGATACCTTAAGCATAAATTTTGTAAGATAACATGTTATAATAATCAATAACACTTTATAACATAAAATAAGAAAATCATAAACCTTCATATATAGAGATTTATGACTTTTGCTCAATAACACACGAAGAACACGAAGAACGAAAAAACCATACATGGTAACGACTATGTTCTTGAGCTTTTGGTTTTCGTACTTGAAATAATTTAAGCATTATAACTGCTTACATAAGTGATTATGACACTTTATAATTGATAAATTTTAGTCATTATAATGGCTTGCATAATTGATTAAAACAATTTATAAAAATGCTCAAGAACATACGAAAATGCGAAGAACAGATAAACCGTACATGACCACTACGTATGTTCATTGAGCTTTAAACTACGAATTTAAATTTGACATTATAACTACTACAAAGTGTAGAAAGGCTCAAAAACACGTGAAGAACACAGAGAACGATAATCGTACATGGTTACGACTCGCGTTCTTAAGCTTTTAAAAAATTAAAGATGAAAGAAAAAAATGAACATAATAACTTTTAAAGATTGTACCTTTGGTATTTGTAAGCTTTAACTATTTCTATGCAATTTCCGAAACTAGAATTATAACTAAAAGTAATAGATATAGAGAGTGATTTTGCTCTTGAATTTGTCTTAGAAATGAATGAGAAAACAAGTGAGTTAAGCTTGCTATTTATAGGCCATTCAAAGCTAGGGTATTTTGGTCATTGGTACAAAACTTCCATGCTAAGCTAAAGCAAAGTGCACTTCATTTAGTCACCTTATTTGGCCGGCAATATGGACTGATTTCAGGCCATTAAAGCTAGCAATTCACATGTTTGGTGACACCACAAAAGTCCATATGTTAGCTTCCTATAGGTCCACAGCTTAGCCTACCAAGGGAATAGTATTAGGGTTTGTTTGGTTGGTCATTTAATCATTTAATTGAAGGTTAGTCAAGGTCTTTTACCAAGCTTGATCAAGGCCAGTTTAGTCATTAAATAAACTAGTAACTTGTTTGGTAAATTAGTTTCTTAATCTACCAATTAATTTTACTTAGACTAAGCTTAATGTTAATTAAGTGTATTTGTTGCCATAGTTGACAATTATTATTCATAGTTGACTTTTTCGTATTTATACCGTATAATTTGTGTATTATTTCCGTATTTTATTCGTATAATTTTCGTATTTATACCCGTATTTGTGAATAGTATTTTCTAGGATTTAGGGTTTGAACCTTAGGGTTTTTAAAATTAGGGTTTAGGTTTTCTCCAAACCGTAGTTTTAGGTTTTTAAAAATTTTACTTTTATTTTTCTAATAATTGTTTAAGTTGGATTCTTGAAACGAAACACAAAAATAAACACACATGAAAATTTCATAACACATATAAGATGTAATTCAATATTTATTTATACATATAAATTCGGACTACATATATCTCGGAAGTTCGGAATATTACATGATTAATATAATGTTTGTTAGCCATTTCCATCCCGCCCCACCCAATAAAAAAAGAGAGACTAAAGTACATATTATACTTCAAAGTTACAGGAATTTTGATTTTTGCATTCTAATGTTTAAAACGTATCTAAATACCCCCTAAAATTCTTTTTCACCCACAATTGAGGGTGCATTTGTTTAGTAGAAAGAACTTTGAGTTGCATTTTGTCTTGTTCAATTAGATACATTTTAAATATTATGGTGTAAAACTCAAAAAATTTACAATTTTGGGGTGCAATAAGTACTTTATTCAAAAAAAAAACTATGTGGACAAAATAATCATCCTAAAATTTTAGCAAATATTAACAGATATATTATTTATTGAATTATATGTTACATATTTTTGCCACATGAAGTTTGTGAGAAATGAGCAACACTAATATAAGCAATGAGTAGCACTAATATGAGAAATATATACCACTAATATGAGAAATGGGTAGCACTAATAAGAGAAATGAGTAATACTAATATAGCACCATAACAATATGTGGATAACTCACAACTGAAATTTCTTTTAACTTTTCTCAACATAATATCAATACTTGAATGTTAAAAAGTCATAAATGACTAATTTTGTAACTATAGTTGATGCACAAGCAGCACAAGAATCAGCAAGTTACTTCATTGAAGTTTTATCTCATAACCAACTCTTGAGGTGTTTGTCATATCCTGAGGATAATAACTTGGTCAAAGTGGATGCTAGAAATTAAAATTATTCTAAACCCATGATTAGCCAACACACCAAAATCAAAAGATAGCCAGTTTTGTGCTTTTACCTTAATTTAAGCAGATGTTTGGCCTCCAAGATCACAACCACTGGTTGAGTAAACAACGAAGAGGAGAACTCACTTCTGCCCTCAGCCACCCAGCCCTAAGCCACTTGCATCCAAATCAAGGGCTTTTGGTAATTATATAATTTATCAATTTATGTGGATTCAAAGGTACAAGAGGAGAACTCAATAAACAAGTTTTGAGAATCTACCGTGCAGGAGATGGGATGGGATGCTACAACATTGAAGAAGGATAGCCGTGAATAAATATGTAAAATATATGAACCTAGCAGGAAAAAGAAAAAGGAATTCAAATTGAAAAAGTGTTATCGCTGGTATGAATAACAGTATTAGGTTGGGAGGATTAACAAGTTAATTAGTTTACTTAGCAAATATCGCTACTTGTAGCAGCACAATTTGAACAAAATAAAAGGCTCTCAATATTGCCAGTAGCAACATCGAAAAGATAAGTTTATCGCTACTTCTAATAGTGAAACTGTATTTTGGGGTTAGACACAAAAAAGTTGGACAAAGTAGTACTGAACAAGAAAATTGAGAGTCTTCAACGTTAAAATCTAAAGGAATAAAAATATCTACAAATACAAGGGCAAAATGAAAAGTAAATTTATACTCTCTCCTCTTATTTAATTACCTTAATTTGTGTGATATTTGCTCTTAAGCCATCCTTTTGGAGACAGAGGGAGCATTAGCTAAGAGAGAGGTGGTGTGATGCTAGAAAAGTATAAATGATTGTAAAAAATAACCTAATAACAAATTACGAATATCATGTTTTAATTTGAAAATATAAATATATATTTCTTATTTTGGAACTGTTAATAATATTGGAAACTAACACATAAACACATATCAACTTACATATGGATCGATTAGTATCCACGTAGCAGAAGCAGTTGAACCAGAATGCCAAATCTACGAGCAACGCCACGAACACAGCTACTATGAACCTTCGTACGAATGTTTCTCGGCAATATAGAGTTGTTACAAGCAACAATATATGCGAACTAACTCAAGTGTTTACACCAAGTACACCCAAGCTAATTGATGGAAGCATGGAAATACTAGAGAGAGTATTAGAGAGAAAAACTGTATGTGAAAAATAACTCCTTATTTTTCCTTAGCCCTAAACTATGTAAGCGTCAGTATTTTAACGATGAATCCATATTAATATGGGATAAGTCTACAATTGACTAAATCAGGAGAGTTATCTTATATAGAGTCCTGACCATATCAAGTATTATCTAAAATACTTCTAAGTGATATGGGACTTTTCCAATCCTAATTGGGTTATGCAATATCCATACCCAAGTGGATGTCCATGATCCACGGGTCCGACCAGGATCAATTACTAACATCTCCCACTCAGATACTTGGGATATAAAGATACGTACTCATCTCAATTCAATCATCCCTAGATCTCCTCTTACAGGTGCCTTAACATGCGACAGATGAGAAATAAATAATATCAAGGGCGAGAGCTCACATATTAAGTCTCCATCATAACTAATATGAAGCATCTCCTAAACAAACAAAAAAAACTCGTCATGTCCTAGTCCAGTCGATCACATTCTGTTGAGTATTTTGAATCCCTCATTAATTACATTTTTGAAATACACTCAACCCCATTTGTCTTGGTATACTCACCTTTAAAAAATATACATATAATGTAATATATAAAGTTTAAAATAGTTGTGTGTGCATAGCATAGCCAACGATTGAATGTGATGCCAGACAATTATCTTCCCTAAACTCTCATGTCAATCTCCATTAACTCTTCTGCTTTCCTAGACAAGTACCCATGGAACCTCATTATGTGAACTTATGAATACAAGCTAAAGTAGCAACATAGTCTTTGTTTCATGACATAGGTTCAAGTAACTAAGGACAATAGTTAATGTATAGAGCTCACATAGTGATTGGATAGGGATCCACCGCATCACTCTTCTGTACTATGTCGCCAATCTTGCACACGAGGTACAATTCTCATGTTACGTGTGGAGCTTTCAAAAATAATATCGCTTCAGCTAAAATAACACCGTACGAACAATAGTTAATCACTCTCTAGCGTTTAACCTTTGAAAACATTCTCCCTAGTTACTTTAGATAGTATCTAGTATGAATCTAATGTCCGGCTAACACAAAAATAAGGCTACACTTCTTACAAGTGTTCAATATATAATGATACCTCTTCTTGGACCCAACCAAGGTGGCTAAATCGTAGTGTCTTAAAAATGGTGTCCTACCATTTAGACATCCACAAAATAGTCTCATCTCACTCGCTATTACAAGCGTTGAGGCAGGTTATCCGTGTGAGTAAACCAACTATTCTGCCTTGTGACATTTTATGTGTGCTTATATATACAAAAGTTAAAACATATAACTGAATAGAAATCAACATTATGTAATAACATTTATTGCATAAAAAAAATAAAAAATAAACAATATCCAAAAGATGTCCATAATCAAGCATAATACATATCAATGCCTATGAAGTCCTAAGCTCCTAACATGAGCTCGAAAAACATCCTTAGGAATAGGCTTAGTCAAGGGATCAGAAACCATATTGCTTGTAGAGATATGTTTAAGGACCACCTTCTTTCGTGCAACAATATCCCTAATGTAATGAAATTTAGTCTCAATATACTTGGCCTTTCCATGGTACTTGGGATCCTTAACATAAGACAAAGCAGCCGTATTGTCACAGTGAATAGTGACAGGATCACTCGAATGCAATCCAACATGCAAGCACTTAAAGAATCTCCGTAATATACTCTGACTCCATTGTGGATAAAGTAACACATGGTTGTTTCTTGCTCAACCAGCTAATGGCCCCACCACTAAGGAAGAAGTTATATCCAGTGGTAGATTTGCGTTTATCCAAGTTGATAGTCAAGTCTGCATCGTTATACCCTTGTAAGCAAAGCTTACCACTCTAATAGCACATCATATAGTCCAAGGTGCCTCTCAAGTATCAAAGTATTCTCTTAACTACCACCCAATGAGCAAATCTAGGATTGCTTTGAAACTGACTAACCATCCCTTCTGCAAAACTTATGTCGAGGCTGTAATATCCTGGATATTTCAGAAGATTTTTAAATAAGATCTTAGAAGATGAAATAAAGGTTGAAGTTAAAACCTAAATTTGGAGAAGTAAAAGGTGTAGAAAGTGAGTAAAAATTTGACCCTAATCTTTGTATTAGGATTTAAATGTGAGTGAATATAGGTTTTTAAATTTTAAAACCTAGAATTTGATTATTATGTATACTTGGAGGTATATTAATAATAAGGTAATACCTTTTAAAGCTCGATGAATGTAGTTGACTAAAGGAAATTATGTAAGAAGTTTTTAGTGTGATGTATGAGAAAATTTATTAGGAAAATAAATTTCAATTGGAGAAATATTTTTAAGATTTCGTGAAGGTGTATATGTATAGATACGTATATACTTAGAGGTGCGCTAATTATATTTTAGTCAATCGTGAAAAATGATTAATTGAATTAATCATCAAGAACATTGTAAAGTTTAGTATATTAATTAAACAAGCTTATGAAAGTTAAACCTTGAATAGTAATTTAAGATATCCTAAATTAGTAAATTTGGAAAAGATAAGCTAGGTATTGTGGTGGTAATTAAAATTATACCCAACCTAGTGGCCAAGTGATTGGAAATTTAATAATAGTCTAAAATGGATTAAGATTAAGGCGGGTCAAATTTATATATAAGGCAAGCCATATGAATATAGTGAACAAGCCTAAGCATGTAATAATTGTAAGACTTGTATGTGTGGCCAAGTTATTAAGGTGGCAGTCTAAGATTAAGGATGAACCCTGTATGGTTGTAATTTTGTGGAATAACGGTGTGAAGAGAATGAGATAATGTATACCTGATATCACGAGTATACTTACATGTGTTGTGACGCCCCCAAATCTAGGCCCACGCAGCCCAAACTTGAGTCGTCAAAAGACTAAAACAAAATTATTACAACAAAGCACAACGTACAATAATACACAACTAAGTCTTCACTATTATTGCCACACTATTTTACAACACGTGAAGACTAGGATAGCTATTCCTCGGACTCTCACTCCATCCCCCGGCTAGACCCCGTTACGTTTTCATCTCCTGTTGAAAAACAATGGAACAAAAGAAAGGGTGAGCTCAAATAGCCCAGTAAGAAATATCATGACTAAGATAATGACGAATAAATTATCATTAGCCTTCAACAGTTGAGTTCTTGATAGAATACAATAGACTACAAGGTTTATATCAGAAACTGCAGTTAAATTCTTGAACAATGTTCAGATCAATAATAGCAGCGGAATGAGCAATCTGTTAGAAGAATAATGCAGACTATAATGTCCACTCGGTTCTCTTTTTAGGAAAAACATCATCAACTTTTATCATCTGAAATATCATTAGTCAAGATAATACAATTTCACAGTTCCTGATCATAATCATCCAGATCAACAGTTCATCTTTGCACTACGGGCAAAAGACATTCAATATAACACCAACGGTCATAATTATACCAGATTCAGCCTTTGGTCATAATCATACCAAACAACAGTTCATCTTTGCACTACGGGGCAAAGAGAACATTCACCACGTGCCATAAAAGACACCGAACAGATGTATCGCCTTTAACCTATTATATCGCCTTTAACCTATCATCTGTTCAACAATTATATCGCATCTGTGCCCCCGGCCACAGATATTCACAACAACTTGATTTTGGATGATTAGAATGATATAAATGATGAACAGAAGAAACAGGATAAACAATAAGTATCAGAATTTTATTTTGTACAGATTCAAATAATGTCCAAATTGTCAACATGATGTGGAGTGAAATTTAAAAATGATATTCAAGATCCACAGTTCAGAATAACGGTTATAGTTCAATAGAAAGATTCAGCAAATAGGAAGGTTCAGTTGAAATGATGAAGTGCAACTATTATGGAACATATAATATTTTCAGGAATTATAGAAGCAATAGTTCCATAATAAGTTTCGATTTAGGTGTATGAAAGAAAATAATATCCCTTACCGTAGCAGGTTTGATTAACAAAAGGTGAAGGAAATTAACACAAAGGATTATTCACCAACAGGCGGTAATCCGCGCCGTAAGGTTATTCCCATCAATTTGAATACGAAGAGTTATTCACCAAACAGGCGGTAATCCACACCGTAAGGTTATTCTCAGAGATTAATAAGGAATGAATACAAAAGGTTATTCACCAACAGGCGGTAATCCGCGCCGTAAGGTTATTCCCACAAATTAATACATGGAAATAAATGGCACAAGAAAGAAACGATATTATTTTCGAGAATCAAAGAATGATAATCCCTTCCAGTAAGAAAGAAAATAATATCCATTTAGGATGATGAAAAGAATGATACCCCTTACCGTAGTAAGTTTAAATAATAGAATATGAAAGAAGATGATATTCCTTACAAGTGAGAAAATAAAATGACATTCCTTACCTTAACACGTGACTGGATATTGATTTAAATGAGGTTGATCAACCTATATATATATATATATATATATATATATATATATATATATATAATAAAATTAGTAATTACCACATATAAATATTCATGGTGTATACAAACTCGTATATTATAAATTGGTTAAAAGTAGTTTGATCAAATAATATAATATAATAATAAAATAATAAAAACTTAAAATTAAATTACTATTCCTGAAGTTACTATTCACGGGTTACTATTCACTCACGGGTTACTATTCATCCTGGAGTTACTATTCATCCCGAGGTTACTATTCACTCACGGGGTTACTATTCACAGTATAAAAATATAATTTTTCAAAATAAAGTCTTCCAGATGAAGTTTTTCAACATAAATCTTTGAAAGAAAGAGTCTTCTAAAGGAAGATTTGTGAATACCGTGAAATATATAAATTTATGAAATTTTAATAAAAGACTTACTTGAAAAATTTCTGCACTCCTTTTGGCTTTCAAACACTCAAAATAATATTACTATACCCAAATAAAATACCCAATATTATGGTAGGAGGATTTTGAGTTTTTAGCGTACCTTTATTGCTCATCAGAGCAATCTATTTATAGTGCAAAGGAGCATGTGAATTTTGACAGAGTGTGCTGGAGGAGCACATTTAGTTTGACAAAAAGTGGGATGGTGTGCGGTAGGTGGCTGATGACAACCCACCAATTTTGATAAAGCATACATGGTTTACTAAAGGAATAAGTGGGAGAACAACCTTTTAGAAAATTTGGTAATGAGGGGTCATTCATTTTAAAAGTAACAAAACGTGCTAGAATTATAAAATGATGGCACACCATCCTTGAAATTCATTTTTGCTGAATGAATGATTCATATAACAACAAAAACTTATGTATCATATTATAATATATTATAATAATATTTTATAATAAATCAGATATATTACCCCCACCTGCCATAATTTTCTTCTCACCTTATTAGACTAATGTATAAAATATCAATATTTAATGTCGCAAAAGTGATGACAATAATTCAACAATAATGTAAGAAACACGTTACAAATCATTATTAATTTAATAATATAAATTACAGTGTAATAACAATTATTGAATCAATAATGCAAAATACTGTGTAACAACAATTATTGAATTGATAACATAAAATATTATGCAGTGACAATTATTGATGAAATGATGTGCAACAGTTACGGTGTCAATTATCAGATCAATAATGCAAATACTGTGTAATAACCAATTTATCAATTCAATAATATAAACGTTGCACAATACCTTGTGCTACTGTAGAATACCGCGTGCTACAGTAAAATACCATAAATTACCGTATGCTACTATTCTTTTATTACTGGTATTTTAACAGTTAACACCATTGACTATTTTTATATAAAAAGGTTACTTCTGTCGTTTTCTATATCCGACAAATATTCCCTTGTGGGGTCCACCAATAATTTGTTATTTCGGCGCCGTCGTACGACACGAATATTCCCCGACCAAACGAATATTCCCCGACAAAGCGAATATTGTCCAACAAAATAAAATTTGCACATAACATCTTTAACTTTCAATTTTGTTAATTTAACCACTTACTGTTTCAGGAAAAATATATACGAAGAAAAATTTAATTTTATATATCATAAAATTCGGGGTCTTACATGTGTGAAGGCAAGAAAACAAATAAAAATGTCAAGAAATGACAAAATGGTCAACTAGTCAAAGTTTGACTAAATGAAAGAGAAGAAAGTTAAGTTAAAACCTCAATTTGGAGTTAAGAAAAGAATTTGGAGAAGTGGACTGCACCGTTGAGTTCAGAACGTCGAAATTAACAAAGAGAGTTAGTAAACACAATTTGGTGTCGAGGTTAACTTTTGGTTAAAGTCAATCGTTTGACTTCTAAGGTGAAAAGTCAAATGTTGGTCAATATGTTGGGAGAATATTTTTCAAGTATTGGTAAGTGTAAAGAATTAACTAATGTAGTATTAATTGAATAACCCTAGTTGGTAAGCAAGAGTGGGCATTAACCAAACATTGGTTCATTACTAACTAAATGAATGTGATGATGAGAATTAACTATAGATGAGTGAATTGAGTAACCCTAGGTGGTAACAAGTTAAAGCTTTAACTATGCATGCGTTAGTTGCTAGCAAAATGTGTAGATACAATTATGTATATATATATATAATTTACTAAGATAGAATTGGTAGGTAACCATGGGTTGCATGTTGTAGAGAATTAACCACATTGTGGTTAATTGTTGGAAGATGTATAAATATGTAAATATATAAATAAAATGAATTTTAACCAAGGTTGGGTATTTGAGTGACCAAGGTTAAGTGTAGAACTTTAACCATAAGTCCTATAGGAGTTAGAGAATTTACCACATGTGGGTTAAGTGTTGGTGATTGTTGCTTATTTTACACTTCACCATTTATGTTGCTTTTAGTCAAGTTGATAGATGATATTTTAAAAGTCAAATGATAGTCAAATATGAGAGGGAAAAATGCAAGTATAGGTGAATATGTATACATATATTGGTGTATATATATATATATATATATATATATATATATATATATATGGATGCTTATAGAATTATATAGGACATAAAAATAAAGCCAAATTGGTGTAATAAAATAGCAAATCCCAAATTTTGGGCCCCACATGGATGGGAAGCTTCCTTGTTTGGTGATTTTGGGTATAAAGTGGCTTCACAACTCCCCACCGACCCTAGTCATTCATATGGTCATTCAAAATGTCACTCAAGTGATCATTCAAGCTATAGTAAGCTTGATTAACCTTTAATTTCACAAATGTTAGTTGATTAAGAGAGCTAATGGTGTGTTCCTAGAGTTCTATAAATAGAAATGTCCAACACTTGTACAAATGTTGGTTCATTTGCTCAATTCACTAAAATTTAGAGAGAGAAAGAATTCTTGAAAGAAGTGAGAGCATTATTGGAGAAGTATATCTAGTAGCCAAGGTGGAGTCTCTAGGTAGGTTCATTGCCAAAAGAAGAAGAGCATCCAAGTCCAAAAGGTATGAAAATCCCTTTAAAATCCTAATCATGGTTTTCTTTTAATTGAGAATTAAATAGTAAATAAAGATAAGTAATTAACTAATTATTATTTAATTAATATTAAATAATAAATAAAGAGAGATAAAATTTATAAATTATTTATTTATTATTTAAATAATAAATAAAGATAATTAAGCAATTGATTATTATTTAATTAACATTAAATAATAATTAAAGGAGGATTAAATTAAAGGATTAATTATTTATTATTTAATTAAGATTAAATAATAAGTAAGGGTAATTGATTAATTAATTATTATTTAATTAACATTAAATAGTAATTAAATGAGGATTAAATTAATAAATTAATTATTTATTATTTAATTAAGATTAAATAATAGGTAAGGATAATTAATTAATTTATTATTATTTAATTGATGTTAAATAATAATTAAAGAAGATTAAAATAAGTAAGTTTATTATTTATCAATTAATTGAGGATTAATGATAAATAAGAAGGATTATCGGGGCATGAATAATTAATTATGGCGCAACGATAATTAAGGAGGGTTATCAGTTATTATAATAATAATAATAAATGAAGTACCAGAACAATTATAATAAATTGTTAAACGATTATATGAAGGATGTTTGAAATTTATATTGCTTAGAGAAATGTAATATTTGTTAGTTAAGTAATTACTTGGAATCAAGTAAGTGGTTGGGTACAGTCAAACAAGGAGTTGTACTATGTGACAATTCTGGATAATTAGTTGATAATAAACTTAATTGTTAAAATAAGTAATTATGTGTTGTATTAATCAATAGGCCAACGTATCAATGTTAGGTCTTTCGAAAGAGAATTTATTATGCAAGATAGCAATAATTCAACTATCAGGCAAGTTCCTCTTAACTCAAACTTGAGTTGCTATGTTTCAAGCATGCTAGTGGTTTAATTCTTTATAATTATTTCACATCTTTAAAATATTGATTCACACATAGTGCATGTTGCATATTTTCATTAGGTATGAAAGGCTAATCACCTTCATTACCATAAGGTTCAGTTAAATTTGTTCATGGTCATTATTGACACTTAACATTAATTGATTCAGTCATTTAACTATTAAAATTATGATTTGTACTCGTTCACAATTATTATATTGTTGGAAATCTGAAAGCTTATTCTTTCTTTTAATCATGATATATCTTTATTATATTTAAACTTGTTGAGCAAAGACATTACTCACCCTTACTATATCATGATAACAAATTTCAGATTAATCCAAAAGTTCGAGGAAAGACAGAGACAAAAGCAAATGACAAAATTATAGTGTTATGCATGATAACTAATTAGTTATTTGATGTAAGTTAACTGTGTTAAGCTTTTTGTGAATCTAAAGGTATATATGTAAGTTAAGGTTAGAAACCTTGGAAAATATGGTAGAATACTCTAAACTAAACAATTTATGTTTGTATATTCTCACTACTACAAAATAGTAAAAAGATAACACTTAAAAAACGTTGTAATTTTCTCCCAGAAACGTCGAGGTTAAGGGTGTCATCTATTTGACCCATTTTATACAACGTTATTAAAACGTTGTAGTTGGCTCATAATACAACGTTTTTTACTAAAAAATGTTGTACATTGTCTATAAATAAATACTAAGATGCTTGAAAACATTGTAGATGGTATCATTCCACAACATTTTCTGGTATAAAACGTTGTAGTTTGATACATCACACAACCTTTAGACTAATTTATACAACGTTCATAAGATTTCATCTATTGTAGTACGTTTAGACAACGTTTTTAAAATGTTGTAGTGTAACATAAAAATGTTGTAATATATCTCTGTTAATACATTACACAACGTTTAGGCTCATTTATACAACGTGTTAAAGGTGTCTTCTATTTAGCACATTACACAGTTGTGGTGCACCTGCAATGTTGTACTTGTAGAACTGCTAATATTAATGCAATGATATATAGTTAAAAAAATTCTAAATTCTCATTTAAAGCCAAAATGTATCAACCATTCTCAATTTCAAAATACATCCAATAATACCATTCGTTTATAGTTTCAAATTATTACATCCACAAAATATACCAATTATCCACAAAATATACCAACTATCCACAAAATATACCAAATTAATTGTGGCGCACTACTACCTAATCATGTGCAAAAAAGTCTTCTCCCAAAATACATTAATCTAAATTAACATGTACATCCACCATTAACTCCCAAAATAAATATCTAAACCTGTACGGACAGACGATTCAAAACCTAGACTGATACAGAGGCTTTCCATCTTTGAGTTGATTCAGCCATTCTGCACCAAGTTCAACAGACGGAGATGGATTCTTAAGGCTTGTATTATTGTGGTGATACACTTCTTTTCTTCAAGGGAACTTCTCCTTCAAAAGTTGAAAGAGAGATTCTGCAAAGAAAGACCACCAAATTCATCAAGTTACAGACACATTATCCTGTTCATTCCAAGTAATGAAATTAGTTCAATCTATATGCCTAAGTACGAACTACAGATTATGGATTTATTTCTATCCATCAAACATGGCAATACAAGAATAGTGAGTTATATAACACATGGTAAAAATGAACTGAATTTGAATTTATTGAACTAACCTCTTCCAACAACGATTTCTTTCTGAATATGATTCTCATTTGTTCCTATCAAATCCTTTTCCAACTGCTTCATGAAAGTCTTGACCTTCTGCTATTGGTTTTATCTTGTCTTCTCCTTCAATATCCTCTGTATGAACATAAATGATTGATTTCCATTAGACAATAAAAGAGTTTTAATTGGAAAAATAGGAGTCACATATGAAAGGTACATCCCTCCAGATTGCTAACAGAAGAACTAAAATAAAGTCCATCACCAGTTAGTTTTCATTTGATCAACAGCGATGATCATTTATTATTATTATTATTGGAAAACTGAAAACAACTGCAGAATACTCGGGCCACAACTCGGTTCATATATACATCTTTAAAAGCATATGAAACTTTTATTTGTTGAACATTTTCAACACTTCCCTACAGCAGCAGAATACAGAACAGTAATAGAGCCTCTAAACTCCAAACAAGAACTCCATTACACACTTTAAGTTGAGCAAGAAAATTTCAAGGGGATTGAGGCCAATCATATCCTAACAATAAATAAATTAGTCTAAATATCAACTTACTGATATTTTGAGGAATAGAAACTTCTATCTCCAAATTCAAGTCCTTGCCTTTCATTTCTCTTGTAGTCTTAATTTAAAAAATTGTAAGCTTCATAAAGACAACAACAAACATACAAAGGATAAATCTAGTAAGTAAAGCATATAAGGCAGTCACTCGGAAGGTATTAAAATAAGGTACTTAAAACTAAACCAAGTAGGAACAGAAAATAAGTTCACAAGTTATAGCTAATTCCAAGCAGTGATTGCATCATTTTTAATTCAAATACAAATAAAATATTTGATATGGCAATAAAGAATGTACCAGGGATATGGAAGAAGAGACATAAAAGAAGTGCCAAGAAAGCAGTCCAAATTCCATACTCTCCCCTACAAATCATAATTTGGTACACAACAACAAGATATCAAATTAAAAAGTTAATCAAATATATAAGAAAAAAAGTGAATTAATTGATTCAATGATTAGGATGACTAAGAAGACTACAAAGACATTCTCATTGCCAAGTAGGAATATAAAAACATAAGATTAGAAAAAGAAACTGAAAGGCATACTTGATCCATGAGATGATGCTAGCATGTGCTTGTAGAGCAAATATAGGAACAAGAAAAGATTTCTGGATTCCAGTACCTCTTGCAAGCATCAATACCCTATAAAGTAAATTAATTATTCGTTAGAACTAATGATTGCAAATATTTACCAACTGTAATGAGCCACTTTTGCTGTCCATCAAACCAGATGATATTACTTCAACTATATGATATTCATCAGACCCAAATGAAAATGAAAATTCGTACGAAAATCAATGAAAATCAGTATGAAATTCGTACCTCTGAACAAATAAGATAAAGCAAATGGAAGAATTGAAGAATTAGAGATAATTACAAATGTTTAGTGGGACAGATGAACAAAAAATTTGTCCGTTAGAAGTACCGACAGACATAATTCAGGTTGACTTTAGTACAAACCCCTATCTCCAACTATGTTGACAAACCGGGACAGATGAATGATCCTTGCTTCAAAATGAGTAAATAACATGAACACACCACCGTGAAGTTGCACTGCAAATTTGACTTTTTGTCCAAAAGCAACCAAAAATAGTCCACTTAGCAGCTGTTGCAAATCTGTACATGATCAAAACATTTGCTGTTGCAAATCAGGCTTCCAAGTCCAATATACCACAGCATGTCAAAAGTTGCAGTATAAACAAAAGTATATAACTGCAGTGTGAAAAGCAAACAGCCTAACCTTGTCAACATGAGGATGTGGTGCCAAAGGAGCACCAGCTGCTTCTGGGCCTAACCCAGTGAAGATATTAATGTTAATATGGATGTGCTACCCTTGTATTAAAATGCGGAATAATATTACAATATAGAATTTGTCGCAATAGCTGAATCATCCCGAGGCAGTGCTGATACATTTAAATTCCAAGGAACCTTAGCTGCTTTTGCTCTTAGAGCATACCGCCTATTTTGGAACCAATGCCACACCTATTTGGAACACAGCAGATTAGAAAAACAATATAAAATAGTAATCATATTTTGGTTAAGAAAAAAGTGTCTCACTTGTTTCATTTGAACTACAAACTTTCTGGACCTTTCTGCCGAAACACTACAAACAACACGACAACAAAATCACAATTAGGCTTTTGTATTTAGAAGGGGACCAAGAAATCCTCAAAAAATTACTGCATATCAAGTACATGCCTGAATTTCTGAGCAAGGGCTTCGAGAACTTCACGTGCTGGCATAGCAGCATTGTGTGCTTGCAGAATATATTCCATCTCCACGACCTACGATTTGCAAATGAAATGATTCAAATCACTAAGATCAAGCAAATGCATTTAAACTCTTCGAGAATCTAGATCTTACTTGTTGCTACAAATAAGGCAATGCTGCAGCATAAAATTAGAGTACCGCAGATATGACTTTTTAACAAGAATAAAACGAAAACCATAACACTAACATAAGATGTTATCAGGATGAACACCCTATCTACAGTTAAAATCATACATGCACTTGATCCACAAAAGCATTTTGGCAAATGTGATGCTTCACGCAAAGAAGCGCACAAGCATTTTGTGAGTACTGAGTAGAGATGCAAATAACATTGTTTCACTGGGTTATAAGTCTATTACCACATTAACAGACTAATACAAGGGTAGCACATCCATATTAACAGACTAATACGAAGATCGGAAAAGAAGAGCAGAAGAAATGAAGGGAGGAAGGAGTGCGGCAGCTAGGGTAAGGGTAAGAGAGAAAGGGGAGGAAAAAGTTTAGTGAGAGAAAATATTTTTTTCACCTATGAAATTTGTTCATTTAATAATTAGAAATTATATATATGCTCCGTGTTTTAATTTCAAGTTTTCACTTCCGCGCAATTTTTTAAAGCTCCGTGTTTTTTAAATAGATAACGTTTTCCTTAAGAAACGTTATAACTTTCAAACAAATTATTGCTCCTTATAAATACATAACGTTTTTGCATATGTATCTATAACGTTTTTTTAAAAAACGTTGTAAAAAAAACACCATGGCGTTTTTTATAAAAACCTTGTTGTTTAAGTGTTATCTTTTTACTGTTTTGTAGTAGTGTCTGCATTAGTTATAGAACATGTATGAAGATGATGTATCGTGATGTACCAAGTCTAAGGTTCAAGATACCCAGATTTGGGGGCGTTACAGAGGTGTGTAAACATCATCGCATACATTAACTTACTAATTGCACTTGCATAAGGAACATAAACCATCTGCTCTTTCTCTTGATCAGTCTTAGGGTAAAAATCTTGGCTTAGTTTATGACCCTTCTCAATGGGAGTGTCAACGGGTTTAGAATTATGCATACGAAAATACTCTAATGATTTTATGTAAGTCTCTTGACTTAAACCTAAAAATCTTTTAGAATGATCCCTATGGATCTTAATTTCGAGTACAAATTATGCCTCGCCCATGTCCTTCATCTCAAAATTAGATGACAACCACATTTTAGTGGCGACAATCAATCCCATATTATTTCCAGCTATCAAGATGTCATCAACGTACAAACATAAGATCATGAAGCTTTTGTCGAACCACTTAACATACACACAATAATCTTCTTCAATCATCATAAACCCATCAGCTATGATGGCTCGATGAAATCTAAAGTACCATTGTCTAGATGATTGCTTTAAGCCATAAATGGAACGTTTAAGCTTGAACACTTTGCGCTCTTGTCCCTTGACCTCAACGACAACTAGTTGATCCATATAGATCTCCTCATCTAGTTCTCCATATAGAAATGCAGTTTTAACGTCCATCTGATAAAGTTCCAAATCTAAACATGTGACAATAGCTAGAATGAGGCGAATAAAGCCAATTCTCATAGTTGGTAAAAATGTCTCTTCATAGTCCACACCCTAGCCTCTTTTTGGGTGAACCCTTTTGCCACAAGACGAGCCTTATAACATTTAATTTTTAAAACCCATTTATTTCCAATGGCCTTACGACCAGATGGTAGATCAACCAACTCCCAAACCTGGTTCTTTCCCATAGAACCAATTTCATCCTTCATAGCATCTATCCATTCATTATGAGCAGGTGAAGCAAGAGCTCCCTTATATGTGGTAGGCTCATTATCATCATTTAGAGCGCACATAAGGGCCTATCCTTTAAGCACGAGAAGGGATTCCTCTTCAATTTCGAAAAAATTTCGAGGAACTTTTGCACATTTGTTTCGATGTGGTTCAAGTTTTTGTGAATCAGGTGCCCTACTAGGCGGTAAGTCATTCCCACTATCCTTAGCGACAAAACGATGAGAATCAAATTCCCTTCCTTCATTAAGTGATGGTGAAATGTCTCCCACTGATTCGGCCATCTCATATAGCTTATAATCCTTTCTGGTGTCAGCCCTGCTTGGAAACTCATTCTCTATGAATTCCACATCTCGTGATTCAATCTCAGTCATTACTCCATCAGGTTGTTTGCATATCATCATATAACCCTTTAAGTGTTCAGGATACCTTATAAAGATACCTTTCTTTCCTCTAGAGTCTAATTTCCCAAGTTGTTGGGAAGGAATGCGCACATATCCTGTCGGTCCCCATGGTCTTAAATGATCTAGGGTTGGTTTTCTTCCTTCCCAAGACTCATATGGTGTAGAAGTAACTGACTTACTAGGAATACGGTTAAGGATGTAGGTAGCAGTCATAAGTGTATTTCCCCAAAAATTAACTGGGAGATCAGCTTGCACTATCATCAATCTAACTATCTCTAATAGCGTACGATTCCTTCTTTCTATAACACCATTTTGTTGCAGAGTACCAGGGATCGTTAGCTGTCTGATTATTCTTTTTTCCTCACTGAGCCCTTTAAATTGCTCAGATAAATATTCGCAGCCACAATCGATCCTAAGAACCTTTATGAATTTATCCCTTTGATTCTCAACTTCAGCAATGAAGCGTCTAAAACAGTCTAATGCTTTCGACTTATGAGAAATCAAATAGACATATCCATATCGCGAATAATCATCTATAAAAGTGATGAAATAGTTAACACTGTGTCATGCTCTAACATTTATTGGACCACAAATGACTAAATGAATTAACTCTAAAGGATTAGTGGCCCTCACTGCCTTCCCAAATGGTTTTCTTTTTGCCTTCCCTGCTAAATAAGGTTCACATACTGGTAGGTTAACTTTAGTGAGTGAGCCTAAAAGGCCTCCTCGAGCTAGCCTAGTCATCATATCCTGGCCAATATGACTTAATCTAGCATGCCATTTCAATGATTCATTCACAGTATCATCATGAGAAGCAATATAAGAAAATTGGGATTCACCTTTATTCAAAACATAAAAACCATCCAATAAAGTACCATGTCCTACAAAATTATTATGAAAGTAAATAGATACGCTACAACTATCGAAGGAAAAAGAATATCCAACTCAAACTAAGCCTACAAGTGATATTAATTTCCGTCGAATTCCTGGTACATAAAGTGTGTCCTCAAGGATCAGTGTGCAGCCTTTTCGCAAAGTCAACTGATAAGTGCCAAAACCAAGCACTTGCTCCTCTGAACTATTCCCCATGAACAAACTTTGACTCCCTCCCTATCGCGAATTACATGTTTGGTTGCTCCTGTGTCAATAATCCATGAAGGATCAGATTGGGCAAGGAAAACATGTGAACACACAAAGTATTCATCGCAATGGGGAAATTTAGATTATACATTTTTTTGCTCAGTGCATTCACGAGTAAAATGTCCAACCTTTTGACAGTTATAGCAAGTTATTTTCTTTTGTCCTCCTCTTTTGCCCCTACGACACTTAGCATTACCCTTCTTATTTGGTGCATCAGCCTTAACCTGATCATTGTCTTTTGCTTGTCTCTTGCGCTTGCCTTTTGCATAGCGTGGACCAGCTTGAGCCATGAAGACAAAGCTGCCATATTTTGCACCACGACGCTCATATTCAAGTCAAGGTGTCTTTTCAGATCAACAAGAGTTTTGATACTATCATTTTATATCATAGTCATCGTGAAAGGCTCTTAGGTATCAGGTAAAGACCTGAGCACAACTTGAATCTGTTGCTCTTTAGTGAGGGTTGTGCCAGCTGCACTAAGCTCGCAGATCATGGCTGACATTACACGAAGGTGCTCTACCATAATGTGTTTGGGCTCCTTTTTGTAACGGTCCAACTTATAATTAAACTCGTGCAACCTAGTAGTAGTAGTCCCACCATAGAACTTCTTGAGGATATCCCATATTTCCTTTGCAATTTTGTAGGACTCAAATTTGTCAATAAGGTCATTGTACATGCTACTTAACATAGTAAAGCGTGAACAACGATCCTTTTTGACCCACTCATCGTAGGTTTGCTTGTCTCGACGATGTTGTACAGTAGTCAGGCTGTTCCATAGTAATGGTTAAGGTTTCTAGCACATCCAACTCATTAAGCATATATTGAATTTTCTTCTACCAAATGTAATAATTTTTATCATCCAATTTTTTACCTTTGTTAAGGTCAGCAATGACATTTTTAGAGGTCATTTCATTACAATAAGGTTGCACGAAATATGAATATTAGCACACGTATAATAATTTTGTCATTAAATCCTAATTAATCACAATTATTTAGTCCATGTATAGAAATCCAAAAATCGCTAAGCTCATAATCATCATTCCATGTCATAAGATAAATAATTATGATTAATTTTATTTTATATGACAAAATCCAAATAGCCCATTACAACAAAAATAAGGACGGGGTTTAACAAAAAATCCTTATTAATAATTTAATTATACTTTGGGAGATAAAATCAATTAATTGAAGAACAAATGCAAAATTACAATCCCTTACATGGCTTTGATATTAATACATCAATACCAAAAAAAATTACATTAAAGATACCTACTACATCAATCTATTAATAAAAATGGGAATGCTGCACTTGTCTTCTCATAATTATTTTATCTCAGGTCTCTATCACAAAGTGAATGCCCATCTCCAAAAATAGTTAAATATCAACCATTTTTGGTCCATTCAAAACACCATGCAATAACAAACTAGGGGTATGTACATGAATGGGCCCATCACAACTCCCACTAGTAAGTCGAGTGTATTTGGTCAAGTCCTAAGGGGATAAACGCAACAAATATGCGTAATAAACACAATATATACACACAAATACACAATAATAAGTGTGAAAAAAAACTATGTTGCTTAAAATTGACCAAATACTTTTCTAACAGTATATATACATGAAAATGTAATACTGTAATTTTTTTGAAATTGTTTACTATTTAATTCAATTATTTTTCAAATAAATAATAATTGAATGTAAAATAATTTAAAACACTTAAACAAACCATTTCTCAACACTTCTCACTGGAGAACTTGTAATTATGCCTCTGAATACTTAGGAAAATTTTTGGCCCAAAAAACATTTCTGGACATTTTTTAAATAATTTTAATGGCACTTTAAGTAACTAAAAATAATTTCTAAAGATATTTTTCTTTACTGAAAAAATGCAGAAAAAATATTAAACTGACCAGAAAATAAAAATATTTTTTTTTGCAATTTTTTTAAAAAACAATAGCAGAAGCAGGCGCGTGTATCCCACTCGCCTCTAAGAGTGAGTGGGCGTCGTCGCTGTCACTTTTTTGTTTAATGCTAGCACGTGAAACCCATGCACGATGACGCGTGCTGACGTCAACGTTCTTCCTCATTATACTAGAAGCAAAATTATAGTTAGGTACCTCTTTTTTAAAAAATAATAATTAATTCTTCAAATGTCCAAAAATTATAAACTTTATATTTCTGGAATCGTGGCGACGTGTACTATTTTATTATGTAAAGAAAATATAATTTTGACTTTTCTGTAGAAAAAATAACAACCAGTGAGGTAGTAGTCTGAAGGTGCCCATGCACCTCAGCCTCCAGCTCAGCCACCCGCTCCTTCAGCTTGGCCACCTCATCGGACATCTGATATGCTACATCCTTATATCGATCCTCCATCTCCTGACAGGTTCGATTCTCATCCTCTAAGTGACAAATCTCTCCTCTAGCTCCTCATTCCTATTGGTTAGCTCTTTAATAATATTGCTAGTAGTAGTTCCCATACCGTCAGTATACTCGATTGGCTACCCGATCAGATCATCCTCAGAAAGTGGCTCCTCAGCTGACTCCTCCTCGGAGTCTGTCTGCTGTCCCTCAGACTTATCATCACCATCAAATCTCTTAACCTCTCCTCACACTAGCGACTCAGCCTCTGTTATCTGCTCCTCCTTAACAGTAGCCTCCCACTCAGGCTCAACAGTAGATGACTCAATCACTCGCCCTGTTGTAGATGGCCCGATCCAAACAATATGTTTGTCCATTGGAGCATCCTCCACCAGTCTACTAGGCTCGCCTGTATCTGCCATCCTACAGACACAATAATAGACAAAACAACAGCATGTTAGTATCACAATAAAATATATTCATTGATGAAATAAAATAATATTTCATTATGTACAACATCGGCTCAATGAATTTCCACAATTCACCTCCAACAAAACTCGACTCAATGGATCTCATCGACCCATCCTCCTAGCGTACTCTATATAAGTTTAATTATAAGGTTATAGCCTAAGTTTCGCAAATCCTAAAGTTTATAACCTACAGCTCTGATACCAACTTGTGACACCCCCAAATTCAGGTACCACTACCTCGAATTTGGTACTCACGCAACAATATAAACAATCACTATTAAATAACATTTAATACTAATACAATAAATAAATAAACATATGTTGTCTATTATAATGACTTTCTAGTCCCAAGGTTTACAACTTTTATCAAATATACATCATAAACTACAAAAGGATATTAGTGTTTGCGTTACATTCTTATAAGTCTTAAACAAAATATGAACAAACCAACATATGTCTAGATAATTAAGATCTCGCTTTTCCTTTGCTTTTATCTGTACCTGACCCCTCAGGCTTAGTTGCAATAATTTCATAACACAGCAAGGGTGAGCAAATAGTTTGTCCAACAAGTTTAAAATGAATACAAAATATGCCATGAATAAGAATAATGACTGACGGATTCAATAATATGAATTTGATATAATCAACGCACAATTTAATGAGTGAAAATTGATTATTTAAATGCTGAGTGGTCAAAAGACCATGAACGTCTGCTTTAAGGAATTAGCCACTTGATTGATCCTTTTAGGTTACATTTTCATATTGTACTTGAGGGGATCAACCTTGCGTACCATATGTATATGCATAACATTTATTCTGTATGTATCATTTATCTAATACTTAGGGTTTTCCCCCATTATGAGTTTGTTCATCTCAGTACAAGAATTCGCCTAACAATAGATTTGGATAGCTTTTACAACAAGGTATACTGAAAATTCTAGCCGAAATAATTGACATAAACTACTTATTAAACAGTTCATGTATAAAAGAAATTTAAATAATTTATAGTTAGATAATAGAACTTGAATCCAACATGCACTATGTGCGAATGACAATGATCATATGGATGTGGAGTAACTTTACAAGAATTAAACCATTTAGAACATAATCTAAAAATATAACTCGAGCTTGAGTTAGGGAACTTGCTCAATATAAATTTGAGTAAGGTTAAAGAATTTGCCTATCCGTCGACTTACGGTTAATTTGTTTAATTTAAACTCTTCTTAAAGACCTAACATTAATAACGTTGGCCTATCAATTAGTACTGCATATAATTGTGCACTTTAAACACTTACTTATGTTATTTATCTAGCAAATAATCAATCACATAACATATATAATTTTATATACTATCATTAATCGTATAAGACACTTAATTGATCTTATGTTAATGATTTAATTAATTAATATTATTTTTCTTAAGTGTTAAATATTTATTAAACCCTTAAACAATTTATTATAATTGTTTAATTAAATTCTTTTTATTTTATTAACTCTATCTTCATTTAATTACTATTTAATATTAGTTAAAAAGTAATTAGTTAATTACCTTTTGTCATTATTTAACAATAGATAATGACTAATTATGTTTATTTATTATTTAACGTTAATTAAATAATAAATAATTAAAGTATTAATCTTGATTGCCTTTAATTATTATTTAATATTAATTAAATAATAATTAATTTATTAATTATCCTTATTTAATAAATAATAATTAATTAGTTAATTAGAATTACTTATTATTTAATCTTAATTAAATAATAAGTAATTTTATTAACTTTAATCATCTTTAATTATTATTTAATGTTAATTAAAAATTAATTAATTAATTATTCTTACTTATTATTTAATATTAATTAAATCATAAATAATTCGTTTACTAACTTTAATTTTCTTTAATTATTATTTAATGTTAATTAAATAATAATTAATTAATTAATTATCCTTACTTATTATTTAATCTTAATTAAATAATAAATAATTAATTTATTAACTTTAATTTCCTTTAATTATTATTTGATGTTAATTAATAATTAATTATCCTTACTTATTATTTAATCTTAATTAAATATTAAATAATTAGTTTATTAACTTTAATTTCCTTTAATTATTATTTAATGTTAATTAATTAATTTATTAAATATCCTTACTTATTATTTATTCTTAATTAAATAATAAATAATCAGTTTAATTTTTAATTAATGGTAATTAAAATTTATTATCTACTATTAATATGATTTAATAAGGTATTGAATCAATCATTAATTTTAATAAATATCTAATGTCATCATAAATATCCAAACTAAGTTTTATAATATTCTTTATTAAATTACAAACATTTTCTCTTTTGGAACCATCACAAGAACCGGCCTAGAAATACCTGAACTGGACCCCACAAGTTAAAAAAAAAAAAAAAAAAAAAACTGGCAGTGAGTTTTAAATTTTTTTCAGATTTGGTCTCATTTGTGAAAACTTGAATAAAATAAAATCTACAAGCCCGATTGACCTCTATTAGGTATAGATGGAATTGTATCTTCCTAAACTACATGAGTCCATCATTAAAAAGCAAATTTGGCTTTTTTTATTTTTTTTTTTATCATTGAAAATGGCCTCAAACAGGACTATTATGCACAGACCCGAAATCAGTGAGGTGTTTTGGTAGAAAATTCATATCTTGCTCATTTTAAATTGGTTTTTAGTCGTTCCACTTGGAGAATCTTCGTATCTTATAGATCTATCACCCGGAGTTGATGAATCATGAATCCGACTCATGGATCATGAACAGTAACTCTGGTAGCGAGCTGTTACGTTTTATGTTTTTCCTGTAAAGTTGTTTTCAAGTTTTTTGCTAAACAATTCATAATAAACACACATAAATACACATTATAAACTCATGGAACTCTTGATCTACTAAAATGTCATGACTCTAAATATTTAGAGTTTGTAAATAACTTTTCTACCATAAAAAATTTATATAGAACATAATAACTTTAAACTAGGATTTTAGGGTAGATATTATACATTTTGCTTTTGATGGCTTGTTTTCTTTACTTTTCAAAGTACGTTCTAAGTTGTGATGACATCCAAGAACACTCACCTTGAAGAAAATGACTTGACTCACTTGACTCGGTGGTGACTCACTACACAACTCACTTCATTTTTTCCTTAATTCACCTAGTTAACTCACTAAAACTCACTAGTACACTATATAGAAAATACTTGCAATATTTTGTAAACTCTCCACCAAATGAGCTAGCTTCTACTTATAGTAGTAGAAAAATATACATATAACCTATATAAGTATACATTGGATATCAAGTTTTTCCCAAAATTACTAGCAATAAGATTGAGTAATCTACACATTACTTCAAGCTATTAAAATTGATAAAATTTGAAGTCCATGAAGCTCTCCTACACTCCACCACCAACCTTGCCCCTTTTTTGTACCATTTTGGAATTATTTTTATCATGCAATTTGAATAATTAACCTTCTAGAAGCCAATTCACTAATGGGTCAAAGTTTGGGCTAACAATTAATTTATTTAGGCCACTAGATCACTAAATTAATTCACTAACAATGGGCTAGTAATTTAATGCACTCAACTTCCAATTAATTAGTACATTGGGCTAGCAAAACATAATTACTAAGTCACGTAGCAATTTTCACAGGTTCATCACTTAATTAATTGATTGGGCTTGTTTAGATAATTAAGGAACAATTTAATAATCAAATTTAATTTAATTCACATAATCCAATTAGATTTGCCATATTCGATATTAATTAAATATTTAATTAGGGTTCCTCACAAAATAATCTTAGGTTAGTCCGTTAATTTAATAAATTCATTAATCGGACTTCATTTACTAAAATTAACCGAATAGTCAACAATCAAATTACCACATAAAGGTTTAAATTAAATCACATAATAACTCATTTAATTAGAATTTAATTTTTTAATTTTATTTATAATGTAATTCAAAATTCTTGGTCCTTACATAAACACATATCAACTTACATATAGATCGGTTAGTATCCACCTAGTGAAAGTGGTTTAACCGAAATGCCAAATCTACGAGCAACACCATAAACACAGCTACTACGAACCATCGTATGAACGTTTCTCGCCAATATAGAGTTGTTATAAGCAACGATATATGCAAACTAACTCAAGTGTTCACACCAAGTACACCCAAACTAATTGATGAAAGCTTGGAAATACTAGAGAGAGAGTATTAGAGAAAAAAAACTGTATGGGAAAATTAATACCTTATTTTTCCTTCACCCTACACCATGTAAGCGTCAGTATTTTAACTATGAATCCATATTAATGTGGGATAAGTCTACAACTGACTAAATCAGGAGAGTTATCTCATATAGAGTCCTAATCATATCAAGTATTAACTAAAATACTTCCAAGTGATATGGGACTCTTCTAATCCTAATTGGGTTATCCAATATCTATACCCAAGTGGATGTCCATGATCCACGGGTCCGACCCGGATCAATTACTAACAGGAACAAATAAAAAAATATATCTCTAACTTTAAAACGAATGTAGTATAGTTAGTTTAATAGTGTTGTATGATAATGAAGTTACTGTAATGACCACAAATTCTATTAGATATTGTAATTATATTTATTAGCAATGAATTAAAATTTTCGTACTAATTAAATTTGCATCAAATAATTGAATGATTATACTTGTGTATGTGTGTATTTATTTAAAGTAATAAAGTAAGGTGTATAATTAATTAAAGCAAGTCTAATTGGATTATTTTATAAGTCCAAATGATGTATTAAACTAGGTCAAATTAATTAACCTAGTAGTCTATGTAATTAATTTGACCTTAGTCCATATAATTAATTAAACTAGCTCAATGCTTGTTTTAATTAAATGTAACATATGTTATTTAATGTTAGCCCAATGTAACAATTAAATTGAGCCCAACCAAATTAAATGGATGAACTCAATACATTTAATTCCTAAGTCCAAAGTGGAGCCCAATAGAAAGTCAAAATGTTGGTCAAACATTATATTTATGTATATATATAAATAGGTGTATATATTTATAATAAATGTAATAAAAATAAAGTAATAATGGGGGATTAAATCCCATATTGCCGGGAATATAGGGGCCCCACAATGGGGGTGGATTGTTTGCAATGTTGCTTAACTCACACACAATGTCATAGTTTCTCACCAACTCCTACCAACTCAAGTCCTCTCATATAAGAAAATCATTAAATTCTAGCTAAGTGGAGATAAAAGATAAGATGAGATTGATGATTTAGTAGAGATATAGAGTTTATATGTCTACATTTTGGATGATAACTCTTGGCTATAAATAAGAACCTTGAGTAAGTGTTAAAGAGTTTGTTTCATTTGCTAAAGAGAAAATAGAGAGAAAAGCTAAGGCATACACTTGTGAGTTGAAGTAAATAGCTAGAGAAGGAGCTTGGTGAATGTCCAATAGCTTCACATCATACTTTAAAAGGAGTAGAAGAAGAGCACACAAGTCACTAAGGTTAAAAAATGTTCTAACCCTTTATAAGTTCGTTTTCATAGTCTATATGTGATTTGAACGGTTAAAATATATTTTTAACCGATCAAAAGTTATTTTGATGGTCTAGAAGTCTTAAACTATGTTATATAGGTAGATTCATGGTTTGATATGTTTAAATCATATTTTGGTATGTGTGGTATGCATGAAAATAGAAGAAACGTTCATATTAAACTTTACCAATAAAACCTAGTTGAGTATATGGTATTTAATGTTTATAGTTTGAAATGTACAAGTTGGGAAATGAATTTCTAGGGCCAAAAAGTTACATATATGAGTTTAAAGAAAACTCAACTTGAAGCTTTCAAAAATATGGAAAAACAAAGAAATTATGACTTTCACTGAAAAGTAAGTTGTTTTTAAACCCTAAGTGGTTCGATCTTTAAATTTGTATCAAAACGATTTCAAAAATGTGATCGAACCATGAAATGTTGTAAAACAAGAAGTTATGAACACATTAACACTAATTTGTGTCATTTGAATGTGTAGATTTCATTTTATACAAGTTTTAATCAAAATAACTCAAAGTTAAAATTTTCTAAATTTTGGTCGAAATACTCGATTGCCGGCGGCGCTGTATCAGTTCAAAACTGAGCTCCGATAGCGCTCAAGAATTATGTTTCCAGCGCCGGCGGCGCTGGACTCGGTTCATTCTGAGCGCCGGCGGCGCTGGTCCGATTTTTCGATGTTTTGCCGGGTCGGTTTTGGCCGGGTTGGTCCTTGTCAAAAAATGAAAAATGTTCCAAAAATTATTTTATTATTTTTGAATTCAATAAGAGTATTTTTAAAATTATAGATAGATGATTTAATAAGTAAAAGATGATAAATATTATTAAAGGTTTAATAATATAAATTAAATTAATAAATATTATTATTAATATAATAATATTTATAAATAGATAAAATATTATCAAATGAATAATAATATTAGAATATAACTAAAATATTATTAAATAGTTAATAACATTAGAATATTAATAAAATATTATTAAAAGAATAATAATATTAGATAAGTGATAAAATATTATTAGATGGGTGATAATATTAGCTAATAAATAAAATATTATTAATTAAATGAGTAATAATATTAGAAGACTAATAAAATAGATTAATAATATTAGGTGTTTAATAAAATATTATTAAATGATTAATAATATTACAAGGTTAATAAAATATTATTAAATTGTTAATAATATTAGATAAGTGTGTGATCTATATTAAATAATTAATATATGTTTTATGTGATTGAAATATTATCAAGTAGTGATAATATTACCTAAATGTTTATATAATTATGTGGTTAAGAGTTATAAAGGTTATCATATGAATGTGTATATGATACTAATTTAAGATCAAACTGATTAATTGTTAGGCCTATTCAAATAGGATTAATTGAATTGGTTAGTAGTAAACTACGCACGAGGTAAGTTTTTCTTAACCCTAACTTGTATTTATTGTTGCAAGTTTTCTTCAACCTTATTTACATTAAGTAATTTAATTATTGTTGAGCAAGTATCTACACTCGTAGATATTTGATAGAGCTTTAAGTGGGTTAATTATCTAAAATTATTTCACGTCATTACTGTTATTATATTCGCACATAGTGCTTTTGTAAATGTGTTAGTTCATTAATTCAAGAAGTGTTTAAGAATGTCTAAGCTAATTATTTCGGTTAGACAATGCATGTTTAAATGCATCAAATTGAATATTTTAAAAGCTTATCCAAACCATTGGTTGGTGCAGATTCTTATAGTAAGACTGAGAATGAACAACCCTAAATAAGGGGGATTTTTATCTATCGGAAAATTGAATTTGCGTAAGATGTCTGAATGTTATGCATATACATAGGGTATAAAAGGTTGATCCCCTCGCGTATCCCGTTTTTCGAGGTGTCAGATATATATATATATTTGTTCTACCTTAATAGTAGTTCATGGTCCTTAAAGACCACTTAGCAGTAAAAAAGTCAATCCATTCTTATATTGAAAAATTGATTCTTGATTTCTTTCATAATTGTTATTTATTGTTGAAAACCCTGATGTTAATTTTTCTTTCATCATGATATATCTTATGCTATTGTTCTTAAACTTGTTGAGTCATTTAGTTGCTCATTCTTATTATATCATGACTTATTTTCAGCTAAGCCTGAAAGTTCTAAACAAGACAAAGGCAAGGGAAAAGTCAGCTTAAATTAGCTTAATGCATGCTAGTAAAATTACTTGTTATGTAATTTCTTTTGTAAATCTTTTGTATTCCCTTAAGATACGTAATGTTTATGTTAAGATTAATCGACCTTGGAAAGTGTAGCCTTTTTATAAGGAACCTTTTGTATTATTTCGCGAAGTTTAAATGCAATTTATGTATTTCATGGTTAGTAAGTATTGTACAGTGGAGAACCAAACCCGATGTTATGGAATTCGAATTTGGGGTGGTCACAGTTACAACATCAAACTTGATGATGGTGTATTATTTTATACTACTATTTCTAAAAAGCAAATTTTTTTATTAAATAAAATTAAAAAATACATCTCTTTTTGTGAAATGGGAGAAATAATTCTAAAAATGCATTTCATCCTAGAAGCCTAGAGAGGAACTTGGAGAAGGGGTTAGGAGGGGAACTAAGGGGACCTATGGAAACTTGAGAGATATTTGTGATCTGTTTTGTTGTTGCGTTTTGGGTATCATGAGTCATCCTTGAGTCAGTTCAAGAACTGTTGTATAGCTACGAAGGAGCAAGAGTAAACCTGTAATTGTATAATTTACCCGACGAAACATTCAAGAATAGTTTATGCGTGTATACTTACTTTGACGGCAAACCTGTAATTAAATGTTTTCTGCATGTATAGAGTTCGACCATCTAGCGCTTTTGTGAATAAATACATGCTTGAAAAAAGCAAGCCAATTCCCTAATGAACTAGTCTAGCCGAGTTGGATTGGACTCATGGACAGTCCTATTCGTTTACAGCTATAAGCATAAGTCAATGTTCTTTTTATTCCACTTAAGTAACTGACTTCTATGTAAAACAAATCAAGTACATTCTAGGGGGGATGGGGATAAAAACACAAGTGCCAACTATTCTGATGTACTCTCAAATTGGTAAAGTGTTGGACATTTCATGGTCTAATTACATTGCACTTCATCTAGTTGAAGGTCAGTTTATGGGATGCAATATATTCATCTGAGAAAAATAGACCAGATAGAAATAAAGTAAATGAACTAAAGACAGTAATATTTTTGTGAATTCAATGAATCATCATGCATCATGAGATCAAAAAACATTATATAGAATTTTCTCATCTTCGAAAAAGAAAGGAAGTGAACAGGAACATCTGCCACAACAATTATATTTACAAGAGGACACTGGTAACAATAGAACAAAACCAAAGCATGTCAAAAATCATACCTTTTTCCAGTCAGTTTGGATATCTACGAAATACTTTATCTGGATAGCTGGCAATTGCCCAGTAAATTCTGATTGAGTTTAAACTTCACTGTCCTGCAAAACATCATAACAACTGTGCATGCCAAGGGAATAACAGAAGTCCAAGAACTCCGAAGCCCTCAAATTTATTTATTTTAATAAGTAAATAAATTTACTAAAAAGCGCCAGAAAAATGGGCGAACCCAAGCACACACAGTATACAAAGCATAGGAATTACAAAGTCAATAATAGATTAAGGAAAGAGTTGAATTTAAGGACTCCAAAGCCCAGATATTTTATCTAAAAAAGTAAATAAATTTACTAAACGCACCAAAATAGGGGGCAAACCCAAGTACACGCACAGTATACAAAGCATAGGGAATATAAAAGGCACACCTATGCCCCAAGAAAACCAATACCCCACCCTATACAAGAAACCTCCGAACAAAGATGCCTACATGAGACTCCTAAAGCAAGCAAGCCATCTTAAATAGTCCACAAAATGCACAATTAAAGCACCATTCCTCAAGCTCTGAGCAGATCTTTTATGCATAACAGGCTACATAAGCAAAATTTGCACCTCACTGAGTTCTCAATACCGCTGAAAACTGGCGTGGCCTAGAAACATTGTCTTGAAGACTCCAATTTTTATACCTCAATCAGTTGCCGAGAATCTTCTATTTTTCAACAACCACCACTAACACTACAAATAAACGAAACTAATCCTTTTCTAGTTCTTCAATAACTTCAAAATTGACAGGCCCCAGATTCATGACCTTCAAGCTTCCTACTTTTATGCCTCCATGCATGCTGCTGAGAACCTTCTCTTTTGAGAAAATCACCACTAAATGCTCTCCCACCTCTGCTGGATCTTCTGGAATCAAAAATTTCATGTTCATAATTTTGATTGGCCCACCGTTCGAATCCCTTGAGTTGTCTCCACAGTCCTTCCATCGTCTATCTTTTAAAGCTTCTTCGGGCTGCGTATTCCAAGAATTGACATTATTATACACATCCCTTGACTTGTTGAAGCTGGTATCCCAATTATTCCAACCACAGGAATTATTTGCAGCATCTCTCCAACCTTTTTCCTTCTCAAATATAGAACTTTGAGCCCTATGGTTTAAAAAATTTCCACCAATTCCCAAATTATTTGACTGTCTAAAATTATTTAGCCCCTGACTACATCCCCATGAATTAACCCCAGAATTTTCCCCTTTGTTGTCCTTTAAAGCCCCATTACCATTGAGGTACCTTTGATACCACGGATTGTCAACAATCTTCGACTTCAGAGAGTTACCCCACCTAATCCAATCCTGTGCTACATCCTTTAAATCTTCGTTACTCTGCACACAATAAGATTCCCAGGGGTTTTCGCCATTACATATATTCTTTTTATTCTTTCCTGCAGTTGGATCAGGGGCCAAGTTGTCTGCTTCATCAGAATTGAAGTATTCTTTATCCAAGTCAGAGATCAATCCGGGAACGATCTTAGAGTTCCAATCTATGTTATCGATATACATGTCTGGATCAGGTACGGAGGCATCACAGGGAACACCATTAATCATAGCCCAAAAATGCCCTTTCACATTAAAAAGAGCATCTTTTCCAGCTGTATCATTCCACTTAAACACATTATCATGGCAGTATATATACTTCCTTGCAGCCACAACTTTCTGCCATGAAAATCCTGCTAAAACGCAGAACTTCTCCCATGAAAGAAAACTGCTTTTTAACATATCCGCAGGGAGGAATAACCACAAAATTCAGTCAAATTATTTTATTACATGGCAATAATTATACACTACACAATAATTCAAATTATAGTATTTGAAAGAGAAAAGGGACAACACCACTAAATTAAAAGTACAAATAATAAAGGCGAGCTAAACTGGCATATAAAACATTTTTTACAAGACTAATAGTAATTTATAGCATTTTTTTTTTTATCATTCTGAGATATACCACAGAATCTAACCTTCCTTAAATGATATTATTAAAACTCAAAGCTGTCAAATCTTAAAACCAGCTAGACTGATATGGCATAGTAAGGCCAAACAAAATTCTGCTGATATGTAACAAATAAATACATATATTCCTTGATCTAATATTATTTCCTAGACCATAGATTTCGTATGCGAATTTTATACAGGTGTTTAATAAATATATACATGACAGAGGGGTTCAAACCCTACATCATATATATAACACATTAGTCAAATCACTGCAGAACAAAAATAAAAAATTGAAGTGTTGAAAACAACACAAAACATTCTCAAGTGAGCACAAAAGTCAAAACATTAACAATCAAATTACCGATATTGAACTTTAGAGAGGGGAAAAATTTACAAAACCATTTATCTTTCTTCTTTTTTTTGATAAAAGAAGACATTCTATTAATAGAAAAGAAAGGATACAATAAACAGGGGAATTCGAAGCTATTATAAAATTAGCTTCACGAGCCAGTTTGAGCCACTTAAAGATGCTTTTAGATAGAAGACAAGCTGATGAACCTCAAAAAGCTATTCAAGTTTTAGACATTGTCCAACGACAAATGCCTAGTTCACAGTATTGCCCTTTGGGTCGATCATTTTATTCACAAGATCCTGCAAGAAAACAGCCATTATGCGAGGGATTAGAAAGTTGGCGCAGTTTTTATCAAAGTTTCCGGCAAACCAAGTGGGATTATCTCCAAACATTGACATTTCATGTACTGCCTATATTGAGCCACAGTCTATAAATGTATTTTCAGTTGGTGAGGGAATTCCAAACCTTGAGCAGTGAGTGTCCATTTGGTAATAATGGTCAAGAACTTCCACAAACAGTTGCTTGCTAATTGTACCTTATATTGTTTGGAAGACTATTCTCATTCCAGTAACGTTTTCTTCTTCGATTCAATTTTTTTTATAGTTTCTTGGAATTTAATTGTTCATGAGATGTTAAAGAGAAGATCATTGTTCATGACATCTCACATCTATATTATGCTGCCAACTCATTTAGGAGGTAACAAATTATTTATTTATTCATCAGAATTGAACGATAAGTCTTGTGTAAGCTTGTGATGTTAAGTCAAATACACGATAATTTCTTTGCATTCTTCCACAAGAGTAACTTTATCTTTCACTCCCTTTAAAGCCTTTGATCTTGTTACAAACATCCTCGGACAATAGTCTATTAGAAATATCGGTATTCAAAGTTGCGCGACAAATTCAATAACAGTTACTGTCTTTATTGAGCCGCTATCTGTTATTGAATTCGTCGCGCAACTTTGAATACAGATATTACTAGCAGACTATCATCCAAGCTTGATTGTAACAAGATCATTAAGGCTTCAAAGGGAGTGAAAGATAAAGCTACTCATCGTGGAAGAATGCAAAGAAATTATCACGTATTCAGCTTAACATCACAAGCTACACGAGACTTATCGTTTAATGCTGATGAATAAATAAATAATTTGTTACCTCCTAAATAAGATTGCAAAATAATAAAGATGTGAAATGTCTTGAACAATGATCTTCTCTTTAACATCTCATGAACAATTAAACTCCAAGAAACTATAAAAAAAATTGAATGGAAGAAGAAAACATTACAGGAATGAGAACAAACTTCCAAACAAAATAGACACTTAGTAAGCAACTGTTTGTGGAAGTTCTCGACCATTATTACCAAATGGAAACTCACTGCTCAAGGTTTGGAATTCCCTCAACACCTGAAAAAACATTAATGATTGATACTCTGACTCTCATCGATGATATCCCAAACTATGAATTTCTTAATCCAAATTCATCCTCCTGTATGTATCAATTTATAAGTAAATAACTAGCCGTTGAACTAGCCATTAGAGACTATAAACTAGCCGTTAAAAAGAGAGAAATTTTATGAGCCATTAAAAAAAGAGAAATTTCACTAGTCCGTTAGAAGGAGAGAGAAATTTCATTAGTTGTTAGACAGAGCCGTTAGATTTTCTTTCACTAGATATCTTTATTTGTCTAACTATTGGCTACTTACTTTATGAGTACGAAAGGTTTGATTTTGTATCATATTCAATAAATTCGGACCCAGCAAATCAAAATATTAAATTTTAAAAGCTTCTATGTGCTAAATTAGCCGCAAGAAAGAGAGAAATTTCGCTAGCCGTTAGAAAGAGAGAGAAATATCATTAGTCGTTACAAAGAGAGAAATTTCAATAGCCATTAGAAAGAGATAAATTCCACTAGCCGTTAGAAAGAGATTTTTATTTGGTTACTTACTTTATGAGTACAAAAGGTTTGATTTTGCATCTTATTCAATAAATTTGAATTCAAACAAAACATAATATTAATTTTTAAAAGCTTATATGTGAAAAACTAGCCGTTTGAAAGACATAAATTTCAATAGCCATTAAAAAGAGAGAAATTTTATTAGCCATAAGAAAGAAAGAGAAATATCACTAGCCGTTAGAAAGAGAAATTTCACTAGCCGTTAAATTTTATCTTTCACAAGATATTTTTATTTATCTAACTATTAGGTATTTACTTTACGAGTACAAAAGGTTTGATTTTACATCTTATTCAATATATTCGGACCCAGAAAAATAAAATATTAATGTTTAAAAGCTTTGTGATGCCCTCTCCATAGACAAAAACCTTTTCGATCTTTGTACCAAATTTATTTGGAGAATTTTTAAAGGGCGGTGTATTGCCTCAATATTAGAGTAACACAAACTACTCATTACCACATAATTTACGATTAGTTCAATTATCTGCCAGGATTGTTTTAGATGAACTTCTCAAAACGTCCACCAAATAAATGACTTATCAAATAAGATAGTTTTTTTGCGGATATTCTCTAAAAGTGTTGCATGGTGACGCAATTCATTGTGTTAACTTCAAATTTCATAAAAGATTTTACCAAAATTATTACAGAAATTTTAAGGTTATGTTAAGAAGTAACGTTATTCTTTTATTAGTAACGTTCAGAAGACATCTAATAATGTTATAGTCCACTTTGGAAAAGTAGTAAATAAAAAGTTGGCACATGATTTGCATCAATGATATCTTTGGATATATTGATATCTTTCTAGTAGGTAAAATAATCTACTAATGCTTATACTCTTAAATAAAGAAGAGTAGTAGATGTAAAAGCAATATCTCCCCGTACTTTAGGTACCTGATGAGTATATATTATATATATATATATATATATATTTATTTATTTTCTTTAAAAATAAACTTATTAATTAAATTTTATGTTAATTTTATTTTAATTGAATTTATTTTGATGAACAAATGTCAAGAATTTTAAAAATCTAATTTTAAATTATAAAGCAAGCTCATGTGAAAAAGTAAGAAGAAAATAAAAGAGGCCCAAATAAAAGATTTAGCTAATATTCGCAAGAAAACTTTAATGTGGAAAATAAGCTGTGCAGGAATAAAAAGAAGTAGAGAAGGATTGAGAAAAGGAAAATAAAAGTCAAAAGGATAAGTTAGGAAAAGATAAAGGATAAAACAGGACATGAGGAAACGAAGGAAAAAGAGGTTTTTGTCTTATTATAAAAGGAGGACATCCGAGCTACAACAAAAAGGAGGGAAGAAATCTGCAGTTGCACATCACACGAGGCAGCAGCTTAAGCAGCAACGAGGCAGATTAACAGTTCAGCAGCAGTTGCAGCGAATCAAAGAAGCAGAGCGGCAGAAACCAATTAGCTAAGCAACGTTGCAGAATATCAGATTAAGTTAAGCAGCAGATGCACATAATTATCATGTCGGTTTTTTATTCGATCTCTACTTTTATTGTTAAATTAATTTTTGAGATAAGATAAAATATTATTAATTATATATAATCTAAAATTCATTAATAATTTTTAAATTAAATTTATTGTTAATAATTTTTATTTACCTTTATTAATTGATTTAAATTAACTTGTTTTATTCATAATACACAATTAATTTAATTTAGTTTAGGTTGTGTATTAAAGTTTAAAATTTTAGATTATTTATTTTTCAAATAATGGATACATATAATACTTTGGTCTTACAATTTAAACCTTGAAAAATTAAGAATTTACAAAAATAAATATTTTTATGAAAATAAAAAAAAAATCTTGAGAAATTATTGAATTGATTTTTAAATTGTTACTCTAAATTCAGGGAATTAATAATGACTTGTAAGATGACCGTAATTAATATTTGTGGATTATGAATCTCGAAACTTTTCCCCCATTGATTAAAAGTTAGTTATTTAATTAGTATTGTTAATTTGGTTTAGTTTTAATTAATTAAAATTCATTTTTCGTTAACTAGATTAGAATTAGATTTAATTAATTTTTCAATAATTCTCATGAGATCGACCACGTACTTTGCATAAACTATTTTACAATAGATTCGTGCGCTTGCGAGTATTTTTATTAATTTAAGCACAATAGTACCCAACTCAACTAAATTCAACTCATTAAGTCTTTTCCACTCATTAAGATTTATCTCAAAGAAATTGACTAGTTCTTCAACTGGTCACCAACCTAACACAACCCTCCTTTATCTGGGCTTTGAGCCGGTAGTATGCTAACATGCAAGTGGAAAGAATTATTTTTACTCAAAAATTATCTCCATTAAATACCAACTTTGATGTAGGACAAAGTGGAAAGAATGAATAAATGTACATATCACCGCACAGAATCGATAAAGGAACACACAAAAGCACATAACTTTAATCTTAAATCAATTCATTTAATAATCTATCAACAATAATGAGTTTGCAACCCTATTTATAATGCTCCTAAACATTCTTCTAATCTAATTTGGACTCTAAAAGATAAATACAAATTAAATGAGATAATTACAAATTATAAAGCTAACTTAAACCACTACATGAAAAATGACTATCAACGACCAAAACTATTAGCTACCGTAAAATACCGATTTCTGTGACCACAAACGTGTTATGTAGCTAATATTAATAGAGATCGAAATCGGTAGCTAAAACCATCGCTATTGTTAATTTTGCCACCAAAAATAGCCAGGAATGTTAGCGCCAAAGTTTGTGACCGAATATCCGTCGCTAAATCGGTCGCTAATACATCAGCGACCAGCTAGGTGTCGCTAGTTCAGTTGCTAAAAATTTCAGCTCATTAAAAATACCAGTGACCGAAAGAGGTCGCTATTACACGATCGCTATTATGTTCAGCCCTAATTAAACACCCCCCCCCCCCCCCCCGGGCAGACGACACCCTCCCTCCCGCCACTGCTGGATGCCACCATCCCTCCCGCCAGCTGCCACTGTTGGACGCTACCATCCCTCCCGCCGGCTACCACTGCTGGACGCCGCACATCTGAGGTACATAATATTTGTTTTCCTTATTCATATTAAACCCTAAATGAACTGTAATTAAGTTTTTTATTTCCCCAAGTTCTTGTTGGTTTTTGCCTTGGAATAATTTTTTGTTTTCTATACCTTTTTGACAGTACTATAACTGGTAATTTTTTCTATTTATTGAAGTAGCATCTCAAGTTACAAAAACATGTATTTGGTGGAATGGTGGAGTCCAGCGAGTAGCCGACGGTCTGTTGATATCACTAGTCTGGTCAAGTTTAATTGGGAGCCCATAGCCCAAATTATCTGATTGGGACCAAAACAATATTTGATTTAGCACAATTTAAACATCACAAGATAAGAGTAGTAAAGTAGTTCATATCACTTGGAGTAGATTTTTAGATATCAAACTTCAACTATTAGATTAACTCTCTCCATTCTATGAAAGGAATCTCACTGAGGTTGTTTCTAATTAACTGCAAAATCATAAAATTCAGATTGTGATTTGAATTTAACTTAGTTTCAGCAGTAACAAATTTGTTCTTAGTAATAATATTTAAATAGCTTGCCATATTATCTATTTCATTAATTAAAATTGAATAAATTTATATAATTTTAAATTTTAAATTTTATATATTAACTAGCATGTTTTTTAATAAAAACCCTCTTTATGAAACGAGGGAGTATTATGGAAAAAATATACACACCTAAGTATTTGGTGCATATCTCTTAATTAATATTCGTCAAAAAAAAAAAAAAAAAAAAACTTGTAAAGAATACAAGACTCTGTTTTCCGGCCAGAGTAAGATAGTAATATTATACTATTCTACATGTAATATGATGCATTTGTATTAATTATATAAGGTTTTACAGACATAATCGAAAAATGAAAAATGTTATAAATAATGTAATGACCCAAGTTTTGCCCATCCCACATTACTTGCTAATATATCTTTAGTCCCACAAAGCTTAGTCCCACATCACCCATTTAGCAAAACCCAACTCATTCCTTAGGTTATAAATAGAATACTACCTTTCTTGTTTTACTTCACCAACTTAAGGGCCTCCAATTTTGAGTAAGGACCTTGTTGTGTGAGGGCTTTTTTTATAAAAAGACCTCATTAGTTAAATTTTTGTCATCGAGGATGTAGGCTATCTGCGGAACTCGTAATTTTCTGATATGTTTCTTATTTAATTTTTCTGTATTATCATTTTGTTTCAAATATTGTATTTAGTTTGTTAGTTAGTATTTTAGTATATTTTGTTAGTAATTAGTATTTTTGCATTGTTATTATTTTTGTAATTTTAATTATTATTTGGTATTTAGATTATTAGTTACTAGTTTTGAATTAGTATTGTTGGCTTTAATTATTGTTTTGTATTTAGATTATTAGTTAATAGTTTTAGATTAACATTATTGGCTTTAATTATTATTGCTATTTAGATTATGATTTTGGCATAATAGTAATATTTGTTTGAAAAATGATTAAATATTGAAAAAATATTTTTGTAAACATACTTATAGTTATGTTGAAAAAGAAATAAGAAAGCTGTTAAATAATAGAATTTGTCCTAATGACATTTATTTGTTCTAAATTTATATTTAGGAATTGTTCGACTATTAATTTTGTGTTTAGCAATATCGAGGTAAGTGACTTTTCGAACTATTTAGTATTTTGAAATTATTGTTTATAATTATGTATGCTTTAGTAATTATTAGGATGCCTAAATGTATCGTTTCAAAAATTGTTATACTTTATTTAAGGCTTCTATTTGAATGAAAATGTTACACTTGTATTTTGTCAAAAACCTGGATCAAGTATCAAAATAAAATTTTGATATAGAAAATGAGATTATGTGATTTTGAACTGTGAAATAAATATAGTTTTGAATATCAAAAATATTGAGAAATTATTTTTAGAAACCTCAGTCTGACTATGTATAGAATCCGTTAGTTTTTATGCTAGCTCCGGAACAATTTAGGACCTACTAAGGTGCACACATTTTGATACCCTTCGAGAGGCGCTCTTCGAGATGCATGCATAATAAGATACCTTAGCACGGAGCGCATCATTGACATTATCGAACATAAGGGTCGTGTTACAGGGCTGTTGTAACTTTATTCGCAAGGGTTGTGGATTAAAATATACATCAAATATATTGAACATATTGACATCGTTTATTGAACATATTGAATTATTTTCGAATTGTGTTTTATGATTATTGATTTTGGTTTTGAATGTATATATCGATTATTATTATCGAACAAGAAAATATTATTTTCAACATTTTGTTTACTATTGTTATTGAACAAAAAAGTTATTTCGAAAAAGTGTTTTGCAAATTATATTTGATCCACTTAAATAGTAAAGATTGTCACTTGTTGAGCTTTACCGCTCACCCTTACATTAATTTTTACAGGATACCTTGTTAAAAGCCAAGCACTGTGGATACTTTTGTTAATTGCTGATGTTTTTTTTTTTTTTTTGTTTTAGACGTTTATTAGTATTTTGATAAAACTTTTGTTTAATAGAGCTATCTCTTCAAAGTTATGTTTTTGGCATTTAGTTATTGAACCTTAGTGTAATTTTGATAATGAAAGACTATTCAGTTTCAAGTTAGTTTCATTATTATGTTTTTGTTTGGGCTGTGCTATTAATATTGTTGTCTTACGAGCTTTGTGCTTGCGGCGTGTGACACTTCTGGGCTGTAACGGGTTTGAGGTGTTACAGAGATGGTATTAGAGCAGTGGGCCTTCGCAATGTGTTGGGTTGAAAAACCTACACATTCCTTGGAGAGTGATTTTGGGAGTTAATTGTGGGTATAGTCTTGACTAAATTTAAGAATCTGGAGTGAGAGATAGAATAAGGTGAAAAAAAATATTATTTGTATTGTCTAGTTAATTGTTAGTTTACATTTTGAATGTAAATTTTCATGAATTAGTATTTTGTTTACTATTGAATAAACCTGGATATTTTAAATTTCATTTTGATATATGTTTTGATACTAGTTTTGTATAGTGTTGTTTAGTGGGGATTGCTTTATTGTGTAGAAAATGACGCCTAGAAGAAGTAACTCTACTAACAATGATAGTGACGTTGATGGTATGGCTCATCTAGTTAATACCTTAGCCCAATTAGTACAAAATCAACAATCTGGGCAACATGGTATACTAGCATAATTCAAGCGATTGAACCCATCCATCTTTGAAGGGACTAAAGCCCTTGCTATTGTTGATAAGTGGATTCAAGGGAGTACTAAAACTAATAAGGTGACGTTAGCAGTTTACTAACTGCAGGGTGGAGCTTATGATTGGTGGCTTATGAAGAAAAGGAAGCACGAGGAAAATCCCGAACCCTACACTTGGACCGTGTTCAAAGAGGCATTTACCAACAAGTACTTTCCCAGAACGATTCGGGCATAAAAGGAGAGGGAATTCATTAGGCTAGAACAAGAGAACAAGATGGTTGTTGAATATGAAGCCGAGTTTACGAAGCTCGCTAAGTATGCACTTACTTTAGTACCAGATGAGGTGACAAAAGCCCGTAGGTTAGAGGATTAGTTACGGGTTGACATAAGGCATGGCGTTGTGTCTTTTGAGCTACCCACATATGATGTAGTGCTCCATAAGGCATTGGCTATTGAGAAAGGCCTAATAGAGATTGGGAATGGGAAGAATGCCAATTGAAAGAGAGAGGAACCTTCTGTGGGAGAGTCGATCCGTGGGGGACCGGCGAAAAGGATAAATACCTAAATCAGTAGATTTTGGGGAAATCAAGTAAATCAAGAAGACAAATTAAAATGTGGGAGATGTGGTAGGAACCACCCAGACAAAGAATGTCATTAGAATACATGTGTGTGCATTATGGAGAGTTAGGTCATAAAATTGCGTAATGTCCTAAGAACCCTCCACCTAAAGGAGATGCAAGGAAGGAGGAAGTAATTATAGCAAGTCCAAGGCTAACTCGAGGACAGGTGTTTCAACTTTTAGGCAACCAGTATTAAGGTATGTAACTCTTTTGTTATTTGAACATGTTATTTTTAGATGTATGCTTATGGTTTGCAAATTTGGAGGACCAATTTTTTTTTTAAGGGGGAGGTAATGTAATGACCCAAGTTTTTCCCTTCCCACATTGGTTGCTAATATATCCTTAGTCCCACAAAGCTTAGCCCCACATCACCCATTTAGCAAAACCCAACTAATTCCTTAGGCAATAAATAGAATACTACCTTTCTTGTTTTACTTCACCAACTTAAGGGCCTCCAATTTTGAGTAAGGACCTTATTGTGTGAGAACTTTTTATAAAAAGACCTCATTAGTTAAATTTTTGTCATCGAGGACTTGGGCGATATGTGGAACTCGTAATTTTCGGGTATGTTTCTTATTTAATAATTTTGTATTATCATTTTGTTTTAAATATTGTATTTAGTTTGTTAGTTAATATTTTAGTATATTTTGTTAGTAATTAGTATTTTTGCATTATTATTATTTTTATAGTTTTAATTATTGTTTGGTATTTAGATTATTAGTTACTAGTTTTGGATTAGTATTATTGGCTTTAATTATTGTTTTGTATTTAGATTATTAGTTAATAGTTTTAGATTAACATTATTGGCTTTAATTATTATTGCTATTTAGATTATGATTTTGGCATAATAGTAATATTTGTTTGAAAAATGATTAAATATTGAAAGAATATTTTTGTAAATATATTTATAGTTATGTTGAAAAAGAAATAAGAAAGCTGTTAATTAATAGAATTTGTCCCAATGACATTTATTTGTTCTAAATTTAAATTTAGGAATTGTTCGACTATTAATTTTGTGTTCAGCAATGTCCAAGTAAGTGACTTTCCGAACTATTTAGTATTTTGAAATTATTGTTTATAATTATGTATGCTTTAGTAATTATTCGGATGCCTAAATGTATTGTTTTAAAAATTGTTATACTTTATTTATGTAACGCCCCGAGAATTTCCTTACTGACCACGGGCGACCCCTAGTCGTTACGCACGACCTTCACTGAATAACCACAACATTTGAAAATTTCATGTTGTTAAAACTCAATATATTAATTGATAAGACTAGTATATTTAAAAATTATTAAAATCTTCTTTATTTTCCCCGAATCGAAATCTTTACATTAATTTCCTTGACCTCAAGATCATATGCATCATGATCAGTTTACCACAATAATTGTGAGTACACAAAAACTCACACTCCATCAATAAGCCATTATAATAATACATTGACTTTTACTATCCGATCGAGTCCAATAATATTAGCACTCGTCTATTGTAGGTTCATCTTTTATTTCAAGATCATAGTCTCCAATCAAGAATATTACCACCACATATTTATCCCAAACTTTTACATCTAAGGGATGCAAATCAAACTTGATATCCATTATCAATCCCAATGGCAAAATTATTACAAAATTATAACTTCAATCCTGCTAGGCCATTAAGCATTTCTTGTTCCTTGGTCCTTACTATAAACCTCGGATGCTAACATTGAACTACATAAACATTACTTACAGACATTAAGTAATTAGATTTATTACAAAATATCCTTACATAAATTAAGTGAATTAACCTTTATAGGATTTCAACAAATTTATCTCAAAGGTTAGCAACCATTGTTAACTACACATCTTATTAACTTGCAACATCAATTGTTTCATAATTTTAATCTTTACTTCTTTTCTTAACTCACAAAAATCATATATATTATGATTCAATATTTAATCTTTACATCTATAAGTTATTCTTTATAATCTGGTAAGCTAAATACATGATTCAGCAAACTAGATTACCAAAACAGCAAACTGTTTACCAAAACAGCAAGCTGGACAACCAAAACAGCAAACTGTTTACCAAAACAGCAAGCTGGAAAACCAAAACAGCAAGCTGGAAACCAAAACAGCAAACTGTTTTCCTATTTCAGCATCCTGAATTTCCAATTCAGCATGCCATATATCCAATATAGCATCTTACATTCCCAATTCAGCATCTTGAATTCATTATTTTAGCATACCGAAAACTTGACATATGCTAATTTACTTAATGTATTTCATTTGTATAAGTTTACATTGATAAAATGTAAAGTATACAACTTATTTTCATAATGAATATCCTTCATTCATTTTACCAAAATTTATTACAACTTAATTCATTTTCTTTGCAACAATATGAGTAATTCTAGCTCATAATTTAACTTCATAATTTGTGCAATAAAATCCTATTTACTTGTTCGTTCAGAACTCGTAACATTTACATATTGTTTGTCATAGCTAAAAGCTTTACTAAATGAACAACGACAAGTTCAAATATCAAGGTAATTACATTGAATGTCATTTTAACAACCTTGCAATATCCATCTTCCATAATCTAGTGTCTTCCGGAATTTCTTCAGTTACTTCGCTGAAAATGTTAATTTAAAGCAAGGATGAGCACGACGGCTCAGCAAGTCCAACAGGTATCACATAGCACATAACGACGTGTTATCATACTTCATGCATCTTATGCTTTGCAACCTATACATATTTTATGCATATCATGCGTTGCATTTAAATTCATGCTTCATGCTTTTCATGCATAGCATTTACCATATCGACCAGTTCAACATAGAATATGCATCTATTATCATTTAATGAACATCAATCATTTATCACACATTGTTGCACAAATGCACATTAATGTCATGTTTACACATAAAAACATGTAACACATTGGAGCAAGTACTGAAAGACTTGCCTGATAAGTTTATCCGGCACACGCTAACATTACATTCCCCGAACAACCTACACTCATAATGTGGTTGACATACTCATATTAGTCACAATTTGACGCATTAAAAGTCTTAAATATGACCGTAGCTTTCAATTGTTTTAACTTTTACGTTCACCGATTTTAAATCTTAGTTAATTCACAACTTCTTCGTCTCAATCCGGAATTGGCTCAAATTTGGATAATGATCTATCCATAACATATTCTAGCTACATCCATAGGCGTCCTAAACCCCAAATTACTCAAACTCAAAAATTCCAAAACAGCCCACTCAAAATAGTGAGTGACAGCTTACTTTTTGTCCCGGCCTATTTTACGGTAAAATTCATATAAAATAATCTATAAAGAATTTTAATATCATTCCTTCTTGACATATCTTCGTAACTTCGAGATCTACAACTTTTGTTTAGGTTTGAGAACCTAATTCGGTACACACTAGGTTGTACCCCTCAAAGAATAGCTATGTTAAAAATTGTCCCGAGAACAAACTGGCAGTCAGACAAATTCATAACTTCTTCGTTACATGTCCGTTTTTGATCATCTTTACATCAAATTAAATCTTATGAAGTCTATTTCAAATCTTATTTAGACCTTGACTTCATCCCATGCACCAAACAACACAGATCTAAGAGTTTACCCAACCTGTCCAGACAGCTTCAGTCACTGGACAGGCGTACAAATTTAATTATTTCAAAAATACACCAGCCCATAAAATGGTTCAATATTTTGGGTACTTCTAGATAACTTCCATATCTACAACTTTTTAGTTTACACCAACTTCAAATTCGAAACACGTGATTTTCTACAATTTTTACAAACCCAAAAATCGCGGCAGATTCTGGGCAGACCATTTTCGGTCCGACCCAGACTGCTTCAATCGGTCACCATGAACAAGCCACAAGGAATTTCTGTGATCTAAAAATTTCTACAGAAAGCTTACTTCTGTAGCTTTAATTTGATATATAGCCCACTCTCTAACTCTAAAAACTCGATTTTATAAAAATCCTTAAACCAACAGCAATATAACACCCAAATCTGCGAATTTCGTTCTTCAACTTCCTTTATTTTACATTAATTCGTGAATCATCCATAAGATTCATGAAAATCTATAGTTAAACCATTACACACAAGTTAACTCATGATCTAAAACCATTAATCTCAATAAATACTATCATTTACCCACGAGAACCAAAGATTAAACAAGGTTTTAGGGAATATACCTCAATAGCTTTTCCTTTTCTTTGGCTTAAGCTTTACTTTCTTTCTCCTTCTCTCTTTTTCTTCCTGCCGTGAGTACCATCACTTCTCTCTCTCAATATGTTTGCTGGTAATGCTCTTCCTAAATTGGTTTAACCAATACAATATAATCCAAGATAGGATAATAGATGAAATAATATGATTGGTTGATTTAGATTACATTAAGATAAGGTTTAAGATGATTGCCTCATAATACATCCACCTCATTAAAAATGCTGAGCTCAGCTGGCCCACTAAAAATTATGGAGATTTAATTCTCTTTTTGGGTCCTGCTTTTAATTATCTGACCCGTTCTTTGACTGTTTAACCCAAAAATCACATTTTTCAATATTACAGTCAATTCCTACTAATTTGGACGTCCCCGTCGTCGTGGTAACATCCATTTCTTCAAATTCACTTCCGAACTTCAAGTTTGACCATTTACCCTAAAAAGTCAAACGGTCAACTTTGACCAAAAAGTCAACTGAAACACATATCGTGTTTACAGTCCATACTTACTAAATTCAACGTTCCCGTCGTCATGGTGAAGTCCGTTTCTCAAAATTTATCTTCAAACTCAAAGTTTGACTTTTCACCTTGACCGGTCAAACTATTGACTTTGACCAAAAGTCAATCCCGACACTAAAATGTGTTTATCGTCTCTTCTAGCTAAATTCGACGTTCCGAACTCAACGGTGCAGCTCGCGTCTCCAAATTCCATCCCGAACTCAAATTCGGGTTGTTGACTCCCTTTAGTCGATCTTTGACCATTTTGCCATTTCTTAGTCACGGACGTTTTGAACATTTCCTCTCTTCTATAACACCAAGGTTATTAATCAACTCGTCAAGGGTAGCTTGGTCATTTTCCAATTTCTCCTAACTTTCCAAATAGAAATAAATATAACTTTATAAATGCTTACACATTTTCATTAATTAATAATCACATAGCTCATTAACCATATCAATATTTTAATATTACACAACCTAGGTTGGTCCATTAATTTAAATCAACCCATTAACTGAACTTTCTTTAATACCTTTAATTATATCAACCATAATTAAATACCTGAGTCCATACACTGATTTAATTAATCGCCCAGAATTTACAATTACTGTCAATAATTTCACTTCTCTATATTAAAATATTCTGGGTCGCTACAATTTAAGTCTTCCATTTGAATGAAAATGTTACACTTGTATTTTGTTAAAAACCTGGATCGAGTATCAAAATAGAATTTTGATATAGAAAATGAGATTATGTGATTTTGAACTGTGAAATAAGTATAGTTTTGAATATCAAAAATATTGAGAAATTATTTTTGGAAACCTCAGTCCGACTATGTATAGAATCCGTTAGTGTTTATGCTAGTTCTAGAACAATTTAGGACCTACTAAGGCACACACCTTTTGATACCTTTTGGGGGGCGCTCTTCGGGGCGCGTGCATGATAAGATACCTTAGTAGGGAGCGTATCATTGACATTATTGAATATAAGGGCTGTGTTACAGGGCTGTTGTAACCTTAGTCGCAAGGATTGTGGATTAAAAGATATATTGAATATATTGACATCGTTTATTGAACATATTAAAATCGTTTTCGAATTGTTTTTTATGATTATTGATTTTGGTTTTGAATGTATATATCGACTATTATTATCAAACAAGAAAAGATTATTTTCAGCATGTATGTTTACTCTTGTTATTGAACAAAAAAGTTATTTCGAAAAAGTATTTTGCAAATTATATTTGATCCACATAAATAGTAAAGATTGTCCCTTGCTGAGCTTTACCGCTCATCCTTACATTTAATTTTTACAGAATACCTTGTTAAGAGCCGAGCACTGTAGATACTTTCGTGGATGGTTGAAGTTCTTCTTCTTTTTTTTTGTTTAAGACGTTTATTAGTATTTTGATAAGATTTTTTTTATAGAGCTATCTTTCCAAAGTTATGTTTTAGGTATTTAGTTATTGAACCTTAGTATAATTTTGATAATGAAAGACTGTTCAGTTTCAAGTTAGTTTCATTATTATGTTTTTGTTTGGGCTGCACTATTAATATTGTTGTTTTGCGAGCTTTGTGTTTGCGGCGTGTGACACTTCTGGCCTGTAACGAGTTTGGGGTGTTACAAATAAGGTGTTTGAAATTAGAATATGATGAAGGCCAAAGGTGGATTGGTGGTTGGTGGTATACAACTTTTGGTTTTTGCCCCCTTCCCTAGCTATTCAAGTTAATGAGTAATAGTTTGGCTTCAAAAAGGAATGTTCATATATATATATAAATTCTTGTTTTAAAGTCTCCACAATGTTAAACTCTATGGTGAAAGGGTTATCAAAATTTAAAATTAAAATTTTATATTAAAAGTTTTTGGTTCTAATAAGGCAATCACGCAATAAAGTTTAGTTTCCAAATAGGCAAATAGTTACGGACTTCTAGTGTTCAAGAGGCACTTTTTATGTACATCAAACTCAAATTTGGTATGCTATATTAGTATTTTAATTTTTATTTATTTTTTACCTTTGTAGATCATTGGTACTTGTTGTGTTGATCACGCTCCTTTGCCCTCTATATTGTTTAGTTCTATTAAACTAAAATTTAGAGCATAGATGTTTGATAGAATGTCATATGTCCAATTGCTCTTCGAAGACCTTCTTATTGGACCACGCACTATCCTATACAGAGTGCAATATCTATCATTACAACAAAATACAGTAGGTATAAAATACATAATTAAGGGTTCTTGGTGAGATACATTGCATCCTTTTGTTAGAAAAAAAATGTGTAAACGCAATGAATCAAATGATAGTGATTCACTAGATATTTTCACAATTTCTATGATAATTAATTTTTACATAATTTCTGTGCTAATCTTAGTGCTTCGATACTATTGTTTCTTGTTACAGAATTTATTCAGGATCTAATAATACTATGATCATGACCCTAATTGGGCCAAATATTCACAACATAGGCTTAAAAATTGAAAGTAGTACCTCTTTCTAAGAGTCATTAATATCATGCAACATATATATATATATATATATATATATATATATATATATAAAGCTAGGAAACACAACTGGCTTAAATTGAATGTACAACTTTTTTTTAATAATAATCAATAACAACATTCAACATAAAATAAATGTCTTAAACTGAGAGTATTAATTTATTAAAATGCTCTAAACATTGAACATATTATTAAAAAAAATAAACAAAAATTGATCTTTTTGTTTTCTTGAATTTTCTTGTTAACCAAACTTAGGATAAATCAAGAAAATACAAACCCTTGAACAGAATTTGGCTTGCTTTCAACACTATTGCTGTCATTTCCAAGTGCTAGGGGAGCTGAAGACCCTACATCCTCAATAACAAATCTCAATTTTAAGGTATATTTTTGTTTCATCTTTAATCCTTAGTTTAGGATAATAATAATAATAATAATAATAATAATAATACCCATTATTGGGAACACTTGATTGGAGAAATAAAATAATTATTTTTTAAATAAAAATCATGGTAGGACGGTTTCAATGTTGACTCATCCGTTGAGCAATTTCTTTGATAGATGGCATTTACTATTGCAAACTTATGAATACATATATAAATAAATAAAGTTTTATAAAAAAATTTAGCCTTGCCTAACTTCCAACTAAGTATATTAAAAGCACGTCTATTAAACTTTCTTTTATGGTTATAATATTCATTTGTCAATTTTTTGTTTGAATATTATTTGAGTCAATAATAGTATAAAATAACATGATTTTAATTTTATCATTATAATTTCACGAGTTACATTAATTTAATAACTTATTATTTATTTTTAAGAATAAACATATCATAAACGCACAACTTTAATGGTTGTAAATTGTATGAATGGGATTCTTCGTGGAAGGGAAAGAATATATACTTTGGCATGCATAAAGTCTCCTTCTACTGAATTTCCAACTTTAAATAAAAAAAAAGAAGGAACATATGAAAGAGAACTTCAACACCCCCATGTATCCCTTTCTTCATATGTATACACATTAAACACACATACACATGTGTGTGTGTGTATTTGTGCAATATCCCTATATATCTTACAATGACAAAAACAAAAAAGGAAGCACACCATCATTTATAGGATATACTATTAGTGAAACTTCATATGTTTTATGATATGTGCAGCTTAGAAACCCGTTCAAGATTCATTCATTAGAAGTGAATCTTGAATAGTCCCTGTTTTGGGACTGTTCGTGTATGTTTCGCTCTCACTTCGGTCGGTGTCAATGACTTAAACACATGTAACTGTTTTTTCTAAAGATATTTTGGTATGTTTATCTTATATTCTTCTTCGGGTGCATACTTAGACTATGTAAATCATAGTCTATTTCGTGTACTTAGAGACCGATGAGAGATGCTGTCGAATTTTTTTTAGAACAAACAGATGCATTTGTTTAAGTCGTTTACATTAGTGGGACATCGCATACAAGAATATGATAGAAGTCTGACCAGTGTAATAAGAGTGGAGACGTATTTAGATAGGAAACATGCATTATACCTATACAATTGTAATAACACAATTTAATGAATATAATAAATCTTGTCAACATAGGTACCATACTATTATGGATTTCTATTCAGACCGTAGTTGGATGAGGCAACGAAAGTCAAGCGGACAGATAGGTGTTACAGTTGAACTTATAATTGGCTGTCAAGTGTTTTTGGATTACTCCTATTGTGACGCCCCCAAATCTAGGCCTACACAGCCCAAACTTGAGTCGTCAAAAGACTACAACAAAATTATTACAAACAAGCACAACGTATAACAAAACAGTGTATAATAATACACAACTAAGTCTTCACTATTATTGCCACACTATTTTACAACACGTGAAGACTACGACAGCTATTCCTCGGACTCTCACTCCATCCCCCAGCTAGACCCTATTACGTTTTCATCTCCTGTTGAAAAACAATGGAACAAAAGAAAGGGTGAGCTCAAATAGCCCAGTAAGAAATATCATGAGTAAGATAATGACGAATAAATTATCATTAGCCTTCAACAGTTGAGTTCTTGATAGAATACAATAGACTACAAGGTTTATATCAGAAACTGCAGTTAAATTCTTGAACAATGTTCAGATCAGTAATAGCAGCGGAATGAGCAATCTATTAGAAGAATAATGCAGACTATAATGTCCACTCGCTTCTCTTTTTAGTAAAAACATCATCATCTGAAATATCATTAGTCAAGATAATACAATTTCACAGTTCCTGATCATAATAATGCAGATCAACAGTTCATCTTTGCACTACGGGCCAAAGATATTCAGTATAACACCAATGGTCATGATTATACCAGATTCAGCCTTTGGTCATAATCATACCAAACAACAGTTCATCTATGCACTACGGGCCAAAGAGAACTTTCACCACGTGCCATAAAAGACACCGAACAGATGTATCGCCTTTAACCCATCATCTGTTCAACAATTATATCGCATTTGTGCCCCCGGCCACAGATATTCACAACAACTTGATTTTGGATGATTAGAATTAATTAAATGATGAACAGAAGAAACAGGATAAACAATAAGTATCAGAATTTTATTTTGTACAGATTCAAATAATGTCCAAATTGTCAACATGATGTGGAGTGAAATTTAAAAATGATATTCAAGATCCACAGTTCAGAATAACGGTTATAGTTCAATAGAAAGATTCAGCAAATAGGAAGGTTCAGTTGAAATGATGAAGTGCAACTATTATGGAACATATAATATTTTCAGGAATTATAGAAGCAATAGTTCCATAATAAGTTTCGATTTAGGTGTATGAAAGAAAATAATATCCCTTACCGTAGCAGGTTTGATTAACAAAAGGTGAAGAAAATTAACACAAAGGATTATTCACCAACAGGCGGTAATCCGCGCCGTAAGGTTATTCCCACAAATTAATTCATGGAAATAAAAGGCACATCTTATGAGTAAGGAAGAAACAATATTATTTTCGAGAATCAAGTAATGATAATCCCTTACCATAGTAAGTTTGAATAATGGAAGATGAAAAAGATGGTATCCCTTACCGTAATAAATTTAAGAGTGTGAAAAGAATAATATTCCTTACCACAGTAAATTTGAGAGTTTGAAATGAATGGTATTCATTACCGTAATAAGTTAGAATATGAAAGAAGATGATATTCCTTACAAGTGAGAAAATAAAATGACATTCCTTACCTTAACACGTGACTGGATATTGATTTAAATGAGGTTGATCAACCTATATATATATATATATATATATATATATATATATATATATATAATAAAATTAGTAATTACCACATATAAATATTCATGGTGTATACAAACTCGTATATTATAAATTGGTTAAAAGTAGTTTGATCAAATAATATAATATAATAATAAAATAATAAAAACTTAAAATTAAATTACTATTCCCGAAGTTACTATTCACGGGTTACTATTCACTCACGGGTTACTATTCATCCCGGAGTTACTATTCATCCCGAGGTTACTATTCACTCACGGGGTTACTATTCACAGTATAAAAATATAATTTTTCAAAATAAAGTCTTCCAAATGAAGTTTTTCAACATAAATCTTTTAAAGAAAGAGTCTTCTAAAGGAAGATTTGTGAATACCGTGAAATATATAAATTTATGAAATTTTAATAAAAGACTTACTTGAAAAATTTCTGCACTCCTTCTCTCGTTTTCTCTCTTCTTCTATTTTTTTTTCTTTGGTGGGTAGAGGCGGCTAGATTTTCTGGGGATTTTTGGGGCTAGAGTTTTTGGGTTTGTATGTGTTTGATAGTAAGTTGTGGTGGAGACTATGACGACAACAATTACTGCTGCATATCGTGTTTTCGTCTTGAAAAATTGTTGTCAATTCTCTAGCGAACTTCGACAATTTGATGGAGGCCAAAAAAATATGGTAGGAAGGAATTAGGTGAAATTAAAAGATATCAGGAATTTTGACATTGATACCAAAAGATGTAGGACAAAGTGAAAAGAAGGAATAAGAGTACCTATCTCCGCAGAAAATCGATGAATGAACAAATAAAAGCACACAACTTTAATCTCAAATCAATTCATTCAATAATTCATCCATAATAATGAGTTTACAACCATGTTTATAATGCCCCTAAACACTTTCCTAATCTAATTTGGACTCTAAAAGATGAATATAAATTAAATGAGATAATTACAAATTATAAAAGCTAACTTAAACACAACTTCTAATTGAAATATAACTCTTAACTAAAATCTACTACTATAATAAAATTATCCTAATTAAAATAAAACTCTCCTACTAAATAATTACATTAATTATCCAATATGTATTCCTAACTAATAATACAATATTAAGAATAATATTAAGAATTAACAATTTCTTTTTTCTTTCCTCATCAAAACTTCTGATACTAATAGAAGAAATACTGACAAGACAGGCAAAATGCGAACATACAGGCTTAGGTTTAAAAAACCATCTCAACTAACTACTATTCTAATATTACTAGCGGAATAAATTACATTAGTATAGCTATATCGTGAGAGTTACTCTGTTGTGAATGTCAAGGTTCAAATCAAATTGTATTTACTTTCATACAAAAAATAGGGTTGCATGAGAAAAACAGTCGTGAAAGTATTGTCGCAAAAACTTGTCATTCTTAGTATAGGTACTACCAACCTTTACTTTTTTCGAAGATGAACCCTCATTGACTTTTGTAACTATCTTCATCTAGAAGCATGTTCAGAAAGGAAAAATTAAAATAACATAAAAAAAATAAAGCAAAAAAAAAAAAAACAAAAAGAAAAAAAACTTGTTTGCACATTTCTTTTTCATAAAATTGTCAACTTCTTTAAGTTATTTTTTTTGAAACTTACTTTAAATTTTAGTTGTTAAGGACTAAGTTAATCTTAAGGAAAGTGGAGAAAGAATTCATTAATGGCAGGAGGAAAAAGTGAGCAAATCTACCAATACAAAATGTTCAATGCTCATTTAATAATATAAAAAAATTAATTAAGTTAAACATCTTATAGTAGAAAACATAAATAATGTAGAAAATGAAATACAGATTGATAATCTTACAACAATATACAAATTCTAATATAGTATTGAGTGCACATAGCTTATGGGTAATATGTACAATTATCGCCAACTTAATGTCGTTTTGTATGATTCACATGGCACATGAGTACTTTAACACTAGCATACAACTATGTGGTATACTTGCTTAGTCTACGTGAAGAACACGGAAACATGAAGAGTGTTTAATTAACGAGTAACATGAGTACTTCCAAACTCGATACGTTTTCAATTACATCTAGTTTTGCAACACTACAAATAAATATGCATGAAGAACACAAAAACATGATGAATATTTTCCAATGCATATGTAGTTCTGTCATTTGTTTAGTTGAAGATTTACGTATCAGATAACCCCCCCCCCCCCCCCCCCCCCCCCCCCCACCCCCAAATCCCTCTCTCTATAAAGTCAGTTATGACTACATAATGTAACGAAATATCAAATACTAAACCAACTATATACACTACATTTCAACCACCAAATATATAATCCGTGATAAACTTTTACCACGACCATGAGCTCTATCAACTACTCCACGACCTCCTTATGAAATACGAGGCTTGTAGTTGTCTATTTAGCTGGCATTCTAGTTGTTACTGATATTATGGTGTGTAAAGTCTAACTTACACATATAGCATTAAAAACAAAAAACAAACTTCCATCAATCTAACAACATTATCTATAGACCATAAACTGAAATAGTTAATTGAATAAGAGAAGGTAGAAAAACTAGAACTACGTTATGTATAACATGAAAATAGTGGAATTACAAAAATCAATAATCCATTTTTTATATCATTTCAACAATTCAACTATAATTCTTTTATAGTTACCCCAAAATAAATATATTATAATTTTTTTCCTCTTAATTTTTCTTTAATTTGCTTCATCCTTCATTAACTATATACATACACAAATTAAAATTACACGGAAAAAAATAGTAGAAAATGAGATAATTTTCAGCTTCCTATTACTTTGCAATTAACATAATTAATTGCCTACTTTTTCTTTACAAAATCCCATCAGCCAAAGTCCCTTTTTAAAAATTCAAAAGCTATACAAACCGAGCGCACTAATCTTCTCCAAATTCTAATGATCCTAATTCAACAATCAAGATTCACAGACAAATACATATATACATTAATTATCATAAAAAATAAATTAAAGCAGTATATCATAAATGTTACCAATAAAATTATTTAAGCAGATCACCTTGAGGATTAACTTTGGTTTGGTAATAAGTTGGGGAAGATGGTGGGCGTTCGACAATGTACCTTCGGCGAGGTACCCATCTCCAGTTATTCCATTTACCCATTTTTCAGATATTCATATAATTATATATAGAGAGGGAGAAAGAGAGAAAATAAAAGGTTTGAATTCAAGATTCAGAGCGTGCGGAGAGTGCAGCGAGGAAGCTGAAAGACGTGGGTTGAGTATGATGATTATATAGGGGAAAGTGGGCCAGATGTTTGGGTTTTCCAAAGGTGTTTTGGAAGGTTTGACCCTTCGAGGTTGAGGTTTTTATTTTGCCTTTTGTTTTAATATTTTGTACTCCTTTCATCCATAAAAAGAGGTAAAAGGATAATTTTCATATAAATTGACTTAATCAAAAAAAGTAAAAGACAGTATAAAAAAATTTCCCAATCTATATATCTTGGTTTTGGATTTGGAGTAGATATGAAAATGAACCTAAGTGGTTCGAAATTCGTTTCAAGCTCGACTAAAAAAATTCGAGGAAGACTAAGATTCGGTACTTAAACAAGTTGAATTTGAATACATTTTGATATTTGGATACTTATACTAATCGTATATTAGCTGCCTACTATTCACTCATTTAGAGTATCAAAATTTTCTTACTTCACTAATCCATACTCGATACATGTTCGTTAATACTTATTCGTAAAAGATTATCAAATATACTCAATTTATTTAACATAGAAATTAAATTCTCTATATACTTTGGGAAGTGAAAGGAAAATTTATGTTTTCCTTAAATGTCCATTCATTGATTCGAAAGTGATAATACCATCTCATCTTTTTTTTTTTGACAAGGCTCGAGATCTAATTTAAAGAGTTCAAAATTTAAATAAAATAAAGTACAGATTGACCCCCAAAGTTATAAGAATTTTGAGTTTTGCACCATAATGTTTAAAACCTATCTTAGTACAACCTAAAAAAAATTCGCTTTGCACCCAAAATTGAGAATGCAATTTGTTTAGCAAAAATAACTTTGGGGTATATTTTGTCTAGCGAAAAACTTTGAAGGATGCATTTTGTATGGTAAAAAGAATTTTATGGCGCACTTAAACACGTTTTAAACATTATGATGCAATTTGTATTTTAATTATTTAAATATTTCAAATAGTTGATTGCGTTAGTTTTATCTAAATTATAGTAATATAAATGATCCAATTCTAATTCGTGTATGTCTCAAATGCTTGTGAGTAGTTTGAGTAAAAAATGAACTGATTCGAGTCGAACTCAAATATAATAAAATGAGTCAAATTTGAATCTCAGTAAAGATTACAAAATTGTATTCGAATTCGAGTACCTTACAAAAGTTTCGAGTAGAATTTGAGAAAGATACTACTTGACTCGGTTCAAAATTATTTTCACCCCTAGTTTGGAGATAGAGTGTAATGTCCGCAAAATTTCGAATTTCATTATAAATAAATTGTGAATTTATTTATTAATGTAATGAATATTTTATGAACTAATTTAAATCTTGATGCGATTAAATTAGTAAATTAATAAAATGTTGGGATTAATTAAAGGAAAACCAACTAATGGATAATTAAATTTGTGGACTAACCTTAGAATGTTAACATCAATAAATTGATAGGATTTTGTTTAATTAAATATTCAATTTAATTTGAATATAGCATGTATAATTGGTTTATGTAAATTAATTAATAAAATCATTAATTAATGGTATTGGATATTTTAAGTTAGCCCAAACATTTGATTTGCACCAACCCCAAGCCTAGTTGCCATTTAATTAACCAATTGGGCCATCAATTGTTTGACAAGTAAAACAAGGAGCAGCCCAACCCAAACCAATTCATGAACCCGGTAGGAATTAGAGAGTGCCACTTATTTTGGGACAAGCTCAGGAGGAAAAGCAAAGCACGCACAGTTTGTGCACAGCTCAAGGATTAGGTGCTGAGAAAAGAAGGAACAAGGCTGGCGGTAGGGGGGCTGTAGGGTGTAACCTAGTACAGAGATTGTCTAAGGCTGTGGGAATATATGTCTAACATCAACCATTCCTTCTCCTTCCTGTCCATTTGGCTGAGAGAGAGAAACCGAGAGCAAACAAAGGGAAAATAGAGAGTTGAAATAGAGAAACATTAAGGGAGGAGTGATATAGAGAGAGAGATATCAAAATTTTTAGCGGCTAAGAAGGAAGAGATCAGCACTTAAGCTGGATTCAAGCATAGCAAAGGGTAATTTATATAAAGTATTTATTTCTATAACTATTTCATTTCCTTTTGTTTCGGTTAGGTCACTGTTTGGTCGTATAATAGTAGTCTGCGGTATGTTAATTACTAGATCTTGGTTGGTAATGGTTGTGCAAATCTTTGTAATATTTAAATACCCATTTGGGTGGCCTGTGTGCTTCAAAGTAGTGTAGGAACGTATGTATTAACTTCTTGCACTCACATTGTTTGACCAAATGACTGAAAGAACTTACTTTTAATTTATACATTGTTCCGTGCTGCTATTGCGGTCTGGGTTATGTATGGTGTGTGGCTGTGTGCGGCTGTTTAGGGGTATCCTACTGTGCCGAAAACATAGGTGTGTGTGTGCGTTGTTGCTACATCCGGTCTAGGTAGAGAGAGTTAGCAGCAGGGCTGCGTGTGTGCGGGATTGTGACTGTGTGTGTGCGCGTCTAGATGTCCGGAGCAGCATGCGGCTACTACTGCTGCTGATTGTTGTTATTGGCTAGGCAGCCTTAACACAACTTCTTTAAAAATAATAAACTGTTGTATTTTTTTTTATGAATAAGCAAGGAACATGGAAGTTTAATGTTTTATTTGGGCAAACAATTCAAGGTTTCGTTGTGGGATTAGTAAATCATTAATGAACAAACACGTTTGATTTAGATAACTGGTGGTGTAAATTGAGTAAGGAATCAAGGCAATTTAGTAACTTATTATTATTTAATTGAACTTAAATAATAATTAAGAGTTGGTAAAATAATTCTCTATTATTAAATAATAGATAGGGGCTAATGAGTGACAAATTGTTATTTAATTTCGATTAAGCAATAATTATGGGATATTAAATTTATTATTATCAAATTAAGATTTAATAATGAGAAGGAAGGAATTAGTTAATTAATTATTATTTTTGGATTAAATAATAATTAAAGTGTATTAGGTGAATTATTTATTATTTAAGAATTTAAGTAATAAATAAAGGGAGTAATTGATTTAAAGGATTTTAAGTTAATCATTTATTATTTAAGGCTAAATAATAAACGAAGACAATAAGTTAATTAATAATAATTAAGGGAGTAGTAAATAAATAAATTAATTATTATTTAATTAATTTTAATAATAAGTAAGGGTTAGCAAATAATTACTTAATTGGGACTAAATAATAAAGTAAAGATAGTTAATTAATTATTATTATTTAATATTAAATAATAATTAAGGGATAATAATTAGTTACTTATTATTTAATGTGGATTAAATAATAAGGTAAAGTTATATTAATTTCTTAATTAATTATTATTATTGGATATTAAATAATGATTGAGGGCTATTAAACTAGTTTTTTAATATTTAAATAATATTAAACACTAAGTGAGATTTAATTAATAAATTATTATCAAGATAATAATAATTTAAGAAAATAAGTTATTGTTTATTATTTAATTAATATTAAATAATAAATAAGGATGTTTAATATTTAGCTATAATTTCCCTTAAGTTGAAAATTTAATTATTTATTATTTAATGGATATTAAATAATAAATAAGGGTAAGATAATTAATCACTAAATGATTAAGGCATACCAGCAAGTCAATTAATTGGACAACTGTAATGGTTCGTCCAAGAGTTTAATTAAACCTAACAGAGACATTCTTGGAGCTGTGGTTAATATATCTCTATGAGGAATAATATCAGTAGTTAAATCACTAACCAGAGTCGGATTCAAAAGACACTTAAGGTTACATGATAGAGTATAGGATTATATGTTATGTGAATTACCCTAAGTATTTTAAATGCTGAGTTAATAGCATGATTAAGCTTATACGTAAATAAATACGTGCAATACTAATTGATAGGGCAACGTTGTCTATGTTAGGCCTTTCAAGGGAATTTATGAGTCTAAAGAAAGCTAGCAGTAAGTCGATTGACAGGCAAGTTCCTTAACCTTACACAACTCTATATTGTGTAAGTTTTCGAATTATATTTATGGCAAGTTCCCTAACTCAAACTCGAGTTATACTTTCAAATTATATTTCAGGTGGTTTAATTATTGTAAGAGTATTCCACATCGATATTATCTTTGACATTCTCACAATAGTGTATGTTGGATTCAAGTTCTATTATCGAACTGTCATGTATTTAAAAAGTTCTTACATTCACGAACTGTTTAAGAAATAGTCTATGCTAATTGATTCAGCTAGACGTTGAATATTCATATAAAAGCTATCCAAGCCAGTAATTGGTAAGGATTTCTTATACTGAGAGAACAAACCCTAAAATTAGGGGAGATATAAGTGGCGATCACCTGATATAGTTAAAGTTTAATGTTATGCACACACATGGTGTACAAGAGGCTGATCCATTCAAGTACAATTGACGGTTATAAAAGGGTCAGTTAAATGACTGATGTTGCCTTGGTGTTCATGGTCTATTGAACCACTCAGTAGTCAATAATCAAGCTTTCATTATTATACGTAAGTCTTGATAATGTTATTCATTTATAAATCAATTTTTCATGAATTCATTTGGATATTGATTATATTATTCAGTTTAAGCATTGAGTCTATATTGTCAAATCAACTTGATTATTACTTCAATTCATTCATGATATATTATATTGTTCAATTAAAACTTGCTGAGCAAGCTAGTTGCTCAAATCGCTATATCATGAAAATATTTGTAGTCAAACCTGAAGGCTCGGGTAAGGACAAAGGCAAAGGAAAGATTAACTCTTAATTAAGTTGGATAGATGTTTGCCCATTTCACATTTTGTGGTATATATGTGATATGATGTAACACAAACCTTTTGTAACCTTTTGGGAGTTTGTTATGTATTTAGTAATGGTTGTAGACCTTGGGACTAGAAAGCTTTTTTAATAAACAACATATGTTTATTTATATTTTCCGCATTAGTATTAAATGTTGTTTAGTAGATATTGGATGTATTTTGCGTGAGCATTGAATTCGATGGTACCTGAATTTGGGGGCGTCACAGAGAGAATTGATGTGAACCACTCATTTGTGATGTAAGTGATATATAGTCAAGAGTAAATTAGTCCATACAAAAATTTATCTACTTAACTTGTTGACTTTGTTTAGCCTTTTTAGGACAAAATCTTTTATCAACTTAGTCATCTTCTTGCGGACGGAGGGAGTAATTATTTTGCAATTCGCTCCTTTTTATTATTACTGGTAGAAACTCACTAACCACGTCCTTTGTGTAACACCCCCAAAATCCCCTTTCTAGCTACGGCGGATCTTGTGCATTAAACTCCATTCATCTACCAACTTAACCAATGATCCCATAATCATATTAGTTGAATTAATCTTATTTTAGACTATACATTAAAAAATTTCTCTTACTTCGTCCCTGGATCTTAACTTGATCTCAGTCTCATTAGTTATATAAGTATCAACTTGTAGTACATCCGTATAAATGGATAACACTATATATAACGGTCCAATTTTAAACCTTAAGATTTAAATATTTTATAACTTTACATATTCCAAGATTCACGACATTAAATCATTATGACGGCTCTTGGGAACAGAGAATCTCGCGGTTGTAACGCCCCCCAAAATCCCCGCGCTTTCCACGCGGCGGACCTTGTGCGTTAACTTCGTACCTCTATCGACTTAACCAATGATCCCATAATCATATTGGTTGAATTAGTCTTATTTTAGACTATACATTAAAAATTTCTCTTAACTTTGTCCCTGGATCTTAACTTAATCTCAGTCTCATAAGTATACAAGTATCAACTTGTATTTCATCCGTATAAATGGATAAAACCATATATAACAGTTTAATTTTAACCTTAGGATTTAAATATTCTATATACGTCCACTTGTAACGGTCTCATTCGTACTACAAGTATCAATATACAAAGATATCTCTTCATATCAATAATCCTATTTATATGGTATTCAGAATAGTAATAACGAGTTATACCTGGGTCCGAGGAACCTTAACGATGGATTTGACCAGTCAACATCGCTTAGTTCTGTCTCAGATGTACAGCACTCACAAGTTATTTACCGATCCTCATCCAGATAAATAGATCATTATCAACATTGTTTTAATATTTAACAATTCTACATTATATCAAATTTAAAGACATAACAACATTCTGATGATAATAATTTATATCATTCATTCAATATTCGGTTACATGTTTGTTTGTTCGTATTACAACAGTCATTATGACTTATACAAATACAAGTAATAAACATGAAAACCTAATCTACGCTTCATCTTTACGTTCAAGATCTTCTTAACGTTCATCTTTAATCTGCAAATAAGGTTTTATTCGCAAGAATGAGCACGACGGCTCAGCAAGTCTAACATATTATCACATACACAGTTTATGCTTTCATATAAACTTTAACATGGTTTGACTGAACATACATCTCAGTTAATAATCATATTAATTTATGCTTTAACAATAAACATATTTTATACATACTCATATGCATCATCAAATATCAATTAACATTTAACAGTTAATCAATAACTAACACTTAATCATTTAATCACATAAGATCTTCATTCATGTACTTTCACATATAAACTATCACATAATAACATGAACAATCTTAGAACATACTAATAACACATAAAAGTTTAGAACTTGCCTCAAATTGAAACTAGGGTTTTCCGGCGGAGCGTTAAACCCTACACAGTCATTTAGTGCATAAGCGGTTAGATTCATCGTATTATATAACTTCATAAGTCTTATATTAACTTATTTAAACTATTTCAATAGGTGGAATTATTTGGAAAATTGGCTAACTCAAAAACTCATTTTTAAGCCAAATTTTCGGATTTGGGCAGATTGTTGGACTGCCAGACCCCGGCTCAGTTAAACGGCCATAACTTCTTCGTTTTAAAACATTTTTTAGTCGTTCAAAATTCCACGCGTTCGTAACTTCCGTCTCTACAACTTTCATTCAGAAAAAAGTTCGAGATTCCTGACAGATTTGTACAGATTTCGGCCTAAAGGTGACTGCTCTAAAACTGATTCATATTTCTGACCTCTTTTATAGTAACAGCCATAACTTCGTCATACGAAAACATTTTTGAGTGATTCTTGAGTCTAAATTGCTTAGAATTTCATGAGCTAAAACTTTCATTTAGGTTTCTAAGGCAGATTAAGACTTTAAATTTTCGGAAATTTGCAAAAATATTCTGCGACAATATTAAACTTAACTTTCTTTGATCCGATTGCTAAAACATGATACCTCAAGCATTAATTTGCTAAGATAACATGTTCTAACACTTCGTATCACTTCATAACATAAAAATAACAAAATCATAAACCTACTTATGTAAGATTCATGGCTTTTGCTCAAGAACACACGAAGAACACGAAGAACGGATAAAACCGTACATGGTAACGACTTATGTTCTTGAGCTTTTGGTTTTCGTACTTGAAATAATTTGAGCATTATAACTGCTTACATAAGTGATTAAAACACTTTATGATTGACAAAATTTGGTCATTATAACGACTTGTAAATTGAATTATAACAATTTATAAAAATGTTCAAGAACATACGAAGAACACGGAGAACGAATAAACCGTACATGGCTACGACATATGTTCATTGAGCTTTAAACTACGAATTGAAATTCGACATTATAACTACTACAAAATATAGAAAGGCTCAAGAACACGTGAAGAACACGGAGAACGACAATCGTACATGGCTACGACTCGCGTTCTTGAGCTTTTTGAAACTAAAAATTAAATAAACATAATAACAACTAACAATTTACCTCTCGAAGTGCAAGCTTTAACAATTTCTTTGCACTTCCTTCTTGTCTCACAAGAACTCTCTCTATAAAATCTGATTTTTGCTCTTGAACTATGGTGAGAATTAATGAAGACATGGCTTAGTATTTATAGGCAAGCAAAGTCTAGGGCATAAAGGTCATTAAGACAACCAAGCTTTGGCTCCAAGTTTGGCTTGGCTTTAACTTTGGCTCCAAGTTTGGCTCCGACTTTGGCTCCAAGTTTGGCTCCGACTTTGGCTCCAAGTTTGGCTTAACTTTGGCTTGGCTTAGGCTTTAACTTTAACTACTAACTAGAGTTAACAACTAACTCAACATTGGTTAATTCTCTACTAAAGTTAGCAACTTAATTGGTTGATTAGTTTCTTAATTCACCAATTAAATTTTATTAGGTTAATCTTAATTTTAATTAACCTTAATCTTAATCAAGTATACATGTAGCATAGTTGACTTTTACTATTCACAGTTGACTTTTTCGTATTTATACCGTATAATTTTCGTATTATTCTCGTATTATTTTCGTATTCTACCCGTATAATTTTCGTATTATACGCGTATATGTGAATAGTGATTAGGGTTAGGTTATAACCCTTAGGGTTTCTAGGTTTAGGGTTTAGGTTTTAACCAAACCCTAGTTTAACCAAACCCTAGTTTAGGTTTTCTAAACCCTAGAATTAGGTTTTTAGGTTTTAACCTTTAAATAACTTTTCGATTTTAATAAGTGTTAAGGTTAATTACTTGAACCGAAACACGAATTCCTACACATAGATAAACTACATAACACATTTAAAGGTTAATACAAGCTTTATAAATCACATAACACATAGTTTAGGTTAAAAGTTTAACCTCTAATCGTAAACGAATCGTAGTTTCGAGTCGTTTTTTAATCTTTATTATAGCTCAATGTATTGTTGAGCAATCGTTTTTAGGCTTTTAAATTAACAACCTTTATCATATCTTGACAGATCACTTTTAAAATATTTGGGATATTACATTCAACCCAAGTTACAAGAATTTCGTCCTCGAAATTAACTTACAATTCACTTTACTCATTTAATATCATATTTATAAGTGCTATAAATATTCAGGATATTACATTCTCTCCTTCTTATCAGAATTTCGTCCTCGAAATTAACTTTACAATTACTTTAGTCATTTAATATCATATTTATAAGTGCTATAAATATTCAGGATATTACAGCGGTGAATGTTTATATCTTCACCCATGATAAATGCTTGCATCTTTATCCGTGACAAATGGTTGTATCTTTGTCTGGTGCAAAATTCTCTTTCCGTACAGAACATTACCCAATTAGTTAAAAGCCTAACTCGAAACATATTTGGTTATAGTGATATCTCTTCATATCAATAATCCTACTTATCTAACATTCAAAATAGTAATAACGAGTTATAACTAGGGGTGTAAACGGATATAAACGGATACGGATATAGCAGTATCCGTATCCAAAAAATTAATTCGCTATCCGTATTCATATTCGATATCTGATGGATTTTAAAAATCATATCCGTATCCGGTATTTGAAACAATATCCGAATACGGATAATATCTGTTTACGTTTATTTTATTCAAATAAACAGATTATTCGAATATCCGGATATCTGAATACGTTTCTCAATCACCTAATATAAAATTCATTCAAATTATTTATAAAAAATAAAGAAAAAAAATGAATAATTACTCATAACTAATCACAATTTAAAGTTTAAATCATAAATATTAATGAATGAATGTTAATTTATTTATTTTTAATAAATACAATAATCAATGCTCTAAATTACAATTCAAACAAGTTTTTATTATTTTTGAAATTCTAAATTCAAAATGAATGATCTTCTTATTAATGTTTAGATGTCCATTAATAAGTAGATGTCCATTTTATGTGTTAATTTGGAGTAATATTGTAGTGTGTATGAATATTTATAATATATAATTATAACATTTAAATTATATTTATAACACTTGTTAAATGATACATTTTAGATATATTGTAACATTATATATAACTAGAATAAGGGGAAAAATAATGAGTTTTAAAGTATAGTTCATTAATGACTGAATGTTAATTTATTTATTTTTAATAAATACAATAATTAGTGCTCTAAATTATAATTTAAATAAGTTTTCATTATTTTTGAAATCCTAAATTCAAAATGAATGTTCTACTTGTTAATGTTTAGATGCCCATTAATAAGTAGATGCCCATTTTATGTGTTAATTTGGAGTAATACTATAGTGTGTATGAATATTTATAATCTATAGACTATAATTATAACATTTAAATTATATTTATAACACTTGTTAAATGATCCAAAAGTTATATTGTAACACTTGTTAAATGACATTTATAACACTTGTTAAATGATGCATTTTAGATATTTTAACTTTATAATAGTAAAAATTCATTAACTATACTTAAATCAATTTATTAATATTATAATAAAAGTGTTATTTCCTACTTTTTAGAAGTGAAATGACATATTTTAAAAATAATTTCCGTATAATAGTGAAAACTAATTATTATATAAGAAAAACCATTTTAAAAAATTAATTTTCTTATATTATATATATATATATATATATATATATATATATATATATAAGTTATTCGGATACGAATTCTGGATACTGATCCGAATTCGGATATCGGATTCCGGATATCCGCTATCTGCCGGATATATTTATGGACGGATGTTAAACGAATACGAATACGCCTATATCCGTATTCGTATCCGTTTATTTACGGATATCTTTAAACCAAATACGGATATATCCGGTTTTTTCCGAATGAGAATAATATTCGGGTTTTTTTTTAATACGGATGCGGACTGATACGAATTTTTCGGTTACCATTTACAGCCCTAGTTATAACTAGGTCTGAGGAACCTTAACGATGGATTTGACCAGTCAACATCGCTTAGTCTTGTCTCGGATGTATAGTACTCACAAGTTATTTACCGATCCTCATCCAGATAAATATATCATTATCAATACTATTTTATGTTTTAACAATTCTAAGTTATATCAAAATAAAGACATAACAACATTCTGATGATAATAATTTATATCATTTTCATTTAATATTTGGTTACATATTTGCTTTGTTCGTATTATATCAATCATTATGACTTTATACCATTACAAGTAATAAAACATGAAAACCTAATCTACGCTTAATCTTTATGTTTATGATGCTCTTAACATTCTTCATTAACTACAAATAAAGTTTTATTCGCAAGAATGAGCACGACGGCTCAACAAGTCCACCATATAGCATATACACAGTTTATGCTTTCATAAATACTTTAACATGCTTTTAACATATCATAAATATCAATTTAATATCACACATAATTTTTAGGTTGATAATTCATATCACGTTGTCACATAAAGCTTACAATTTATTTTTATAACTTCTAAACATATCATAAAACAGTTAAAAGACTTGCATGTACGGTGTATGATTTGGTTCACGTTGATTTCAACTTGATTTACACTCCAAATATGTTTAACGTATTAATAACAGTCGTTAGTATACATAAGAATATATATATTTAATTTAATTAATAATGTACGTTTGAGATTTTATGTCAATTCGTAATTTTAATCGTTTGATTTAATAATTAACTAAGTTAATTATTCAAGTTTGTCGCTTAAATCACTTAATTGTATAATTAATTATGTTAATTAATTATATTTGTAGCTTAATCCTTCATTAAATATAGTTTAATATGTTCATCAAATTAATTCATAACTCAATCTGTCGCTAAAAGCTAATTTAGAAGCACCCTAGATTGATTTTTAGTCAATTGTCACTATATCCGTCGCTAAAAGTAATTTAATTACTTTTATTATTAAAGTTTTTTTAATTTGTGATCTATTGATATAGCTATGGATCTAATCTGTCGCTATAAGCTAATTATAAAGAATTTTATAAAAATTTGTCACAGTGATTGTCACTAAAGGTATTTTAATTTAATTATTTACTAAGTCTGTTGATAAAGGCTACTGCGACACTCAAGTTTGTCGCAGTAGGTGGCTTAGGCAAAGGCTGAGGCATGTCTGTCGTTAGGTCTGTCGCTATAGGTGTTCTTGAGGTTTCTGGGCTTACCGGAAGAAGACTGTCAGCGACAAGCAAGTCCATCGCTAAATCCCCCCTTGTTCATAACTACCGAAAGCAGATTGTCGCTAAAAGTCTATAGCGACAAACTATTCTTCATCTGCCCAGAAAGAGTAGTTATAGTCAAGATGACACTTTTGGCTTGAAACATCTCTTAGATCATGTACTGTTTGGACTTAAAATTTGTTTCTAGGTATACTATACAATGGCATACTACAACGACATACCAAAGTTGCACATTAAAAACATCAAACTTGGAAGATATAATCCAGTCAAATAGCCGTGTCAGGCTATTCTTTCGATTTTCTGGGCTGCCCTGAATTCTAGGAATTCCAGAATTCGTGGTCGAACAACCACTTTCCAACTAGCATAACTCCTAACTCAATGATCCGATGGTTGTTTGGTTTATTTCTGTGTATAGCCTACATGGCAAGGTACAACTAAAAACTTTAAAACACATAAAATAACCAACATTCTCAGATTAAATCATCTGACAAGGAGCCTTGTTAGACTTTTCTTGATTTCCAAGAACAATGAGTTAAATCTTATCATTTTATTCATCCAGATGTTATATAAACATAATTTGACCGCCCAGGTCACTTATTAACATTATAGCAGTCATTAATAAACAACAAAACATAATTTTTATAGAAAGATTAAAGATCAACAAACACAAATAAATTTTGTACCTCTTGAACAATCTTTGCATTTCTGCCATTGATTCTGATCTAGGCTTGCTATGACTGATACTTGGAGGAACTTATGACTGATATTAGGTGTATAATTCATGGGTTTAATGAATGGGAGTGCTTGCTATTTATAAGAGAGCTAGGGTTAGGGTTTTAAGGTCATTTGGACCAAAAATATCCAAACCATGATCATCACTCACCCGCAGCTGTTTTGGCCGACCCATGTGCTTCATTAATGCTCCATTAATGTTAGTTATCATCATGTTTGGTGAATCATCATCTCCCAAAATGGATGGACAAGATTTGGCCTACTATTTTGCTTAAAGGAAGAGAAATTCAATTTGATTTCTCTTGTTCTAAGTGGCTGAGATTTGAAGGACATTTTGGTCATTAATTAAGCTTAATTGATGCTTAGATTAATCATTCATAATGCTGGCAACTTGTTTGGTTGAAAACTAAATAATTATCTAAGTAATTTAATTAGTGTAAATCTTTATTTTGATTTAAATCTACTAATTAAATAGTTGACTTTTACTATTCATGGTTGATTTTTTTGTATTTATACCGTATAATTTTTGTATTATTTTGGTATAATTTTCGTATTCTATTCGTATAATTTTTGTATTATACGCGTATTTATGAATAGTAACATTTTTAGGTTTTTAGGGTTTAATCCTTAGGTTTTAAATCCTAGATTAGGTTTGACCCTAGATTAAGGATTAAATTTTAGGGTTTAATCTTTTTTAGGTTTTAACCAAACCCTAGTTTAGGTTTTTATCCTTTAAATTTATGGTTTAGAATTTAATAATTGTAACATAATGCAATTATTATTTATCATTAACTAAATAATTCTTATTATTTAAGGTTAACATATTCATCTACTAATAACAATTTAGTAAATTAATTTCCCTCATTTCTATTTAATTTATACCCGTTTGGCATAATAATATATTAAGCCATTATATAAATATATTACATTCATATGTAATATATTTTAAAATAATGAGTTTAATTAACTCCCTCATTTTTATTAAATAAAAATACCTACTTTAATTCACTATTTTATTTAAGTGAATTAATTATTTTATTTATGAAATTTAATTCATAATTAATCCATTGTCGTTCAAGGCTTATTATTCAAATTATCTTATTTCATAATATAATTTCAATTTTAAGCTCAATTAATTAATATTAATAAACTCTCTTTGTTTTCACAATTCATTTCATAATAAATTCAATTCTTCTAACTATTAAATTTTATTTTCAAATGTATATATTTTCACATTTAAAAAATATATATACATATTTAATCATCCACATAAATCACATACTTAAATCTTTATTATTCACATAACAGATAAATTGGGTTAATGATTTTTAACATCTTAACCATGTACGATAGCTCAAGGTATGCTTGAACAATCGTTCTATAGGTTTTTAAATTGACAACCTTTATCAGATCTTGTCATATTATTTTTAAAATATTTGGGATATTACACTTTGCACAGGAGAAATCGATAAAGATTTATTATATTAGTTATTAAATTATAAATAAATAAATAAGTGACTAAATTTTTTTTTTGTAATAAAATTGGTAGACCTAAAAATAATACTTTCTCAGTTCTAAATTATAAGATCAATATTGTTTTTTACAAAGTCAATTTCAAACATTTTCAAATCCAAAATTGAGGCGAATTTATTTAGTTTATGTCAATACAATTATGAATATTATAAACTATATAAAAAGTACTACTAGTAATCAGATTTATTATTTTTAAAAATTAAAAGAATCATATAAATTTTAAATTTAAAAAAGTATCAAATTAATTTTTAGAAAGTCAATAATAATCTTATAATTCGAAATAGATAGAGTAATTCTTTCTGGAAGTGATTTTTTCTATTGGAGGCATGAAAATTGAGCTACATCCCCGTGGTGTTAATTTTACTGATAGAACTATTAATCTACTATACAATTATACTTATTAAATGTGGTTTCGTGAACTTCGATTCATATAAATAGACCAATGTTGTTAATTTTACAAATAAAACTTAAAAAATTATAAAATTTTATTAGATAATATACTTAATAAAATTTGAATGGTATTACGAATTAAGGTAATATTTAAATATTAAAAATTTGAATAGTACTTGCACTAATTTATATAGAAAATAAAATAGTTGAACTTAAAATTAATATTTGTTATAGATTTGGACAATATTTATACTACTTTGAATAAGGAAGAAAAAAGTTGCACCAAAACTATGAAACCAAGTTTACGCTTTTAATTATACAAGCTCTGTAACTCCGTGCGAAGTACATGTATCATAGATAATAGTTTATTATATTTTTACATAAAAATATTTTATTAAAATTTGGAGAAGATAAATATAGTTACTAAATTATTAAATATAATATATATTTCAATAATAATTATTTAAATTATATATTATAGGTAATTTCGATCAATTGTTGAGCTAAATATTTGAACGAAGTGTGTTGAATACCTATATTTTATTAACTTATTAATAAAATATAAATAAAATGGAAAGACTAAAATGTCATTTTATTATTAAAACTTATAAAGTATTCTGGGTGTGTTTGGATAAGTTGTTTTTGGAATCTAGTTTGATTTGTAACTCTACGGAATTCGAATTTATTGATTTTCAAAACCAAAACAAATCAATTCAATTGTTTGGTTAAGTTATTGAATTCAAATTGTATTTCATTATAATTAAAATCTAGTATTTGGATCAGATATTGGACTCGTCACATGACAAAAACTTTAAATTGATGTGAATTTATTTAATTTTTGTTGATACAATTATTATAATTTTATAGTACATAACAAAAATTATTAATTTCAAAATTTATTTTATTTTAAACTTTTATGAGTCATACAAATTTTGAAATTTAATATGCGATTATTTGATCTCAAAAGTCAAATTATATATCTCGGAATGAATGCAATATATAATAGTAAGTAATGGACAATCAACCATAATGGTTTCCCAATCAGAGTCTAACCTGCAGCAAATTCTATTAAATTAAAATTCTTCTTCCATGCATTCATATGAGGTAATGCTCTTCCTATCAAAACAGTATGTACATACTATTTCCATTTAAAAATACAAAGAAATAAACTCTTATTCAAGACAGTTTATCTTTAAACTTTTCATTTGGAATTTAAAATTGATTAAAGAATAGAGTTACATAAAACATTGTAATCAGAATTTGGGATGAACAAAATAAACTTTCTGTTAATTTACTAAAATTACATCTTTAGCAAAAAGTTAAAAGACCAACCTAATGATTCTGAAAAAAAATCTAATGATTCTTCCCCAATTCATCATCATTTCTCTTCGCCAATTGTACATGCTTTGGGTTAATCCTTGTCTTCTCGTTGTCTACAAAACTAATTAAAATAAATAAATAGTCTTTGTCAAAAAGGGAGATTACCTAATGTGGTTATCGAGTTTTAACCATTAGACCATTAAACTTCAAAAAATTATAATTGACAAACTGAATTGTTTAAAAACTATTAATTACCTCATTATATTAACAGACGTTAAAAATTGTCTGTGGCATTGAGAAAAAGAAACAAAAAAAGAAAACAAAAAATCATTATTTTCTTACGTGGCAATGTAAAAAAAAAATCATTAATTATAGAAAAAAATTATTAAAATAATAATAAAATTAAAATAAATATTATAATTCATTTTAAAAATAATTATAATAGTATAATTATAAAATAATTCTTTTTAAAATTATATAATTCAAAATAATATTTTCCATTCTCCCTCTATTTTAAAATATAATTATAAAAATATTTAATTTTAAAATAATATATTTATAATTTCATGTATGAATTTATTTATTATAAAATAAATAAATAAATATGAATAATAAATTTTTCAAAAAGATATTTAATATAATATATCATTCTTATAATCTCATGTCTTCCATAATTATAATTTGACAGAATTTTTCGCAGCTGAAGACAAATAATTATAATATTTTAAAATTAAACACATTAGTACAGTATTAATTCACATACTACAACATTAAAGAATGCAGCAAGCGCCGGACCATCGAAGGCTTTCGTCAGGAAAAACAACTCACCGACCCATCTTTTATCTCCGCAGCCTTCTCTGAGGGAAAGTCTCAGCTGCTTATAGCTACAGATGCGACTTTGAACCTTATCTGAAATGCAAGTTTTAGAGAGAGAAAGAGGTTAAAGATGAGACAAAAAAAATCATACTCAGATAAATCAAAGACTCACCATAGCTACAATTAGTTTACTAAACTTGATTTCTGTAACCAAGTATATGAATACAAAGAAGTAGAAGAGAGAAAGCTATGGAGAATTTACCCGCGGCAATTGGAACGGAATCGATGGACAGATTCAGACAACGAGAGAGAAAGGAAAATGAAAAAAATTATAAAAAAGCCATAAAAAAAAGATATTATTAACACCAACACAACTTGACCTTCTTGTTGGAAATATTCGACCCATATATACTCATTTGAAATCACATCTTGTTGTCAATTTTACCTATCTTGTTTCTAGATCTCATAACTCATACATCCGAAGTCGGATTGAGCTCAAATTTGGACAGCGGCTCACTAGGTTCATAAACTAACAAACCCTAGAAAGCCTTAACTTTTTAAATAAGTTTACAAGCCAAAACAGTGGTCAAAATGTCTTACTTGTAGCGCACCCGAGATCCCACATTCCCTTAATTAAGTCCAATTATATCTAGATAAGATAATCATTAACTTTAAACCACATTATGACGCCGGCGACGGGATAGCGATTATCCTACGGGCTAAGTTAATACAAATCTACAGGTAAAGGTAGAAGAGATTCACCAAAAGAAATAAGAGGAGAAATTCTCAACTCTAATTCTCAGAAAAGTTTTATCAACATATTCAACAACTACTTTCTATACCCACAAGCCAGGTATATATAGCTAGGTAAAACTTGGGCACAAAGAAAGAAAATATCAGAAAAGAAAATATTAAAAAGGAAAATACTAGAAAGGTGGCTAACAAATTCTGACAAATATTTCTCTCTCCTACCACGTAGCTGGTCCCCAATATCTGTCACTACCTTTCTTTAGTAACCAACTCACGTGCACTTACCATATGACACCTAATAATTAATAGCTAGATTATATGCCCAATAATAATAAAGGAAATAAAATAAAAGGAAATAAAAACTATCAAAAATAAAGGACTGAAGTCGTCTGAACTGAAGCCGTCCCTGAAGAGCATTATTGATCCCGACCTCAAGGTCCCCGAAGAGTATTATCGGTCCCGACCTCAAGGTCCCCCGAAGAGTATTATCGATCCGAGATTAAGGTTCGATTAAGGTTAATAGGCCGATCCCATCTTACTTGCCCGAGGGCATCGACGCCTTTTAACTTTGTCCCGATCCGCTTTCTCCAGGTACTGTAGAGCCATTAATGTGCTAGCTGACAGATCGGTTTCGTCAAAGCAGGGGCTTATATGTTTGACATTGAAGACATCCGAGGTCCATAAATGGCTCGGTATGCGCATATGGTAGGCATTATCATTGATCTTCTGTAGGATCTCACACGGGCCGATCTTTCGATCCTTAAGCTTATTGTACTCTCCAACAGGAAACCGTTCTCGGGTCAGAACAGTCCAAACAAAATCACCAACTTCGAAAAGTACTTGCGTCGGCATTGGTCGATTTGATCCTTGTAGGTGGCATTATGCTCGATGATAGATAGACGGACTTGATCATGAATAGTCCGAAGGTGTTCGGCCATCTCGTCTACCTTTGGATGCACTTGTCTGATCCTGGGAATAGGGAACAAATCCAGAACTCCTGATGGATTTTGACCATAAACAATCTCAAAAGGACTCATCCCTGTAGTTCTGTTCTTAGACCTGTTGTAAGCAAACTCGGCTTGAGCTAAAGCAAGATCCCACTGCTTCGGCTTTGTTTCAACTAGACATCGCAACATATTGCCTAGACTTCGGTTCACCACCTCGGTCTGACCATCGGTCTGAGGATGATAAGCACTACTGAAGTTTAACTTGGTTCCGAACTTTCCCCATAAACTCCTCCAGAAGTTACTGACAAATTTGGTATCCCGATCAGAGGTGATTGACTTTGGAATTCCATGCAGTCAGACGATTTCCCGAAAATAAAGATTGACAATTCGGTCAACATCCATGGTCTTTCGACACGCAATAAAGTGAGCCATCTTCGAGAATCGATCTACTATGACGAAGATAAAATCAACTGACCGCTGAGTTCGAGGTAATCCCAACACAAAATCCATACTCACATCTATCCATGGAGCTTCTGGTACGGGTAAGGGAGTATATAGACCTGCGTTAGTGAGCGCCCCCTTTGACTGCTGACAGACATAACATCTTTCAACATGTCGAGCCACATCTCCTGACAGCTTCGGCCAATAGTAGTTAGCCGAGACTAGGGCTAGTGTTTTATCTCTCCCAAAGTGACCCTCATGGTGAAGTTCACTAATGATCTGTTATCTGAGCGAGCAATCCGGCACACAAAGTTGAAACCCCTTAAACATATAACCATTGTACAGGACGAAGTCATATCGTTGGCCTTCAGTCACTTCCCGAACTATCTTCCCGAAGGAAGGATCTTTTGTATACATATCAGGGAAGACTTCAAACCCAGTGATTGTATTGCTCATGGTATTAAGAAGTACTATGCGTCGACCGAGAGCATCAGCAACACGGTTTAGACTTCCTGCTTGATGCCGAAGTGTAAAGGTGAATTTCTGTAAGTATGTCACCCATTTGGCATGCCTTCGGCTTAGCTTATGTTGACCATTGATATACTTCAAAGCTTCATGGTTGGTAAAGAGAATAAACTCCCACTGTATCAGGTAATGACGCCAATGTTTCAAAGACTGAACTAGGGCGTAGAACTCCAGATCATATGTAGAGTAATTCTTCTTCGATCCTGACAACTTCTCACTGAAGAATGCCACTGGCCGACCCGCCTGACTCAATACTCCACCGATGCCGATCCCTGATGCATCACAGTTCACTTCGAATACTTTATCAAAATTAGGGAGTGCTAACACCGGTGCTTCGGTCATCTTCTGCTTCACTAGCTAAAAACTGATTTCGGCTTCTTCTGACCATTGAAATTCCCTACCCTTAAGGCACTCTGTGATACGTGCAATTAAGGTTCTGAAGTCCCTGATGAACCGTCGGTAAAAGGAAGCCAGACCATGGAAGCTCCTGACATCATGTATATTCTTTGGAGTTGGCCATTCCTGAATGGCATCTACCTTCGATTGATCAACATGCATGCCTTGAGTCGATACAACAAAGCCAAGGAAAGTTACTGATGTAGTGAAGTATGAACTCTTCTTCTGGTTAAGGAACAAACGCTCTTTTCTCAAAACTTCAAAAACTGCTCGGAGGTGTTCATGGTGGGTTTCTCGGCTCGGACTATAGATCAGAATGTCATCAAAATACATAACTACAAATTTTCCCATGAAAGGTCGTAGTACTTGATGCATGAATCTCATAAAGGTACTGGGAGCATTAGAAAGACCGAAGGGCGTGACCATTCATTCAAATAGACCATGTTGAGTCTTAAATGCCGTCTTCCACTCATCTCCTGGTCTGACCCTGATCTGATGGTAGCCACTCTTGAGGTCGATCTTGGAGAAGACCTTGGCTCCTGATAACTGATCCAACATGTCGTCTAGACAGGGGATTGGAAATCGATACTTCACAGTAATCTTGTTGATGGCTCGGCTGTCTATACACATCCTCCACGAACCATCCTTCTGCAGTACTAACAAAGCTGACACTGTACACGGGTTCATACTTTCACGAATGTAGCCTCTTTCCAGCAACTCGACCACATGGCTTTGCAGTTCTTCGGACTCCTTGGGGCTGAGTCTGTAAGCCGATCTGTTTGGCAGACTTGATCCTGGGATAAGATCGATCTGATGCTGGATGTCTCTCATCGGCGGTAGCCCCGATGGAAGCTCTTCTGGCATAAGGTCAGCATATTTGGTTAACAACTCCTGAACGTCGGCTGACACTTCGGTGTTGTTATCTGCTAAACTATTTTCACAAGGAAGTAAAGCGTTCACTACTCCTTGTCCGACCTCATGTAAGAACCTTTTCATGGATAACAAGTTGGGATGATTACCTGACCGACCCGAACTCCCTTATTCCCGACGAGGGGCTAACACAATCTTCTTTCCTTTGATGCTAAGGGAGTAAGTGTTTTTTCGACCATCATGAATGACACTTCGGTCGTATTGCCACGGTCGGCCTAACAGTATATGACATGCATCCATGGATACCACATCACACCAAGCATTGTCAAAGTACTTTTTGCCAATTGAAAATGAGTCTAAGCACTTCTTATCTACAGTTACCTCATTCCCCTTGTTGAGCCATGAAAGCTTGTATGGCTTGGGGTGTTGATCCGTCTTCAGGCTTAATTTATGAACAGCCTCTTCAGACACCACATTTTCGTAGCTTCCACTGTCAATGATCATCTTACAGACCTTGTCGGCTATGGTGCAAGTAGTGTGGAAGATATTGCTTCTCAACCAATCATCATTGGTATCACCCTTAGGGGTCAGTAAACTCTTTCTGATGACTAGGGTTTCTCGACCATCACCGTACAACACGTCATCCTCTTCACAGTCATCATAGATAGGCTCGCCGAACTCCTCGGCTTCCTCTACCTCTTCCCCGATTAGAAGATTTTTGCCTTTCTGGTTAGCAGGTTTTCTGCACTCGGTTGCTCGATGTCCTGGTTCTCCACATCTGAAGCACTTAATAGTAGATCCAACATTACCCTGTGGTTGGGTTGGTGCCGAACGTGTTTGTTGAGGTGGTGGGGTCGGTCTACTACTGGGGATGCCTCTGGGCATCGGCCTTTTGTTCTACTGTTGCTCGACCTCACGTGCTCACTGGTAGGCTTCGGACACAGTCCATATTGAATGGAGGCTAAGCACATCTTGCAGAGATTGCTTCAAACCACCTAAATACCTTGCCACTAACTGTTCCTCTGTTTCAGATAGGTCATTACGAGTGATTAATTGGTAGAACTCCTCAGTGTATTCGTCAATTGACCTGACTCCTTGCCTTAATAGGTGCAAGCGCTTGTACAAGGATTGAGTATAGCCGAAGGGAAGGAAGTGAGACTGCATCTTCTCCCACTCAGTTATCTTGGATCTTCCCTGTCTTACTCTCGATTTCTTCAACTGTTCCCACCAAGCAGATGCTCTTCCCTTCAATTTTATTGCAACTAGTTTCACCTTTATAGCATCTGGAACCTCCTTATACTCGAAGATTCTTTCTACTTCATTCATCCAATCAATGAACCCTTCTGCTTGAAGTGTACCAGAGAACTCCGGTAGCTCCACTTTGAAACCCAAATCCCTACGATAATCGTCTTGACCTCTTCGTTCCCAGAACTGGTTCCGGTTATGATAAGGATTATCAAAAATGGAATCAGCATCAGTATCATCTACCTCAAACATAGGGTGTTGGACTTCCTCATCCGGAAACTGTCCATGACGACCTTGATAGTGGCGATTAAGGTGTGGAGCCTCCTCAGTCAGAACCCGCTCTCGACGACCTTGATCTCGCGTCGTTAGACGCTGGGTTAACTCTGCAACTTGTCTCTGTAAATCCTCAATCATCACTTCCTGAACGTTGCGATCACGGTGGGGAAATTCCTCAGTCGGAACTTGTCCACGTCGACCACGACCACGACTACCAGCCATTGAAACCGGTGAGTATTAACTACCAGGTGAATGATGAGCTCTGATACCAACTGACGCCGGCGGCGGGATAACGATTATCCTGCGGGCTAAGTTAAAACAAATCTACAGGTAAAAGTACAAGAGATTCACCAAAAGAAATAAGAGGAGAAATTCTCAACTCTAATTCGCAGAAAAGTTTTATCAACATATTCAACAACTACTTTCTATACCCACAAGCCAGGTATATATATCTAGGTAAAACTTGGGCACAAAGAAAGAAAATATCAGAAAAGAAAATATTAAAAAGAAAAATACAAGAAAGGTGGCTAACAGATTCTAACAAATATTTCTCTCTCCTGCCACGTAGCTGGTCCCCAATATCTGTCACTACCTTTCTTTAGTAACCAACTCACGTGCACTTACCATATGACACCTAATAATTAATAGCTAGATTATATGCCCAATAATAATAAAGGAAATAAAATAAAAAGAAATAAAAACTATCAAAAATAAAGGACTGAAGTCGTTTGAACTGAAGCCGTCCCCGAAGAGCATTATTGATCCCGACCTCAAGGTCCCCGAAGAGTATTATCGGTCCCGACCTCAAGGTCCCCCAAAGAGGATTATCGATCCGAGATTAAGGTTCGATTAAGGTTAATAGGCCGATCCCATCTTACTTGCCCGAGGGCATCAACGCCTTTTAACTTTATCCCGATCCGCTTTCTCCAAGTACTGTAGAGCCATTAATGTGCTAGCTGACAGATCGGCATGATTAAGCTAAGCATGATCAAGCTCAGATGCTCCTACATCACATTAACTGAAATCTCGTGCGTTAAAACTTAACCTTTAATCTTTGAAACCATTCAATTGACCATAATGCGATCCATGAAATTTGTTTATTTATCTTACATGCATAATCGGCCTCAGGATCATGACCTTCAACTTTTATTCATTAGAACTTAGGTCAAACGTTTATAAATTGTTACCTAGTCTATTACAATCTCAAAATCATATCTGTTATGATCTATATGACATAACCTGTGAAATATAATTACCATTTATCTTTGTCATACATTATCCTGTTTACCTCATACATTTTCATACATAGTCCTGTTTACATACATCTGTACCATACATATGAGTTTATTACATATAAAACTCGACTAACAACATTACATTAATCTTACATCGTTACAACCTTTTCTTGAATAATAATATTACATACATACCACACAATCCCAACGGATTCACAAACTTTGTTACTTATACATAATTCAATTATATTTAACAGGTTTGCTTCACGCTTATCTATTCCATCATCAATCTTTTACCTTTAACTTAACCGGAATCCTTCGGCCTTCTCGTACATTACCTGAAATGTTAGTTCATTGCAAGAGTGAGCACAAGACTCAGCAAGTCAATCAGATAACACCTTTCATGCTTGCAATTTATATTCATGCGTCATGCATCTTTTAATTTACTATGCTATGCATAAATGCCACGTATTTCATCTAACAGTTAAAACACATAGTTTTACGGAGTGCACATTTTAATTCTATTGCTATCACACTGTTCACGTAGAACATCTGTTACATTTAAGTCTGAAAAACTTGTTTGGTATGCCTTATATACTTAATCTTTATTTCCTTGCTTGACTATTATATCCTTCCTTGCATCGGGTTGCTAGTCCGAACTTTATCTGTAAACATTGAATCTATATACATCATTATAAGATCATAAATCTTATATATTTATTAAACTTAAACCAAAATTTCTTAACCATTAATCTCGTTCCCGACCTTTACATAACCCATAACATAATTTGGCTTAGCTTTAGGCATGATATATTATGCCATTCATCATCCCATTATACTTTATCACTACTAGAAAATTGACCTATAGCGACGGTCGCCGATCGTCGCTATAGGCCAAAAGACTGTAGCTAAATGTATTAGCAACGGTCGGCCAACCGTCGCCATAGCAGCCATCGCTAAATCCTACAGCGATAGTCCTACACATCTATACCGACGGTCTGGCCGTCGCTAAAAAGCGGAGCAAAAACGCTCTCACGTATCAATAGCGATGGTCGGAGACTGTCGCTATAGAACCTTTAAATATTAAAAAAAAATATGACAAACGCCTATAGCGACCGTCGGCGACCGTCGCTATAGGCCTACTAAATATTAAAAAAAATATTATTAATAAAAATATTATTCAACACATAATACAATATCCTGTAACAATCATAAATAAATTTATATCATTTAAAATTATTTACATCATAATTGTAAATTAGTATTACCATCCACAAAAACCAACTAATATGCTCAAACTGATACAAAGTAACATGGATGTCCTTGTTTGACCAATCCACAACAAAATAATATAGGCACTTACTCATATTTAGAAACATTTTAAAAAAATACATCTACAACCAACTTAAGCAAGTTCAATACTCGATGTTCATTTAAAGCTTTAGCAACTTCATCAAGCTTCTTCTTAGCATCATTTTCCTTCTCTTTAGCTTCTATATACTCAGCCTTCTTCATATCATACGTTAGCCATCGTAATTTCTTTTTCATAGAATCTACCTATAAATAATAGGAAAAGTCATACAATATTGCCTTTGGTGAGATCAATAATAGTTAATAAATTTGAAAGGCAAACCTTCGCTAAAAGTTCTTCCCTCTGACGAACACTCCCAACATCTCTTTCTTGTTCAGCATTAAGTGACTTCAGCTGATGCAAAGTAACACTACTAGAAACTTACACAACAGATTATATCTCATAACTAATCCAAGCATGCATACTAAAAACTAATATTACAAAGAATTGGATAAAAATAGATAAAAATCTATTTATATCTTACAAACAGGAGCAATGCTAAAGCACAAGCTATTAATACCAAGGCATAAGACCAAGACCGACCTTGAGCTGCTATCTCCTGAAATATTTACATTGTCGAGAGGCACTTCCACAAGTAAATAAAATAATTAGCTATTAATTAAGATATGGTCTTTAAAGACTAGTATAATAGATATAAAATAGAATACATTTTGTATTCATATATTCTTTTTTATTTTATTTTAAACATCAGGAAACTTCATTAATTACTAAATTGACAATACCAATTCAAAACCATAAATTTGATATAATAGTACCAAAGGAGGTGAACAAGCTATTACTAATCAAGATATAATAGTGTGACACCCCCAAATCTTGGCCCACACAGCCCAAACTTGAGTTGTCAAAAGACTACAACAAAATTATTACAAGGTAGTACAACGTTTAACAATACAGTGTATAATAATACACAAATAAGTCTTCACCACCAAGGCTTCTTGACTCAAGTGGTAAAACAACTACTCAAAGGCTCTTGAGTCCAAGAGGTCGGGGGATCCATTCCTGCCAAAGGCAGGAATGTTAAGATTTCAGCTGAACTTAGCAAAAAAAAAAAAAAAAAAAAAAAAAAAAAAATAGGTCTTCACTATTATTGCCACACTATTTTACAACACGTGAAGACTACGATAGCTATCCCTCGGACTCTAACTCCATCCCCCGGTTAGACCCAACTACGTTCTCATCTCCTGTTGAAAAATAATGGAACAAAAAGAAAGGGTGAGCTCAAATAGTCCAGTAAAAAATATCATGACTAAGATAATGACGAATAAATTATCATTAGCATTCAACAGTTGAGTTCTTGATAGAATACAATAGACTATAAGGTTTATATCAAAAACTATAGTTAAATTCTTGAACAACGTTCAGAACAATAATAGCAGTGGAATGAGAAATCTATTAGAAGAATAACGCAAACTATAATGTCCACTCACTTCTCTTTTTAGGAAAAACATCATTAACTTTTATCATTTGAAATACAATTAGTCATGATAATACAAATTCACAGTTCCTGGTCATAATCATGCAAATCAACAGTTCATCTTTGCACTACGGGCCAAAGATATTCAATATAACACCAACGGTTATGATTATACCAGTATTCAGCCTTTGGTCATAATCATACCAAACAACAGTTCATCTTTGCACTACGAACCAGAGATATTCAATATAACATCAACAGTCATGATTATACCAATATTCAGCCTTTGGTCATAATCATACCAAACAACAGTTCATCTTTGCACTACGGGCCAAAGAGAACTTTCACCACGTGTCATAAAAGACACCGAACAGATGTATCGTCTTTAACCTATTATATCGCCTTTAACCTATCATATGTTCAACAATTATATCGCATCTGTGCCCCCCGCCACAGATATTCACAACAGCTTGATTCTTGATGATTAGTACAAATAATAGTGATACAAATGATGAACAGAAGAAACAGGATAAACAATAAATATCGGAAGTTTACTTTGTGCATATTCAAATAATGTCCAAATTGTCAACATAATGTGGAGTGAAATTCAAAAATGATATTCAAGATCCACAATTCAGAATAACGATTACAGTTCAATAAAAATGTTTAGAAAAATAGGAAGGTTCAATTGAAATAATATTAGATGAAGCACAAACTGTTAAGGATCATATAATCATTTCAGGAAACTTTACCAAATGGTACTTACCATAGTAAGTTAAGAGTATAAAAGAAATAATATCTCTTACTATAGTAAGCTTGAATAATGGAAGATGAAAAAGATGGTATCCCTTATGAGTATAAAGGAAAATAATATCACTTACGAATATGAAAGAAAATGATATTACAAACGAATATGGAATAAAAGTGTCATGTGATAATTCTTGTAGACAAATTATTTCCACAAGAGACAAATAAGAAATAAATACAAAGGGTTATTCACCAACAGGCGGTAATCCGCGCAGTAAGGTTATTTCCACAATTTAATAAAATTTGAATAAGAAAAGTTATTCACCAAACAGGCTATAATCCGCGCAATAAGGTTATGCTCAGAGATTAATAAAGAATGAATACGAAAGGTTATTCACCAACATGTAGTAATCTGTGCCGTAAGGTTATTCCCACAATTTAATACATAGAAATAAATGACACATCTTATGAGTAAGAAAGAAATGATATTATTTTCGAGAATCAAAGAAGGATAATCTCTTTCAAGTAAGAAAATAATACCATTTATGATGATGAAAATAATGATACCCCTTACCGTAATAAGTTTTAATAATAGAAGATGAAAGAATATAATATACCCTACCTTATCACGTGACTGGATATTGATAAAAATGAGGTTGATCAACCTTTATACTTATAATATAATTAGTAATTACCACATATAAATTTCAAAGTGTATGATAACTCGTATAATATGAACTATCAAAATTATATATATTTAACATAATTTTTGTAGTATAATATAACAACTTTAAAATAATTTTTCAAATAATATTTCAAAATAAATCTTCCAAACAAAGCTTTTAAAAATGAATCTTCTCAAGGAAAAATCTTCTAAAGGAAGATTTGTGAATACCGTGAAAAATAAGAATTTATGAAATTACTACACTTTAATAAAACACTTATTTGAAAAATTCATGCACTCCTTTTGGCTTTCAAACACAAGATAACCTTACTATTTTCAGAGAAAACTCATAAAATTCTTATAGAAAATTTTTATGTTTTAGGTGTGATTTTTCTATTCAGCTGAGCAAGCTATTTATAGGAGAAAAGAGGATACTATGCATGTTTGGTGAACTGCTGATGTGCTGCACGCCAGCCTTTAATTTCAATTATGGCAGCGCAGTAGGCTGCCTAATTCCACAAAAAAAAAAAAAAAAAACTAGGCAAAATCACATTCTCAATTCACATGTGGCCCCCACCGAGGGTCCACAATTACTATTCCAACATATAAAATAAAATAATGCTACAATTATAATTTAACAATAATGTAATAAACACGTTACAGATTATTATTAATTTAATAATATAAATTACTGTGTATTTGCTACTGTGACAATTATTTGGTTCAATAATTTTAAAATACAGTGCACCAACAATTATTGACTCAATGATATGAAATACAGTGTAATGGCAATTATTGAATCAATAATGCAAAATACTGTGTAACAACAATTATTGAATTGATAACATAAAATATTATGCAGTGACAATTATTGGTGAAATGATGTGCAACAGTTACGGTGTCACTTATCAGATCAATAATGCAAATACTGTGTAATAACCAATTTATCAGTTCAATAATATAAACGCCGCACAATACCTTGTGGTACTGTGTAATGCCATGTGCTACTATGTATTATTGTGTGTTACTGTAGAACATCGCGTGCTACAGTAAAATATCTTAAATTATCGTATGCTACTATTCTTTTATCACCGATATTTTAACAGTTTAAAAGTGATAACACCATTGACTATTTTTATTTAAAAAGGTTACTTTTGTCGTTTTCTATATCCGACAAATATTCCATTATGGGGTCCACTAATGGTTAGTTATTTTGGCGCCGTCGTACGACCCGAATATTCCCCGACCAAATGAATATTCCCCAACAAAACAAATATTGTCCGACATAATAAAATTTGCACATAACATCCTTAACTTTTAACTTTGCCAAGTTAACCACTTACTGTTTCAGAAAAATATATATGAAGAAAAATTAAACTTTGTATTTCATAAAATTCGGGGTCTTACAACCTCCCCTCCTTATGAAATTTTTTCCCCGAAATTGACGTATCTGACATTTCGAAGAGGTAAGAATACTTAGATTTCATCTCAGATTCTAGCTCCCAGGTCATTTCCTCAGTATCTTGGTTCCTCCATAAAACCTTAACTTGAGGTATAACCTTTGAGCGTAGGATCTGCTCCTTCTTATCTAAGATTTTGACAAGTACCTCATCGTAAGTTAAATCCTCTGCTATAACGTCCGGTTCTAACTCAATGACGTGGTTTGGATCCTTCACATATTTACATAACATAAATATGTGAAAAACGTTATGCATACGAGATATACTTGGTGGTAGGGCTAGTCTGCAGGCTACGGTTCCTACTCGATCGAGGATTTCAAATGGGCCAATAAATTGAGGGTTGAGCTTTCCTCTCTTTTCGAATCTCATAACTCCTTTCTATGGAGAAACACACATGAATACATGATCTCCAACGTTGAAACTCTCATCTCTCCGACGAATGTCAGCGTAACTCTTTTGTCATTCTTGTGCGGTCTATATTCATTGTCGGATCATTTGGATCTTTTCTGTTGTCAAGCGTATCAACTCAGGTCCCAACAGTTTGGCTTTTCCTACCTCATTCCAACATACTGGAGAGCGACACTTGCATCCATATAAAGCCTCGAATGGAGCCATGCCTATACTTGATTGGTAACTGTTGTTGTAGGAAAATTCAACCAATAGCATGTACTTATCCCAACTTCCTTTGAAGTCTAGTACGCAAAGTCTCAAAAGATCTTCGAGGGTTTGGATAGTCCTTTCCGATTGTCCGTTCGTTTGAGGATGATATGCAGAACTAAAACGTAGTTCAGTGTCCATAGCCTTTTGTAGACTGATCCAAAAGCATGAAGTGAATCTAGGATCTCGTTCAGAAACTATGAAAACTGGCATGCCATGCAATCTCACAATCTCATTTATGTATATACCGACAAGACTCTCAAGTGAAAAGTTTTCTCATATAGGCAAGAAATGAGCGGATTTGGTCAATCTATATACGATCACCCAAATTGCATTTAAGCCTTGAGAAACTTTGAGAAGGCCCATCACGAAGTCCATATTGATGTGTTCCCACTTCCATTGGGAAACCTCAAGTGGTTGTAATGGATCCTTAGGTACTTGATGTTATGCCCTGACACGTTGACAAGTTAGGCACCTTTAGATAAACTCTGCAATCTCCCTTTTCATATTGTTCCATCAAAATGTATGTTGAAGATCTCGATACATCTTGGTACCTCCTGGGTGGATTGCAAACAGCCTGTTGTGTGCCTCCATCATGATTTTATGCTTTAATTCAGGATCGTTAGGAACACAGAGTCGAGAGTTAACTCGAAGTATTCATTTCTCGTCAATTCTTGCCCCAGGAATAGCACTTTCTTGTACTTTCTTCATCATATTCATCAACTCCGGATTAGTAGCTTGGGCAGCTTTAATTTTATCGATTAAAGCTGGTTCTACTCGTACATGCGCAATCTTCAAGTGGGTCATCGGTGTTTTTAGCTCTATTTCCATCTTTTGCAATTCGTACAAAATACGCTTTTGTGTTGTCAGTAGTGCACTTGTACTCACATAAGATCTTCTGCTCAAAGCGTCAGCTACAACGATCGCCTTTCCCAGGTGATACTGGATTGTGTGGTCGTAATCCTTCAACAGCTCAAGCAAACGTCGTTGTCGCATGTTGAGTTCCTTCTAAGTGAAGAAATACTTGAGGCTTTTATGATCCTTATAGATATCCACTTTTTTTTTTCCGTACAAGTAGTGTCTCTAGATCTTCAACGGGAAAACGACTGTTGCCATCTCTAGATCATGAGTAGGATAATTTTTCTCATAATCTTTTAGTTGTCTAGAGGCATAGGCTATAACATTTCCACGTTGCATAAGAACGCAACCTAGACCTTTTCCTAAAGCATCGCTGTAGATAACAAATTCTCCCGATCCTGATGGTATGGTCAGAACATAAGCTGAAACAAGTCTCCTCTTGAGTTCTTGAAAACATTTATCGCATTCCTCGCTCCATACGAATTTTGTACTTTTTTGAGTTAGCTGAGTTAATGGAGTGGAGATTCGAGAAAATCCTTCTACGAATCTCCGATAATAACCAGCTAAGCCCAGAAAACTTCGGACTTCGGTTACTGTCTTGGGTTGTTCCCAATTTAGTATTGCTTCAATCTTCGTAGGATCGACTGATATTCCCTGACTAGAAATCACATGCCCAAGAAACGTGACTTCCTCAAGCCAGAACTCACATTTCTTCAACTTGGCATATAATTTGTTCTCACGGAGCTTTTGGAGTATCAATCTTAGGTGTTGTTCATGATCCTCACGACTCTTGGAGTATATGAGGATGTCATCAATAAAGACAACCACAAAATGATCCAAATATTCCTTGAATATTCGATTCATCATTAATATTCGGTTCATCATGTCCATGAAAGCTGCAGGAGCATTGGTTAGTCCAAAAGGCATGACTAAGAACTCATAAAACCCATAACGAGTTCTGAAAGCAGTCTTTGGAATGTCCTCAGCTTTAACCTTTAACTGATGATATCTAGAACAGAGATCAATCTTTGAGAAATGTTGAGCACCTTGTAATTGATTAAACATGTCATCGATCGGAGGTAACGGGTACCTATTTTTTATGGTGACATGGTTCAATTCTCGGTAGTCAATGCACAATCTCATACTCCCGTCTTTCTTCTTCACAAATAGAACAGGAGAACCCCAAGGTGATGCACTCGGGTGAATGAAACCGGTATCCAACAATTCCTGTAGTTGGACTTTTAACTCTTGAAGTTCAATGGGAGCCATTCAGTATCGAGCTTTGGAAATAGGCTTAATACCGGGTTCAAGGTCAATACAAAATTCAATTTCACGGTTTGGGGTAAGCCAGGAAGTTCCTCAGAAAAAAGTCAAGAAACTCATTAACAATGGGAATATCATTCAAGTTTGACATGTTTTTGTTCAAATCAGTGACATGAGCTAAAAAAGCTTGACATCCATTTTTCAATAAACGAATGGCTTTATGGCTAGAAATAATAGTTATAGATTTCAATGGTTTAGTTGCTTGAATTTGCATGACAGGTTGATTAGGAATATGAAAATTAATAACCTTATGAAAATAATCAATTTTAGCATAATGGGTAGTCAACCAATCAATTCCTAAAATCACATTAAATTCATGCATCTCCAGAGAAATAAGGTCAACAAGTAATGTAAGGTTGTTGATTTGAACTAGGCAATATTTATAGACAGTAAATGTAATGGTTATTTCTCCCAATGAGGTTTCAACTGATAAGACTAGGTTTAAGTTTTCAATAGTCAAATTTAAACGTTGAGTACATATAGGTGAGATAAAAGAATGGATAGAGCAAGTATCTAACAGGGCATAAACTTCACAAGAATTTATCAATAGCTTATACTCACCTTATTCGGTTTCTTGACTGTTATCATCAAATCGAATCCCGAATACTTCATTCGAATCTTCACGTATTTCAACCATGGGAATACCACTGATTAATTTTCTAGCAAACTGTTTCTCGGGTTCATCAACTTCATCAGTAGTAATGTACCAATGATTTTCATTAAAACAGTATTTTCGATAGACTGCAGTTTCCACAATAGTGATTAACTTAAACTGGATTCCTCTAAATTGTAACGCCTAAAAGTATAGAAACATAATTTTTAAATAATCTTGAAAATCATAGCTAGAACACCATAAATCCCAATGACTGATATGAAAAGTCCATATATTATGATCTTTTACTATAGAGCATAACCAGGTGATATGACTCTCTCAATTAGTGAGCAGATTAAAGGCAATGATTTCTGCAAGTTCATTACATCCTTTAATTGCTTCTAAGAACAAATCTGGAACGACTGTAGTATAGCTTTCACCTTCATCATTCCTGGATAGAACACGAATAAATTTTGCCTTAGGCAAAAGATTCAACTCTGAGTTTGTAGAAGAATTGTTTGTGGCCTCTTGATTTTCAGCTACATTGGCTTCAAGTATTCTATAGTTAACTTCCTGATTTTCAGATGCCATACTTAACTGTGGTCACAAAATAATTGTTAGTTCAAACAAACTGACTCATCACTTCATGTCCCTACATTCAAATCGACTTATTAGATAATAAAATCTAATTTAGGTGGGACACACCAGTGATTGATTCTATTCGTCTCTCCCCTCCTAGTTCTAACCCCAGATCTCCATTAAAGACCATATCCCTAAGCTCTGATGCCAACTATGACTCCCCCAAATCTGGGCCCGCACAGTCCAAACTTGAGTTGTCAAAAGACTACAACAAAATTATTACAAGGTAGTATAACGTTTAACAATACAGTATATAATAATACACAAATAAGTCTTCACTATTATTGCCACACTATTTTACAACACGTGAAGACCACGATAGCTATCCCTCGGACTCTCACTCCATCCCCCGGCTAGACCCAGCTACGTTCTCATCTGCAGTTGAAAAATAATGGAACAAAAAGAAAGGGTGAGCTCAAATAGCCCAGTAAAAAATATCATGACTAAGATAATGACGAATAAATTATCATTAACCTTTAACAGTTGAGTTCTTGATAGAATATAACAGACTACAAGGTTTATATCAAAAACTGTAGTTAAATTCTTAAACAACGTTTAGATCAATAATAACAGCGGAATGATCAATCTATTAGAACAATAATGCAGACTATAATGTCCACCCGCTTCTCTTTTTAGGAAAAACATCATCAACTTTTATCATCTGAAATACCATTAGTCATGATAATACAAATTCACAATTCCTGGTTATAATCATGCAAATCAATAGTTCATCTTTGCAAAACGGGCCAAAGATATTCAATATAACACCAATGGTCATGATTATACCAGTATTCAGCCTTTGGTCATAATCATATCAAACAATAGTTCATCTTTACACAACAGGCCAAAGATATTCAATACAACATCAACGGTCATGATTATACCAATATTCAGCCTTTGTTCGTAATCATACCAAACAACAGTTCATCTTTACACTACGGGCCAAAGAGAACTTTCACCACGTGTCATAAAAGACACCGAACAGATGTATCACCTTTAACCTATTATATCACCTTTAACCTATCGTATGTTCAATAATTATATCGCATATGTGCCCCCGGCCACAGATATTCACAACAGCTTGATTTTTGATGATTAGTACAAATAACAGTGATACAAATGATGAACAGAAGAAACAAGATAAATAATAAGTATCGAAAGTTTGCTTTGTGCAGATTCAAATAATGTCCAAATTGTCAACATGATGTGGAGTGAAATTCAAAAATGATATTCAAGATCCATAGTTCAGAATAACAATTACAGTTCAATATAAATGTTTAGAAAAATAGGAAGGTTCAATTGAAATGATATTGGATGAAGCACAAACTATTAACGAACATATAATCATTTCAGAAAACTTTAGCAAATAGTACTTACCATAGTAAGTTAAGAGTATAAAAGAAATAATATCCTTTACTATAGTAAGTTTGAATAATGGAAGATGAAAAAGATGATATCCATTATGAGTATAAAGGAAAATAATATCACTTATGAATATGAAAGAAAATGATATTACAAACGAATATAGAATAAAAGTGTCATGTGATAATTCATGTAGACAAATTATTTTCACAAGAAACGAATAAGAACTAAATATAAAGGGTTATTCACCAACATGGGGTAATCCGCGCAATAAGGTTATTCCCACAATTTAATAAAATTTGAATACGAAGAGTTTTTCACCAAACAGGCGGTAATCCGCGCAGTAAGGTTATTCTTAAAGATTAATAAGGAATGAACACGAAAGATTATTCACCAACATACGGTAATCCGCGCCGTAAGGTTATTCCGACAATTTAATACATGGAAATAAATGACACATCTTATGAGTAAGAAAGAAACGATATTATTTTCGAGAATCAAAGAATGATAATCTCTTACAAGTAAGAAAATAATACCATTTATGATGATGAAAAGAATGATACCCCTTATCGTAGTAAGTTTAAATAATAGAAGATGAAAGAATATGATATTCTCTACCTTATCACGTGACTGGATATTGATAAAAATGAGGTTGATCAACTTTTATATTTATAATATAATTAGTAATTACCATATATAAATTTCAAAGTGTATGATAACTCGTATAATATGAACTATCAAAATTATATATATTTAACATAATTTTTGTAGTATAATATAACAACTTTAAAATAATTTTTCAAATAATATTCCAAAATAAATCTTCCAAAGAAAGCTTTTAAAAATAAATCTTCTCAAAGAAAAGTCTTCTAAAGGAAGATTTGTGAATACCGTGAAAAATAGGAATTTATGAAATTACTACACTTTAATAAAACACTTACTTGAAAAATTCATGCACTCCTTTTGGCTTTCAAACACTCAAGATAACCTTACAATTTTCAGAGAAAACTCATAATATTCTTATAGAAAAATTTTATGTTTTAGATGTGATTTTTTTATTCAGTTGAGCAAGCTATTTATAGGAGAAAAGATGGTACTATGCATTGTTGGTGAACTGCTGGCGTGCTGCACGCCAGCCTTCAATTTCAATTATGGCAACGCAGTAGGCTGCCTAACTCCACCAAAAAAAAACTTAGCAAAATCACATTCTCAATTCACATATTGCCCCCACTGAGGGTCCACATGTTATTATTCACATAATAATTAATTATTTATTATTTATTTTTATTATATATATATATATATATATATATATATATATATATATATATATATATATATATTCTCTTCCAGTGGGTCCAACATATAAAATAAAATAACGCTACAACAATAATTTAACAATAATGTAATAAACACGTTACAGATTATTATTAATTTAATAATATAAATTACTGTGTATTTGCTATTGTGACAATTATTTGGTTCAATAATTTTAAAATACAGTGCACCAATTATTATTGACTCAATGATATGAAATACAGTGTAATGACAATTATTAAATCAATAATGCAAAATACTGTGTAACAACAATTATTGAATTGATAACATAAAATATTATGTAGTGACATTATTGATGAAATGATGTGCAACAGTTATGGTGTCAATTATCAGATCAATAATGCAAATACTGTGTAATAACCAATTTATCAGTTCAATAATATAAACGCCGTACAATACCTTGTGCTACTGTGTAATGTCGTGTGCTACTACGTATTATCGTGTGTTACTGTAGAACAACGCGTGCTACAGTAAAATATCTTAAATTACCGTATACTACTATTCGTTTATCACTGGTATTTTAACAGTTTAAAAGTGATTACACCATTGACTATTTTTATTTAAAAAAGTTACTTCTGTCGCTTTCTATATCCGACAAATATTCGATTGTGGGGTCCACCAATGGTTAGTTATTTCGGCGCCGTCGTACAACCCGAATATTCTCCGACCAAATGAATATTCCCCGACCAAATGAATATTGTCCGACATAATAAAATTTGTACATAACATTCTTAACTTTTAACTTTGCCAATTTAATCACTTACTATTTTAGAAAAATATATATGAAAAAAAATTAAACTTTGTATTTCATAAAATTCGGGGTCTTAGAAATAGCATCCACAAGTTTCCAGATATAGGACAGCATAAATTAACTTCTTCAGAATACATTATAAGAATTTCTACCATGAACTGTTTATCAACACATAGACAAACAAGCTATTGCTAAAGGAGGTGAACAAGCTATTACTAATCAAGTACATAATTAGCACCTTTCATATGCAAAGCTTCCTTAGATACTCTCTGCTCTCCCATGCAAATGGCTCATCAACACCATATCTGTTTTACTGTCTTATCCCTATTTTCACTCTCCCACTCTCTCATAATCTCTTATCTTTAAAATCTAATTTTCAATTATTTTTTTTGCACAGCGTAGTGTGTGTGTGTGTGCATGTGTGCATGCCAAATAACTAGTACATATAAAGAGAGATAGAGAGAATTAGACCGTCTAATAAGAATTCACACAAAGTTACTTCAACATACAATATACAATTTAATAGTATTTTTATGCAGAAAAGTTGAAACTTAATTTATTCACTATAACAGTACCTGTCCATAAGCCAAGATTGATGTGTTGTAACCGGCTAATGCGTTTTTAACTAGTGGGACTACAATTAACTCAAAAACATTCTCCTAGTAAAATTTAAATCAGCTTACCCATCAATTGACCCACTTGTGGCACTTATTATCAAAAATTTTAAACAAAATTTAAAGCTTGAATAACTATAACAGTAGACATGATAAGTCAATATATTCAGGCTAGGTACTAATGTGTACACTAGTTGAATTCAATAGATTAAAAAAAAAATAAAATTATGCACGTCAGAAGGGTGTCAAATATTAGATGTTATACATCATTATATTTTTATTTGTTTTCTCAATTTTATTTAAAAAATAAAGTATTTTAAAACTCTAATATTTGAATTATGAATAGTTAATTTAATATATCAGTAACGACGTTAATTTAGTTATGTTTACTACAGTTAATTTATTCGTTATTTTAATTATCATTAATCAAAATAAATATTATTTTTGTTATACCAAAGAGAAAAAAGAATACATCTGATAAATAATTCAAATAAATTATAATCTCGTTAATTAGTATTATCGTGGTAAATTGTTAACTGCATAATTCTTAACATGATTCATTGTTATAAGTTGTTAGTTTTGTGATTTATGATAAATTGGTACATTTTGATTGATTATGTAAAAATTCTAGATAGTATTTTAATATATCACTCATAAACAACATTTATAAAATATATTGAACATCCCATAAAAGGGATTGAACAATAAACTAACTGATAATTCATTTGCATTAAGTATAAAATTTATAGATAAACTATATGCTAATTTTCTATTCAACACAATTCAGATAAACAATTGACTTTATCGCTATCAAATGAGTTAACAAAAATGAAGAAAGTGTGCAAAAGACTATGCACGTCAGAAGTGGGCGTGTATGTGTGCGCGCAGTGTGCGTGTATGTATGTATGAATAATTATTACACACTCTTACCAACTACCAAATAACCTACCCTAGACACTGAGCCTAACATCTTTGTTTGCCTACCTTTTTTTCCTTCTCAATGTAGAACCCAAGCTACCACATATCAAACATCATCTTCTTGAAAATAATATTCATAAAACTCAAATTTGTCTTCCATCAGTCTTTGAGAAAAATCCCTCTTGAGGAAAAAAATTCGGATTATTTAATTAAGCAAGTCCAAACAAAAAGCTTTCCAACTTTGGCAATTGACTGACAGCATTGATTGAATCAATTTACTCCATCCCCCATACTCGATCTATCTACTATAGGGATCCATCTACTATATGAGGAAAGACATGTTAAAATTTCATGTGCATTGAGATAACTTTCACAGCTCAGACATATTATAGAGAAATTTTGTCGAAAGAAACCAACCTAACTGATAATTCAATTCTTTTGAACATATGACCAACTTTCTTTTTCTTCCAGAATGAAGGAACAGTGTCTTGACATTTTTCAAATACCTCATCCATTCTTATATGTGAATCTTTTATCAGTACATGTTCCACAAGTCAAAATACAATCAGTTTTAATATACAAAGTAACTTCAAGCTTACTAAAAAATGCAATTAATTTAAAGTTCAAAAATGAGAAATCACAGAAGTTAAAATGTTATTTACAGTAATATATGCCAACCTCGTTGAGATGAACATGACCAACAAGACTTGTATCAATTTCAGAACTTTGACTTTCAAATGCAGTTTGTTGTTGTTTATTATATCTGTGAGGATAAAGCAACACTAACTCTTAGTTAGACAATCAAAGAAATACAAAATTCTTTGAGGTCACTACAACAAATGTGGAAAAGATAACACAACAAGAGCTACGATCATTAAAGAAAAACAAACATCCAAAGTAGTGATGATAATAACTAATGCTTTACTCAGGTATAGGTGATATGTAGAAGAGAAATAAGATGAAATGTAATTATTAGTAATAGAAATAGTACTTTTTAAATGCAACTCAGAGTTGAATATATATATATATATATCAATGTTTGTAGTTAAATAAGACTTATCATTAAAATCACTGTTATAAAAAAACACAAAACCAAATAATCAGGTACACTAGCAAACAAATATTGACATCTAAACTCTATGGGGAATAGTTCCTATTTGTGTCCCATACTTAAATTTTTTGCTACACAACAAAAACTTGTTCACAAATATAAAATTAGTTCCCACAATTCTTAGCTATCTATTTATAAAATTCTTAACTTTGCAGTTATACAAAATTCTTAACTATGGTGGCACTGGACAAACTAACAAATTAATGCATTGAAGAGCTTTAAACCCCTTGAATTGCCCAAAGTGCAAATTAAAATCCATAGTAGAGTATAGTAGCAGATAACCTAAATGCAATACACAAACTTACAAACCACAAAAACAAAAGGACCAAACACCCCTAGTAAAACAAGTACAGAAAAAAGATATGCACCAACACCCCTCAGTAAAACAAGTGCAGAAAAAATTACCAAGAAAAAATTAACAAGTGCAGAAAAAATGGAATATGTACCAACACCCCCTAGTAAAACAAGTGCAGGAAAAATTAAAAAATTATCATCCTTCAGACAAGTTTCATGCTATAAAACTTGTATTGTAACATACACATTCAAAAAGGGTTCAAGGTTAAAACTTTCAACACAACAACTTCACTACATTCACTAGTATGTTACTTGCCCTTCATTTTAACAAATTACAAAACCTTTTAATCTTTTATCAAAATTGAGGATGAAAATTAACAAATTTTGGACAATCAAACACCCTAACTCTTCAGAAGGAAAATAAAGAAATCAATACAACATTTCTAAGCCAAATTATAAACCTACTATGAAATACAAGTAATTTCACATATACACATAAAGATAACCAAATATATACAACATGTAAGCAATTCCAAGAACTTATAAATAACTAAGGAACATAATAAACCTTCCAAGAACAGTAGCTATGGTATTGAGGTATGCCTTTTACTGGCTGGTTTCCTAGTGCTTGAAAAGTTCTAAAAGCACAAAAGAGTAAACTTTGGTCCTAAATTTTTCTGTCTCCTACAATACAGTAGTCGATTAAAAAAAAGGAGATTATTAAAATAATAATATATGTGGAGAGAGATATAGAGAGAGAATATATGAACCTCTTCGGTAAATTAAGGAATAGGGTCAGGGAATTTATACTCAACCGCCCTGTAAATGTGCCTTCCAACTACTCAAGCCGGAGTACACACCTAATTTTGTCCATGAAATGGACCATGTAAAAGATATGACGCTAACATCTTCCAACCAAAGGCTTACTTAACTCTAAAATCACACTACCATTCGAATCAAAAATTGTAACTCCAACCCTAACCAACATCTTCCTTACATTACTAACCCTCTCTTCACTCACCAAACCCTTGCAATACAACTGAAAACCTCCCCATTAGTTTTCGTAGCCGATTACCCCCTCCCTGTATGGCTTCTGGAAGCAGGAAGGTTAGGGAATTTGAGAGGGCTAGGGATTTTTTAGACGAGGGCTGATTTGAGGGAGAGTTGGACGTGAGTGAGTCGAAGGTTGGCGTCAGAGGTGGGTGAGCCAGCGTTGGAGGTGGAAGATTCGGCGTCGGAAGAGATTGAGAGCGAGGGATGGTTCGTAAGTTAGTGAAAGAGCCAGAAAGGGAATGGTATTTGGGGAAAAAAATGGGAGGTGCGAGAGCCAGAGAGGGAATGGGATTAGGGATAAAAAAAAATTGGAAGGAGTTGTGCGCGCCTGATTAAATAAACTCTACACCGACGGCCAAGTAAAGACCATCGCTATATGTCCATTTTTTCTCATTTATAGTGACAGTCATGAGTCGACCGTCACTATATGTCCATTTTTTTCTCATTTATAGCGACGGTCATGAGTTGACCATCGCTATAGGTCCATTTTTCTCATTTATAGCGACGGTCATGAGTCGACCGTCGCTATAGGTACTTTATCCTTTCTATAGCGATGGTTCTGCCTCGACCGTCGCTATAGGTCGATTTTCTAGTAGTGTTACCACCCATTACATTAACCATTATTATCAATTATAGGGTTTATATAACTTATTTCTATCATTCCACATCAAAATATAGCTTTATGAAAGCTTAAAAAAATTTCAAATGCAGAGCAATCTCGCCCCGGCGCCATCAAACTTCGATGGCCGCGAAATCTCCTCAGCCATGAACAATACACTTGGTCTCGGCGCAATGTTTAGTACAAAACATTGTGCCTAGGCGCAATGTTCAGAAAAAGGATTTTTAATTTTTGCACCACCTTTGCCAATTTTTAACTCCTTCATCTTACATCCAATTAAGCTCAATTTTGGACCATAACTAGGTCTTACTGCCTAGTATTTTAAAAAAATATTAATTGGCTCATTTAGCTTCTTAAAATCATCGAAGAAATAGCCCTTAGGAGGGCTTTTCAAAATATTTCAACACTTAGAAAAATTTTCAACCTTAAAACTCAATTTTTCCAACTTTGTGATTTTTGGCCAATTGCTTCCAAACTTCATTCCAACACTTGACATGGTTTACTTGGGTCATTTATGACATGTTCAAACTTTTAAAACCATAAAAATTCACACGAGGCGAGATTTGTCCGTTAAAATCCATTTCGAGTCGAAACGGTCGATTTCAATCGTTCGAAACTCATTTTCATTCTAATTCTCATCCGTTGATTACCAAATCAACATAGAAACATGTAATAACATAAAACTAAGCCATCTGACTTTATTTTACCTTTAATTTCTCAAAATGGCCAAAAATCACATTTTAGTTACATTTTCATCAAATTTCATGAACTTTTCATTTCCAAAACATATGATATTCTTGGCCCCTTTTTGGAAGACTTGATTCCAACATGTCATTTAACACTTATAACACATATTTGATTTACACGGGCCTTCAATATTTCAAACTTTTCAAATGACTTCATTTTTCAAAATGATTCGATTTAGGCGTCGGTGAACGTTTTAAAACGTTTAAAATCCTCAATTGTCGCCATAAACGCCAAACGACTCCCAAATAAACTCAAACACATGTATTTACATACAACTTAGCTATTTGGTCTCATTTGACCTTTATTTATACAAAATGGTCAAAAATCCCATATTGGTGGCATTTTTGCTAACTTAATAAAATGCAACCCTTGAACCCTCTTTGAAGCTTTACACTCACGCACATATACCTTAACACATATACATTTAACAACTTTGTAAATTCGTATAACTTCTATACGTACCTTCTAACACACTTTACATATTATAATTTGGTTTACACAAGAAATATAGTCTACTATTGTATATTTCAATAACAAGTCATACTCTTGAACCTTCAATGCATCTTGAATGCTATTTAACATGAACACACACATGATTTCTTCATGGTAAACCTTCTAGTCTAGGTTTTCATTACCTTTAGCCACATATAACACATAATCATCTATAAATCATAACTTAATATTACACTTTTCTTAACAAACATGCTTCTCTTCCATTTGTGCACTTTGAATGATTTCTAAAATAAAAATATACATGTATCATGCATGTTTAACATCTTCATCTAGGATTTCATCAAATTTCCAACAATTAACGTATAATCATCCTTTAAATCATACTTTTTAGCCTTGAACATGAACTTAAATAACATATTACGTTTATCCTCCAATCTTTTGCTTACGGTTTCATGAAATAATTCATATATACCACATAAACTTCATGTAAAACTTACACCTAGCTACACTTCCATGCATGGTTACTCTTAAACCATCCTTTAAATATATAAACATCAAACTTTAAGGTAATAACATGATTATACCTTCTTGGTTGTCTAACTTTTTCACATAGATAGCTTCCTCGTGTCAAGATCTTCCTCTTTTCTTCTTGCTACTTGATCATTTAAGCATCTTAGCTTCTTTGATTTCAAGCTCTTATCCTAGCTTTCATGGCTTCCACTCTCTTTCTCTCACTTAGGGTTGGTATTTCCAACAATTAAGGAAAAATGAATAAGGCTTGCATGCTTAACTTCATTTTATGAGCCTTAAATGACATAACCATAATTAACTCATCCAAGGGCATTTTGGTCATTTCACATGATAGGTGAAGGGTAATTACGTCAATTCATCACTTGGGACACATAAGTCATTACTTAATTTGTCAAGGGTATTTTGGTTATTTTACCCTTTAGGACACAACGGTCATTAATGAAATTGTTGAGGGGCATTATGGTCATTATCCACTTTTGCTAGAAACTCCATTTTCCATGTCATTTTCCTTCTTAATGCAATCCTTTATAAATTCCTCTTAATAATTCATTTCATGCTTCTTTGAATTGGTTTTTCTTTCGATCAACCAACTAGGTCACTCGTTTTCCATCGTGGTACGTTCATGTAGACTCATTTTATGACTTGATTGGCCCTTTAATCACAATTCGACTTCATAACTTTTTTGTACTTATAATTGCCTTCTTAATCTTCTACAAACCTTCTTGGTTCCTCATTTCACAACTTTCAATTTCCGACATCTCAAATAGTCAGATTGCTCACTTTTCCTATAATCCGCTTCCTCAAGAAGTGAACCTAGATCGGATTACCAAAATCCATCGTCATTTGTCCTTTTTAAGCTCGTAATACATCTATTACAACTTTACGCCCCTTTACATATTTACATAACACCCCAGTGCCAAATTTGCACCATACCTACATACTAAATTCTTTCTACACATTCTCGGGGTATTACCTTCCATATTTATGATTCGCATAAATACATACCTTATTTTAAATCAATTATATCAATTTCTTAATAAACTCCAAATATTCACATATCATCCCTTTAATCCTTTATTCCCTAGCTTTAAACTCATCTTTCCTTCTCAACTCAAATACATACATAAACACATATTCATACATGCAAGTTATTACCTGCTAACACATCATAACGTCCTATATTAATTATTTTCCATCCTTAACCTTTGATACGTTTTACTTCCATTCAACGACATAGGTCTCTTTAGCACATTGATTAAATCATAATTATACTTAATCACATATTAATACATCATAGCCTTCTAGCCTAGGTTTTAATCTTTTAACCTTTACTTAAATAATCAAATTCTTATTTAAAATCCTTGTAAAAATATGGGATGTCACATTACTAATTTTAGGGTTTTCAAGTTTACATGTTTGATAGAAAATTCACCATAAATTGTCATTAATATATTTTTCTTTCGTTCCACTTAGGTTATCTTTGTAAGTCATAGACGCATTTACCACTTTTGACGGATCTCTATAATAAATTATACATGTCAAGTTATATGTCTTAGAAAATCAATTTACAAACTAGGTTTTTCTTACTTTTCAAAATCATGATCTTTACTTCCATCATCTTAGTTTTTCATGCATCATACTAAGTTTTAAACACATGACCACCTTATTCCTTGGAATCGACAATGATTCCCCAACAAACAATAACCTCCCATAACCAAGTATTCATATATGTGAAGCTAAAAGTTTAAACATAGTTTTAAGTTTAGAAAACTTTTAAACCTTGTATGCTTGTTTGATTCTTCTTCTTCTTCTTCTAGCACTTCTCACCATAGAGATAGTGTCACCATATCTTAAGGGCAAAAACTGCTGCTTCCAATTCTATGTCATGGGTAGGATATCCCTTCTCATAATGTTTTAACTAATGTGATGTATACGCAATGACCTTACCGTTCTGTATTAGCACACATCCTAGTCCTTTATGTGACGCATCACTATACACCTCAAACCCACCTGTATTATCTAATAAAGATAACAGGGGTGCCTCACTCAACCTTTTCTTAAGTTCTTGAAAACTCTCTTCGCTCTTTTTCGTCCACACGAATTTCACCGTCTTCCTAGTATGCCCTCAAGCCAATCACATTTGATGTGATAAGCATATACTTTATAATCTTGTTCATTTATTAATAAAAGTATCAAGGCATTTCTTTATTCATGATTAATTACTTGAATTAATCAAATGGATAAACCCATAGTTTTCGAGCAATGCTTTTAGAACCATGATGAGGATCATGCTAATGAGAGCTAAATTTAAGATAGCTCAAAACTAAAATTGTTCCTAATCATTGGATTACTAAAAAGGGGATTAGTAGATCCGGATAGATTGGTACATACTATGCTTGCTCTTAAGAAAATGATGATTGATCTCATAATCATTTGTGTAGAAACACTAAAGCAAGTATGTACGTGCTTATTAGAGAATAAGTTCACTGAACGTGACTCGCTCAAGGAGCACCTAATGTAGTTTTACTTGTCTGTCAATGTGAGTTCCTTATGTGATAGTTGTACAAGTGATCCTTAGACTTGAGATCATCTTAGTATCTTGTGTGTACTAAGTTATACTTTGACATATTCCTTAAGACTTGTTGGTATATCAAAGGATATGATTGGGTTTAATACGGTACACATGGAGATAGATGAATGATCAATAAAGGATCTACCACTTCCAGTAAAGGGAGAGAATGTCCTATGCGATTCAATAAGTGACAACTCAGAAATCCCTTACCAGGGTTGAATAGAATTAGAAAGGAGTTTTTAATTTACATTAACTAGAGTTGTGCATTTGTGAATTGAAATGCATATGATCAAATAAATAAGACTTGACAGAAATTTCGTATCTTATATTTGATTGGGACATTGTATGGTAAAAAGATTGAATTGTACGGTAACTATTTGCTGAAAGGTTCTTTTACGATCAAATGTTGAAATCTATATTATCTGGAAAGTCGACTAATCGCTAAGGGGGCTTACCTTTATTGTGGAATAATTATTTATTCCGAATTAAAGAGTTAATTCGTAATAAATGAATTAGAATTGTTCTAATTTATTTATTATACAACCGGTTTAATATGGAGAACCTAAAGGGTCACACCGAAAAAGAGTAAGATTTATTTTAGAAGTGGATGACATAATTGTAATAATGAATTAAGTATATTTAATTTATACTATGATGATAGAATAAATTAAATAGCTTAATATTTATAATTTAGTATTTTAGAAATACTAATTATAAATTAATAAGATGAGTCTTATTATTATTATTATTACAATTATTATTATTATTATTATTATTATTATTATTATTATTATTATTATTATTATTATTATTATTATTATTATTATTATTATTATTATTATTATTATTATTATTATTATTATTATTATTATTATCATTATTATTATTATTATTATTTAGTTCCTAAATGGTTTAGGAATTAATTAATAAGTAGTAGTATTATTGTAAATAATTAAGTTCCTAAATAGTTTAGGAATTGTGATTATAATAATTAATTAAGTTACTAAATGGTTTAGTAATTAATTAATAAGAAGTACTCTCATTATTAAATAATTAAGTTCCTAAATGGTTTAGGAATTGTAATTAATTAATTTAGTTCTTAATTAAATTTGGAATTAAATTAAAATCCAAATCCTAAATAGTTTAGGAGGGTTGACTAGATTTATAAATAAGAGGAGCCTTATCATAGATCAAGGTTACACACTATTTCATTAGAATAGAGAGAGTACTCCATAATTCTCTACATCTAAGGAGTTAGAGAGAGAGAGAGAGAGAGAGAATTAGGACTAGCCACCCATGGTTTGGAGAAATCATAATCCACTTCTTTAATTCATAAATCTCTTCGTGGATCACCTCTAGAGGCTTCACACTTGGGGAGCTAACATTAATCCGTGGAATCTAATCGGTGAATTTGAAGAAGAACGTGAAGGATTAAAGGGAGATGAACTTGTACCCGTGGAAGCTTAGTTCTACAAATGTATAAATTCTTTTATTATTCCTAAATTAATAATAGTCGCATAAGAAAGATCCGGGTTATTGGTTTGTACAAAAAATTTAAAATCTGATTTTCTTGCTTCCGTTGCGCTTATATAATTTGATTATATGTATGCCATATTTTTTGCAAACCAACATGCCTCACTCAACCTTTTCTTAATTTCTTGAAAACTATCTTCGCTCTTTTTCGTCCACACGAATTTCACCGTCTTCCTAGTCAAATTAGTTAACGGGGTTGTTATCTTGGAAAAATCTTGAATAAATCTTCGATAGTAACCTGCTAACTCTAAGAAACTCCTCACATCCATTGGTGTCTTCAGTTGTTCCGAATTGATCACTACCTTCACCTTCATAGGATCTACTGATATTCCATCATTATCAATCGCATGTCCCAAAAATTGGACTCTCTCTAACCAAAACTCACATTTCAAAATTTTTGTATATAGCTTCACTTTCCTTAATGTCTTTAACACCACCCTTAAATGTTTAGCATGCTCTTTTTGTGTCTTAGAGTAGACCAAAATGTCATCTATAAATACCACTACAAACTTATCTAAATACTTTTTGAACACTTTGTTCATCATGCCTATAAATGCTGCTGGCGCATTTGTCAATCTAAATGACATCACCAGAAACTCATAGTGCCTATAACGACTCCTGAATGTTGTCTTAGGTACATCCTATTTCCTCACTTTTAACTGATGATACCCGATTCTTAAATCTATTGTTGAAAATATCTCGCTCCCTTCAATTCATAAAAAAGATCATCAATTCAGGACAATGGGTACTTGTTCTTTATCGTTATCTTGTTCAACTCTCAATAATTGATACAAAGCTATAAAGATTCGTCCTTGTATTTAACAAATAGCACTGGTTATCCCTATGGAGACACACTAAGTTGGATATACTTCTTATCTAGTAACTCCTGCAGTTAAACCATCAACTCCATTTTCATCGGAGCCTTCATGTATTTGGCCTTCGATACAGTCGTGGTCCCGGGTACTACATTTATCACAAATTCAATCTCTATGCCTGGCGAAAGACCTGGTAACTCCTCTACAAATATGTCCGTAAATTCCTTCACTATAGGTATCCTTACTCCCGCTTTTGGTGTATCAATTATGTGAGCCAAATAACCTACACATCCCTTTCTCAACAATCTCTTAGCTTGCATCATCGTCAAATAATAAGAGTGTCTAGGCGATTGATTACCATAACATACTACATTAGACTTATTCAGAGTCTAAAGGTTTACACTGTTCTTCTGGCAATTTATCATTGCCCCGTGGTTATACAACCAGTCCATTCCCAAAATTACATCAAACTCTTCTAGTTGAATTAGAATGAAATCCTCTGACAATCTATGTCCCCTTATATCAACACAATTCCATGTACGTGTCTAACGGGAATTATTTCCTTTTTAGCTACTTTTATATTCAGAGGATATTCTAGTTTCTCTTTAGGTAAGTCTAATCGTTCAGCAAATTCATCAGACACAAAAGAGCAGGTAACACTCGAATCAAATAATATATATGCATTTATATCATTGATCGGAATAATACCTGACACCACGTTTCTAGATGCCACTGCATCTTGGACTGTCATGTTGAACGTCCTGATGGTTGGTTGATAAGGTTGAGCTGATCCGATTATTGTCATGTTATTGTTGTTACCTCGGTTTTCAATTCCTTCATTTGTCCCCTTCTTTGGACAATTTTGTGCTCGATGATCCAAGGCACCACACCCAAAATATCCCCTCAGTCTTATTTGGATTAGGGCAATTGGGAGAAATGTGTCCCCCATGCCCTCAATTGTAATAAACAATCTTCCCTTTTAAACACGCTCCCAGATGGTTCTTCCCACAGTTTTTATAAGCCTCTATTTTCTTCTTTGAATCCCCCTTCTTATTCCCAGAATTTTTGTTATTATTCCACTTTCTTTTGTTCGAGTTGCTTCCTCCACTACTTCATTCCCCTTTCTTTCCTCCTTCGCTCTTCTTCTTCTTTTGTTCTTGATTATATTTCATCAGAGCTTCACTTTCCCCTTCAACGATTATTGCCTTCTCTAAGATAGTTGCAAAACTATCAATTTGCACCACTACCAACCAACAAAAAAATCCAGGGTCTCAAGACTTGCTCAAATCTCCACGCTTTCCTTTCTTCAGTATTTACTTGATGAGGCGCGAACCTTGTCAGCTCGTTAAACTTTACAGCATATTGGGGCAACAACATGTCCCCCTACTTCAATTCTAAGAACCGCATCTCCATGCGACTTTGCATGCTAAGCGAAAAATAGTTTTCGGAAAAAAGCTCTTTAAATCTATCCCAGGATACTAACCCCCTCTCCTGCCTGATTCTAGTTAGCCTCCCACGAAAAGTTGGCCTCTTTCTTTAACATGTATGTTGAAAAAGTCGTCTTCTGCTCCTCCTCCACTTTGGCTATCACGAAAGCCTTTTCAAGCTCCTTAATCTATGATTGAGCCTCTATAGGCTATATAGTCCTTTTGAATTCAGGGGGTCCTATGGTCTTAAAGTCTTTAAGACTTGCCACTTGGGCCATGGGAGGGTTTACACCTATGACATTCGGTGTCCTATTTTGTAATGCACATACCCCTACTAGTAAGTCTATAAACTGTTGCATGGGATTCTGATTCTGATTTTGTTCTTTGTCTTCATTAACCGATTCTTCAGGCATTCATTGTGCCCGAGGTCTTCCCCTTGACGGCATTTTTCTGTTTAATAATATATATATATATATATATATATATTATCTCATTTATTTATTTTAAAGCATAATTAATGCGAAAATTTAATCGTTACAAGGCACATTTAATAAACATATTTATATTAATATATGCAACTTACTAGTACATAGTACTTACATTCTATAACATCATTCTATAGTATCATGCTATTTATCAAGTGGGGCTATTTTAGCTTGAGTTGAATTGGAAGGGTCTAGAAAAGCTGAAAGTTGATGTTTAGTAGTATAACGTAGTTGTTTAGGTCTTTACTAGGAGGGACACCTTCTCTTATGACCTTCACCTCCTATGCAACCTGAAAATTGAGACATTACTAACCAAACTTCAAATCTTTTTTTTTCTTTCAAGGATCTCAGTGTATTCCTTCCAAGCGTCTCAAAAGTGGGGGCTTGAATACGAGATGCCAATAGAATGTTTTACCGAACAGAGGCTAGGCTGTTTCTTTCCAACCACATCCTTCCTATCAATCTATATAAATATATAATAAGACAAAAGTTAATTTTTTGGTTTTCGTTTTATGGATTGGTTTCTCCTTATAATTTAACTAGAACCAAACTTTATTTATGATACGTACTAATAAAATTAAGAGTAACTTATTATTTTATAATAATTTTATTCCTTATAGGACTCCTTTAGTTAATTAGTCATACAAATCATGTCAAGAATTTTACCTTTTAGGTTTTCACTCAACAGTGGACTCTAAATAATATAAGAAAATAGAAAAATATATATTAAAAATATAAAAAAATGTTGGTTTATATGTTTATGTTTTAATGATGATAATATGTTTTGTATGGAGTTAATATATTTTGCATGGAAATATATCTTGTATGGAAATAATATTTCTTGCATGAAAATAATATAATGTGCATAAACATAATATGGTTTACATGGAAATAATATGCTTGGCATGGATGTAATATTCTTTGCATAGAGATATTTGATCTTAACAGGTTTTGGCTTCAAGGATTGAACTCATTATATATGATGTTACATATGTGGGTTGTTGCTGAGTATTGCTTAACGTGGACATGTTTAATGGATTACGTCTTTGAGGTGTCATAGGCCATACTGTAAGGTTTTTCAACTTAAAAGAATTTAATTACAAAGCATATATCATTACTAGAAATCTTTTAAGGAAACAATATAAACAAATTGATTTGATTGGGTTTATATCATGCCTAATAATATTAAATCAATTTGCATGAATTATGTTTTTCAAATTAATTATTTTTGAAAATCAAAGTGATTGAAAAACTTTTTTGGAAAGTTGGTTGTTATATCTTTTGGGCTTAATTTATGGCACTGATGATCTGTTGTGATATGATCACACTTGGAAACTATTTTTATAGCCATTGGAACTTATATTATATATATTATCATTTCTCAGCAAAATAAAGAAAAAAGCTTTTAAGCAATTCATATATTTATACTAAAGAGCTCTCAAAGAATATTTCCAGCAATTTATTGTGCCTTGTTCTTAATCTCTTTTGTCTGGAAAATCATAGCCATATTGTAATCATATGCTTTCATATATAAACTTGTATTCAAGCCTAGTTTGGCTTGGTTGATCCAGTAGTGGATATGATTATACAAAGAAAGCTTTGAAGGTTGCAAAGGTGCAAAAGTTGCATAGGTGCAAAGGGGGCATATGTGTCCAACTCAGATCAGAAGCCTCTTTATACAGGGAGTAATTGCATTTAATTGAGAAATTTATTAATAAAAGAGTCTCCAATACCAATTGGTATTGGACGTGGATTAGACCGTTAGATTAGAGAATTAAGGGCTGAACCACGTAAAAAATCTTGGTGTCCTTACTACTCTGTTATTTCAATTATGCTATATATTATTATGTTCTGTTGAAAGTTGAATAAGTTTTCTCAAAGCAGACAGGGTATACCTGTCTGGATTATAAGTAACTAAGAACATAACTTAAAATAGACAATAAAGCAGACAGGTCTTACCTTTCTGAATTGCATCAGTTTGCAAAAAAATTTAAATTGCCATTAAAAATCATTTAAAACATAAACACCTATTCAACCCCCTTTCTAGGTGTGCACACACACAGAATTACATTTGGTATCAGAGCTTGGCTATACTAATCTGTGTCTTTACAGACTGTAGGGTAGGATCCTATGGCACACCTTAATTTCCAAGAAGGGCAGTCTACTAGCAGGCCACCATTGTTGTTGGGTAGTGAGAATTTTAATTTCTGGAAATTCAGAATGATGATCTACCTCAAGAGGAATCCATGGGAATGGTGGGTAGTTGACAACGGACCTGTCATTCCAAGGCATGAAGATGGCAGACCAAAGACACTTATGGAAATAGACAGCAATGAATCATATATGGTATCTTACAACTCAAAAGTCATGAATACTTTGTTGAGCGGGATGGTCCAATCAGAAATTGATAAGGTTTCTAGTTGCAATACAATGAATGAAATTTGGGATACAATCATCATGTGTCATGAAGGCACTTCCAAAGTCAAAGAAGTGAAACTAAGCATGCTAATGCAAGATTATGAGTTATTCAGATTAGAGAAAGATGAAACAATTAACGAAGCTCAAGCAAGGTTCCTCACGCTAATGAACGCACTCAACATGTTAGGGAGAAAAATTGATCAAAAGAAAATCTGTTGAGAATCATGCCAAAAAGATTTGCTCCAAAAGTTATCACCCTCCAAGACTCGATAACAATTAGCACTATGGAGACTCTCACACTTTTTGGTGAACTAGAAGAGTTTGAGAATCAACTCAGAAGGTATGATGAAGAAGAGAAGACACTAAAGAAAATGACTTTAGCATTTCAACCTAAAAGCAACAATGTTGAAAAACATGAACATTCTGATGAAAAGATAGCATGGATGACCAGAAAGTTAAGAGACTTAATTAGAAGAAAGAATAAATCTAAGTCTCAAGGAAAATATTTCAAAAATGCAGAATCAGATGTGCAACAAAAATAAATATGTTTCGAATGTAGTAGGCCCGATCATTTCAAGAGAGATTGTTTTCAACTCAAAAATAAGAATGGAAACAATTCAAAAGGGAAAGCGTTGATGACATGGAGTGATGATGAATCCGAGCATGAAGTTGATCAAGGTGATGAAACTGCACAAATTTGCTTTACCAGATTGGATAATCAAGAAATATCGGAGGTAAACATTGAACATTCTAAAATTAACATTTCTGATTATCTTGTTTTACAAACTGAGAATCTTTATCTTAAAGACAAAATCGTGTATTTAAAAAATTGGGTAAAAGACTTAATGAAGTAGAGACACTAATTGAAGAAACAAAATGACATCTTTAAAGATTGTACATCAGACGAAGTGTCTAAGTTAAATGCTAAGAATGATTATTTGGAAAATTATAATAAAATTCTGCATAATCGTGCTAATAAATTACATGAAGAAAATATTAGCCTTAAAAAGGAAAAGGATATTCTGAAAGAAAATCTACACATGAGAGATACATGCATAGATACTTTTAATGATGGAAAAATGATAAATGTGCAACATGATGATAACGTAAAAAATGCAGACATAACTTCTTTAAAAAGTGATCTTGCTAAATTTGTGCAAGGAGAAGAGAACTTAAATGTTATGTTAGGGGCACAAAGGTCAAGTCTTGATAAACAAGGAATTGGTTACAATCCTGTAAAAATGGTGAACAATAAAACTAAAAATAATAATATGAGAATAATAAATAGTAAACCAAAGCATAAGTCACTTTACTGTTCTCCATTTGTTACTTGCAAAAAATGTGGTTTTAAAGGGCATTTTGATTCTAATTGTAATAAAATTAAAATAAAACATATTTGGGTTTAAAAAAATGTGATTTATATGCTACTAACCCAAAAGGACCCAAGAAGATTTGGGTACCAAAAAGGGAGAGACTATTTGTTTATTTTGTAGATGTCTCAAGGTCAAAAAGGAGACGGATAGTGCTTTACTTTGAGAGAGTAAGTTATTTATAAATTATTTGGCAAAATCTGTAAGTACCTCATACATTTTTTTTATTTTTAATTAGATATGTTATTATGAAAACACTATGGATTTTGTGACACAATGGTTTATAATATCATTTATTCTAAAGTTTTTATTGTGTCAAATGCTCCGTATTTAATACAAATGACAATCTTGATGAGGAATCAGTGCATATTATTTTTGATGATATTAACCATGATCTGTCAAAAGAAGATAATGAAGATTCTACAGGAAAAAGGAATTTAGAACGTGGAAATTAGACAGCTAAATCCAGACAGCCTAACCCGTCTGCATCAAAAATAAAAATAGATGAACTTGAAAAGTAGACATATGAAATCAGACACCCTAGCCCGTCTGCTTCAGAAGAAAACTCAAATAAGTGGACAGTTGATTCCAGACAGGTTGACCTGTCCACTTCAAAAGTCAGAATAGACATTCCTGAGCACGATCTAAAGGAACAAATGATTGAAGTTAGGCTTCCATGAACAACCAGAATAGTGAAAAATCATCCTCATAACTTGACCATTAAAGACCTCAATATTAGGATGACTAAAAGTAGAGTTTTTGAAGAGATTTGGTTATGAAAACCCAAAATATATCCAAAGAGCACATCTATCAAGCTTACTACTGGTAACAACGATGTTGATATATAGATAACAAATCACAAAGGTATGATTATTCTGTTTATTTACTATATGTGCTATTGTTATAAACTTGCTCCAGTGTCAATCTTTATCCTTGAGCTTATTTCGTTTAATGTTGACAAAGAGAGATATAACTAAATTAACTAAATTTATATGCATATGCTATAATCAACTTATGCTTAATGATTAATATGCATGGTCTCATTTATTTCTTCTTGATAATGACAAAGGGGGAGAGATATTTGGGTATATTTGAATTGGTTAAAATTGGTATTCTTGAACTATTTTAGTTGCTACTCTGATTATTTTTACCTTGATACTATATTATGTTGGAATATGCAAATAATGGTTATTTGGAATTTGCTTAGCTTAATTCTATTTCAATTATGTTCATGATGGGTATGTCACTAGTTATTTCCAGTTTTATATGAATATGCATATATTTAGGGGGAGCTATATACATTGTTATCATAAAAAATGGGGAGAATGTTGGTTTATAAGCTCATGATTTTAATGATGGCAACATATTTTGTATGAAGTTAGATTTGGTTGGTTTGCTTATCAAAATTGAACTAGGAATTGGGTTAAACATAATTATATATTATCATCATCAAAAATGGGGAGAATGTTGGTTTATATATTTATGTTTTAATGATGATAATATGTTTGTATCTAGTTAATATATTTTGCATGAGAATAAATATTTTGCATGGAAATAATATTTCTTGCATGAAAATAATATAATGTGCATAGACATAATACGGCTTGCATGGAAATAATATGCTTGGCATGGATGTAATATTCTTTGCATGGAGATATTTGATCTTAATAGGTTTTGGCTTCAAGGATTGGACTCATTATATATGATGTTACATATGTGATTGCTCATTGTGGACATGTTTAATTGATTAAGTCTTTGAGGTGCATAGGCCATACTGTAAGGTTTTTCAACTTAAAAGAATTTAATTACAAGGCATATATCATTGCTAGAAATCTTTTAAGGAAACAATATAAACAAATTTATTTGATTGGGTTTATATCATGACTAATAATATTAAATCAATTTGCATGAATTATGTTTTTCAAATTAATTATTTTTGAAAATGAAAGTGATTGAAAAACTTATTTGGAAAGTTGGTTGTTATATCTTTTGAGCTTAATTTATGGCACTAATGATCTATTGTGATATGATCACACTTGGAAACTATTTTTATAGTCGTTGGAACTTATATTATTTATATTATCCTTTCTCGGCAAAATAGAGAAAAAAACATTCAAGCAATTCATATACTTATACTAAAGAGCTCTCAAAGAATATTTCCAGCAATTTATTGTGCCTTGTTCTTAATCTCTTTTGTCTGGAAAATCATAGCCATATTGTAATCATATGCTTTCATATATAAGCTTGTATTCAAGCCTAGTTTGGCTTGGTTGATCCAGTATTGGATAGGGTTGTACAAAGAAAGCTTTGAAGATTGCAAAGTTACAAAAGTTACAGAGATGCAAAGGAGGCAGGGGTGTCCAACTCAAGTCAGAAGCTTCTTTGTACATGGAGTAATTGTATTTAATTGAGAAATTTATTAATAAAAAAGTCTCCAATACCAATTGGTATTGGACGTGTATTTGGCCATTAGATTAGAGAATTAAGGGCCGAACCACGTAAAAAATCTTGGTGTCCTTACTACTCTGTTATTTCAGTTCTGCTATATATTATTATGTTTTGTTGAAAGTTGAATAAGTTTCTCAAAGTAGACACCCAAGCAAACAGGGTATACCTGTCTGGATTATAAGTAACTAAGAACATAACTTAAAATAGACACCAAAGAGGACAGGTCTTACCTATCTGAACTGTGTCAGTTTGCATAAAATTTTAAATTACCATTAGAAATCGTTTGAAACTTAAACACCTATTCAACCCCCCTTCTAAGTGTGCACACACACAGAATTACAAAAAATATTATAAGCAAATTTTAACTTATTATTTTACAACAATTTTATTCTTTATAAGGGCATTTAGTTACTTTGTCATACAAAAAAATTTAACTTAAAAATTGTGTTTAGAATTTTACTTTTAAGTTTCTACTCAACTTTGAACTCTAAACAAATATATATAAAAAATAGGAAACTAATATTTTCATAGCATTTTTTAATCATCGCTATATGTCTATAACAACGGTTTTCATGTGAAAATATCAAGAAGTGTTGTGAAAATATCAATTTCCTAAAAATATTATGAGTAAATAATAATTAATATGTCCTTCGAACATTGTCACTTGATTTTTTTTTTCCAAGGATGTCTTCTTTAGTAGAGAGTGGTGCATCTTGATGTATTATGACAGTTTATGGCAGTAAATATATTATATATATTACAAAATATATTACCGATTAAACTTCAGTTACCAATTTTATTTCATGTAAGAGATGTTTAGTTAATTGATATTATAAAACCAATCCTAATTTATATATTATCACAAAAATTTAGTTAATTTTAAAACTAAAATTTTTTATGGTCACTTATTGTTTTATAACCTAAATAACTACTATATATTAAAAATATAAAAAAATATATTATGACTAAATAGTAATTAGTATTGAAAAACTTAATATATATATATATATATATATATATATATATATATATTAGTGCATGACTAATCAAAAAATTTCGTCTTTCGAAATAAATTAATGCATGATTAAACTTTCCAATTTTATTATATTAGTAACTTAGTATTCTACAATAATTTTATTCCTAATAAGATTCTAGCTCTTAGTTAAAAAAAAATCGTCCTTTCGAGCAAAGTTTGTAGACAGTCTAATATCAATAATAAGTCAAATTATAAAATTTTAAAAATATATTATATTTAATATATATAATGGATAAGAAATTAAAAATTATGCTATTTGAAAAACAAACTCATTCTTTACACGGGGCACTTTGCTAGTTTGGAGAAAGAGACAAAGCGGCTGAGATCAAAATGAGTAACATTGGCCTCATCGTTTGGTCCGAGTTATATATTCTCGTTATGAGAAGTGGTACCTGTCCAATTTCTAATGAATCAAGATAATCATATGTTCCGGTATATATAGTCATTTTCTGACTCGCCTCGACTAAGCCGTGAGACAAGTCTGACTCGCCTCGACTAAGCTCGACTCGAGCTCGTTAAAGAGCCGAGCTCAAAAAAAACTTTACCCCATTTAGTTAAACGAGCCAAACTCGAATAGTATGATAGTCAACCCAAACACAACTCGTTTAGGCCCGATTCAAATCCGCCTCGAGTCCGACTCGTTTAAGCCCGACTCTTTTAATAATTATTTAATTAAAATTATATTTTATTTATATAAAATATATAATACAAATTTTTTTTCTTATTAATATATATTTTTTTCAAAAAAGTTGAAAAATAAAATAAATAAGTGGGTTGAGCTTAAGCACAAACTCGACTCGGCTCGCTTAAGCTTGACAGGCTACATAAGCAAAATTTGCACCTTACTGAGTTCTCAGTTCCGCCGAAAACTGGCGTGGCCTAGAAACATTGTCTTGTAGACTCCAATTTTTATACCTCAATCAGTTGCCGATAATCTTCTATTTTTCAACAACCACCACTAACACAAAAAATAAAAGAAACAAACCCTTTTCTAGTTCTTCACTAAGCCCAAAATTGACAGGCCCCAGATTTATGACCTTCAAGCTTCTTGCTTTTATGCCTCCATGCATGTTGCTGAGAACCTTCTCTTTTGAGACAATCACCACTAAATGCTCTCCCACCTCTGCTGGATCTTTTGGAATCAAAAATTTCATGTTCATAATTTTGATTGGCCCACCGTTTCGAGTCCCTTGAGTTGTCTCCACAGTCCTTCTATCGTCTATCTTTTAAAGCTTCTTCGGGCTGCGTATTCCAACCTTTTTCCTTCTCAAATATAGAACTTTGAGCCCTATGGTTTAAATTTTTTCCACCAATTCCCAAATTATTTGACTCTCTAATATTATTTAGCCCCTGATTACATCCCCATGAATTAACCCCAGAATTTTCCCATTTGCTGTCCTTTAAAGCCCCATTACCATTGAGGTACCTTTGATCCCCCGGATTCTCAACAATCTTATACTTCAGAGAGTTACCCCACCTATTCCAATCCTGTGCTACATCCTTTAAATCTTTGGTACTTTGTACACAATAAGATTCCCAGGGGTTTTCACCATTACCTATATTCTTTTTATTCTGTCCTGCAGTTGGATCAGGGGCTAAGTAGTCTGCTTCATCAGGATTGAAGTATTCCTTATCCAAGTCAGAGACAATCCGGGATCGATCTTAGAGTTCGAATCTATGTTATCGATATACATGTCCAGATCAGGTGCGGGGGCATCACAGGAAACACCATTAATCATAGCCCAAAAACGCTCTTTCGCATTAAAAAGAGAATCTTTTCCCGCTGTATCATTCCACTTGAACACATTATCATGGCAGTATATATACTTCCTTGCGGCCACAACTTTCTCCCATGAAACTCCAGCTAAAACGTAGAACTTCTCCTCCCATGATAGCAAACTGGTTTTTAATTTATCTGCAGGGAGAAATAACAACAAAATTCAGTCAAATTATTTTATTACATGGCAATAATTATACACGACACAATAATTCAAATTATAGTATTTGAAGGAGAAAAGGGACAACACCACTAAAGTAAAAGTACAAATAATAAAGGCGAGCTAAACTGGCATATAAAACATTTTTTACAAGACTAATAGTAATTTATACCATATTTTTTTTATCATTCTGAGATATACCACAGAATCTAACCTTCTTAAATGATATTATTAAAACTAATAGCTGTCAAATCTAAAAACCAGCTGTGATTGATATGGCAGAGTAAGGCCAAACAATATTCTGCTGATATGTAACTTATAAATACATATATTCCTCAATCTAATATTATTACCTAGACCATAGATTTCGTATGAGAATTTTGTACATGATTTTAATAAATATATACATGACAGAGGGTTCAAACCCTACATCGTATAAATAACACATTAGTAAAATTACAGCAGAACAAAAATAAATAATTTAAGCGTTGAAAACAACACAAAACATTCTCAAGCGAGCACAAAAGTCAAGACATTAACAATCAAATTACCAATATTGAACTTTAGAAAGAGGAGAAAAAATTATAAAACCATTTATCTTTTTTGTATAAAAGAAGATATTCTATTAATAGAAAAGAAAGGATAGGATACAATAAAAGTGGAATTAGAAGCTATTATAAAATTCGCTTCACGAGGCAATTTGAGCCACTTAAAGATGCTTTTAGATGGAAGACAAGCAGATGAGCCTCAAGAAGCTATTCAAGTTTTAGACATTGTTCTACAACAAATGCCTAGCTCACGTTATTGCCCTTTGGGTCAATTTTATTCACCAGATCCTGCAAGAAAACAGCCATTACGAGAGGGATTGGAAAGTTGGCGCGGTATTTATCAAAGTCTCCAGCCAACACATGTGGGATTGTCTCCAAACATTGACATATCATGTACTGCCTTTATTGAGCCACTGTCTATTAATGTATTTTCAGTTGGTGAGGGAATTCCAATCCTGGAGCAGTGAGTGTCCATTTGGTAATAATGGTCGATAACTTCCACAAACAGTTGCTTACTAATTGTACTTTATTTTGTTTGGAAGCGTATTCTCATTCCCGTGTAACGTTTTCTTCTTCGATTCAATTGTTTTTATAGTTTCTTGGAGTTTAATTGTTCGTGAGATGTTAAAGAGAAGATCATTGTTCATGACATTTCACATCTTTATTATGCCGGTAACTTATTTAGGAGGTAACAAATTATTTATTTATTCATCAACATTGAATGATAAGTCTTGTGTAGCTTGTGATGTTAAGCTGAATACACGATAATTTCTTTGCATTCTTCCACAATGAGTAACTTTATCTTTCACTCCCTTTGAAGCCTTAATGATCTTGTTATAAATTACAATCAACCTCGGACAATAGTCTATTAGTAATATCCGTATTCAAAGTAACGCGACGAATTCAATAACAGTTATTGTCTTTATTGAGCCGCTATCTGTTATTGAATTCGTCGCACAGAATATAGATATTACTATCTGACTATTGTCCGAGCTTGATTGTAACAAGATCATTAAGGCTTCAAAGGGAGTGAAAGATAAAGCTACTCATCGTGGAAGAATGCAAAGAAATAATCAAGTATTCAGCTTAACATCACAAGCTACACGAGACTTATCAATTAATGCTGATGAATAAATAAATAATTCGTTGCCTCCTAAATGAGCTGGCAGAATAATAAAGATGTGAAATGTCTTGAACAACGATCTTATCTTTAACATCTCATGAACAATTAAACTCCAAGAAACTATAAAAAAAATGAATGGAAGAAGAAAACATTAGAGGAATGAGAACAGGCTTCCAAACAAAATAAGGTACAATTAGTAAGCAACTGTTTGTGAAAGTTCTCGACCATTATTACCAAATGGACACTCACCGCTCAAGGTTTGAAATTCCTTCACCACCTGAAAAACATTAACGATTGACACCCTGACTCTCATAGATGATATCCCAAACTATGAATTTCTTAATCCAAATTCATCCTCCTATATGTATCAATTTATAAGTAAATAACTAGCCGTTAGAGACCAGTCATTAAAATATAAAAAGAACCTATAAACTAGCCGAGAAAATTTTCTAGCCGTTAGAAAAAGAGAGAAATTTCACTAGCCGTTAGAATGAGAGAAATTTCACTAGCCGTTAGTTTTTCTTTCACCGGATATCTTTATTTGTCTAACTATTGGCTACTTACCTTACGAGTACAAAAGATTTGATTTTGCATCTTATTCAATATATTTGGACCCAGACAAAACAAAATATTAATTTTTAAAAGCTTATATGTGATAAATTAGCCGTTAGAAAGAGAGAAATTTCACTAGCCGTTAGAAAGAGAGAAATTTCACTAGATATTTTTATTTGGCTACTTACTCTATGAGTACAAAAGATTTGATTTTGCATCTTGTTCAATAAATTTGAATCCAAACAAAAAATATATTAATTTTTAAAAGCTTGTATGTGAAAAACTAGCCGTTAGAAAGAGATAAATTTCACTAGCCATAAGCAAGAGAGAAATATCACTAGCCGTTAGAAAGAGAGAAATTTCACTAGCGGTTAGAAAAAGAGAAATTTCAATAACCGTTAGATTTTATCTTTCACTAAATATTTGTATTTGTCTAACTATTGGCTATTTACTTTACGAGTACAAAAGGTTTGATTTTGCATCTTATTCAATATATTCGACCCAGAAAAACAAAAAAATAATTTTTAAAAGCTATGTGATGCCCTCTCCATAGACAAAAACCTTTTCGAACTTTGTAACAAATTTATTTGGAGAATTTTAAAAGAGCTGTGTATTGTCTCAATATTAGAGTAACACAAACTACTCATTGCCACATAATTTACGATTAGTTCAATTATCTGTCAGGATTGTTTTAGATGAACTTCTCAAAACGTCCATCAAATAAATGACTTATCAAATAAGATAGTTTTTTGCGGATATTTTCTAAAAGTGTTGCATGGTGACGCAATTCATTTTGTTAACTTCAAATTTCATAAAAGATTTTACCAAAATTATTACAGAAATTTTAAGGTTATGTTAAGAAGTACTATAACTATTGATCTTTTTTATTAGTAACGTTCAAAAGACATCTAGTAATGTTATAGTCCACATTGGAAAGGTAGTTAATAAAGTTGGCACATGATGTGCATTAATGATCAAAGCGCCATTTACCCAAGGCTTAGAAATAAAAAACTAGTATTGATTGCTCATTGGATATATTGATATCTTTCTAGTAGGTAAAATAATCTGTTAGCAAATTTATGTATGAGCCTATTTGGATTTAATGATGACAAAACAATAATGAAATATTTAACTTGATTACACTATTGTGGTTTGTTAACTTCTGTGCTTATATAATATTGTGTGATAATGTGTTATGTGATTACATTGAAGTTATTACTGTTTAAAAGAACAATAAACAAGAAAAGAAAGCAAAAGAAAAATCAGCCAAATGTGAATATATTAACATTTGCTACAACCTTGTACAGTCCTTAAAAAGAACAATTAATGTAAAATGACTTAGAGGATCAAATATATTAGGTTGATCCATAATTGAAAAGATAGACTAGGTTAGGGATCAAACTTGTTAGGTTGACCCAAAAGATAACTCTGTATTGTCCTTAAAAGAATATTGTTGTCAAATGACATTAGGGATCAAATTTGTTAGGTTGAATCCAAATACTGAGTATTATCATCAAAGTGTAATAGATTTGGTTGAAAAAGATCAACTGCAGCAGAAGCAGAAGAATCAAGCAGAGCACAACAAAGATTGAAGATCAGCAGACCAGAGCAAAGGAACAAACATGTAGAAATCGTAAAGCACACTCTACAATACATAAAGTTCAGAAGAAGAAAAGCAGAGTGATCAGTAAAGCTGCAGGATGCACTCTACGATTGAAAAATCATAGAATACAGCTAGAGGTCGTAAAGTAAAAACAAACTTGAAGATTGAACTCAGATATCGTAGAGGCAACATGAAGATTGCAGAGTATGCTCAAATATCGTAAAGTCATAAGGAGATCGCAGAGTCTACTCAAGGATCGTAGAGAGCACTCTAAAGAGTATCTGTTCGCAGAATCTTAAAATTAGTAGAGTAAGCCAGAATAGTCAAATGAGGAATCTGAAGCTTAAAACTACGACCAACAAACTCTCAGATCGTTGAGAAAAGAACAGAATCGCCAGGAGGAAAGCAGTAAAAGAAAATCGTTGACAGAAGATCACGAAGTCAAAACCACTAAGGATAAAAGCTAAACAACCAAAAAGAGATCTCGTGCTAAACATTAAGAAAACAGAAAAATAATGATTAAGAACAAAATTGGATAATTCAAACATACTTCACAAGGAGAAAGAATCATAAAAAGTAACTTATCTCACAAGATCAACACAAAAGAAAAGTTCTTAGAATTATGTCAAGCAGACTTATCATAGCACAACAAAGACAAAAGGCTCTAGCTAAAGAAGTAAAAATAGAAGCTCGTAGATGTTAAACAAGTCAAACTACTTAAGATTGTAGAATGAAGCTGAACAGAATATCGTCAGATCGTTGAGTTACTAATATCGTTAAGCAACTTCAGAACGTAGAGTTACAACATTGATGAGCTGAGTCCGTACCATACATATTAGAGAACATAATGCCAAATGCACTGAGAGACAGATTCACTACGACACAAGATTGAAATAATCTTGTTAAAGAAATTCAGAAAAGAAGTAGTTTGAGGTAATTTAGCTAAAGGAGACAAAGATTAAAGTAAGACCATGAATCAGCTAAGTTATCAGAAGAATGAGACATGTGAGACCCACTACAATATGAGTGCATTGAATAGAGATGAAGTGGAGATCACAATCTTGCAAATAGTGACTGCTCATTGCTCAAGTAAAGGGGAGCCGCTCGATCAAGATGAAGAAGAGGCAAAGTCAACAATCCTGAAGAGAACAAATGCTCAAGTAAGGCAGAGCTGATCAAACAAAAATGAACTGGAGAAGAATTGAAGACCAAGTCTTAGTTCTCAGGAAGTGAACCAAGACTATCTAGAAGATCCTAGAATAGAAAGGTAGTGAAGACTGAAGTATAACTACAAACACTAAAAAAAAAAGAATACAAAAATTGTAGGGCTTGTAGAGTTGAACAAAGCTGATCGTAAAGTCTACTGATCATAAAGCAGACCATAAAGCTCAAAGTTCGTAGAGTATATCGCAGAGCAAGAGAATCGTAAAGTCTGTAAAAGATAAAACTGAAGATCGAAAAGTAGCTCTTAGAACTTAATGAAGAGTTGATCGTAAAATAAGTCAAACACTACGATAATGAGACAAAGACAAATCAATCAGATGCAACCATAAATTGATACTTGGAAGATTAACAGAATGGAAGATCTTAAAGATATTGCTATACAAAGCTTAACCTGGATATCATAGAAGAAATGTGTAACGGCTACTTGATATAGTAACGTCATCCACATGAATGTTATTGCTGAAGACTGAGGTGATATAATAGAGAGCAAGCTAATATAACAGAGCAGAAAGCAAGCTGACATTTCTCAAAAATCAACATAAGAGATCTTCAATATCAAAGCATTAAAAGAAGCAACTATCTTCCAACGAACAAAGCTCCAATGGACAAACTCTCAACGAGCAAATTTCTAACAGGCAATTAAAATGACAGATCTCTCTCTCTATATATATAAAGATCGACCATCATCTGAAAAAGGAATGAGAGAGCCAAGAGAGAGAGATGGAGATAAAAGAAAGCCAGAAGAAAGGAAGTTTGACCAATGCAGAAATCAAGTCGAAAAAGAAAATTGGTGATGAAAGAAGAAGTTGAAAACAGAAGAGAGAATCCACCAATCAAGAGAAAACATAGAGTTAAATCGGTCAGAGCTGGATGACGAAGATTGGTCTATACACTGAAGGAATATAAAGAGAAAAAGACTAATCTACAAGAGATCGAAGGGGGATCGATCATTTGCATGAACATCATCAACCCAAAGCTACTCTACGCTTTGGAGGATTGATCGAGAATGATTTCAGGGCAGGAGCCAATCAGAATATTATAAGGCTCTAAAAGTCATTCCTCTGCTGCCAAGCTCTTCATCATAGTGCTTAACATTAGCTTGGCAACACCTCCAACAACTATAACACCGACAATAAAGTCAGGACTTAGTGACCCGTCAGATTCAGAGGAATATGCCCCAAGATGGGAAGAGGACTATGAAACATCCCCGAAATTCGACCAACTTTATTACCTTAATTTTCATATTTATGAAACATTATTTTCCTTATGTCCAAATTTCGGTCCGTTAATAAATCTTTAATCACCTTCTTTTATCCATTAAATTGATTTTAAAATCATCAAGTACCAATTTTTCGGTATAAATTTTTCTTTTTTTTTCCTTTTCTCAATCCAATCATTGTATTAAAATATTTGAACATTTAAAATTCTTACATCTGGATTCTAGTCCCTGAATCGTAACCTTTACTTTTCTATCTATAACCAATATCTTAAATCTCATCATTCAAACTTTAATATCCTTTCATATCCGTACAACTATTGATTAATTTAAAATTTACAGTCATTTATTTTCATACAAATATTCCTTGTTGCGTCATTCATAATCAAACATATAATAATTTCTATCGTAGCAATTATCCTGATCGATCACAATTCATAATTGAACTTTTATAATATATAGATTCAACTTATATATACATACAATTCATCACAGTAAATTAACAAATTCTCACATTGAATCATAATGTTGAAAATATAGCAATTACGTTTCCAACCTTCTAGGTAATTCATCTCTATCATATCTGATATTCTTGAAAGTTATTTCTTTCCTGCAAAAATGTTTATTAAGCAATTAATGAGCACAACGGCTCAGCAAGTTCAACAGTTTATACTTCACGTAGCACATAGTTTAACATGCTCTGTGTGTGTTATGCATTACGTGTTGTACTTCTACTTGACCAATATATATCATATATATATTCATATCGTTGCACAAAGTACACATTGTGGTCATATTAATCACGTATCACATAGCACATAATTTGTATGTATTTAAAACAAGAATTACATATCATAACAGCCGAATATTTAACATAAAAGGACTGAAGAACTTGCATGGCGTCCAGTTATTTAAATTGTTAGCTCAAACCCTTAACTCGATCAACCTATGATCATGAAATAATCAAATAATAATTATTTATCTCTTTATGATATTAATTTACTTAATTAATATCATCTCTGGGCCAATTATTAATTTATGTGGTTAATTATATTAACCTCGTCCTTTAAAATATTAACATAACTTAATATTTAATGCCTTCACTACGGACAACCCGACTCATCGGATAAAATTTAACATATTTGGTTGCCCGAAAATCTTATTTAAACATTTTCTAAATTATAACCTTATTAGATTAATATTTAAACATTTAAATATTAATCCCCAATATTTAATATTTTTACAAAAATATTAAATTTAATGCCCAAACATCATTTCTATATTTTTAGTACTTTTCTATAATTTTCTATAATTTTAAAACAATTTTTTAAACATTTATTTCATTAAAAACTAGTTCTGGGGGCATTTTGGTAATTCCCGCGGCATCAGGGACATAACCAGAATTTTTCAGAAAGTCCAGGGACATTTCTGTGAATTCAGCAACGCTAGGGGCACAACCGGCATTAACAGAAAAGCTCAGGGGCATATCTGTAATTTTTCGAGGCCAAATGACACGCTCGGTATTATCCTAAAGGTTCGAGGTCACGTTTGTAATTTCGCCCCCCCAAACCGCGGCCGCGCATGGTGCGGCAAACCCTGGCCTGTTCCAACAAACCACGTCGTTTGGCGACCAAGCCGTGCATTGCGCGGCCGACCAAAACTCTCGCCAAAAACGACGCCGTTTTGTTCTGGCGTTCGGAAAAAAATGTTGATTGCGCGGCAGCACTGCAGATTCTTCTTCATTTTCCCAGCCGAACATTGTATCAACTTATCACTTTTACTCCATTTTTGCACATAACTTCCCAACAAAATAACTCCAAAAATCACATAATTCATAGATATACCACTAAAAATTATTTAGAATAATTTTCTTAATTAATTACTAATTTTTCTCAAAATTATTTTACTACCAAAAATAATAAAATAAATCCAATAATTTAATTTTTTATCTTCCTTGAGGCTTTTCTTCCCTTGATGGCACCCAAAACCTCATCTCTCTTGGTGGTCATGGAGTTTTCCGGCGGTGACTTGTGGTGGTGTCGGGTGTCATAGTGGTAGGAGAAGAGAGAGAGAATTAGCTTTGTTTTTTTTTTTATTCTCCTCTCTTTATTTCTTTTTCTTTCCTTTATATAAGCAAGCTATCAAACCAATTTGGATTAAAAATCCCACCGCCTTTCTTGCTTCTCGAATTTTCCAACCGGATTATCACAAATAACATGCAACTTAATTATTTTAAATACATTACGTAATTATATCGTGTAATAAATATTTTATAATATATATATATATATATATAATATTTATTTAATTCACTAAAAATCATAACATGATTTATGAGTAATATTAATACCTTTTCGGTATTTTATTTGATAAATTTTGTACACGCATAACGACATGCATGTAATTATTTGAGGTAATTAATACCTCCAAAAATCATAAAATAATTCGTATAGCCTATAAAAATTATTTTTCATAATTTTTCACTTCGTTACCTGGACATCATGTTACACTAACATGTTCACGTTTCTGAAATATAATCTTTCATAAAAGTCATAATAATTCCATTATACATAAATATAATTTTTAATAACTTAAAACATTCATTTTTCTTATTTATTATTCAATTTCTTTAATATTCACAATAATTTCTTTATATATAAATTATATAATTTAATATTATATAATTTATATATTTGCATTCTCCTTTCTTAAATAATTTCTTAAATTCCTCCATAATTATCAATTAATTATAATTTCACATTTATTAACTCTCTCATCATTTTAATTTTCTTATATAAATTATTTAATTTTCCTTATATAATTTATATAATTATAATTTCCTTTATACATCGCTTTAATTTTCTTATATAAATTATATAATTTATTATTATATAATTTATATAATTACATTTCTTCTCAATCAATTTCTAAATTTCCACCATAATTCTTGATAAAATCTAAAATCAATAATTACAATTTTATTAACTTCCCCATTCGCTTTTCATTTAAAATTGGATTAATTTAATTTTTAATCCCTTAATTTCCATAATTAATAACATTTATAATTATCACTTAAACATATACATATATATATATATATATATATATATATATATATATATATATATATATATATATATATATATATATATATATATATATATATACACATATACATATCAAATTTTATATATTTCATATTACCACATAACCTCAACTAAATTATAATTTCTGCATTTCCATAATAATTTTATTGCCTTTACAAGAAATTTCTCTTATTATTCATAAATTGTTTTTCCAACAATTTATTTACTTTCTAATTATTTTAAAATAACACAATTCGTCATGATCTCTGTACAGATTTAATTTACTAATTAAATCTTATCACATACCTTAAATCACATAAAATAATAATTAATTTAAACAATCTTGATAATTTTATCAATTAATTTCTCATTTAATATTATTAAAGAAATCTTGAAATTCGGGTCCTCACAGACTAAGTGTCCTATGGAATAAATCGGGTGAAGACCATTTGATTCTTAGTGAATCCCCTTATTGAGGGAAGGGACTTAGTTTCCTATGAGGAGAAAAGACGGGACTAGGTGACCCGCATGATTCTTAGTGAATCAGACTCTTAGTGGGAGGACTTAGCATCCAGGACTCAATGTCTAAATTGTAAGGACTTAGTGTCCAATTTTTCCTTAGTGGAATATCTCTGCTCAGCAAAGTGAAAGAGAGGAGTATGAGTAGTTCAGGCTCCGAACCTCTTAAAAATCAATATGTTCTCATTGTCTCTTTACCCCTTTCTTTAACTTTCATGTTTATGCCATGTATGTTGTGATTGGAGATATCTTTCTATTAACAAATTTATGTACAAAACTGCGTATCTCTATTGTAATGATCAAAGAGGGGTTTTACCAAATAAACTTTTTCTGCTACGCAGATAATTGCTTAATTATTTGGTAAAAATGTTTATAAAAGCAAAAGTTATACATAATTGTATAATGATCTATTCAACCCTCCTTCCAGATCATATTCATGTACCTTTGGGAAACAACATAATCTACTGATGCTTATACTCTTAAATGAAGAAGAGTAGAAGAAATGTTGCTCATGATGCACCAAAATGTAAAAACAATATCTCCCCACGGTTTAGGTACCCTACTCAACTAAACTCAACTCATTAAGTCTTAATTGCAAATTAACTAAATGAATACTTTCCTTCCACTCTTCAAGATTTATCTCAAAGAAATTGACTAGTTCTTCAACTGGTCACCAACCTCACACAACTCTCCTTTCTCTGGGCTTGAGTAGGCAGTATGCTAACATGCAAGTGGAAAGAATTATTTTTACTCAAAAATTATCTCCATTAACTACCAACTTCTGATACTAATAGCAAAAATACTAACAAGATTGGCAAAATGCGAACATACAGGCTTATGTTTAAAAATCCATCTCAACTAACTACTATTCTAATATTACTAGCAGAATAAATTACGTTGGTATAGCTATATCATGAGGGTTACTCTATAGTGAATGTAAAGGTTCAAATCTAATTGTACTTACTTTCATACAAAAAATAAGGTTCATACAAAAAATAAGGTTGCATGAGAAAAACAATCGTGAAAGAATTTTCGCAAAAACTCGTCATTCCTAGTATAGGTATTACCAACCTTAATTTTTTTTGAAGATGAATCCTCATTCACTTGTAACTATCTTCATCTAAAAGCATGTTCATAAGGGAAAAATTAAAATAACATAAAAAAATAAAGCAAAAAACACAAAACAAAAAACAAAACAAAAAACAAAAAAAAATAAAATAAAACAAACAAAAAAACTAAACCATCTCACAATCATATTTCCTAAACTCGAGTGTACCTGAATGATTAGAAAGATAAATAAGTATATAAAATCAGTTTTATAGAAATAACTCAAGAATAAAACAAAGTATACTAGCATATATACCACCCCACATGTTTGCACATTTCTTTTTCATAAAATTTTCAACCTCTTTAAGTTATTTTTTTCGAAACTTACTTTAAATTTTAGTTGTTAAGGATTGTTAGAATTTAAGATGAAGAACGGAAAAGTAAGAACACGCAATACACTCAGGTTCACCAATTTGGCTAGTCCTGCTTGTCTAATGTATTCAATAGATGCCTCACACGCTCTACAATAATTCACACACCAAACAATTGTTTTTATAGTAACTAGAAAACCTTAGCTGCTATAACATGAGCTCAAGCCTAATACATTAGTAAACCAAAGGTTGGACCACTAATAAATCCCTAAGCCCAATTACATCATTACGCTGTCGACCCCCGACCACCCTGTCGTAGTGACCATTAGTCGAACCTGCAAAAGTATGAGCCAATCCCAATAAGGATTAAGTTAATCTTAAGGAAAGTGGAGAAAGAATTCATCAATGGCGGGAGGAAAAAGTGAGCAAATCTACCAGTACAAAATGTTCAATACTCATTTAATAATATAAAAATAATAATTAAGTTAAACATCTTATAGTAGAAAACAAAAATAGTGTAGAAAATGAAATACCGATTGATAATCTTACAACAATATACAAACTCTAATATAGTATTGGGTGCACATAGCTTATGGGTACTATGTATAAATTTAGCCAACTTAATGTCGTTTTGTATGATTCACGTGGCACATGAGTACTTCAACACTAGAATACAAATATGTGGTATACTTGCTTAGTCTACGTGAAGAACACGGAAACATGAAGAATGTTCAATTAACGAGAGACATGAGTACTTCTAAACTCGATATGTTTTCAATTACATCTAATTTTGCAACACTACAAATAAATATACATGAAGAACATGAAAACATGATGAATATTTTCCAATGCATACGTAGTGCAGTCATTTGTTTAGTTGAAGATTACGTATCAGATAAGTAAACATAACCTCCCCCGCTCCGCCCCCCGCCCCCTCTCTATAAAGTCAGTTATGACTACATAATGTAACGAAATATCAAATATTAAACCAACCATATACACTACATTTCAACCACCAAATATATAATCAGTGATAAACTTTTACCACGACCATGAGCTCTATCAACTACTCCACGACCTCCTTATGAAATACGAGGCTCGTAGTTGTCTATTTAGCCAGCATACCAGTTGTTACTGATATGGTGGTGTGTAAAGTCTAACTTACACATATAGCATTAAAAACAAAAAACAAACTTCCATCAATCTAACAACATCATCTACAAACCGAAAAATTTGAATAAACTGAAATAGTTAATTGAATAAGAGAAGGTAGAAAAACTAGAACTACATTATAACATGAAAATAGTAGAATTACAAAAATCAATAATCCATTTTTTATATCATTTCAACAATTCAACTATAATTCTTTTCTAGTTATCCCAAAATAAATAAATTATAATTTTTTTCAACTTATTTTTTCTTTTATTTGCTTCATCCTTCATTAACTATATACATACACAAATTAAAATTAAACGAAAAAAAATAGAAAATAAGATAATTTTCAGCTTACTATTACTTTGCGATTAACATAAATTGCCTACTTTTTCTTAACAAACTCCCATCAGCCAAAGTCCCTTTTTAAAAATTCAAAAGTTATACAAACTGAATGCACTAATCTTCTCCAAATTCTAATGATCCTAATTCAACAATCAAGATTCACAGAAAAAAAAACATATATACATTAATTATCATAGAAGAATAAATTAAAGTAGTATATCATAAATGTTACCAATAAAATTATTTAAGCAGATGATTACCTTGAGGATTACCTTTGGTTTGGTAATAAGTTGGGGGCGATGGTGGGTGTTCGTCATTGTACCTTCGACGAGGTACCCATCTCCGGTTATTCCACCCATTTTTCAGATATTCATACAATTATATATAGAGAGGGAGAGTGTGACGCCCCCAAATCACTATACTTAGTATAGATGAATTGGTGCTCACTAAAAATGCTAAATCATTAGGTTTATGGATAATTTCCTTTATTCATAAACAAAGTTCACATCTTAATACCCATCTTAACGAATGCACTGACATCATTCATGGACTTGATGAATAGGATTTTTAGGTCTTGTTTAGACAAGTATGTTGTAGTGTTCATCGATGATATTCTCGTATACTCAAAAACACTAGAAGAACATATTGTACATTTGAGAAGTGTACTAGAAACCTTACAGAGGGAACAAACTCTATGCCAAATTTTCAAAATGTGAGTTCTGGCTAGAAAATGTTCAGTTTTTGGGTCACGTGATTAACAAGAATGGAATAGCGGTGGATCCATCAAAGATAGAAGCAATTATGAACTGGGAATAACCAAAGACCCCAACCAAAGTGACAAGTTTCTTAGGTTTAGCGAGGTACTATAGACGTTTTATTAAAAACTTTTCCAAAATAGCAACCCCACTAACCAACTTAATAAGGAAGATGGTGAAGTATTTATGGACGGATAAGTGTGAAGAAAGCTTTCAAGAGCTAAAGAAGAGACTAAGCAAGGCGCCGGTATTATCATTACCTGATAATAGTGGAGGTCTTGTAGTCTATAGTGATGCCTCACATAAAGGTTTAGGTTGCGTGCTGATGCAACATGGGAAGGTCATTACTTATGCTTCGCGGCAATTAAAAGATTATGAGATAAGGTATCCTACTCACAATCTAGAATTAGCGGCGGTAGTATTTACTTTAAAGATGTGGAGGCATTACTTATATGGAGAGAAGTGTGAAATTTATACCGATCATAAAAGTTTGAAGTATATTTTCACACAATGAGAGTTGGATATGAGGCAAAGAAGGTGGTTAAAATTGATAAAGGATTATGACTGTGAAATCCTATATCATCCAGGGAAAGCCAATGTAGTTGCAGATGCACTAAGCAAGAAGAATCAAGAGAAACTAAATGTGTTAACAACTCAGGATAAGTTGCTCAAGGAATTTGCTAGACTCGACATTGAAGTGAGGTTTCCTTCCATCTCAACAAGGAAATTACTTGTAATGGAGGATCACTCAACTTTGTTGGGAAAAATCAAGGAAATACAAAAAAAGGATAAAGAGTATGAGGAAATGAAAAATAAGATAACAAATAATGTGAACAATAGGTTCAAATTGGACAATAATGGAATCATAAGGTTTAAATCAACGATATGGGTACCTTCAGTACAAGAGTTGAAGGAAGAAATTATGTCCGAAACATATAGTACTAAGTTTTCAGTCCATCCAGGTAGCACCAAAATGTACAAAGACATGAGTCAACATTTCTGGTGGCCAAACATGAAGAGAGAGGTGGCTAAATTCGTTAGTAGGTGTTTGACATGCCAACAGGTTAAAGCAGAGCATCAAAGACCAAGCGGGTTGTTACAACCGTTGAAAATTCCAGAATAGAAATAGGAGCACATTACAATGGATTTTGTAATACGACTTCCAACCACACAAAAAGGGTCATGATGCAATTTGGATAATAGTGGATCGACTAACCAAGCCTACTCACTTTCTACCAATTAAAGTTAAGTTCACCCTAGATAGATTAGCCAAATTATAAATTAAGGAGGTTATATCTAGGCATGGGGTTCCAATTTCAATCGTGTCCAATCAAGATCCAAGGTTCACATCAAACTTTTGGAAAAGTCTTCAAGAACATCTTGGGACACAGTTGAGATTAAGTACGGCTTACCACCCACAAACAGATGGTCAAAGTGAAATGATTATCCAAACTTTAAAGCATATGTTGAGAGCTTGTATGATGGATTTTGAAGGAAGTTAGGAAGATCACTTACCTCTGGTAGAATTTGCTTACAACAATAGTTATCACGTTAGTATAGGAATGTCACTATATGAAGCTCTATATGGAAGGAAGTGTAGAACACTGATGTATTAGGATGAAGTCGGTGAACGAAAGATGCTAGGGCCAGAATTGGTTCAACAAACAGCGGAGGTAGTTCGAACAATTCAACTGAGGTTAAGAGCTGCTTAAGAAAGATAGAAGAGATATGTGGATCTATATCGACAAAAAAGAAACTTTGAAGTCAGTAGTCATGTTTTCCTGAAGGTATCTCCCTGGAAGGGAAAGATTCGTTTTGGAAAGAAAGGAAAATTGAGTCCAAGGTTTATAGGACCATTCGAGATATTACGAAGAATAGGTGAGGTAGCTTATGAAGTAACCTTACCTCCAGAACTGGAACATATATATAATGTATTTTATGTTTCAGTATTGCATCCCTATAAACCCGACTACAAACACGTAATTAATTACGAACCAATCCAGATTGAGAAGGATCTCAACTATGAAGAGATTCCTATTCAAATCGTTGATAGGAAGGAACAAGTCTTGCGAAACAAGGTCATACCTTCAGTCAAGGTCATATAGAGAAATCAATCCATGGAAGAAGCAATGTGGGAATTAGATGATAAAATGAAGATAGAATATCCACATTTATTTTCTTAATTATATAAGACAATTTCGAGGACAAAATTCTTTTAAGGAGGGGTGAATATAATATTCCGAACTTCCGAGATAGTTGTAATCCGAATTTATAGGCATATATAAATATTGTATCACATCTAATATGTGTTACAGAATTTTCATGTGTGTTTATTTTTGCGTTTTGTTTCAAGAATCCAACTTAAACAATTATTAGAAAAATAAAAGTAAAACTTTTGAAAACTTAAAACTAAGGTTTGGAGAAAACCTAAACCCTAAACCCTAGAAAGTATTATTCACAAATACGGGTATAAATACAAATATTGTACGGAAAGAATACAAAAATAATACGATAATAATACAAAAAGTATACGGTATAAATACGAAAAAGTCAATTGTGAATAGTAAAAGTCAACTATAGTACATGTATACTTGATTAAGATTAGGTTAATTAAAATTAAGATTAACTTAATAAGTTTAATTGGTGAATAAAGAAACTAATCAATCAATCAAGTTGCTAGCTTTAGTAGAGAATTAACCAATATTGAGTTAGTTGTTAACTCTAGTTAGTAGTTAAAGTTAAAGCCTAAGCCAAGCCAAAGTCAAGCCAAACTTGGAGCCAAAGTCAAGCTAAACTTGGAGCCAAAGTCGGAGCCAAACTTGGAGCCAAAGTTAAAGTCAAGCCAAACTTGGAGCCAAAGCTTGGTTGTCTTAATGACCATAATATTCTAGCTTTGCATAGCCTATAAATAGCAAACATTGTGCACTTGTTTCATCATTCATTTTCAAAGCACAAAATCTAGTATCAAAACTATACATATATTGAGAGAGAGTTCTTGCGAGTTACTACCTTAGAAATTTCAAAGAAATAGTTAAAGCTTGTAAATTCAAAAGGTACAATCTCTAAAAGTTATTATGTTCGATTTTTCTTTCGTCTTTAATTTTCAAAAGCTCAAGAACAAGAGTCGTAGCCATGTACGATTATCATTCTCCGTGTTCTTCACATGTTTTTGAGATTTTCTTCATTTTATAGTAGTTATAATTTTCAATTTTCTTTTATTGACAAGCTCAAGAACATAAGTCGTAGCCATGTACGATTTTTCATTCTTCGTGTTCCTTATGACTTGAGAAAGTCGTTGTTATGTCAATTTCATTTCATAGTATATAACTAAAGCTCAATGAACGCGAGTCGTAGCCATGTACGATTTTTCGTTCTCCGTGTTCTTCAGCAATAGTTATAAACTGTTAAAATCAAGTAAACAAGCCGTTATAATGACCAAATTATTTCATATATAAATGTTATAATCACTTATACAAGTAGTTATAATGCTCAAATTATTTTAAGTATGAAATCCAAAAGATCAAGAACATAAGTTGTTACCATGTACAATTTTTCTGTTCTTTGTGTTCTTCGTGTGTTCTTGAGCAAAAGTCATAAATCTCTATATAAGAAGGTTTATGATTTTCTTATTTTATGTTATAAAGTGTTATTGATTGTTAGAACATGTTATCTTAGCAAATTAAAGCTCAAGGTATTATGTTTTATCAATTCAGTCAATGAAATATTGAAATAGTTTCTGGCAGTCCCCTTACTGTTAAAATCTGTGTAAATTATTAAGGAATTTTGAACTTTGGTCTAAACATAAATTGTAGAGACGGAAGTTACGAACGCGTGAAATTTTGAACGACTCAAAAATATTTTAAAACGAAGAAGTTATGGCCGTTTAACTGAGCCAGAGTCTGACAACCAATGTTGTTGTCCACTTTTTATAAAGTCACTTAAAAATGAGTTTTGGAGTTTGAGAATTTTCTAACTAAAACCACCTATGGTAATAGTCTAAACAAGTTATAAAAAAAAATTATTAAGAAGTAAAATTCGATAAACTAACATTCGAGTGCGTGTCAACAATTATGTCGGCATTTAACACTTTACTGGGAAAACCCTAAATTGCTTCAAGGCTAGTTTTCTATCCTTAACCTTTGTTTACTTGCTTTTTATGTGATTTATACATTTTGTACGAGCAACGTGTTATAAATCTTTGATATAAGAGTTATTACTTCTTGTTTCGGCATAACTTGCAAAATGAAATGCCTATTCGTGATATATTTCGAATCATACTTTATTTTATCAAACCAAGTTGTCTAGGGGCGATCCTGACATGTGAAGTAAACTGAGATGAACGAATATGTACCACTTTTCATGATTAATCCAGTGTAGTGTATGTTATGCATAACATTGGATGTCGTTAGGTTGATCCCCTTTTCTATATCCACTGAAATGGTTCTAAGTCGAAAGACAAAGAACAGTTCTAGGTCTAACCACCACTCAGTCTTACTATGTTAAAACATTTGTAATATCAATTGTTGTGTCATGAATCCTTAAAATCCATTTATCACGGGTGAAGATATAAACATTCACCGCGAGATTCTCTGTTCCCAAGAGCCGTCCTAATGATTTAATGCCGTGGATATTGGAACATGTGAAGTTATAGAATATCTAAATCTTAAGGATAAAATGTCATGATTAAGTATTAAGTCTCTTGTATCGATTACAAGGACTTGATATAAAATAATGAAAGATCTTTGGGAATTAAGATGTGAACTTTTTTTATGAATAAAGAAAATCATCCATAAACCTAATGATTTAGCATTTTTAGTGAGTACTAAGTCATCTATAGTAAGTATAGTGATTTTGGGTATCACACAGAGAGAGAAAATAAAAGATTTAAATTCAAGATTCAGAGCGTGCGGAGAGTGCAGCGAGGAAGATGAAAGACGTGGGTTGAGTATGATGGTTATATAGGGGAAAGTGGGCCAGATGTTTGGGTTTTCCAAAGGTGTTTTGGAAGGTTTGACCTTTCGAGGTTGAGGTTTTTATTTTGCTTTTTGTTTTAATATTTTGTACTCTTTTCATCCATAAAAAGATGGTAAAAGGATAATTTTCATATAAATTAATTTAATCAAAAAAGTAAAAGACAGTTTTTCTGGTCTATCCTGATTTTAGATTTGGAGTAGATATGAAAATAAACCTAAGTGGTTCGAAATTCGTTTGGAGATCGACTAGAGAGATTTAAGGAAGATTCAGATTCAATATTTAAATGATTCGAATTCAAATACATTTTGATATTTGGATATTTATACGAATCATATATGAGTTGCCTATTATTCGAGCATAATGTTTAAAACTTATTTAAGTGAACCTTAAAACTCTTTTTTTCTTAAAAATATATACTTTGTACCCAAATTTAAGAATGTATTTTGTTTAGCGGATGTAATATCCCGGATATTTTAGAAGATTTTTAAATAAGATCTTAGATGATGAAATAAAGGTTGAAGTTAAAACCTATATTTAGAGAAGTAAAAGGTGTAAAAGGAGTAAACATTTGACTCTAATCTTTGTGTTAGTATTTAAATGTGAGTAAATAGAGGTTTTTAAATTTTAAAACCTAGAATTTGATTATTACGTATACTTTGAGGTATGTTATTAATGAGGTAATATAATACATTTAAAGTTCGATGAATTTATTTGACTGAAAGAGATTATCTAAAAAGTCTTTAATGTGATGTATGTGAAAATTTATTAAGGAGATAAATTTCAATTATTGAGATATTTTTAAGTTAGCGTGAAGGTGTATATGCTAGATACATATATACTTGGAGGTGCGGTAATTATATTTTAGTCGAACGTGATACATGATTAACTGAATTAATCATTAAGAATACTGTAAAGCTGGGTATAATAATTAAACAAGCTTATGAAAGTTAAACCTTGAAATACATATATACTTAGAGGTTTAGTAATTATATTTTAGTCGATCATGATAAATGATTAACTGAATTAATCAATAAGAATACTGTAAAGCTGGGTATAATAATTAAACAAGCTTATGAAAGTTAAACCTTGAATAGTAATTTAAGATATCCCAAATTAGTAAATTGGGAAGAGATAAGTTAGGTATTATGGTGGTAATTAAAATTAAATCCAACTTAGTGGCCAAGTGATTGGAAATTTAATAATAGTCCAAAATGGATTAACATTAAGGCGGGTCAAATTTATGTATAAGGCAAGCCATATGGATATAATGAACAAGTATACACAGTTAATTATTGTAAGACTTGTACGTATGACCAAGTTATTAATGTTACAGTCTAAAATTAGGGATGAACTGTGTGTGGTTGTAATTTTATGGAATAGCGGTGTGAAGAGAATGAGGTAATGTATACCTGATATCATGAGTGTGCTTACATAAGTGAAGGCAATGTAACAAATTGAAATATCAAAAAATGACCAAAGTGATTAAATAGTCAAGGCTAAAGGAAAGAGAAGATAGTCAAGAAAACTCCAATTTGGAGTTCGGAAGAGAATTTGGAGGCGTGGACTGCACCGTTGTGTTTAGAACGTCAAAATTAACAAAGAGAGATAGTAAACACAATTTGGTGTCGGGGTTGACTTTTGGTCAAAGTCAACTGTTTGACTTGTAAAGGTGAAAAGTCAAAGTTTGAGTTTGGAGAAGAATTTTGAGAAACGGACTTCACTGTTGCGACAGGAACGTTGAATTTAGTAGGTATGGACTGTAAACACGATATGTGTACTGGTTGACTTTTTGGTCAAAGTTGATCATTTGACTTTTTAGGGAAAAATGTCAAACTTAAAATTAGGAAATAAATTTTAAGAAACGGATATTACCATGACGACGAGAACGTCAAAATTAGTAGGAAACGACTGTAATATTGAAAATTTGATTTTCGGGCCAAACAGTCAAAGAGCGGGTCAGATAATTAAAAGTGAGACCCAAAAGATAAATTAAATCCACATATTTCTAAAGTGGGCCAGCTGGATTACTGAGATTTTTAATGAGGTGGACTTATTTAGAGTCAATCATTTCATTTCTTATCCTATGTAATCTAAACTCAACCCATCATAGCTCATCTCTTATTTCTCTTATCTCTCTTATCTTATCTTGGTCATTTAATTGATTAAACCAATTCATGAGAGCATTATCAGCATATAGAGTGAGAGAGAAAGTGAAAGCTCATGGGTAGAAGAAAAAGAGAAGATAAAGAAAAGAAATTAAAGAATAAAGAAGAAAACTGATGTCATGAAGGTATATATTCAAAACTCTTGTTTATTCCTTTGAATTTTTATATTTTGATTTATGTTTAGAAGATTTATGAAGATTAGATTATACTTAATCATGTCTATGATGGTTTATAGATGAATTATCAAGAAATCAAAGGAAAGAAAAGTTTCGACGGAAAATATTTTTGGAAGTTGCAACATAAGATCTCTAACGAATTTTGGAACTAAAAATATGGTTGGAATCCTAAGATATAGTAAATCTGATCTGGGAAGAAAAAATGATGAAAAACTCACCGAATTTTTTTTGGGTTGCCAGAAAAGATGACCGGAAAGTCGTCGTCGGTGAACTTTTTGACAGAGAAGTTTGGGACTATTCTCGATCATAATTTGAAGAAACTTTGTATTAGAAAGTTGTAGAGAATTTAATTTCATGCGAAATGGACATAAGATTCATAATTTTTTAATTAAAGGGCTAATTATTATGAATTTTTGAAGTTTCAACACTTTAAAAATTATAAATAAGTTACTGAAAATAAATTTTGGGCTGAAATAAATTTACCTTAATATTATAATAGTATTTATGAATTATTATAAATATTTGGAAAATTATTGAAGTACAAGAAATTATTATAATAGTACAATAAATTATTGAAGTACAATAAATTATTATAATAGTATAATAGTACAATAAATTATTATAATAGTACAATAAATTATTAAATTTATTGTACTTTTTAAGCCATTTAAAGTTAGTTTAAAAATGGTAGAAATTCATAGAAAATTCTATGAATAGTGAAAAATTATGAAACTTGGTGAAAAATTCTATAATATTATTTCATAATTTTTGGAAAGTTTTGGAAAATTATTGAAGCGAAGATGTATTTATTGTATTTTTAAGCTATTTAAAATTAATTTAAAATTTTGTGAAAATTCATAGAAATTTCTATGAATGGTGAAAAATTATGAAATTTTGTGGAAAATCTTATAATAATATAAGATTAATATTTATTTTGTTTGGAGGATATAAAAGTATATTAAGTTATTATTTTTATTTTGAAGCTATTAAATAATAGTTTTTAATAAAAAGAAAATAGTTATAGAAATTGTTGGATAACTCAAAAAAATGTGACAATTGGTCAAAAAGTTTAAAATAATATTTTAAAAAGTTAGAATGTTGAACCATGATTTTTGGTTACTTATATTATGATGAAAGATTTAAGCTTTGGTGTTATAAAGTCCATGAACCAAGCAAGCTTAAGAATCTATTTTAAACTCTAAACTGGTATTAAATGAATATGATAGTAAAATTAGTAGCATGGGATGTGTGATGGATGGGCTATGTTAGATCAAATATTAGTATACTAAAACTAATATATGAGATAATTTAAATGAAATTTTTTAAGAGTTATACTAACGACTTATATGTAGGTATAATTGATGCTATGTGTAATGCTTGTATTATGATGCAAGACAAACACGTGAAATAAGCGGAATGAAAATGGATTATAGTCAAATTTAATACGCAATGTAAATTACAAAAGATGTAATAATATATTATAGAGCGACTAATGTATACTACATTAAAGTATATTTTAAAAGAGATAATTATTAGGTGTTTATACGTGAATCTAATTGTATGCCAACACTATTGCCTGTGTAGGCTAAACAACCAGCATAACATACGATAAACAATTTAAGTTAATCAACTTGTATTGATTAAATGACCGAATCATAATTGATTTAGGAAAAGAGTAAATGTATTACTAACTTAGTTTTATTGTAATAAACTAAGTTAAATATTCCTAGATGGGTAATCTTTTAACCAAGTGCATAAGGTTGTGTAGTGTGTTATACACACAAGGAGCTACTAGTGTTACAAGCTAGTACTTGGAATAACGTAAAGACCAAAATAAAAATGATTAATAGTCATAAGTAAACCATGAGGAACCGATGTTGCTAAGCATAAAGGCGGTACATAGAACGACAAGAAAAATTAAAATCTTAAAATAAGATTAAGCTTAGGGTCCAACTTCGACTAATATTATACAATGTTGATCTCACATACCATGTAGGTTATATGAATGACGAGAAATATTGGCATAATGGTAAAACATCGGTGCATGCATGTTTTTCAGAACTTGTTTCTATGTGATAATTGTCATTATGTGTGAAATATTTTATATACAAACATGAGTTAATGTACCTTTATGCCGTAATGTGATTAAATTGTTGTTATTCAACTGATAAGTTGAGTTAGTTATTTTTTGTGAACTGTATAAATTATGAAATGACAAGCATGATAATACGGATCATGAATTTTATTCTAGTCTATCTACATGTATAAAATGTCATACATTGATATATTGATAAACATTCATGATGCATTAATTATGTGTTATGTGTAACTATTAAACTTACTGAACAATGTAGTTGTTCATTCTTGCTTAAATAAATATTTTCAGCTACGTGTGAGACATATGAGGTTCTAGTAAAGATTAAGGATAGGGAATGTTTATGCACTATCCCAGGAGATATAGATATTTTTCGATAAACCTTTGGGGATAAACAGTGTTACCGAAAGGTATAGACTGTAATGAAATATTAGTTTAACATTTAAATCTGTTATGTATCGAAGCGAGATGTTGTGTAGTTATGTGTAAGAGTGAAAGGTTGAAATAAGTTTTGAATGATAAATAGACTTAAAAGATAATTGTAAAGTTAAGGGTAGTTAATCTGCATATCTTTTGTATTGAATTAGGTCATGATTTATATATGATCTGAGTTGTTCAAAGATTTATGTAAAGATTGTGATTCTGAGACAATGGACTAAAAAATTATTTGTAAAAGTTTAAATTTAATGAGTTCTTAGCAATTATTATTGTTGAATATTGTGGTTGTTAAGAACAAGGTTGTACATTAACGTACGGGATCCGTCGTGGCCAGCACGGGGAATTGGGGGGTGTTACAGCAAAAAGAACTTTGGGATATATTTTTTCTAGAGAAAAACTTTGAAGGGCGCATTTTATTTGGCAAAAAGAATTTTATGGTGCACTTAGATACATTTTAAATATTAGCATGCAAAACTTAAAATTCCTGTAACTTTAAGGTGCAATCTGTATTTTAATCATTTAAATATTTCAAATAATTGATTGAGTTAGTTTTATTTAAATTATCATAATATAAATGATTCAATTATAATTTGTGTACGTCTCAAATGCTCGCAATTAGCTTGAGTAAAAAATGAGTCGAGTCGAGTCAAACTTGAATATAATAAAATGAGACAAATTCGAATCTTAGCAAAGATTACAAATTTGTATTTGAATCCGAGTATGAATTCGAGTACCTTACAAAAGTTTCAAATAGAATCTGAGAAAGATACAGGTCGACGGTCGACTCGATTCGAAATTATTTTCACCCCTAGTTTGGAGAGAAAGAGAGGGGGGATAGAGAATTGATGTGATATATAGTCAAGAGTAAATTAGTCGATTCAAAAATTTATCTACTTAACTTGTTGACTTTGCTAGGCCATTATAGGAAAAAATCTTTCATCAACTTAGACATCTTCTTGGAGACGGGGGAGTAATTTTTTTTCCAATTCACTCCTTTTGTATTATTACTGGTAAAAACTCACTAACCCCGTACTTTGCACAAGCGATATCGATACTGATTTATTATATTAATTATTAAATTATAAATAAGTGACTAACTGTTTTTTTGTAATAAAATTGGTATACCTATAAATAATACTTCTTCCGTTCTAAATTATAAGATCAATATTAACTTTTAAAAAGTCAATTTTAAAAATTTTCAAATACAAAATTGAGATTAATTTATTTAGTTTATGTCAATACCATTATGAATATTAAAAACTATGTAACAAGTACTACAAGTAATCAGATTTATTATTTTTAAAACTTAAAATAATTATATTAATTTTAAATTTAAATTTAAAGATGTATCAAATTGACTTTTAGAAAGTCAATAATAATCTTATATTTCGAAACGGAAATAGTAATTCTTTCTAGAAATGACTTTTTCTATTGAAGATATGAAAATTGATTGTGATTTAAAATTGAGCTACATCTCCGTGTTGTTAATTTTACTGATAAAACTATTAATCTACTATATAATTATACTTAATAAATCAGGTTTCATGAACCTTCGATTGATCTAAATAGACCAATGTTGTTACTTTTACAAATAAAACTTAAAAAATTATTATATAACATACTTGATAAAATTTGAATGGTATTACAAATTTGGGTAATATTAAATATTATAAACTTGAATAGTACTTATACTAATTTATATTAAAAATAAAATAGTTGAACTTAAAATTTATATTTGTTATATATTTGGACAATACTTATACTAATTTGAATAAGAAAGAAAAAAAGTTGCACCAAAACTGTGAAACTAAGTTTATGATTTTAACTATACAGGTTCCGTAACTCCATGTGAAGTACAGGTATCATAGATAATGGTTTATTATATTATTACATACAAATATTTTTTTAAAAATTTTATGAAGATAAATGTAGTTACCAAATTATTAAATATAATATATATTTAAATTATATATTATAGGTAATTTTGATCAATTATTGAGCTAAATATTTGAATGAAGTGTGTTGAGTACCTATATTTTATTAACTTATTGATAAAATATAAATAAAAAGGAAAGACTAAAATGTCATTTTATTATTAAAACTTATAAAGTATTATGGGTGTGTTTGGATAAGTTATTTTGGAATCTAGTTTGATTTGTAACTCTACGGAATTAGAATTTATTGATTTTCAAAACCAAAAAAAATCAATTCTGTTATTTGGCTAAGTTATTGAATTCAAATTGTATTTCATTATAATTAAAATCTAGTATTTGGATCAAATATTGGACACGTCACATGACAAAAACTTTAAATTGATGTGAATTTATGTAATTTTTATTGATATAATTATTATAATTGTATAGTACATAACAAAAATTATTAATTACAAAATTTATTTTATTCTAAACTTTTATGAGTCATACAAATTTTGAAATTTAATATGCGATCGTTTGATCTCAAAAGTCAAATTATATATCTAATTTTAGAATGAATGTGATATATAATAGTAAGTATTGGACAATCAACCATAATGGTTTCCCAATCAGACTCTAACCTGCAGCAAATTCTATTAAAGTAAATTTCTTTTTCCATGCATTCATATGAGGTAATGCTCTTCCTTTCCAAACACTCAAACAGTATGTACATACTATTTCCATTTAAAAATACAAAGAAAATAAACTCTTATTCAAGACAGTTTATCTTTACACTTTTCATTTGGAATTAAAAATTGATTAAAGAATAGAGTTACATAAAACATTGTAATTAGAATTTGGGATGAACAAAAGAAACGTTCTATTAATTTTCTAAAATTACATCTTTAGCAAAAAGTTGTAAGACCAACCTAATGATTCTAATACTTCTTACGAGATTTGGGGGTTTTTTCTCCACCTGTCGTTTTGGAATTCTTGGGCAACAAAATCAGATTTATATTAGGAAGAACACCATCCACTTACAATTGTCACTCCCTGCAAAGCTTCCCCAATTCATCATCATTTCTCTCCACCAATTGCACATGCTTTGGGTTAATCCTTGTCTTCTTGTTGTCTTCAAAACTAATTTAAATAAATAAATAATCTTTCACTTCATGCCAAGTGAAAGCCATAAAATAAGATATTATTAACATCAACATAACTTAACCTTCTTGTTGGAAATATTCGATTCATATATACTTGTATGAAACCACATCTTGACCCAAAATATTAACTTATTAGGTGCATGGTTCATTAGAGTACATATGCCCTCAATTTTTCTCTTTATATTTCGATATAGGACTTCACTATCACGCGGTACCTCAACTATCTCTCCCTTAACGCGTGATCTCTCCATCCACATCAACATCAAGCTCCCCCTTGAACTTTAACATACTCTTCTTAAGCATTAGTCCATCACTTCTTCTAGTTGATGAGCCAACCTCTTCAATATCTCTTATTTGATCTATTAAGAGTCTTTGCCAAGCCCATTAAGTCTTTCTGTCTGATGAGGCTTATCTATCAAAATCTCTTGTTTTGATCCACCAAGAGACTTTCCGAAAATGGTCCATTACTTGCTCAAAGAGTATATAATCCACAAAGCATCCATAACTCATTGAGTCTAGCCCATCACGTCTCTCCCTAATGATGAGCCCATACTCTCTAATTTCTCTTATTATGAGCCAACCAAGGGTTTCTGCTAGAAGAGTCCACCACTTGCTCAATGAAATATTTTTCATCCATCATACGCAGTCCATACCATATTCATAACCCAAACTCATAGTCATGGCTCTGATATCAGTTATTAAGAATAATCGACCCATATATACTCATCTGAAATCACATCTTGATCCAAAAGGTTAACCTTTTGGGTTAAGATGTGGTCTCCCTTTTGGGTCAAGATGTGGTCTCAGATAAGTTTATATGGACCGGATATTCCCAACACTTCTCATGCAATCAATAACACATTTGATTCATTTTTGTTAGTACTTGTATTTATGTATTATTCTATTTGATTTGATGATGACAATGATAATAATGTATATTTATAATCTTCAGTAAGTTTTGTAAAGTTTTTACAAAATTTTTATATAAAAGGACTTAATTAGGGATCAAATTTATTCATTTGATCCAAAATCATAATGTATAGCTGCACGTGTAATCCTCGTAATAGCTAAAGTTACCTATAGTAGATTGGTATTTCGTTAAGTAAAAGATAAGATTGTAAAGTAAAGTACCAGATCATAGAGGCATATTACAGCGCTACTACAAATCATAAAGCCGACATCGTAGAGTTAAGTTACTCTACGATCGAAGAATTAACTCTACGTTTCTACACTAAAGGCCAGTTGACCAAAATCGTAGAATGCAGAATCTTAACATGTCAATAACAGGTTTATGGCAAAATTTATAAACTTTAACACACATACTTCAATGTTAATCTACAAATGTGTTGGCAATAAAGATAAAGAGACAGCGCATCTTTTTTAACAGTTATATGTGTAAGGACAAAGAACACATGTTTGCTACTGCACCAAACTTAGTACTATCAAAAGCGATAGCTTGTTGTCCAGCAAACAACTATTTAAAGTCAACGGAACAAATTTAACTGAACCTTATGGTAATGAAGGTGATCAGCCTTTCATACATAATGAACATATGCAACATGCACTATATGCGAATTAATAATTTAAAGAGGTGGAATAATTATAAAGAACTAACCCACTAGCATGCTTGAAACATAGTAACTCAAGTTTTAGTTAAGAGGAACTTGCCTGATAGTTGAATTATTGATATCTTGCGTAATAAATTTTCTCTTTCGAAAAACTTAACATTGATACGTTGGCTTATTGATTAATACAACACATGATTGCTTATTTAAACAATTAAGTTTATTATCATCTAATTACCCAGCATTATCACATTGTACAACTCCTTGTTTGACTGTACCCAACCGCTTACTTGACTCTAAGTAATTACTTAACTGACAAATATTACATTTCTCTAAGCAATATAAATTTCAAACATCCTTCATATAATCGTTTAACAATTTAATATAATTGTTTTGGTACTTCATTATTTATTTATTTATTTATTATTATTATTATTATTATTATTATTATTATTATTATTATTATTATTATTATTATTATTATTATTATTATTATTATTATTATTACTGATAACCCTCCTTAATTACCGTTGCGCCATAATTAATAACTCATGCACCGATAATCCTTCTTATTTATCATTAATCCTCAATTAATTGATAAATAATCAACTTACTTATTTTAATCTTCTTTAATTATTATTTAACATCAATTAAATAGTAATAAATCAATTAATTATCCTTACCTATTATTTAATCTTAATCAAATAATAAATAATTAATTTATAAATTTAATCCTCATTTAATGCTAATTAAATAATAATTAATTAAACAATTACCCTTACTTGTTATTTAATCTTAATTAAATAATAAATAATTAATCCATTAATTTAATCCTCCTTTAATTATTATTTAATGTTAATTAAATAATAATTAATTGCTTAATTATATTTATTTATTATTAAAATAATAAATAAATAATTTATAAATTTTATGATTCTTTAATTATTATTTAATATTAATTAAATTAGTTAATTACTTATCTTTATTTTCTATTTAATTGACAATTAAATAATAAATAATTTATTTATTTACTTTATTTTTCTTATATTATTATTAAATACATAAATCACATATTTAATATTTAATAATAATTTATTAGAAATTTTATCTAATTATTAACTAATTAATAGTTAATTAGTGAACTCTTTACACCTCAAATAATATTAAAAATAATGAATTTCTTAATTAATCTTACTTAGTATTTAATATTACTTAAATAATATGTAATTAGTATTTTTTTAATTTTTCAAAAATTAAAAATATTAATTTATCATTTTACCTTTAGTTAGTAAAGTTTAATTACATTTTAATTATGAAAATTACCAAATGACATGCTAAAAATACAAACACATTTTTATAAAATAGTACACGCAAAATCAAGCAACTTTCGTCAAGGAAACATTGTTGGAACTAGTCGTAATTCTGGTGAACCGGTCGCCAAAAATGTTCCGACCGGTTCACAGAAAAAAACCGGCAGTAGCTTTGCCATTTTTAGATTATGTCCAACTTTGGGGTTTTGGGGAAAAACCTTAATAACTTGAGTTCTATAACTCTGATGAAGCTCTACTAGGTATCGATGGAATCGTGACTTTCCAAAATAAAATTTTCGGGGCTCAAACACCATTTTTGGATAAGTTTTGGTTTCGCAAATTTGGCTCAAAGTGGACTATTCCTACAAGATCTTGGACAGTGAGGTGTGTTTGGTCAAACATGTATAATTTGCTCATTTTAACACATTATTAGGTGATTCCAAAGGGATTTTGTTCTTAACTTACCCATAGATTCCTAAAAAATATAATACCATAAAAATAATTTGTAGATTTCAAAATGTGCCCTTTATTCGAACAAACTACGTTTTGTTCGTCGGTAAAAATGTTTTCAAGTATTTTACTAGATTTTTCTACATAAACCCATACCACTACACATTTAAACCACATGACATTCTATATAAACATGTCTAGCATGATTCTAAGTACAAAGAGCTCAAAGATAACATTTCTACCATAAAAATTAAAAGAAAACCAAGATTAGGTTTTTTTTTAGAATTTTTTATATCTTTTTGACTTGTGAGTTACTTTTCTCTCCTTTCCAAAATAGATGATGGAGTTAGATGACATCCAAGAACACCCCAAGAAGTAGTCTAGCTTGACTTGGTAGTGACTCACTAAAATAACTCACTAAGTCGCTTTCTTTATCTTTAACTCACCGAGATAACTCCCTAACTTACTAGCACATAATATAAAAGCTCTCTAAAAATCTTGCCAACTTTCACCCAAATGAGCTAAGGTTCATATTTATAGTAGTATAAATCTATATATATAACACATATATGTATAGAATGGACATCAAGCTTTTCCATAAAGCTAGTAATTAAATTGAGTGTTCCGTACACTAACTCAATCAACAAATTGGATAAAAATTTGGAGTCCACAGTACTCCCATCCCATAACCAGCCATGCTCCCTATTAATACCCCATTATTTATTTATTTTTAATACATAAATTGATAAATTAATGCCTTCTAGAAGCTAGGCTTATTGGATCAAAGTTTGGGCTTAGAATTTAATTTGTTTGGGCCACTATACTCTTTAGATCCATTAACATTGGACTACCAAAATAATTACTAGCTTCTTAATAATTTGGGCTACTAAATTAATTTACTAGATTCCCAATTAAAACATTGGGCTAGATTAATAAAATACCAAATAACATAGCAATTTTCACAAGTCCATCACCTAATTCAATTAATTAAGCTTGTCTAAATAATTAAGGAACCATTTAATAATCGAATTTAATTTAATTTACATAATCCAATTAGACTTTCCATATTCAATATTAATCGAATAGTCAAATATTATCAAACAAAAATCAAACCATCTTATTAGGGTTTAAATTAATTCGCATCATAATGTAATTAATTAGAAATTAAATTTTCAATTTTATTTATAATGTAACTCAAAATTCTTGGTCTTTACATTCTCTCATCCTTATAAGAATTCCATCCCCAGAATTACAACATAAGGTCTCTCAAATACCTAACCTTAGTTAAGTCTCATCCATCATGTATACATATAATTATGTATCTACACATTTTTGCTAGCAACTAACTCATGCATAGTTAAACCTTTAACTTATTTGCCACCTAGGGTTACTCAATTAACTCATCCATGGTTAATTCTCATCATCACATTCATTCACCTAGCAATTAACCAATGATTGGTTAATGCCCTCTCTTGCCTACTATCTAGGGTTATTCAATTAACCCTACATTAGTTAATTCTCTACACTCACAAATACTTGAAATTCCACAACACATTGACCATCTAGTTGACTTTTAAATGTTTGGGCTACTTAACTTACTTCCATTGGGCTTTTCATTTAAATTGTTTGGGCTACCCAACACAACTCACACATCTCTAATAACTTGGGCTAGATAATTAAATCAATTAGACTACACACCATTACATACAATACTTTCCCACATAATTTAATTGGACTTATATTAGTTTACCTCATGGATTATCTTTTAACATATCACTTGGGTTTATTATTTAATTACCCACATTCATGCAAGTATTCTCATATTGAGCTAACACATATAATCCTCTTGGGCTAGTCCACTAGTCCTAATTATATTATTTGGACATTTATTTATTGATAAATAAATACACACACACACACACACACACACACACACACACACACACACATATATATATATATATATATATATATATATATATATATATATATATATATCATCATTTATATTACCTTTCATTTTTAATACTTCCAAGTATACATATTAATCACTTATAGGTTTTAAATTTTATAACCCATATTTCTCACATTTAATCCCTAACAAATAAATTATGTAAGGAAAAAAAATATTTACTCATTTTCTACACATCTCACTTCTCCAACTCTAGGTTCTTAATCTTTAATTATTTATTTAAGATCTTATCTACAAATCTTGTAAATATCTGGGGTATTACATTCACCCCTCTTTATAAGAATTTCATCCTCAAAATTACAGCATACTTATTATTGCTCATTCTATCTATTAGGTTCTCGATCTAACCTATTAAATTTCTTATTCTCTGAGGATTCTTTATTGATCATTTAATTCTATAACCAATCTCCTCTAACTTTACACCTCTACCCATGCAATTTCCAAAATATTGAGATATTTCCCGGAAGTCTTCAATAATTGTTTAATAATTATGAAGGAGCTTGAATTATAATTATAAAGTAAAAAGAATTCCTTTAAAATAATTTCATATCTAATTGAAGTGGTATAAATACCATGAACAAATGCCAATGAATCAATCATTTGATTGACCCTTTTTAGGTTACAAAATAATTCAATAATATGAGTTCAATATAATCAATGCACAATTTAATAAGTGACAATTGATTTTAATTGTTGACTGGTCACCTATTCCGTGAACGTCTGTTGAGGCATCAATCTCTTGATTGACCCTCTTAGGTTACATGTCTAGACTGTATTTGAGGGGATTAGCCTCTTAGGTTACATTTTGTATCATTTATCCGATACATAGGTTGTTCCCCATTATGGGTTGTTCTCTCAGCCTCAGAATCCGTACCAACAACAGGTTTGGATATCTTTTAAATGTCTAACATGTAAACTTCTAGTCGAAACTATTGGCATAAACTTACAATAATAGTCCGGATATCAACTTGAACTTATAAAACTTTTCAAGAGCACATACGTGCAATGAAATGTCAAAGTTTATCACTTCAGATTAAAAGTTGCTAGTCGAATCAAATGGCCTAGACTACCATAATAAACTGTTTATGAACCATGAACTCTAAAACTTTTTAAACCATTTTAAGTGAAAGTGAAAATCATTTTATGACTTCATGATACTGCATCTTTGGCACAATACGTTGAGGATTCTATCAATAGTAATTTTGACGCCATCTTTATGGTGCAAATTACTTTATGATATCATGATACTGTACCTTCATATAAAATACGTTGAGGATTTCGTCATTTGTCGCAACCATATCACATGGTAAATTGACAATCTTTAAAAATACATTTTTGATATTTCCAAATCAAATTTGTCTAGTCGAAAACAAATGGCATATACTATTCTTTAAATAGCTCAAAACGTTTGAGAAATCACTTTATATCTTATCACTTCGTAACGGATAGATGCATTACTGTGCATAGATGATAACAATGAAAATCATTTGCGTATTTCAAAAGCACTTCTGTGCGAATCCAGATTGATTTAAAAAATTTGAGAACTAACATGGCTAGAAGATTCAGAATATCCTAAAACTTCAAACATCTCTAAATTTCTTCCCTTCATTAGTCTTTCTTAACTATACTCAGTTCATCAAACTTACCACACAGTATGAGTTCAGGAACTTACCACAATCATATAGGTTGAAGACCTTATCCTAGTCAGACCAAAATCGTCCATTAGCTGAACGGCTCCACCATACGATTATGAGTCACGAACTTACCATACGTGTGAGTTTTAAGAACACGCACCTAACCTCAACATTCTCTACCTATCCGATATGCTATGAGAAAAGAATCACCTTCTCGCCATATATACATCGAATAACACGACACAAAATTCTATGATTATCATTATAGGAAGCTAAGTGGTTATAAAACCAAGCACAATCCTCTGCCCATACAAAGGAATGTTCAACTCAGCCACTAACATGAGTCCCCAATTGAAATCACCAACCTCTAACTTTTCCTTGGCTAAATATGATTTCTTTCAATCCATATTTCAACATATACCACTCTTTACGAGTTCACTACTATTATCCCATAGTATCTTTCTTTTATAGCTTTATGCTATCTACAATTCATTTTAATCATTTAACGAGTCATTTGTTATTCTATGATTTCATTTTGATTACTTTGTGATATTCTCTTACGAATTTTATATATTCATCTCTTATTACCTAAACTCCATCTGAGTTTATTCTTTTGACATTTTCATTAACTCATTCTACGGTTATAACCTAAGGTACTCCTACCTAAGGTTTATACCCTATCAGCTATGATACCAACTTATAATGCCCCCAAATTCGAGTACCTTGAACCTTAGACTTGGTACGTTATGATACATCATCTTCATACATGTTCTATAACTAATGCGGAATATATAAACATAAATTATTTATTTTAGAGTATTCTACAATATTTTCCAAGGTTTCAAACCTTAACTTACATATATACCTTTAGATTCACAAAAAGGTTTACACAGTTAACTTACATAAAATAACTAATTAGTTATCATGAATAACACTATAATCTTGTCTTTTGCTTTTGTTTCTGTCTTTCCTCGAACTTTCAGATTAATTTAAATTTTTTTATCATGATATAGCAAGGATGGGCAACGACTTTGCTTAGCAAGTATAAATACAATAAAGATATATCATGATTGAAAGAAAGAATAAGCTTTCATATTTTAAACAATATAATAATTGTGAACGAGTACGAGTCATAATTTCAATGGTTGAATGACTGAATCAATTAATGTTAAGTGTCAATAATGACCATAAACAAATTTAACTGAACCTTATGGTAATGAATGTGATCAGCCTTTCATACCTAATGAACATATGCAACATGCACTATGTGCAAATCAATAATTTAAAGAGGTGGAATAATTATAAAGAACTAACCCACTAGCATGCTTGAAACATAGCAACTCAAGTTTTAGTTAAGAGGAACTTGCCTGATAGTTTAATTATTGATATATTGCATAATAAATTTTCTCTTTCGAAAGACCTAACATTGATACGTTGGCTTATTGATTAGTACATCACATAATTGCTTATTTAAATAATTAAGTTTATTATCATCTAATTACCCAGAATTATCGCATAGTACAACTCCTTGTTTGACTATACACAACTGCTTACTTGATTCCAAGTAATTACTTAACTGACAAATATTACATTTCTCTAAGCAATATAAATTTCAAACATCCTTCATATAATCATTTAACAATTTATTATATTTGTTTTGGTACTTCATTTAATATTATTATTATAATAACTGATAACCCTCCTTAATTATCGTTGCATCATAATTAACTATAAATGCACCGATAATCCTTAAATCTTATTTATCATTAATCCTTAATTAATTGATAAATAATCAACTTACTTATTTTAATCTTCTTTAATACCTAATGAACATATGCAACATGCACTATGTGCGAATCAATAATTTAAAGAGGTGGAATAATTATACAGAACTAACCCACTAGCATGCTTGAAACATAGCAACTCAAGTTTTAGTTAAAAGGAACTTGCCTGATAGTTGAATTATTGATATATTGCATAATAAATTTTCTCTTTCGAAAGACCTAACATTGATACGTTGGCCTATTGATTAGTACATCACATAATTGCTTATTTAAATAATTAAGTTTATTATCATCTAATTACCCAGAATTATCGCATAGTACAACTCCTTGTTTGACTATACCCAACTGCTTACTTGATTCCAAGTAATTACTTAACTGACAAATATTACATTTCTCTAAGCAATATAAATTTCAAACATCCTTCATATAATCATTTAACAATTTATTATATTTGTTTTGGTACTTCATTTAATATTATTATTATAATAATTGATAACCCTCCTTAATTATCGTTACATCATAATTAACTATAAATGCACCGATAATCCTTCTTATTTATCATTAATCCTTAATTAATTGATAAATAATCAACTTACTAATTTTAATCTTCTTTAATTATTATTTAACATCAATTAAATAATAATAAATCAATTAATTATCCTTACCTATTATTTATTCTTAATTAAATAATAAATAATTAATTTATTAATTTAATCATCATATAGTTATTATTTAATTTTAATGAAATAATAATTAATTAATCAATTACCCTTACTTATTATTTAATCTTAATTAAATAATAAATAATTAATCCTTAAATTTAATCCTCCTTTAATTATTATTTAATGTTAATTAAATAATAATTAAATGCTTAATTTTATTTATTTATTATTTAAATAATAAATAATTAATTTATAAATTGTATTTCTCTTTAATTATTATTTAAAATTAATTAAATAGTAATTAGTTAATTACTTATCTTTATTTACTATTTAATTCTCAATTAAATAATAAATAATTTATTTAGTTAATTTATCTTTCTTATATTATTATAAAATACTTAAATCACATATTTAATATTTAAAAATAATTTATTAGTAATTTTATGTTATTATTAACTAATTAATAATTAATTAGCATACTCTTTACACCTCAAATACTATTAAAAATAATAAATTTCTTAATTAATCTTACTTATTATTTAATATTACTTAAATAACAAGTAATTAGCAGTTTTATGATTTTTTAGAAATTAAAAATATTAATTTATCATTTTTTCTTTAGTTAGTAAGGTTTAATCACATTATAATTATGGAAATTATCAAATGACATGCTAAAAATACAAACACATTTTTATAAAATAGTACATGTAAAACCAAGCAACTTTCGTCAAGGATACATTTCCGGAACCGGTCGTAATTCCGATGAACTGGTCGCCGGAATATTCCGGCTGGTTCATAGAAAAAAATTGGAAGTAGCTTTGCCATTTTCCAGATTTTGTCCTGCTTTGGGGTCTTGGGGAAAAACGTTAATAACTTGAGTTCTAAAACTCCGATGAAGCTCTACTAGGCATCAATGGAATCGTGACTTCCCAAAATACAATTTTTTGGGCTCAAACACCATTTTTGGAAAAGTTTTGGTTACTCAAATTTGGCTCAAAGTGGACTGTTCCTGAAGACAACGAGGTGTGTTTGGTCAAAAATGCATAACTTACTCATTTTAACACATTTTTGGGTGATTCCAAAGGGATTTTGTTCTTAACTTATCCATATATTCCTACAAAAATATAAAACCATAAAAATAATTTGTAGATTTCAAAATGTGCCCTTTATTCAAATAAACTACGTTTTGTTCGTCGGTAAAAATGTTTCAATCATTTTGCTTGATTTTTCTACATAAACCTATACCACTACACATTTAAACCACATGACATTCTATATATATATGTCTAGCATGATTCTAAGTACAAAGAGCTCAAAGATAATATTTCTACAATAAAAATTAAAAGAAAACCAAGATTGTGGTTTTTTTTAAGGATTTTTTTTATATCTTTTTGACTTGTGAGCTACTTTTCTCTCCTTTTCAAAATAGATGACATCCAAGAACACCCCTTGAAGTAATCTAGCTTGACTCAGTAGTGACTCACTAAAATAACTCACTAACTCGCTTTCTTTTTCTTTAACTCACTAACTCACTAGCACATAATATAGAAGCTCTCTAGAAATCTTGCAAACTTTCACCCAAGTGAGCTAAGGTTCGTATTTATAGTTGTATAAATCTATACATGCATGTAGCACATATATGTATAGAATGGACATCAAACTTTTCCATAAATGCTAGCAATTAAATTAAGTGTTCCATACACTAACTCAATCAACAAATTGGATAAAAATTTGGAGTCCATGGTACTCCCATCCCATAACCAGCCATGCTCCCTATTAATGCTCCATTTTTTATTTATTTTTAATGCATAAATTGATAAATTAATGCCTTCTAGAAGCTAGGCTTATTGGATCAAAGTTTGGGCTTAGAATTTAATTTGTTTGGGCCACTATATTCTTTAGATCTATCAACATTGGACTACTAAAATAATTCACTAGCTTCTTAATAATTTGGGCTACTAAATTAATTTACTAGGCTCCCAATTAAAACATTAGGCTAGATTAATAAAATACCCAATCATATAGCAATTTTCACAAGTCCATCACCTAATTCAATTAATTGGGCTTGTCTAAATGATTAAGGAACCATTTAATAATCAAATTAAATTTAATTTACATTATCCAATTAGACTTACCATATTCAATATTAACCGAATAGTCAAATATTATCAAACAAAAATCAAACCATCTTATTAGGGTTTAAATTAATTCACACCATAATGTAATTAATTAGAAATTAAATTCTCAATTTTATTTATAATGCCACTCAAAATTCTTGGTCCTTACAATATCAGTGAAGTATTAGATTTTGACTCTCTTAATATAGATGATATGTCTAACTTAAGAACTGTGTTATGTGATATTACCTCTAAGTTGCATAAATATATGAAGTGGTTTAGAGTGTGATGCCCCCAAAATCCGTGTACTCGCTTCAACGGATCTTACTATCCAACACTAAATCTTTCTTGTTGTTTCCCAGAGGCACTAATAGATCTAAAAGGGGGTTTAATAGATCTTTTAAAAACTCTTTGATTTTAAATAATAATTACCAAATTTTAAATTAAGCATGTTAATTTATTTAAGCACAACAAAATATTAGTTTAAAGGTCCCTTCAAGATTTATGAAAATCTCAGTTCTGAATTTTGGTTAACTTGTGGAAGTTGCTCGCAACAAATATAGAAATAATGCAGAAAGTAAAGTGCTGAAAGTAAATGAGACATATAGATTTTAAGTGGTTTGGAGCACAAAGATCTTAGCCCACTCTTCTACTCCTCGAGTAAGGAATCCAAGAAGGATAAGGTGATCACAAAGATTAGTTCACACAAAACTATTACAATCAGCTGAATCACAAAGTTTGTTACAAGTCACTAAGACTCGACTCCACAATGGTCACTAATACCAGTTCACTAAGAACTCTTCAAGTCACTAAGACTTGGAACCACAACGGTCACTAAAACTAGTTTACTAAGAACTCTTCAAGTAAATCACTTAGACCAATTCACTAAGAACTATTCAAGTCAATTAGATCTGAAACCATAAAGGTCATTGAGACCAGTTTACAAAGAGAATTATTGTTTATGAGGTGCTGCTAAATGGATTTAAGTCCAATGTAGAATGACTTAGTAGCAGAATAAGTTTTTTTTTTTTATCATAGAGTAGAGCTTTTAAGATTTTAACAGCTATTTGACTTTTTGTTCGTTATGTCACATTTCATTGTTTAAATCTTCATGTTCTTTTATAGAGAACCTTGAGATCTAACCGATGAAATGTAGTCGTTTGATCATTTAATGCTCAGATACTAAAAGATATCTAATATTAATATTGAGGGACTATGTCAGCTTGCCTTCAACTAGGATGTCACGTCATTTTGCTGCAGAACCAACCATATGGGTGTTGTTATATCACCAAACTAGTTGTTAGACACATCTCGTTCTGGCCTTCATTTTGAACTTACGATGATCAACAAACATCTTGGAAACATCGCCATTCAGATCATCCTATTGTCAGTCCATTGTTAGAGCTTGTCATACTCTACGATTTGTGAGCTATACATTATGCTCTACGATCCTTCAACTTTACGATCTATTGAGTTTACTCTGTGGATGTCTTTCCATACGATTTCTGAGTAACTCTTCAATCTGAATATTTTAAACAACTCTATAATTGATTACACTACTTTACGATCGATTAATACATTCAATTCATTCCATAGATCACCTTAAAAAGTTTGATTCTCTACTCTAAGTCCTTTTACATTAATTTTACATTTTAAGGACTTTACAAAAGCTACTTGTTATAAATATACATTAACAATTAAATCAAAACATGCATTTTTATTAACACTTCTAAGTATATATATTCCATCAGCATAGGCTGAAGGAAATCAAAAAAAACCTTAAAACCTCATTGGGACCCTTCCCAAAGATCAACCCAACATTTAAGACTCACAATACTGGTAACCAAATCATTCCCAAGAAAGAGGGGGCACTCTATTAAAATGGTGTGCAATCAAGTAACCTCTTTCCTAGACAGAACTTTCTAGATACTACCAATAACCTTAACATACACTTCAAATGTAAATTAAATACACAATACAATACCATAGTAATATTACAATACCATCAAATTAATAATATTATAGTGCCTAGTTTCTTAATTTCGTTTCGTAAAGTCATTACATATTACATCATAGTAAATATAAAGGAGTCAATTAATACATGTTCCTTGACTTAATTAAATTTCTTTCCTTTTTCCTTACTGTCAGACCTTTATAGTAATTCTTCATTAGCTGCAAATGAAAAAATATTCGCAAGAATGAGCAACAGATTGCTCAATAAGTCTTAAAACAATTAATATAAAAGAATTCACAACTTTTCTGATTTAAAGAAATAACAGCTCGACAAAAGATATCAAAATTTATCCATAATAGTAAACCGATCGGTTCTTAAACCAAGAACTAATAATGTTTGTCAGTCATAAAGAATCATAAATCTCCATTCATCTATCATAAAGACTTAGAACTCTCCATTCGTTAGTCATAAAGACTTATAACTGTAACGCCCCCAAAAATTCCCGCACTTTCTACGGCAGACCTTGTGCGTTAAACTTCAAACATTTACCAACTTAACTACTGATCCCATAATCATATTCGTTAAATTAGTCTTATTTTAGACTATATATTAAAATTTTCTCTTAACTTTGTCCCTTGATCTTAACTTGATCTCGGTCTCATTATTTATACAAGTATTAACTTGTAGTTTATCTGTATAAATGGATAACACCATATATAACGGTATAATTTTAACCTTAAAATTTAAATATTCTATAATTTTATATATTCCAAGATTCACGGTATTAAATCATTAGGACAGTTCTTGGGAACAAAGAATCTCGCGATGAATGTTTGTATCTTCATCCATGATAAATGTTTGCATTTGTATCCATGACAAATGGTCGTATCTTTGTCCAGTGCAAAATTCTCTTTGTCCGTACAGAACAAACCCAACTAGTTAAACCCCTCACTCGAAACACATTTGTTTATAGTGATATCTCTTCATAACAATAATCCTACTTATCTGACATTCAGAATAGTAATAACAAGTTATATCTAGGTCTGAGGAACCTAACGATGGATTTGACCAGTCAATATCGATTAGTCTTGTCTCGGATGTATAGCACTCACAAGCCATTTACCGATCCTCATTCAGATGAATAGATCATGTAATATCCTGAATTTTTTTATGAGATTCAAAAATATAATCGAATGCGATTAAAAGTTAAGTTATATAAACCCTAGCCCAATGATTTAATTAAAATCCAGTCCAAACATTTGGAATGGGTTGGAAAAAAAAAGTTGGTGTAAATAAATATACTTGTACATTTATACTTGTGCTTGTATGCTATTAAAAAATAAAAGAAAAGTTAAAACGTGGGAACTTTCATTTATGAAAAAATTAGAGAAAATAACAGTATATGGAGGTGATGGAAGTGACTAGTTGGTGATGTGTGTAAGTGGTGTAAGATATGTGAAGGCTATGAAGCTATGATTAGGGGTTATGTTGTAGCTTGTGTGGGAGAAAGATAGGCTATGTTACAAATTAACATGTCTTGAAAGTTGACCTTAAATGGTGAATGGGAAGATTGATAATTATAAAATAAATAAAGAATTATTATGACAGGCATGGAATATAATTAATTTATTTAATTATATTTGTGTAAGGTTAAATTATTTAACTAATGTGAATAATAACCTTGATGGACTAAATTATATAATTATTTAAGTGAGTAGTTTAATTAATGTGTTAATGAATAATATTAATTATTATTGGATAAACAACCCAAGTTATTTAGTTAACAATATGTTGTGTATAATGTGATATTATAGAAGTAATTTAAATTACTTTATGGTATGATATAAATTATTGAAATATTATAATAATATTATATAATTACTTTGATGTCCCAAATTATTAAGTTGGAAGGATGAGAAAAGTTAGAGGATTAATCACTCATGAGTTAGTTGGTGGAAAATTGTGTTCTCAAGCCACGTGAAAATTATGGAGAGTTATTTTCTCAAGCCTTGTGCATCCATAATTGTGTGATGCTTAGAGTTTTGTGCTCATTGGGTAATGTGTGATATATATATATATATATATATATACATATGCTAAATAATTTGAGGTATGTGTTAATAAACTAGCTCTGGTTAATATAACCATACTTAGGTTAAGTGTAGGACTTGAGGGAGCAATTGAGTGAATTCTTTAGCTTCCCTTGGAAGCTTAAACAACATAGGAAAAATCAAGAAAAAATAGGTAGCTAGTTGTAAGAGCTATAAGTTCTAGTGATGTGTATACATACATATTGTGTAAGTATACAATTGTACTTGTAAACCAAATATACTAACAACTCACTCTCTCTTTTATCCATTAGTCATTTCATTTCGCCAAGAGTTAGAGATAAGTTTGAGAGCTAAAGAGAAAAGCTGGAGAGGGTTAGAGAGAAAAGTGAGAGAACACCTAGTGTTCTTAAGAGTTCATAAGAGGAAACACCAAGAGTGAACCTTGGAGACTATCTCGGTAGATCAAGAGGGTGTAGTGGATATCCAAAAACTTCATCTCCTACGTTGGAAAGCAAAGAAAACTAACCACAAAGAGCAAAAGGTATAAAACCATTGAAAAACCTAGTTTTCAAGCTTTCATTATTCTATATATGATTTCAATGGTAAAAAAGTATTATTCAAACCCATTATGTCTAGATCTGTGTTAGAATAATAGATCTAGGGTTTAATGTGCTTAACTAGTTATTTGTATACATCTATGATGGAAAAGATGATCAAAACATAATATCGATTTTCGCCGAAAAATACTATTCTGGACAGTCTGTTCCCGGAGTTACTATTCATGTCTCGTAACTTGTATTCATGATCTGTCAACTTTGGATATGAAGATTTTTCAAGTGGAACGACTTAAAATTATTAAACGAGCTATTTATGGTGATTTTTCTAGTAAAACAGTTTCTGCTGAAAAAATGCCAAAAAGCTACTATCTAGATTTTTAAAGGGCCTGTTTTGGCCACTTTGCAATGTACTAAATATATCCAATAGTTATAAAAATAATAAGTCAATTAAGTATTTTTAATAAATACGAAGGATTTAAGAAAAATAAGGATAAAAGAATAAATAAAAAAAAAAGAATTTAATTAATTAATTATTATTTAAATGCTAAATAATAAATAAAGTAAAGGAGTATATGGAGTTAATAAAATAATTATTTATTATTTAATTAATATTAAATAATAAATAATGGAGATTTATTATCTAATTATTATTTAAAAGATATTAAATAATAAGTAAAGAAAGATAAAGTTAATAAGATAATTATTTATTATTTAATAAATAAGGATGATTAATTATTTTATTATTATTTAAAGGATAGTAAATAATAATTAAATGGAGGTGAGGTGAATAATATGATCATTGGGTATAGTGGTTAAGTCCACTTCTTGAGCACCAGGGGGTCTTGGGATTCATTCTTGCCAAAGGCAAGAATGTTAAATTTCAACCAAACTAGCAAAATAAAATAATAATAATAATAATAATAATAATAATAATAATAATAATAATAATAATAATAATAATAATAATAATAATATCATTTGTTATTTAATGAATGTTAAATAATAAATGAGATTAATTAATCATTAGTATTTAAATAATATTACATAATAATTAAAGGAAAATGAGGATAATTAATTATTATTTGAATGATATTAAATAATAATTAAAGGGAATAAGGTTAAAAGATAATTGTTTATGTAATAATAAATAACAAGTAAAGTTAATTATTTGATTGATTAATATTAAATAAATAAAGTGAAGAAATTAAGAAAATGATAAAGTGATTAGAAAATTTACATTTAATTGTTTAAGTCTTTAAATATTACTAAATGAGTAAATTATTATTAAATATTTAATGATAATAGCAAGTGATGAAATATTATTAAAGGATTAATAATATCGGTAATTGAGTGAATATTATTAAGGGCTTAATAATATTAGTAACCAATTAAGATGTTGTTCAATACTTAATAACGTTTGTAATTGAATGAGGTATTATTAATGTATAATAATACTGGTCGGTAATTAAAATATTATCCAAGGGTGATAATATTATCCTATAATTTATGAGTTAGTAAATAGAAAAGTATGTGTTGTCAAGTCAATTTATTTGAGAATGATAAATGAATCCCTATGTGCTTTACTAATTGAAAGATAATCATATTAGGTCTTTTAAAGGAGGTAAATTGAATTATGTAGGTGTAAGCGAGGAAGCAATTCAGGCAAGTTTTTCAGAACTTGTTGCTATGTGCATTATTATGTTATAATGTGATATCAAATTTTTTATATGAAGCCATATTGATGTTATTGGTGTTATGTGAATAATTAATGAGTATGATTATGTGTGGATTATGTGAATAACATGAAGCATGATTACATGTGAACATGAAAGGATATAAATTGTGAAGCATGCTTTAAATGCTGTGTTGACGAACAGATAAGTATGTATAAAATGTCATACATTGATATATTGTTAATTATGCATGACGTATGAGCTATTGTTATATGATAATTGTTAGACTTGCTGAGTCGTCGTGCTCACTCTTGCTTAAAAGAAACACTTTTAACTGAGGACGAAGAAATTCGGAAGTCCCAGTAGCGCCCAGAAATCAAGAATGATTATTGCTTAAAGAAAATTAAGGACTACGTTGAGGTCAATTAAGCCATGTCGTTATCTGGTAGTTAATGATTATAGTTAGATGCTTATGTTTTGTCTTTAAACTATCATCGTCATAAATTGTATCATGTGATTGTAAAACTTTTTAAATGAATTATGTTCCCTAGTTACGAGAGGAGATGGTTATAAACAGATAAACTTAATGTCACTGTAATTGTCAGCAAATGAGTTTTATGCACTCACAATGATTGTAATAGACTAGGTCATGTTATAAATGATCTAAGTTTCTAGAGTAGTGTAAAGATTTTGATTCTGAGGTGGAGTTTAAGGGAATTTTATAAAATTTTAAATTTATTGAGTTTTTAACAACATATTATTATATAATATTGTGAATTATTAGGAGAAGGTTGTTCGTTAACGATAGGGGGTCACCCGTGGCTAGTGTGGGGATTCCCGGGGCGTTACAGCTCATTATCAATGCTATTTTAAGTTTAACAATTTTAAGTTATATCAAAATAAAGACATAACAACATTCTGATGATAATAATTTATATCATTCATTTAATATTCGGTTACATAATTTGCTTGTTCGTATTACAACAGTTATTATGACTTATATAAATATAAATAATAAATATGAAAACCTAATCTACTCTTCATCTTTACGTTCATGATCTTCTTAACATTAATCTTTAATTTGCAAATAAAATTTTATTCGCAAGAATGAGCACAACGGCTCAGCAAGTCTAACATGTAGCACATACACAGTTTATGCTTTCATATAAATTTTAACATGCCTTGACTGAACATAATTCTCCATTTAATAACACATATAACTCACATTCCAACAATTTATAGCACATTGACACACAAAGTGTATAAATCATGTTCATAACTCGTAAACATAACACATAACAGTTAGAAGGCTTGCAAACATCAATTAAAGACTTCACATAATATCTATTACATAATAGCATGATATTACACATCTCATTTATCATTTTAGCAATACTATACAAGTAGCACATAACAAAAGTTAGAAGACTTGTCTTAAACCGTTTTAGAGTTTCTTGGAAAATCATTAAATGCCTACAAAAAGGATTATGCATTCCCGAACATTAGTTTACCAAATTTTACTTTTAAATAAGTCTTAGGATAGCTTAACTAGACTATTTTCATTAGGATAATCATTTGGTTAAGTGGTTAACTCAAAATCACATTTTTAAATACTTGAACCCGAGGGGTCCCTTAATTTTTCAACTTCGACCTCTTTTTCAGTAACTGCCATAATTTTGTCATACGAAAATATTTTGAGGTGATTCTTGAGTCTAAATTACTTAAAACTTCATGATATACAACTTTTCTTTAGGTTGCTAAGGCATATTCAGAATTTAAATTTTTGAAGTTTAGCAAAAACAGTTAGTATGCATGCTTTGATCAACAGTTTTAGGGTTAACCATGTGAGACTTGTCCCAACTAGCTTTAAGTACTTAAGATATCATGTTATAAGACTCAATAACACTTCATAACATAAAAATAACAAAATCATAAACCTACTTATGTTCAATTTATGACTTTTACTTAAGAACACGAAGAACTAAGTTTCATCGTTCTTGGTTTAGCTTGCTAAAACATGGTGCCACAAGCATGAATTTGCTAGGCTATCATGTTTTAGAACTTTATAACACTAAATTAAAAAATCATAAACCTAATTATATAGAAAATTATGACTTTTGCTCAAGAACACATGAAGAACACGAAGAACAAAAAATCGTACATGGTAACGACTTATGTTCTTGAGCTTTTGAATGTCATACTTGAAATAATTTGAGCATTATAACTGCTTACATATGTGATTATAACATTTTATATTTGACAAAATTTTGTCATTATAACGACTTGTTTACTTGATTATAACAATTTATAATTATTGCTCAAGAAAACACGAACAACAAGGAGAACGACAATCGTACATAGCTACGACATGCGTTCTTGAGCTTTAAACTATGAAATAAAATTCAATATTATAACTACTACAAAATGAAGAAAAGCTCCAGAACAAGAGAAGAACACAGAGAATAACAATCGTACATGGCTACGACATGCGTTCTCGAGCTTTTAAACTAAAAATTAATAGAACATAATAACGACTAGGATTTTACCTCTTGAAGTGAAAGGTTTAACTCTTTCTTTGCAACTTCCTTGATAGTAACTCACTAGAACTCTCTCTCTCTCAATATAACTTTGGAGTATTTTTGCTCTTAAAACTAATGAATCTAAAGGAGGAAGAGCTTCCTATTTATAGAAAACTGAGGGTTGGGATAGTTTGGTCTTTAGTTTAAAAGCTAAGGGCATTTTAGTCTTTTTGCATATTATTTAATTAATAAAAATAAAATAATATCTAGATATTTTCAAGCCAAAACCAGCTCACTTAGTTTCTAGAAGCTTCACGAGCTGTTTTATCATCATTTCTTCCGATTTTGGTATATTAGATAAATCGCGTGCGTTTAATTTGAAATTTTTTGCATTAGTAATATCATTTTTAATTAGTTATACATATTGTATTCATAAAATATATCATATAGTATTAATATGATATCTCGTGTAAGCCTCGTAGTTTATACCTTGTTTTAATCTAAGCTACACTTCAGTATATTTCTCGTAAAACGTGTTTTACGTATTTCTTTCCGTATTTATTCCATTTTAAAATTTTATAACCCCACAGTCATTTTTTCGCAAATATTTTTATTTGTGAAAATATCTTTGTTGTCCGTAAAAATGTTATTCAAAATTGTGAATTTTCAAAATTCGGAAGGCAGTGTCCAAATGAATAGTATTTAATGTGTTTTTCAATAAAAAAAAAACTTTTATTGGCTAAATAGCATTTATACTTCATATAAACACTATTTCGTGAAATAAGATATGTCCAAACGTCGAAAAGAATAGTCAAAAAGACGCCAAACGTTTTCTCGTAAATTGTGTCATTTTCATCTTTTTTTCCAAAAAAAATTATTGGTTCCTTGACATATAAATCTCATATTAACACTATGTTATGAAATGTGAGAAGTCCTATAGATGAAAGGAATGGTCAAATGAATGAAAAACGTTTTCTCGTGAATAGTGTTTTTTCATATTTTTCAGTTTTTTTTTATTGATTATTTCGTGTTTTCAAAACGTGGGAAACATGAATCTTGAAACGAAATGTCAACTTGACTTACACGTTTACCTCGAGAGCCTAGGTTATTTTCTAGGATTTAAACCCTTGGATTTAGGTTTTAACTATTTTTTTTTAATTTAGATTTTTGCCTTAAATTGACTTCTTGATTTTATTAAGTGTTAAGGTTAACTATGTGAACCAAAACACAAAATTCTACACATAGAATAATTACATAACACATTTAAAACCTCAATTCAAGCTTTATTAATCACATAACACATAGTTTAGGTTAAAAGTTTTAACCTTTAGTCGTATACGATCGTATTTTTGAATCGTATATATTCTTTAAGATATCTCAAGGTATGCTTGAGCAATCGTTCTTAGGTTTTGAATTGACAATCTTAATTAGATCTTGTTATATCACTTTTTTGAAATGTTTGGGATATTACAATAACTCTCCATAGATATTTATAGGGAATCAGGTTAAAAACATCCTATGTTATGCATAACACATGCCATATCGAATTAATAGTGTTTAAATAGATTTCCCGACACAACATAAATTCTCTTATGAATAAGGGTTGTTCAACTAAGTTACTAACATACAGATATCGCCCCAAAGTAATTTCGTTTGACATAATAAACTGTCTCAAATAAAGAAATATAACAATGCAATATTTCAACGAATAATTAATCCGAAAAAAATAGCTCAATAATCTAGTTAAGCCAATTCAAATGGCATTAATAACTCTCAATAAAATACTTCGTAGCTAATCATGAACTTCATAATTCAAAAAAACAATTAAATAAAATTCAAACAGTTAAAACACGTTGTTGCACATAGTGTAGAAAAGAACTTGCAAAAGTTTAGCGAACTCGCTTAATTAATCTAGTTAAGATGAATCAAATGACATTAACTCATCCCAATAAACCATTTCATATATAACAATGAACTTCACAATTCAAATGAAATTCACAATTCAAATGAAATTCGAACAGTTAAAAAAACTAATTGTTGCACAGAATTCAAGAGAGAAACTTGCATAAATTGAGGAAATAGAAAAGTTGAATAATTTTTAAATTTCTCAAAGTGAGGGAACTTGCCTGATTCATCTTTTTCTGTTTATGCTAATTTTTGTATCCACGTATAACCTACATATGTAATGAAGGTTGACATACTAATTAGTCACAATATGACTCCTTACTTTGGCTCGCCTTAACTAGCCTTAAATGATGCCCCTAACTTCAATTCTTTAATTTTTACGATGTTCGATTTCAAAACTCTAGTTTCTCAAAAATATGTCCATCCAAGCGCTCATGAACCAGAGCCCCGATGCTTAGCTACTGCATAATTAGCGCCTCGATGCTCCCACCCAAGCGCCACAATGCTCTCACAAAAATTGTTTTCCAGATTTTCGACAGCTTGACCCAATCTTCTTTAAACATGCATTACGAACAATCTACAACGTATTTTTGAGTGATAATTTTTCATGTATTTACGTAACTTCTATATCTACAACTTTGTTTTTGACTCCTGGACCAAATTTCGAACATATGAGTCTGCACAACTCTTACAAAAACTAGTCAAAATTAGGGTTTCATTAGTTCATGTTTTTGATTTCTTTAACTAGTTACCTCTTTGGTTATTTATCTAGTTTTCATATCTTATGACTCAATAACACCAACATACTTAATCATAAATCTAAACGTACATAAGAATTGATGAATTGAAATGAAATACATATAGACGATCTTAATATACCTCTTGAAATGTTAGCCTTTTGAACTTCGATCTTACAAGCTCTAACTTTCCTTTCATTCTCTCTACTAACAATTACTCTCACTTATGATTCTCATTCTTTAGCTTCTTGTGAATTGGTAGAAAATTAATGAAGTTGGCCACCAAAGCTTGTAAAATATCTTCTTAAAATTAGCCACCAAGCTTTGCACAACCAACCAAGTGTCTAGGGGCTATGTGGCACCTCATATGACCAAACACGTACCCCCCCCCCCCCCCATATGGCTAGTCACCAAGCTTCCCTAACACACTTTCTTACTAATGCCAAGCTAATCTTACTTAATCCTAATTAGTCTTGTTTAGTTTATTGTTAATCTTACTTACATTTTTATGTTACTTACTTAGTTGTAAGTGATAGGGTTAATTTATACGATATTTTTATTCTCTAATACTTAGTTTTTATATTTATTGTGTGCTTAAATGTTTAATTATTTAGTTTATTTTGGTTTTAATAGGTTTTATAGGGTTTTAGTTAATTTATGTTAATTTAGGTAATTTTATATTATTTTTATATTTATTTTTATTTATGTGTTTTTATTTATTTTTAGTGTTTTAGGTGTTTTATTTATTATTATGTGTTTTTAGTATTTTTAAATTATTTTTATTTATTTTTAATTAATTTATATTTATTTTTGTAGGAAAAATAAAGCTTGGGGGCAATTCTGTAAATTCTGCAAAAGTTAAATGGCAAGTTCGTAATTAACCAACATGGATGGCAGAATCGTAATTTCCGGAGATGGTTGTCCGCGCCATGCGCGCAGAGGATATAAATTAGTAACAAGGGTGACGACGTCGTCGTTTGGCCAGCGAAAGGAACGACAGAAGGCGCGCAATGCGCGGAAAGGAAAAGAAGCTACCAGAATAGGGGAACGGCGTCGTTCGGTGTCTGAAGCATCTGCCAGACGCGCAATGCGCGGTGAAGCGAACGTTGACCCGGTCAAATGCACGAAGGCTGTGTTTGGCGCGCGGAAATTCTGGGGACAGACTTATTTCGGGATTATTTCGGATTTTTACTACATTTTGATTCCAAATTGGATTTTAATTCCAACTAGGGTTAGGAAAATAATTAATTTTCTTTTTCTTTTATTTTTAATTGTAAATCCTATTAGGGTTTGGACAAGTTAGGAGGTTTATGGAGCCTATAAATAGAGGGCTTGAGATACATTGTAATAAACAACTTCTCTTAGAATAAAAATTCCCTCTTCTATTCTTTAGTGTTCTCTACAATCATGAGTAGCTAAATTATTTTTCTTGGTTTAAGTGATTGAAGCCATCAAGATTTATCCACTGTGAGATCTAATTTATTTTAATTGTTCAATTTATATTTTGATTATTGAATATTCTTCTATGCTTAATTTCATGATTGATTTGTTTAATTGCTAGGAGGCCTACTAGTTTATTATTCATATTAATCTACTGCTATTTGTGAAGCAACTAAGTTTAATAATTATTTTGCAGATCAAAAAATTATTTTATCTTAGGAAGAATATTCATCTAAATTAAATGCAAACAAGTGGCTTGTGTTGTTTAGTTCAACGATCTCTCTAATTCTTTATGCTGCTATTAAATTAAATCTTTAGCAAGTGCCGGAGGTTGTTTATTAGTAAGGGTATTTAGACCAAGTGGCTCTACTTATCTAAAATTAAGGAGAGAGGAGAAAAATTATTCCACCTGCGAGTAGTTCTTTCTACGGTGAATCTTCAAAATATTAATTGAGTTATTCTTGCATCAGTGATCAGTTGTAAATTCTTGATGGTGGATATTAACTTAAACCAAGGCTTTTTATTTATATTTATTTCTTACATAATTATTTTAATTAGTTTATTTTAAATTATTTCTTTAATTACAAAACCCCCCAATTCTTATTTACAAAACATAAAATTAAATAATCATTCTCTGTGGGATCGACTCTTGCTTACACTACTACATATTTATTTTTCCAAAGTAAGATTTTATTTTTGGGTGCTTGCGACATCACACCAAATTTTGGCGCCGTTGCCGGGGATTGATTTTAATTTAATTTTGTGCTTTTTGTAAATATTAATTTACTTTAGTAATTATTCTAAGTTTTTTTTATTATTCTAGTTTTCATATTTTATTTGAGTTGTGCAGGTTGACGATGGAAATCATGGCTAGGAATCGAACTTTGAAAGAGCTTGCGGCCCCTGATTTGAATCAACAACCTTTAAGCATAATTTTTCCAAATATAGATGCTAACACTTCCTTTGAATTAAAATCAGGATTAATCCATCTATTGCCCAATTTTCATGGCCTTGCAGGTGAAGATCCTCACAAACATTTAAAGGAATTCCATATGGTGTGCACAAGTCTGAAACCTTCTGGAGTGACTGAAGAGCAAATCAATCTAAGGGCTTTTCCATTTTCTCTAAAAGATCTGGCTAAAGATTGGCTCTACTATCTACCATCCGGCAGTATCACCACATGGGAAGAGATGAAAAGACTATTCCTAGAGAAATATTTTCCAGCTTCAAGGGCGGCCAACATCAGAAAAGACATTTGTGGTGCGAGACAGAATCATGGAGAATCCCTGTACGAATATTGGGAACGTTTCAAGAAATTATGTGCAAGCTGCCCCCACCATCAAATCAGCGAACAACTCCTAATCCAATACTTCTATGAAGGACTCATGTCTACTGATAGGAGCATGATCGATGCTGCCAGTGGAGGAGCTTTGGTGGACAAAACGCCCGAAGCTGCGAGGAACTTAATCGCAAACATGGCTGCTAACTCCCAACAATTTGGCACTAGGCTTGATTTTTCATCCAAGAATGTTAATGAGGTAAATATTTCTTCACTTGAGTAACGAATTGATAGCCTAACCTCTGTTGTTCGTCAAATGGCTGTAGGTCATACGCAACAAGTGAAAGCTTGCGGAATTTGCGCGGTCGTAGGACATCCGACGGATATGTGCCCCAATCTTCAAGAGGAGTCCTATGAACAAGTGCATGCAGCAGGTGGTTTTCCTGGTCAACCACAAAGGAAATATGATCCTTACACGAACACGTACAACTCAGGTTGGAGAGATCATCCGAATTTCGGCTATGGAAATCCACAAGGGAATCCGTCTGCGACTCAAAACTTCTCAAGCTACCAACAATACAAGCAGCCATATCCTAACAAACAACAGGGCCAATCATCTGATTCTAATGTGTCTTTAGAGGATTTGGTTAAACAAATTAGCACTAACACTTTGCAATTTCAACAGGAAACGAAGGCAAATTTGCAGAATTTGGAAACACAGATGGGACAAATGACAAGTGCCATTAATAGATTGGAGGTGCAAAATTCTGAAAAAGTACCCTCGCAAACAATGGCAAATCCAAAAGCAAATGTTAGTGCAATCACGTTGAGAAGCGGTAAAGAGATCGAAACTCCAGCAAAGACAGAGTCTGCACCAAACGAGACAAGCAAAGTTGAAGTCGACAACAAGGAGGTAGACAACAGTCAAGAGAACGACAATGTTCTAGTCCACAATGGTACTCCTCAGCATAAATTTCCACTTCTCTCTGAGTATAAACCGGTACTCCCTTTCCCTCTTGCTTTAACAGAAAAAAGGACATACGAGAAAAATTCAGATTTATTTGAGACTTTTCATAATTGCGAGGTAAAAATTCCATTGTTAGATGCAATTAAACAAGTACCTCGCTTTGCCAGATTTTTGAAAGAATTGTGTACACACAAGAGAAAGCAAGCACTTAAAAAATATGAAAAGGTGCAAGTAGGAAAGAATGTGTCTGCCGTAATTCAAAGAAAACTCCCTACAAAATGCCAAGATCCAGGAATGTTTACTATCCCTTGTAAGATAGGAGACACGAGATTTGAAAAGGCTATGTTAGATCTAGGAGCATCTATTAATGTCATGCCATATTCTATATATGCTTCTTTGCAACTTGAACCTTTAAATAGAACTGGTACTGTGATTCAGTTGGCTGATGGGTCTAGCACTCAGCCTAAGGGTATAGTAGAGGATGTTCTTGTGCAAGTAGATAATTTGATTTTTCCTGCTGATTTTTATGTGCTTGATATGGAAAATGGCGATCAAAATGCTCCTATTTTGTTAGGAAGACCTTTCTTAAAGACTTCCAAAGCTAAGATCGATGTTCATAGTGGTACACTGACAATGGAGTTTGATGGCGAAATTGTTAAGTTTAATATTTTTAATGCCATGAAATGTCATAATCCTGTTTACTCCGTTGATGTGAGTGATTCTTTAGCAGCAAAAGTTTCTAAAACTGATGGAAAGAGTGAATTGAAAACGACATTTAGTCCGAATATTGGGAAAGAGAAAGAGGAGTTAGTCTTGACTGCTGATTTAAAGAAAACTGTGGCGGCTGTGAATGACTCTTCGAACACAGGTAATGATCCATATTTTGACTTACCCGTTTCTAACAAGAAATCTTTACCTTTTGTTTTGCAGGATTACATTCCAGATTTGAAGCCTCCCCCTAATCGTCTCAAATATATGTTCATTGAAGAGGGAGTAGAACTTTCATATCCACTGCAAGAGAGTTTTAACAAGACCATGATAAATGGAGTAAAGATGGATGAAATGGTCAAAATTCAAGAAGAAGGAGTAACGTAGTGTTTAAGCATGCTGTCGAGCCAATGACAATAAACAAAGGCGCTGCTTGGGAGGCAACCCAAGAAATCAGATTTGCATTTCTTTTCCTTTTTCTTTTTATAGTTATTTGTGTCTTTTTCTTTGCATTTTACTTTACATTGGGGACAATGTAAATTTTAAGTGTGGGGGAAGGGATTTATGATATTTATTTTATTTTTAGGGAATTTTAAAATTTTGTTTCATTTAAAAAAAAAAATTAAAAAAAAAATTAAAAAAATTAGGAAATTTTAAATTTTTATTTTATTTTAAAATTTTGGAATTTTGTGGGTAAATTCACTGCAAACCCTCACGAGACAAAACTCGTCCACTTGGGGTAACCTTGGGGTTTAAAGGCTTGTTACACATGCTAAGTGTAACCGTGTTTCCTACGAAAATTGGGTAGTTTTTATTTTTATTTTTTAGGATGTGTCACTTGAGCAATGAGTTAATTGAATTTTAAATTTTAGCCAATGATAAAAATTTTGGTTTTTATTTAATAACTCTTGGAAAAATGATAAATTTTTGCTTAATTTGAATTTTGACTTTTTATTGATTATTACTTTATTTGAGATTCTGTAAATTTTTATGCACTTATATCCATTTGTTTGAGCTAGTTTTAATGAAGAGAAAGTTTAAATGGTTAAATGCTTATGAAAGATATTTTTGAACTCTATATCTTATTTGATCATTATTTGAAGTGAAATATAAGGCAAAATATAATTTGGAAGAGATGATTTAGGTAATTTTTCTAGGATTATTATTGAAAAAGAAAAATCTTATGGTGGGTTGAGATGGAGCGTAAAACGCACTCACCCATAAACACATGAAAAAGCGAGATGGAGCGTAAAACGCACTCGTTGGTGAGATGGAGCATAAAATGCACTCACCGTGAAAAAAAAAATGAAAAAGTTAAAAAAATGAAGAAAGAAAGAAAATGGGATGGAGCATAAAATGCACCCATTAAAAGGAAAAAAAATTTGGAAAAAAAATGATATTAATAATCCTAGTGTATATAATTGATTAAAACCTTTTGATCTTCTGATTTATATTGTCTGTATTAGCTGAAAGTGATGTGAAAGATAAGTATATTGAGTTTTGTTGTATATCTTTTATAAGGTAATTAATAACCTAGACTTATTTGAGTTTTAATTAGTCTGATACATTTGGATTTACACACACACACACAAGGTCTTGAGTAAAGTAAAATTGATAAATATGTTAAAGTTCTAGATTGTGCATGATTTTAAAACTTTCTTTGAGTTATTATTTAAAAAATCTTTGAGGCTGATGTTGAAATTTATATCGATCTGTTGCTCAAGTAAGTTGTTTGGTTATTAGATTTAATTTTATAGTTTTTATTTTTGTTTTGCCCGAGGACGAGCAAAAAGCTAAGTGTGGGGGTATTTGATAGGGTTAATTTATACGATATTTTTATTCTCTAATACTTAGTTTTTATATTTATTGTGTGCTTAAATGTTTAATTATTTAGTTTATTTTGGTTTTAATAGGTTTTATAGGGTTTTAGTTAATTTATGTTAATTTAGGTAATTTTATATTATTTTTATATTTATTTTTATTTATGTGTTTTTATTTATTTTTAGTGTTTTAGGTGTTTTATTTATTATTATGTGTTTTTAGTATTTTTAAATTATTTTTATTTATTTTTAATTAATTTATATTTATTTTTGTAGGAAAAATAAAGCTTGGGGGCAATTCTGTAAATTCTGCAAAAGTTAAATGGCAAGTTCGTAATTAACCAACATGGATGGCAGAATCGTAATTTCCGGAGATGGTTGTCCGCGCCATGCGCGCAGAGGATATAAATTAGTAACAAGGGTGACGACGTCGTCGTTTGGCCAGCGAAAGGAACGACAGAAGGCGCGCAATGCGCGGAAAGGAAAAGAAGCTACCAGAATAGGGGAACGGCGTCGTTCGGTGTCTGAAGCATCTGCCAGACGCGCAATGCGCGGTGAAGCGAACGTTGACCCGGTCAAATGCACGAAGGCTGTGTTTGGCGCGCGGAAATTCTGGGGACAGACTTATTTCGGGATTATTTCGGATTTTTACTACATTTTGATTCCAAATTGGATTTTAATTCCAACTAGGGTTAGGAAAATAATTAATTTTCTTTTTCTTTTATTTTTAATTGTAAATCCTATTAGGGTTTGGACAAGTTAGGAGGTTTATGGAGCCTATAAATAGAGGGCTTGAGATACATTGTAATAAACAACTTCTCTTAGAATAAAAATTCCCTCTTCTATTCTTTAGTGTTCTCTACAATCATGAGTAGCTAAATTATTTTTCTTGGTTTAAGTGATTGAAGCCATCAAGATTTATCCACTGTGAGATCTAATTTATTTTAATTGTTCAATTTATATTTTGATTATTGAATATTCTTCTATGCTTAATTTCATGATTGATTTGTTTAATTGCTAGGAGGCCTACTAGTTTATTATTCATATTAATCTACTGCTATTTGTGAAGCAACTAAGTTTAATAATTATTTTGCAGATCAAAAAATTATTTTATCTTAGGAAGAATATTCATCTAAATTAAATGCAAACAAGTGGCTTGTGTTGTTTAGTTCAACGATCTCTCTAATTCTTTATGCTGCTATTAAATTAAATCTTTAGCAAGTGCCGGAGGTTGTTTATTAGTAAGGGTATTTAGACCAAGTGGCTCTACTTATCTAAAATTAAGGAGAGAGGAGAAAAATTATTCCACCTGCGAGTAGTTCTTTCTACGGTGAATCTTCAAAATATTAATTGAGTTATTCTTGCATCAGTGATCAGTTGTAAATTCTTGATGGTGGATATTAACTTAAACCAAGGCTTTTTATTTATATTTATTTCTTACATAATTATTTTAATTAGTTTATTTTAAATTATTTCTTTAATTACAAAACCCCCCAATTCTTATTTACAAAACATAAAATTAAATAATCATTCTCTGTGGGATCGACTCTTGCTTACACTACTACATATTTATTTTTCCAAAGTAAGATTTTATTTTTGGGTGCTTGCGACATCACACCAGTAAGTAATCTTCACTTTATTAGTTAATTGATGATAAAAAAAAACCTCACTTAGCAACTTATAGTTCACCATAAGGCCACATCTCACCATTCAGGCTTTGACAACACCTAATGGAAACAAGAAAGCAATCCATGGTTCTTATTTTGGCGACATCTCACCATACACATTTGGCCAACACATGAAAGGAATCACCAAGAAAATGGCCAACTGGCCAAGTGACCTCCTCCCCTCCCTTAACAGTGACTGGATCCCCCCTTGGTTAGCCCAATTTGGTTTCTCCAATTTCCTTTGCTAAATTAGTTAGTTGTCACTGTTGACTTTATTTCTAATTTTGACTTTTTATAGTAGTGAATAATGATTTCCTACTTATACTATGTATAAATACTTAGGTATAATATGTTATACCGTATAGATAAACAAAGTTTTCCTAGTTTTGTTTCACGTGTAATTTTTATACTTATACAAATAATAAAATCACACACATTCAATTCCATCACATAATTTAGGTTATAAAGTTAACTTTTATTAATCATAAGTCTTATAAGAATTCGAAACATTACAACTATCAAGAGATCATTCTTTTCCTTAAGAGGAAAAAGAAAGAATATAACTTGAATTAAAAATAATTCAAGAAACTATTTCTCTACTTGAAACATGTCTTTTTCTTCTATGGACTCTCTGATTGACAGTTAAAGACCTAGTTCAAGCAGATCAGGTTTGGAATTTGAGGATTTGCCTCAGATCATAGTATGGGTGTGATGCCCTCAAATCTGGGCCCACATAGCCCAAACTTGAGTTGTCAAAAGACTACAACAAAATTATTACAAGTAGTGCAACGTACAACAATACAGTGTATAATAATACACAACTAAGTCTTTCACAACTATTGTCACACTATTTTACAACACATGAAGACTATGATAGCTATCCCTCAGACTCTCACTCCATCCCCTGGCTAGACCCGGCTACGTTCTCATCTCCTGTTGAAAAATAATGGAACAAAAAGAAAGGGTGAGCTCAAATAGCCCAGTAAACAATATCATGACTAAGATAATGACGAGTAAATTATCATTAGCTTTCAACAATTGAGTTCTTGATAGAATACAATAGACTACAAGGTTTATATCAAAAATTGTAATTAAATTCTTGAACAACGTTCAGATCAATAATAGCAGCGGAATAAGCAATCTAATAGAAGAATAATGCAGACTATGATGTCCACTCGGTTCTCTTTTTAGGAAAAACATCATCAACTTTTATCATCTGAAATACCATTAGTCAAGATAATACAAATTCACAGTTCCTGGTCATAATCATGCAGATCAATAGTTCATCTTTGCACTACGGGCCAAAGACATTCAATATAACACCAACGGTCATGATTATACTAGATTCAGCCTTTGGTCATAATCATACCAAACAACAGCTTATCTTTGCACTACGAGCCAAAGAGAACATTCACCGCGTGCCATAAAAGACACTGAACAGATGTATCGCCTTTAACCTATCATCTATTCAACAATTATATCGTATATGTGCCCCCGGCCACAGATATTCACAACAACTTGATTTTGGATGATTAGAATTATATAAATGATGAACAGAAGAAACAGGATAAACAATAAGTATCAGAAGTTTACTTTGTGCAGATTCAAATAATGTCCAAATTGTCAACATGATGTAGAGTGAAATTCAAAAATGATATTCAAGATCCACATTTTAGAATAACGGTTACAGTTCAATAGAAAGGTTCACGTAAATAGGATGGTTCAATTGAAATGATGAAGTGCAACTATTATGGAACATATAATATTTTCAGGAATTATAGAAGCAATAGTTCCATAATAAGTTTCGATTTAGGTGTATGAAAGAAAATAATATCCCTTACCGTAGCAGGTTTGATTAACAAAAGGTGAAGGAAATTAATATCCCTTACCATAGTAAGTTTGAATAATGGAAGATGAAAAAGATGGTATCCCTTATGAGTATAAAGGAAAATAATTTCACTTACGATATGAAAGAAAATGATATTACAAACGAATATGGAATAAAAGTGTCATTTGATAATTCGTGTAAACAAATTATTTCCACAAGAGACAAATAAGAAATGAATACAAAGAGTAATTCACCAAACATGCGGTAATCCGCGTAGTCAGGTTATTCTCAGAGATTAATAAGGAATGAATATGAAAGGTTATTCAGCAACAGGCGGTAATCCGCGCCGTAAGGTTATTCCCACAATTTAATAAAAATTGAATACGAAGAGTTATTCACCAAACAGGCGGTAATCCGCGCAGTAAAATTATTCTCAGAGATTAATAAGGAAAGAATACGAAATGTTATTCATCAATAAGCGGTAATCCGTGTCGTTAGGTTATTCTCACAAATTAATACATGGAAATAAATGGCACATCTTATGAGTAAGAAAGAAAAGATACTATTTTCGAGAATCAAAGAACGATAATCTCTTACCGTAGTAAGTTTAAATAGTAGAATATGAAAGAAGATGATATTCCTTACCTTAACATGTGACTGAATATTGATTTAAATGAGGTTGATTAACTTGAACAGTACACGTACACTTATAAATCTTCACAAATACTCAAGATGACTTAAGCACACTTAGAGAGAACTTACACAATAAGTATTTAGAGAGTGAAAGAAAGAACAAGTAAGGAAGTTTATGAAAAATCCTTAAGTTAATGCCTCTATTTATAGCCAAAAATCTTATCATAACCAAGATTTCCTAATTTAATCCAAACTGTTCATTTCAAGATAATGTTTAATCCATACCATTCATTTCATCTTTTAAGATTTCTTTAATCTAAACCATTCATTTAAAGATCATCTTTTAATCTACACCATCCATTTCAAATTCTATATTATCTTTAATCTATACCATTCATTTTATCTTTTAAGATTTTCTTAATCTAAATCATTCATTTAAAGATCATCTTTTAATGTACACCATCCATTTCAAATTCTATATTATCTTTAATCTATACCATTCATTTTATATCACCTAACTTTATATTATAAACAAATAACTTTATCAATTCAATTATTTAACAATAATTAACACTTATTCATTATTATGACTAATTATTATAAATACAGTGTAGTTGGCTCTCTAAGTTAGATATTAAGTCAATTAATTAATGAAATACAACTGTTTAAATAATATCATAATAGAGATAACAATAATGCAGAAAGTATGTAAAAGAAAGAATACGTTACTGTGTCATGACAATTATTGATTCAATAATGTGAATTACTGTGCATATGTTACTGTGATAATTATCAATTTAATAATATGAATTATTGTGCATGTGACAATAAAGTCAAATATTGTACGATAACCACTTTATCAGTTTAATAATATGAAACACTGTGCAATGCCGTGTGCTACTGTGCAATACCGTGTGTTACTTATAATACCGTATATTACTATTCTTTTACCACCAAATATTTTAACAATTAAAAGTGATAGTACCATTGACCATTTAAAAATTATTTATGTCATTTTCTATATCCGACAATTATTCGTTGTGGGGTCCACCAATGATTGGTTCGTACGGCGCCGTTGTACAAATTTTCCCCGACATAATGAATATTTCCCGACCAAACGAATATTGTCCGACATAATATAATTTACACATAACACCCTTAACTTTTAACTTTATCAATTTAACCACTTACTGTGACGCCCCGGGAATCCCCTGATACCAACTGTGACGCCCCGGGAATCCCCTTACTTTGCCACGGGCGACCCCCGGTCGTCAACCACGACCTTCTCCGAAAAACCACAACATTAAATAATTTAATGCTATTAAAACTCAATAAAATAATTTATAAAACTAGTTTGTTTAAAAAAAAACTATTAAAATCTTCTTTACGTCCCCCGAATCGAAATCTTTACATTAAGTTTTCTTGATCACAAAATTATACATATCATGATTTAAATTATCACAATAATTGTGAGTACACAAAAAACTCACAATCCAATAATGAGTCATTAAAATAATACATTGACTTTTACTATTCGATCGAGTCCAATAATATTAGCACTCGTCTAACTTAGATATGTCTTTTATTTCAATTACATGGTCTGCAACCAAGAATAATATAATAATATCAGTATCTTAAAACTTTTACGTCTAAGGGATATTATTATCTCTAATCATACTTACAAACTTGATATCCATTATCAATCCCAACGGCAAAGTTATTACCAATTTATAACTTTAATCCTGTTAAGTCATTAATCATTTCTTACTCCTTGGTCTTTACTCTAAACCATGGATGCCAATATTTATCTCCACCAAATACTACCTTGAGACATTAAGTAATTAAAATTATTACTAAATATCTTTACATAAATCCAATGTATTAACCTTTGTAGGAATACAACACCTCAATCACGAAGGTTAGCAGCCATTGCTAACTACACAGCTTATTAACTCTCTTTAAGTAAAACTTACAATATCAAGTCGTTTAGAATTTTAACCTTTACATCTTTTCTTAAATCACAAAATCATATATATTATGATTTGTTTAAATTATCAATTTCGAGTCATTAATACCTCATCGTTTGATCTTAAGTCTGCCTGTTATACAAAATATTCTCCTGTCTCTCGGGTTCGTTATTATCGACGCTCGTCAAACTTATTCACAAGTTATACGAACTAATACAAGTTTTATAACTTTTACCATCTTAATCAATATAGCTACCTCAACAGCTTGCACAATATAAAAAATAAGACATTTCGGATGGCAAAGTTTAACACCAATAATAAAAGTGTCAAACAACACTCAACCTTATCAGGCTTGCATTATTATAACATATATGCCACATTGCCCAACTTAATAATATAAAGAATTAATCTTCCCTTGCATATAAACAATAACCCATCCTTACTCTTTAGCTCCATCGGAACACCCGAGATTCCCGGACTTTGCTGAAAATATTAGTTTATGCAAGGGGTGAGCACGACGGCTCAACAAGTCCAACAGTTAATCACTTGGCACATAACAACATGTTATCATACTTTATGCATCTTATGTTTTGTAATTTATACATATCTTATGCAATTCATGCTTTGCATTTAAATTTATGCTTCATGCTTTTCATGCATAGCATTTAACATATCGAATAGTTCAATATAGACCATGCATCTATTATCATTTAATGAACATCAACCATTTACCACACATTGTTGGACAAAGGCACATAACTCATATTTACACATAAAGACATGTAACACATAGAAGCAAGTACTGAAAGACTTGCCTGTACTGGCGTTTTACTAATACGCTAACCTTTCGCGTCCTTCGCATGTCCTACACGGTAAGTGAGATCAACACTGCACAATATTAGTCAAGGTTTGACTCAATACTTAAATCTTATTTTTAAGATATCTACTTCCTTTTATCGTTTCATTCATTCAATATGGTTGATTTATTATTCTAGTATCTCGTGGACTCGTTACAATATTTTAATTTAACTCCGTAAACCCTTTGTACTTTACTTCGTACCCCCGACATTCATTAATGTCACAACAGTAACACTTGAATAAGTAAATATTTTTAGTTCCTTTAATCATTACATTTATTTCATTAAATCAAACTTCCTTTAATCACTATTTAATATTAATTAAATAGTAAGTAATTAAATATCTTTGGTTATTATTTAATAATAAATAATAACTAATTAGGTTTATTTATCAAAAATAAATAAGTAAATATTTTTAGTTATTATTTAATCAAAAATAATAACTAATTAGGTTTATTTATTATTTAATAGTTAATTAAATAATAAATAATTAAATAATCAATCTTATTTGTCTTTAATTATTATTTAATAGTAATTAAATAATAACTAATTAATTTAGTAACCTTATTTATTATTTAATAGTAATTAAATAATAAATAATTTAATTTAATCATAAATTAAACTTACTAGATTAATATTTAAAATATTTAAATATTAATCCCAACAATTTATTATATTGAAAACTTGTTAAATTATAAAATTTGAGTAAGCGTAGGAAACTTGCATTTAATATGAAAATTAAATGAAGTTAGAAAACTTGCACAGAATAAAATATCTGAGTAAGTTTAGGAAACTTGCCTGAAGCGTTCCTTGTAACTTTACGCTAAACCGCCCTTCAAATGTCCTACACATTTACGCTAACGATAACAAACCAATTAGATACATAATGACCCCCAATTATTGGTTAATTTATATTACCATATTATTCATTTTAGGTTGTTCGCATTTTATAATTTAAGTCAACGCGACCAAACTTTTAAATTATGCGGTACAGGTCCACATCAGACAGGGTAAACCTATCAGCCTTGGTGTCTGCTTTAGGTCAAGTTTTATTTTGTTACAATTCAGACAAGTGTGACCCGTCTGCTTAGGCTCAAAACTCCATGTATGCTACAGTATCATCAGGACAATTTTCATTCTTCTTGTACCTACTTTGTGACTTCGTAACTTTCTCATTTTAAAACGGAATTAGGCCATTTCGGAGGCTATGGAAAGCTTATAACATGCCCTCCAAAACCACCATGAATACATAATTTAAAAGACTCATTATCAGGTCACAAAATTGGCCCGAAAGTCCCCTTCCCGTACAGATTTCCTAGTTTGGACAGACTTGACAACTTTTCTCCCAAATGCCATTACTCCCTCATCCGAGGTCGGAATGAGGTGATTCCAAAGCCTATAGCTTCGTAACTTCGTGTAATAAAACTACACAAAAGTTCAGAACTTAAAACATAACACATCAATACCAGTTTTGCTTCAACGGACAGTGTGCATCTAAGGTTTTTCTTATAAGACTTAGTTTGTTCAAATCTTTACCACAGATTCGTTTCTAAAGCTTTTAAACTCGCTCAAGTTGGGTGATTCTCATCACTCAATAGAGTACAACATGACACATTTAAAATTAACATGCAAGATCGGATCGATACATGTTTTATGGTCCGAAACAGTCCGCACAAGTTCGTTTAATCCATTTTCTTTTCCTTTACGCATAGGTTCGGATTTCTTTCATGTTTGTTCCACTTGGATGTTATTAGGAAGGTTTTTAAGGTCTAAACAACATCCCCAACCGTTCATGAGCAACCAACAACAACCATAACAATAACAAATCTCACAAGACAAAGCTTTTTTCGTGAAAAAATAAATAAATGGAAGTTTGAAGGTTCTGTGAACTTACTTCTTGATTTCTTCTTTCATGGATGCTTAAAGGCTTGCTAGGACTTTCTAGAGCTTGCTTAAAGTCTCTCCTCTTGCGCTACATGTTTTTCCTAAACTCCTTTCTTCAAGCTTGGCTCACACCCATTTGTTTCTCTCTCTAGAATGGTGAAGGTTTAATGAAGAAGTTGAGCTTGAATGGGGAGAGGAGGAATCGGATGGGATGTGCTGGTAGTCCATCACTCTCCTTGCTAGCTTTCAACGTCATCTCTTCTTCTTTCCCCTGATACCCTCTCTCTTTTCTATTCTCTCCAAACCGAGAGCAAGCTCTCTCTGTTTTCTCTCTCTACCATGGACGGGAAGGAGAAAGAAATGTAATGTGCTGAGATTATACTCCCTCAGAAATGGACAAGACTCCGAGGAGTTGGCTCTACAGCCCCCCTACGTCTGCCATGTCCCTTCTTTTTCCAGCAAACACCCTTCTTTCTTGAGCCTTGCACATCCAGAGCGTGCCCTGCTTCTTTTCTGTTTTTTTTTTGTCCCAAAATGGTTGGCAAACTTAATCCACCGGGTTGTGTTTTGGCTTGGATTGGGCTGCTTCTTGTTTGTTTTAAAACAATTGGTGGCCCAAATTGGAACTTAAATGGCAACTAGGCTTGGTTGTAGCAAGGTTAATCTTTTTTGGGCTAATTTAAAATACCCATTACTGTTAATTAATAATTTTATTAATTAATTTACATAAACCATCTATATATGCTATATTCAAATTAAATTGAATATTTAATTAACCAAAATCCTATCAATTTATTGATATTAATATTCTAAGGTTAGTCCACAAATTTAATTATCCATTAGTTGGTCTTCCTTTAATTTAATCCAAACATATTATTAATTTACTAATTTAATCGGATCAATATTTAAATTAGTTCATAAAATATTCATTACATTAATAAATAAATTCACAATTTATAATGAAAATTAAAATTTTGCGGACATTACATTCTTCCCCCCTTATAATAATTTCGTCCCCGAAATTTCAATATAAGTTAAAATCAAAATATGAGGGTAATTCCTCCTCATCTGGTTCTCTGTACCTATATACCATATAGATACCTAACTTAGTATATTCCTTATCATATACCCTTTCAACCAATTCTAGGTTTTAAATTCCCAACAATTGTTTTCCTCAGATTAAGTTTTAGACTCAATCCTTACAAATGATTCCATCCTTGGAATTTCTATTACCAATAAAACATCAGAGTTTGTTTCATTTCCAACCCTTTACAATCCATGCCTATCCGACTAATCACATCGATTATCTTATTCTAGGCATTGTTTTACTTATTGTTTTAGAAATACTGTCCTAGTCCATTCATGACAGAACTCAAATTCATTTTCCAGTGATCGCCCATCACTTTACCAAGGTTAGCTTTATATCTAAACCTCAAATTCCCGCTTTAATCCTCGAAAGCTTAAAATTTCCTCAACTCGACTATCCATTACTTCCTCATCCAAGGATTAGCGTAGCCTTAAATCACATCAATTACTTAAGACCGTACTTATCAGTCTTATTAATGTCCATAATTTACCTAAGACCATACTCATTAATCTTATGAATTTTCGGGTCATTACATTCACCCCTCCTTCTAAGAATTTCGTCCTCGAAATTTATAGCATACATAATTATGATCATTTAAATTCTATGATCAATTTCCTCTAAAATTACACCTCTACCCATTAAATTTCCAGAATATTAGGACATCTCCCAGGAGTCTTCAGCAATTGTTCAATAATTGTGAAGGAACTTGAATAAATAGGAAGTAAAAAGAATTCCTTGAAAATAATTTCAAATATGACTGAAGGGTCATAAAGACCATGAACAAATACCAAGGAATCAATCATTCGACTGACCCTTTTAAATTCACAAAATGATTCAATAATATGAACTCGATATAATCAATGCACAATTTGATAAGTGACAATTGATTTTAAATGCTGAGTGGTCACCTTGACCATGAACGTCTGGTGAAGCATCGGTCACTTGATTGACCCTCTTAGGTTGCATGTCCAGACCACACTTGAGGCATCAGTCTCTTGATTGACCCTCTTAGATTATTCCATGTATCAATTATCTGATACTTAGGTTGCTCCCCTTTATGGGTTGTTCTCTCAGCTTTAGAATCCGCACCAATAACAGGTTTGGATAGCTTTTAAATGTCTAACATGCGAATGTCTAGCCGAAACAATTGGCATAGACTCACAATAATAGTTCAGATATCAATCGGAACTTTAAACTTTTCAAGAGCATATATGTGCAATAAAATTTGGGAAGTTCATTACTTCAAGTTAAAATTAACAATGTCTAGCCGATACAAATGGCACGGACCCTCATTTAAACGTTTCATAAACAACATTTCAAAAATAACTGAAAATCATCGTTCAATTCTTTCAAAGGCACATAAGTGCAAATTTTGGCTCGATTTCAGGAATTTCAAAGTCTAGCACAGCTAGAAGATTTAGAATATCCTAAAACCTCAATTAATCACCAATTTTACTCTTCATCTTTTTCCAGCTTAATAACTATATCTATTATAGCTTTTAATCTTGCTACTTAACTCTACCCACACTCACTGTTCATCAAACTTACCACGTATTTGGGCTCAGGAACTTACCACAATCATATGGTTTGAGGAGCTTGTCCTAGTCAAGCCAAAGTCGCCCATTCGCTGAGGGGCTCCACCACATGACTATGAGTCACGAACTTACCATACGTGTCGGTTCTCAGAACACGAACTTATTTTAACATCCTCTACCTATCTGTTATACACATGAGAAAAGAATCACCTTCTCAACATACATATAGCGAATAGCCCGACACCAGGTTTCAATTGATTATCACTATAGGAAGCCAAGTGGTCGTCAAACCAAACACAATCTCCTGTCCATACAAGAAATTGGTCAACTCAGCCACTAATCAATATAGGAAGTTAAGCGGTTGTTAAACCGAGAACAAATCCCCTGCCCATTCAAAGGACTGTTCAACTCAACCACTATATTAATATAGGAAGCTAAGCGGTTCTAAAAACCAAGCACAAATTCCCCGCCCATACAAGGAATTGTACAACTCAGCCACTAACATGAGTCATCAATTAAAAACTCACAAACCTCTAACTTCTTCTTAACTTGATATGAATTTTCTCAATTCATACCTGATAACACTCAACACTTCAAGAGTTTACTTATTACTATTTCACAATATCCTTTTTCTTATAGCATCATGCTAGTTATAAATTTTCTTAATCATTTAACAGACCATCTGTCATCCCATGATTTTACTATGATCACCGTCATCTTATATCACAATTGATTTCACTATACAATTTCTCCTTTATTCTAGGATCGTTTAATTCTACAATTTTCTCACTCATCTTTGCTATTTTACTTTACGATCCTTCCTTTTAAATTTCTTGAATCAAGTGTTCCCTGATTCTTTTCCATCCATTTGGAATATATCCATGAAGATCCTCCTCTGAATCTCCTCAAATATACCTTATTTTCTTCTTTATGAATTTCATATATTCAACTCTTATTGCTTAAAATCCATCCGAGTTTATCCTTTCACTGCCTTCAATATATTCCCACGATTATAGCCTAAGGTACTGCTACCTAAGAACTATAACCTATCAGCTCTGATACCAACTGTGACGCCCCGGGAATCCCCTGATACCAACTGTGACGCCCCGGGAATCACCTTACTTTGCCACGGGCGACCCGCGGTCGTCAACCACGACCTTCTCCGAAAAACCACAACATTAAATAATTTAATGCTATTAAAACTCAATAAAATAATTTATAAAACTAGTTTGTTTAAAAAAAAAAACTATTAAAATCTTCTTTACGTCCCCCGAATCGAAATCTTTACATTAAGTTTTCTTGAACAAAAAATTATACATATCATGATTTAAATTATCACAATAATTGTGAGTACACAAAAAACTCACACTCCAATAATGAGTCATTAAAATAATACATTGACTTTTACTATCCGATCGAGTCCAATAATATTAGCACTCGTCTAACTTAGATATGTCTTTTATTTCAATTACATGGTCTGCAACCAAGAATAATATAATAATATCAGTATCTTAAAACTTTTACGTCTAAGGGATATTATTATCTCTAATCATACTTACAAACTTGATATCCATTATCAATCCCAACGGCAAAGTTATTACCAATTTATAACTTTAATCCTGTTAAGTCATTAATCATTTCTTACTCCTTGGTCTTTACTCTAAACCTTGGATGCCAATATTTATCTCCACCAAATACTACCTTGAGACATTAAGTAATTAAAATTATTACTAAATATCTTTAAATAAATCCAATGTATTAACCTTTGTAGGAATACAACACCTCAATCACGAAGGTTAGCAGCCATTGCTAACTACACAGCTTATTAACTCTCTTTAAGTAAAACTTACAATATCAAGTCGTTTAGAATTTTAACCTTTACATCTTTTCTTAAATCATAAAATCATATATATTATGATTTGTTTAAACTATCAATTTCGAGTCATTAATACCTCATCGTTTGATCTTAAGTCTGCCTGTTATACAAAATATTCTCCTGTCTCTCGGGTTCGTTATTATCGACGCTCGTCAAACTTATTCACAAGTTATACGAACTAATACAAGTTTTATAACTTTTACCATCTTAATCAATATAGCTACCTCAACAGCTTGCACAATATAAAAAATAAGACATTTCGGATGGCAAAGTTTAACACCAATAATAAAAGTGTCAAACAACACTCAACCTTATCAGGCTTGCATTATTATAACATATATGCCACATTGCCCAACTTAATAATATAAAGAATTAATCTTCCCTTGCATATAAACAATAACCCATCCTTACTCTTTAGCTCCATCGGAACACCCGAGATTCCCGCACTTTGCTGAAAATATTAGTTTATGCAAGGGGTGAGCACGACGGCTCAGCAAGTCCAACAGTTAATCAGATGGCACATAACAACATGTTATCATACTTTATGCATCTTATGTTTTGTAATTTATACATATCTTATGCAATTCATGCTTTGCATTTAAATTTATGCTTCATGCTTTTCATGCATAGCATTTAACATATCGAATAGTTCAATATAGACCATGCATCTATTATCATTTAATGAACATCAACCATTTACCACACATTGTTGCACAAAGGCACATAACTCATGTTTACACATAAAGACATGTAACACATAGAAGCAAGTACTGAAAGACTTGCCTGTACTGGCGTTTTACTAATACGCTAACCTTTCGCGTCCTTCGCATGTCCTACACGGTAAGTGAGATCAACACTGCACAATATTAGTCAAGGTTTGACTCAATACTTAAATCTTATTTTTAAGATATCTACTTCCTTTTATCGTTTCATTCATTCAATATGGTTGATTTATTATTCTAGTATCTCGTGGACTCGTTACAATATTTTAATTTAACTCCGTAAACCCTTTGTACTTTACTTCGTACCCCCGACATTCATTAATGTCACAACAGTAACACTTAAACCTTATATTTGTTTAGGTCGATCCACTACTTAGTTGCTACCGGACCATGATCTCAGTTTAACTTAATCACATAATTAACTTAATTTCATTTGATTACTATCTAATATAGTAATCAACTAATTACCTTTAGTTATTATTTAATTATAACTAATTATATTTACTCGTTATTTAATATTTACATATGTTATTTATCTAGCAATTAAATGATCACATAACAAATAATTTGACATACTATCATTAACCCTGTAAAACAATTATTTGATTTTAAGTTAATGACTTAATTAGTTTATAGCAATTTTCTTAAGTGAAAAACACTTATTAAACTATTAAACAATTTATTATAATTGTTTAATTAGTTAGTTAATGACATTACATTTATTTCATTAAATCAAACTTCCTTTAATCACTATTTAATATTAATTAAATAGTAAGTAATTAAATATCTTTGGTTATTATTTAATAATAAATAATAACTAATTAGGTTTATTTATCAAAAATAAATAAGTAAATATTTTTAGTTATTATTTAATCAAAAATAATAACTAATTAGGTTTATTTATTATTTAATAGTTAATTAAATAATAAATAATTAAATAATCAATCTTCTTTGTCTTTAATTATTATTTAATAGTAATTAAATAATAACTAATTAATTTAGTAACCTTATTTATTATTTAATAGTAATTAAATAATAAATAATTTAATTTAATCATAAATTAAACTTACTAGATTAATATTTAAAATATTTAAATATTAATCCCAACAATTTATTATATTGAAAACTTGTTAAATTATAAAATTTGAGTAAGCGTAGGAAACTTGCATTTAATATGAAAATTAAATGAAGTTAGAAAACTTGCACAGAATAAAATATCTGAGTAAGTTTAGGAAACTTGCCTGAAGCGTTCCTTGTAACTTTACGCTAAACCGCCCTTCAAATGTCCTACACATTTACGCTAACGATAACACACCAATTAGATACATAATGACCCCCAATTATTGGTTAATTTATATTACCATATTATTCATTTTAGGTTGTTCGCATTTTATAATTTAAGTCAACGCGACCAAACTTTTAAATTATGCGGTACAGGTCCACATCAGACAGGGTAAACCTATCAGCCTTGGTGTCTGCTTTAGGTCAAGTTTTATTTTGTTACAATTCAGACAAGTGTGACCCGTCTGCTTAGGCTCAAAACTCCATGTATGCTACAGTATCATCAGGACAATTTTCATTCTTCTTGTACCTACTTTGTGACTTCGTAACTTTCTCATTTTAAAACGGAATTAGGCCATTTCGGAGGCTATGGAAAGCTTATAACATGCCCTCCAAAACCACCATGAATACATAATTTAAAAGACTCATTATCAGGTCACAAAATTGGCCCGAAAGTCCCCTTCCCGTACAGATTTCCTAGTTTGGACAGACTTGACACCTTTTCTCCCAAATGCCATTACTCCCTCATCCGAGGTCGGAATGAGGTGATTCCAAAGCCTATAGCTTCGTAACTTCGTGTAATACAACTACACAAAAGTTCAGAACTTAAAACATAACACATCAATACCAGTTTTGCTTCAACGGACAGTGTGCATCTAAGGTTTTTCTTATAAGACTTAGTTTGTTCAAATCTTTACCACAGATTCGTTTCTATAGCTTTTAAACTCGCTCAAGTTGGGTGATTCTCATCACTCAATAGAGTACAACATGACACATTTAAAATTAACATGCAAGATCAGATCGATACATGTTTTATGGTCCGAAACAGTCCGCACAAGTTCGTTTAATCCATTTTCTTTTCCTTTACGCATAGGTTCGGATTTCTTTCATGTTTGTTCCACTTGGATGTTATTAGGAAGGTTTTTAAGGTCTAAACAGCATCCCCAACCGTTCATGAGCAACCAACAACAACCATAACAATAACAAATCTCACAAGACAAAGCTTTTTTCGTGAAAAAATAAATAAATGGAAGTTTGAAGGTTCTGTGAACTTACTTCTTGATTTCTTCTTTCATGGATGCTTAAAGGCTTGCTAGGACTTTCTAGAGCTTGCTTAAAGTCTCTCCTCTTGCGCTACATGTTTTTCCTAAACTCCTTTCTTCAAGCTTGGCTCACACCCATTTGTTTCTCTCTCTAGAATGGTGAAGGTTTAATGAAGAAGTTGAGCTTGAATGGGGAGAGGAGGAATCGGATGGGATATGTTGGTAGTCCATCACTCTCCTTGCTAGCTTTCAACGTCATCTCTTATTCTTTCCCCCGATACCCTCTCTCTTTTCTATTCTCTCCAAACCGAGAGCAAGCTCTCTCTGTTTTCTCTCTCTACCATGGACGGGAAGGAGAAAGAAATGTAATGTGCTGAGATTATACTCCCTCAGAAATGGACAAGACTCCGAGGAGTTGGCTCTACAGCCCCCCTACGTCTGCTATGTCCCTTCTTTTTCCAACAAACACCCTGCTTTCTTGAGCCTTGCACATCCAGAGCGTGCCCTGCTTCTTTTCTGTTTTTTTTTTTGTCCCAAAATGGTTGGCAAACTTAATCCACCGGGTTGTGTTTTGGCTTGGATTGGGCTGCTTCTTGTTTGTTTTAAAACAATTGGTGGCCCAAATTGGAACTTAAATGGCAACTAGGCTTGGTTGTAGCAAGGTTAATCTTTTTTGGGCTAATTTAAAATACCCATTACTATTAATTAATAATTTTATTAATTAATTTACATAAACCATCTATATATGCTATATTCAAATTAAATTGAATATTTAATTAACCAAAATCCTATCAATTTATTGATATTAATATTCTAAGGTTAGTCCACAAATTTAATTATCCATTAGTTGGTCTTCCTTTAATTTAATCCAAACATATTATTAATTTACTAATTTAATCGCATCAAGATTTAAATTAGTTCATAAAATATTCATTACATTAATAAATAAATTCACAATTTATAATGAAAATTAAAATTTTGCGGACATTACATTCTTCCCCCTTATAATAATTTCGTCCCCGAAATTTCAATATAAGTTAAAATCAAAATATGAGGGTAATTCCTCCTCATCTGGTTCTCTGTACCTATATACCATATAGATACCTAACTTAGTATATTCCTTATCATATACCCTTTCAACCAATTCTAGGTTTTAAATTCCCAACAATTGTTTTCCTCAGATTAAGTTTTAGACTCAATCCTTACAAATGATTCCATCCTTGGAATTTCTATTACCAATAAAACATCAGAGTTTGTTTCATTTCCAACCCTTTACAATCCATGCCTATCCGACTAATCACATCGATTATCTTATTCTAGGCATTGTTTTACTTATTGTTTTAAAAATACTGTCCTAGTCCATTCATGACAGAACTCAAATTCATTTTCCAGTGATCGCCCATCACTTTACCAAGGTTAGCTTTATATCTAAACCTCAAATTCCCGCTTTAATCCTCGAAAGCTTAAAATTTCCTCAACTCGACTATCCACTACTTCCTCATCCAAGGATTAGCGTAGCCTTAAATCACATCAATTACTTAAGACCGTACTTATCAGTCTTATTAATGTCCATAATTTACCTAAGACCATACTCATTAATCTTATGAATTTTCGGGTCATTACACTTACTGTTTCAGAAAAAATATATATATATGAAGAAAAATTAAATTTTGTATTTCATAAAATTCAGGGTCTTACAATGGGCGCAAGTTTAGAAACTAACAATAACAGTGCTGCTACCTCCTATAGAAGTATTGTCTTTGTGAAATCTACACAAGTTGTTGAGCCTACTATTCAAACCTCTATGATTTCTGCAGATAAGATTGTGATCCTTGAGAAAAATAGATCACATATTGGTCTAGGATTTAAGAAATCACAGGGTAAAGTTAAAATTGGGTTCAAATCTCAAAGGATCATAAAGTTTGTATATATTCACTTTACGAGCCAACCAGACAAGAATTGTAGAGTTTTTCACCCTACGAAATCTTAAAATCGTAGAACAATGTGAAACTAGAAAGAGTTTGAGCCTAGAAAAAAGGCAAGATATTTTTATGTTCCACATGTATCCCATAAGAGAATGAATCTATACACACACATAAGCTGTGACGCCCCCAAATCTAGGCCTACACAGCCCAAACTTGAGTCGTCAAAAGACTACAACAAAATTATTACAACAAAGCACAACGTACAACAATACAGTGTATAATAATAATACACAACTAAGTCTTCACTATTATTGTAACACTATTTTACAACACGTGAAGACTACGACAGCTATTCCTCGGACTCTCACTCCATCCCCCGGCTAGACCCCGTTATGTTTTCATCTCCTGTTGAAAAACAATGGAACAAAGGAAAGGGTGAGCTCAAATAGCCCAGTAAGAAATATCATGACTAAGATAATGACGAATAAATTATCATTAGCCTTCAACAGTTGAGTTCTTGATAGAATACAATAGACTACAAGGTTTATATCAAAAACTGTAGTTAAATTCTTAAACAATGTTCAGATCAATAATAGCAGCGGAATGAACAATCTATTAGAAGAATAATGCAGACTATAATGTCCACTCGCTTCTCTTTTTAGTAAAAATATCATCAACTTTTATCATCTGAAATATCATTAGTCAAAATAATACAACTTCACAGTTCCTGGTCATAATTATGCAGATCAACAGTTCATCTTTGCACTACGGGCCAAAGACATTCAATATAACACCAACGGTCATGATTATACCAGATTCAGCCTTTGGTCATAATCATACCAAACAACAGTTCATCTTTGCACTACGGGCCAAAGACATTCAATATAACACCAACGGTCATGATTATACCAGATTCAGCCTTTGGTCATAATCATACCAATCAACAGTTCATCTTTGCACTACGGCCCAAAGAGAACGTTAACCACGTGCCATAAAAGACACCGAACAGATGTATCGCCTTTAACCTAGTATATCGCCTTTAACCTATCATCTGTTCAACAATTATATCACATCTGTGCCCCCGGCCACAGATATTCACAACAGCTTGATTCTTGATGATTAATACAAATAACAGTGATACAAATGATGAACAGAAAAACAGGATAAACAATAAGTATCGGAAGTTTACTTTGTGCAGATTCAAATAATGTCCAAATTGCCAACATGATGTGGAGTGAAATTTAAAAATGATATTCAAGATCCACAGTTCAGAATAACGATTACAGTTCAATAGAAATGTTCAGAAAATAGGAAGGTTCAGTTGAACTAATGAAATTCAACTATTATGGAACATATAATATTTTCAGGAATTATAGAAGCAATAGTTCCATAATAAGTTTCGATTTAGGTGTATGGAAGAAAATAATATCCCTTACCGTAGCAGGTTTGATTAACAAAAGGTGAAGGGAATTAATATCCCTTACCATAGTAAGTTTGAATAATGGAAGATGAAAAAGATGGTATCCCTTATGAGTACAAAGGAAAATGATATCACTTACGAATATGGAATAAAAGTGTCATGTGATAACTCGTGTAGACAAATTATTTCCACACGAGACAAATAACAAGGGTTATTCACCAACAGGCGATAATCCGCACCGTAAGGTTATTCCTATCAATTTGAATACGAATAGTTATTCACCAAACAGGCGTAATCCGCACCGTAAGGTTATTCCCACAATTTAATAGAATTTGAACACGAAGAGTTATTCACCAAACAGGCGATAATCCGCACCGTAAGGTTATTCTCAAAGATTAATAAGGAATGAATACAAAAGGTTATTCACCAACAGGCGGTAAACCGCGCCGTAAGGTTATTCCCACAATTTAATACATGGAAGTAAATGGCACAAGAAAGAAACGATATTATTTTCGAGAATCAAAGAATGATAATCCCTTCAAGTAAGAAAGAAAATAATATCCATTTATGATGATGAAAAGAATGATACCCCTTACCGTAGTAAGTTTCAATAATAGAATATGAAAGAAGATGATATTCCTTACCACAGTAAATTTAAGAGTGTGAAAAGAATAATATTCCTTACTATAATAAATTTAAGAGTGAAAAAAAAATGATATTCCTTACCTTAACACGTGACTGGATATTGATTTAAATGAGGTTGATCAACCTATATATTTATAATATAAATTAGTAATTACCACATATAAATTTCAAAGTGTATGATAACTCGTATATTATGAACTATCAAAATTATATATATTTAACATAATTTTTGTAGTATAATATAATAACTTTAGAATAGTTTTTAAAATAATATTTCAAAATAAATCTTCCAAAGAAAGCTTTTAAAAATGAATCTTCTAATAGAAGAGTCTTCTAAAGGAAGATTTGTGAATACCGCGAAATATAGGAATTTATGAAATTACTACTCTTTAATAAAAGACTTACTTGAAAAATTCCTGCACTCCTTTTGGCTTTCAAACTCTCAAAATAACCTTACTATTCTCAGAGAAAACTCATAAAATTCTTATATAAAAATTTTATGTTTTAGGTGTGATTTTTCTATTCAGCTGAACAATCTATTTATAGGAGGAAATAAGTTACTATGCGAGGGTAGGTGGCGTACTGATATTGAAATGCAGGAGCAGCCGTCTGGCTGCTTTTCTCATTCTTCCCTTTCTTTCACCAACCCACCCAGCAGCATTTTTCATGTTTAAATCTCATGTGGCCCCCACATAGGGTCCACATGTTACTATTTAAAATTAATTAATTAATTAATTAATTAATTTATTTATTTTTTTAAATTTATTTATTTATTTATTTATTCTTCCTGTAGGTTCAACATATAATGCTACAACAATAATTCAACAATAATGTAATAAACACGTTACAGATTATTATTAATTTAATAATATATATTTGCAACTGTGACAATTATTAGGTTCAATAATTTTAAAAACAGTGCAGCAACAATTATTGACTCAATGATATAAAATACAGTGTAATGACAATTATTAAATCAATAATGCAAAATACTGTGTAGCAACAATAATTGAATTGATAATATAAAATATTATGCAGTGACAATTATTGATGAAATGATGCGTAACAGTTACGGTGTCAATAATATGAGACACTGTGCAATACCGTGTGCTACTGTAGAATACCGTGTGCCACAATAAAATACCATAAATTACCGTATGCTACTATTCTTTTATCACCGGTATTTTAACAGTTAACACCGTTGACTATTTTTATTTAAAAAGGTTACTTCTGTCGTTTTCTATATCCGACAATTATTCCGTTGTGGGCTCCACCAATAATTAGTTATTTCGGCGCCGTCGTACGACCCAAATATTCCCCGACAAAACGAATATTGTCCGACAAAATAAAATTTGCACATAACATCCTTAACTTTCAATTTTGTCAATTTAACCATTTACTGTTTCAGGAAAAATATATATGAAGAAAAATTAAATTTTGTATTTCATAAATTCGGGGTCTTACAACCTCCCCTCCTTATGAAATTTCGTCCCCGAAATTGACGTACCTGGCATTTCGAAGAGGTATGGATACCTAGACTTCATCTCAGATTCTAGCTCCCAGGTCATTTCCTCAATATCTTGGTTCCTCCATAAAACCTTAACTTGAGGTATAACCTTTGAGCGTAAGATCTGCTCCTTCTTATCTAGGATCTTAACAGGTACTTCCTCATACGTTAAATCTTCTGCTATAACGTCTGGTTCTAACTCAATGACGTGGTTTGGGTCCTTCACATATTTACGTAACATAGATATGTGAAAAACGTTATGGATGCGAGACATACTTGGTGGTAAGGCTAGTCTGTAAGCTACAGTTCCCACCCGATCGAGGATTTCAAATGGGCCAATAAATCGAGGGTTGAGTTTTCCTCTCTTTCCGAATCTCGTAACCCCTTTCCATGGAGAAACACGTAAGAATACATGATCTCCGACGTTGAATCTCTCATCTCTCCGATGAAGATCGGCATAACTCTTTTGTCGTTCTTGTGCTGTCTGTATTCGTTGTCGGATCATTTGGATCTTTTCGGTCGTCAAGCGTACCAACTCGGGTCCCAACAATTTTGCTTCTCCTACCTCATTCCAACATATTGGAGAGCGACACTTCCTTCCATACAAAGCCTCGAATGGAGCCATGCCTATACTTGCTTGGTAACTGTTGTTATAGGAAAATTCCACCAATGACAAGTACTTATCCCAACTTCCTTTGAAATCTAGTACACAAAGTCTCAAAAGATCTTCGAGGGTCTGGATCGTCCTTTTCGATTGTCCGTCCGTTTGAGGATGGTATGCAGAACTAAAACGTAATTCAGTGCCCATAGCTTTTTGTAGACTGATCCAAAAGCGTGAAGTGAATCTAGGATCTCGATCAGAAACTATGGAAACTGACATGTCATGTAATCTCACAATCTCATTTATGTACATACCGGCAAGACGTTCAAGTGAAAAGTTTTCTCGTATAGGCAAGAAATGAGCAGATTTGGTCAATCTATCTACGATCACCCAAATTGCATCTAAGCCTTGAGAAACTTTGGGAAGACCCGTTACGAAGTCCATATTGATGTGTTCCCACTTCCATTCGGGAACTTCAAGTGGTTGTAATGGACCTTTAGGTACTTGATGTTCTGCCTTGACACGTTGACAAGTTAGGCACCTTGAGATAAACTCTGCAATCTCTCTTTTCATATTGTTCCACCAAAATGTATGTCGAAGATCTCGATACATCTTGGTACCTCCTGGGTGGATTGCAAACGGCGTGTTGTGTGCCTCCATCATGATTTTATGCTTCAATTCAGGATCGTTAGGAACACAGAGTCGAGAGTTGACTCGAAGTATTCCTTTCTCGTCGATTCTTGCTCCGGGAATGACACCTTCTTATACTTTCTTCATCATGTTCATCAGTTCCGGATCGGTAGCTTGAACAACTTTAATTTTATCGATTAAAGCCGCTTCTACTCGCACGTGAGCAATCTTCGAGTGGGTCCCTAGTGTCTTTAGCTCTATCTCCATCTTTTGCAAGTCGTACAAAATACGTTTTTGTGTTGTCAGCAGTGCACTTGTACTCGCATAAGATTTTCTGCTCAAAGCGTCAGCTACAACGTTCGCCTTTCCCGGGTGATACTGGATTGTGTGGTCGTAATCCTTCAACAGCTCAAGCCAACGTCGTTGTCGCATGTTGAGTTCCTTCTGGGTGAAGAAATACTTGAGACTTTTATGATCCGTATAGATATCCACTTTTTCTCCGTACAAGTAGTGTCTCCAGATCTTCAACGCGAAAACGACTACTGCCAACTCTAGATCATGAGTAGGATAATTTTTCTCATAATCTTTGAGTTGTCGAGAGGCATAAGCTATAACATTTCCATGTTGCATAAGGACACAACCTAGACCTTTGCCTGAAGCATCGCTATATATGACGAATTCTCCTGATCCTGATGGAATGGTCAGAACAGGAGCTGAAACAAGTCTCCTCTTAAGCTCTTGAAAACTTTTCTCGCATTGCTCGCTCCATATGAATTTTGTGCTTTTCCGAGTAAGCTGAGTTAATGGAGTGGCGATTCGAGAAAATCCTTCTACGAATCTCCGATAATAACCAGCTAGGCCCAGAAAACTTCGGACTTCGGTTACTGTCTTGGGTTGTTCCCAATTTAGTACCGTTTCAATCTTCGCAGGATCGACTGATATTCCTTGACTAGAAATCACATGCCCAAGAAACGTGACCTCCTCAAGCCAGAACTCACATTTCTTCAACTTGGCATATAATTTGTTCTCACGGAGCTTTTGGAGTATCAATCTCAGGTGTTGTTCATGATCCTCACGATTTTTGGAGTATATGAGGATGTCATCAATAAAGACAACCACAAAATGATCCAAATATTCCTTGAATATTCGGTTCATCATGTCCATGAAAGCTGCAGGAGCATTGGTTAGTCCAAAAGGCATGACTAAAAACTCATAATGCCCATAACGAGTTCTGAAAGCAGTCTTTGGAATGTCCTCAGCTTTAACCTTTAACTGATGATATCCAGAACGGAGATCAATCTTTAAGAAATGTTGAGCACCTTGTAATTGATCAAACATGTCATCAATTCGAGGTAACGGATACCTGTTTTTGATGGTGACATGGTTCAATTCTCGGTAGTCAATGCACAATCTCATACTCCCGTCTTTCTTCTTCACAAATAGAACAGGAGCACCCCAAGGTGATGCACTCGGACGAATGAAACCAGTATCCAACAATTCCTGTAGTTGGACTTTTAACTCTTGAAGTTCAATGGGAGCCATTCGGTATGGAGTTTTGGAAATGGGCTTGGTACCAGGTTCAAGATCAATACAAAATTCAATTTCACGGTTTGGGGGTAAACCAGGAAGTTCCTCCGGAAAAACGTCAGGAAACTCATTAACAATGGGAATATCATTCAAGTTTGACGTATTTTTGTTCAAATCAGTGACATGAGCTAAAAAGGCTTGACATCCGTTTTTCAATAAACGAATGGCTTTATGGCTAGAAATAACAGTTATAGATTTCAATGGTTTAGTTGCTTGAATTTGCATGACAGGTTGATTAGGAATATGAAAACTAATAATCTTATGAAAACAATCAATTTTAGCATGATGGGTAGTCAACCAATCAATTCCTAAAATCACATCAAATTCATGCATCTCCAAAGAAATAAGGTCAACAGGTAATGTGAGGTTGTTGATTTGAACTAGGCAAGATTTATAGACAGTAGATGTAATGGTCATTTCTCCTAATGGGGTTTCAACTGATAAGTCAAAGTCCAAATTTTCAGGAGTTAAGTTTAAACGCTGAGCACATGCAGGTGAGATAAAAGAATGGGTAGAACCAGTATCTAACAAAGCGTAGACTTCACGAGAATTTATGAATAGCTTACCGGTTATCACCTCGTTCGAGTTTCGTGCCATTTAGAATGTCACAACAAAAGCTCTCCCTTGAACTACAGATTTTCCCTTATCCGCGCTAGCTTTTGGTATCATCACTGCAGCTGGACTTGATTTTGTGGCAGGACAAAATCGCTCAAGATGACCCTCTTTCCCACAACTGTAGCACTTTTTGGACTGCAGTGTACAGTTTGGGCTGATGTGACCTTCCTGACCACACCTATAGCATCTCACTGGTGGTCGATCTTCTCCCCTTGAAACTGGGGTCGGTGCTGGTGCTGGTACTGGTGCCCTTCCATAATTATTATGGAATCTCTTTCTTTTGAAATTGTTCCCACTGGATTCTCCTCTTCTGTTATTTGATGTGGAATTACCACCGAAGTGTTGGTTACCTCCTCGATGGTTCTCGTTCCTGTGGTTGTTATCATTTCTCTGATCATTGACTCTTGGCTGTAATTTTTCATCTGTTTGCTCCACCCTTTGAGCCCTATCAACAACATCTGAATACAAACTAAATTTATGAGAGCTAAGTTGTTGACGGATTTCGAATCTTAGACCACGTAAGAACATCCGACTCATCCGTGCTTCGTCATCTACTAGATGAGTCGCAAAACGAGACAGTTCAGCAAACTTAGCTTCATATTGAGAAACTGTCATGTTTCCCTGCTCCAGCTTAATGAATTCCACTTCCTTCATATGGCGGATGCTTTCTGGGAAGTACTTTTCATTAAATAGCTCTTGGAATTCTGTCCAAGACATCTCAAGTGCTGAAGGGTGGATACGTTTTACCGCTTCCCACCAGTGATCCGCCTCACCTCGAAACATAAAAGTAGCAAAGGGCACCTTCTGATCATCAGCGCATTGTAGGACATCAAGTATTTTTGTCGTCTGCTTCAGCCATGCCTCCGCTTTGAGTGGGTCAGGCTTCCCGTGTAATTCAGGTGGTCCCAATTCTTTAAATTGCTTGACAGTGATCATCCTCAAATTACCAGCGTTTCTACCGTTATTGTTAACTGGATTTCCTCTTGCCTGATTCTGCATGAACTGCATGAAATTCCTAAAGAATCCATCATTCATCATGTTATCAGGAATATTATTTCCTGAGTTGGCAGGAGGATTGTTTGTGGCTTCTTGATTTTCGGCTACATTCGCTTCGGGTATTTCGTAGTTAACCTCTTGATTTCCTGATGCCATACTAAACTGTGGTCACAAAATAAATGTTAGTTTAAACAAACTGACTCATCACTTCATGTCCCTATATTCAAATCAACTCATTAGATAATAAAATCTAATTTAGGTAGGACACACTAGTGACTGATTCTATTCGTCTCTCCCCTCCTAGTTCTAACCCCAGATCTCCATTAAAGACCATATCCCTAAGCTCTGATGCCAACTGTGACGCCCCCAAATCTAGGCCCACACAGCCCAAACTTGAGTCGTCAAAAGACTACAACAAAATTATTACAATGAAATACAACGTACAACAATACAGTGGATAATACAACACAACTAAGTCTTCATTATTATTGCCACACTATTTTATAACACGTGAAGACTATGATAGCTATCCCCGCACTCTCACTCCATTCCCCGGCTAGACCCCGTTACGTTCTCATCTCCTGTTGAAAAACAATGGAACGAAAAGAAAGGGTGAGCTCAAATAGCCCAGTAAGAAATATCATGACTAAGATAATGACGAATAATTTATCATTAGCCTTCAACAGTTGAGTTCTTGATAGAATACAATAGACTACAAGGTTTATATCAAAAACTGCAGTTAAATTCTTAAACAACGTTCAGATCAATAATAGCAGCGGAATGAACAATCTATTAGAAGAATAATGCAGACTATAATGTCCACTCGCTTCTCTTTTTAGTAAAAATATCATCAACTTTTATCATCTGAAATACCATTAGTCAAGATAATACAACTTCACAGTTCCTGGTCATAATCATGCAGATCAACAGTTCGTCTTTGCACTACGGGCCAAAGACATTCAATATAACACCAACGGTCATGATTATACCAGATTCAGCCTTTGGTCATAATCATACCAACCAACAGTTCATCTTTGCACTACGGGCCAAAGAGAACATTCACCACGTGTCATAAAAGACACCGAACAGATGTATCGCCTTTAACCTAGTATATCGCCTTTAACCTATCATCTGTTCAACAATTATATCACATCTGTGCCCCCGGCCACAGATATTCACAACAGCTTGATTCTTGATGATTAATACAAATAACAGTGATACAAATGATGAACAGAAGAACAGGATAAACAATAAGTATCGGAAGTTTACTTTGTGCAGATTCAAATAATGTCCAAATTGCCAACATGATGTGGAGTGAAATTTAAAAATGATATTCAAGATCCACAGTTCAGAATAACGATTACAGTTCAATAGAAATGTTCAGAAAATAGGAAGGTTCAGTTGAACTAATGAAATTCAACTATTATGGAACATATAATATTTTCAGGAATTATAGAAGCAATAGTTCCATAATAAGTTTCGATTTAGGTGTATGGAAGAAAATAATATCCCTTACCGTAGCAGGTTTGATTAACAAAAGGTGAAGGGAATTAATATCCCTTACCATAGTAAGTTTGAATAATGGAAGATGAAAAAGATGGTATCCCTTATGAGTACAAAGGAAAATGATATCACTTACGAATATGGAATAAAAGTGTCATGTGATAACTCGTGTAGACAAATTATTTCCACACGAGACAAATAACAAGGGTTATTCACCAACAGGCGATAATCCGCACCGTAAGGTTATTCCCATCAATTTGAATACGAATAGTTATTCACCAAACAGGCGTAATCCGCACCGTAAGGTTATTCCCACAATTTAATAGAATTTGAACACGAAGAGTTATTCACCAAACAGGCGATAATCCGCACCGTAAGGTTATTCTCAAAGATTAATAAGGAATGAATACAAAAGGTTATTCACCAACAGGCGGTAAACCGCGCCGTAAGGTTATTCCCACAATTTAATACATGGAAGTAAATGGCACAAGAAAGAAACGATATTATTTTCGAGAATCAAAGAATGATAATCCCTTCAAGTAAGAAAGAAAATAATATCCATTTATGATGATGAAAAGAATGATACCCCTTACCGTAGTAAGTTTCAATAATAGAATATGAAAGAAGATGATATTCCTTACCACAGTAAATTTAAGAGTGTGAAAAGAATAATATTCCTTACTATAATAAATTTAAGAGTGAAAAAAAAATGATATTCCTTACCTTAACACGTGACTGAATATTGATTTAAATGAGGTTGATCAACCTATATATTTATAATATAAATTAGTAATTACCACATATAAATTTCAAAGTGTATGATAACTCGTATATTATGAACTATCAAAATTATATATATTTAACATAATTTTTGTAGTATAATATAATAACTTTAGAATAGTTTTTAAAATAATATTTCAAAATAAATCTTCCAAAGAAAGCTTTTAAAAATGAATCTTCTAATAGAAGAGTCTTCTAAAGGAAGATTTGTGAATACCGCGAAATATAGGAATTTATAAAATTACTACTCTTTAATAAAAGACTTACTTGAAAAATTCCTGCACTCCTTTTGGCTTTCAAACTCTCAAAATAACCTTACTATTCTCAGAGAAAACTCATAAAATTCTTATATAAAAATTTTATGTTTTAGGTGTGATTTTTCTATTCAGCTGAACAATCTATTTATAGGAGGAAATAAGTTACTATGCGAGGGTAGGTGGCGTACTGATATTGAAATGCAGGAGCAGCCGTCTGGCTGCTTTTCTCATTCTTCCCTTTCTTTCACCAACCCACCCAGCAGCATTTTTCATGTTTACATCTCATGTGGCCCCCACATAGGGTCCACATGTTACTATTTAAAATTAATTAATTAATTAATTATTTTTTTTTTTTTTTTTTTAAATTTATTTATTTATTTATTTATTCTTCCTGTAGGTTCAACATATAATGCTACAACAATAATTCAACAATAATGTAATAAACACGTTACAGATTATTATTAATTTAATAATATATATTTGCAACTGTGACAATTATTAGGTTCAATAATTTTAAAAACAGTGCAGCAACAATTATTGACTCAATGATATAAAATACAGTGTAATGACAATTATTAAATCAATAATGCAAAATACTGTGTAGCAACAATAATTGAATTGATAATATAAAATATTATGCAGTGACAATTATTGATGAAATGATGCGTAACAGTTACGGTGTCAATAATATGAGACACTGTGCAATACCGTGTGCTACTGTAGAATACCGTGTGCCACAATAAAATACCATAAATTACCGTATGCTACTATTCTTTTATCACCGGTATTTTAACAGTTAACACCGTTGACTATTTTTATTTAAAAAGGTTACTTCTGTCGTTTTCTATATCCGACAATTATTCCGTTGTGGGCTCCACCAATAATTAGTTATTTCGGCGCCGTCGTACGGCCCGAATATTCCCCGACAAAACGAATATTGTCCGACAAAATAAAATTTGCACATAACATCCTTAACTTTCAATTTTGTCAATTTAACCATTTACTGTTTCAGGAAAAATATATATGAAGAAAAATTAAATTTTGTATTTCATAAATTCGGGGTCTTACATAAGCATACATCATATTATATATTATAACTGCCATTGCTATGGACACATTATTCCTATGTGTGATTTTGATACTTGTCCTATTTATGTAAGGTCTAAAGTTAGGCAAGTCTGGGTTCCCAAGAGAAGTAACCAAACATCACCTAAACAAGTATGGGTACTGTTGGGGTGTAAATATTTGGGTCACGTGTCATCCTATAAATATTTAATAAAGCAAGGTTAGGTGTATGTATGATACGGTCATACATACATTCAGCAGTTCATACGTGGGCCCGTGGGTGATGACTCACCATTAAGATACTTGTACAAGAGAGAGAAGTAGTAGAATCATTAGCAGGAGGACCATACAACACCACAGGGGCAGAGTGAACAACACACAAGCAATGATGGATTATACATCATCTACAGAAGCACGTATCAAAAAGGGTGATGGGACGTCCGACAATGCATGGATGGATATACACAGACAATCTCTCCAGAAGGAGGTAAGTTTTTCATCTTGACGGAAATTAGACTAAGAGATATCAAGCATCTTGCATATTCCAGCATAGGTTCTAGGGTCCTCCATTGTTACGTCGTTCGCCTGTACTTATCCTCACACCGGAGCATCCCCGGACGGCTGCTATGTGGGGTGTTAACGGTTCGTCATGTGTACAGGTACTACGCTGACTGGTGATTTCAGCAAGGGCGAATATTTGGCATTAACATTGGCGCTAGAAGGAGGGCCCTGATGTTTGATTCAAATCACCAGATTAATTTCGAATAGTTTTTATGACGGTTCAGTTATCCGACTGAAGGAGTACATTCATCCAAAAGCTAAGTTGCACATTAAATATTACAATATTTATGGTTATATGATAGAAGTACGTTGTTTAAGCTTAAATATCATAAGTTTAACTGACAAAAGACATTTTATTTGAAAAGGAATGGTAATTGTGTTTTGTTCTCTCTCTCTCCTCCTGTTTATTGTTCCCAGGAACTTGTCTTTGTCTGAAGTTCCGTTTGGTAGGTGTTTGTGGCCATTTTCTCTCTCCTCGGGGGATTGAATTGATGAAGTAGTTTGGGTCGATGACTCGGCATCACCGATTTTGGGGTGCAGGGTTGGCAGATCGGCAGTACGGGGATGCCCGATGGTGCGGAGGAGCTCGTCCTCAGCGGTGAAGCTCGGAGGAAGAGGTCGGCTTCGGCGGCGTTAGTTAGGCACAACGACAGCTTGTTGATTTGGCTTGGTGGTCACGACCGGCAGCTCGGTGGCTGGGTCTGCCGTTTGAGTGGTGCTCGGTGGGTTTGGGCTATTCGGTCTGTCGTCGGCTGTTCTGGTCTGAGGTGGGAAACTAGGATCGGCTGTTGAGGAGGAGCTCGGTGGCTCGGGTTGGCAACTCGTCTTGGCCTCGGGGGCTCGGTTGTCAGCTTTCCTAGTTTGGGCTCGTTTTCGTGGGCGGCGATAGCTTGTAGCTCGGCGGTTAGGTGGTTCGAGCTCGGCGTTGGCTCACCAGCTCGGGTGCAGTCCCTCGGCCGCTCATCGATACCTTGGAAAAACTCTCCACCATGCCATCCTCTGTGGCAATGCGGCAGCTGCTAATGTGCTTTTAGATTTCGGTGCTCAGGTAGAATCCGCCAATACCAAAACGTCAAGCTCCGACAACTATGCATGGCTTCGGTTATTGGGCGTAGCTCGGCAGCCCAGTGGTTTCACCTTACTAGTCTCGGATTGGTAATGACATCGTGAGTGGAACTCGGCGACTTTGGGTCGGCAGTCTTAGTCAGGACGACAGTGGAGCACGGTCTCGGTAGTGTGGTTCGAATGGGTTGCGGTGCATCTCCAGTCTACAGTGGGGTGGCTCGGTAGCGTTCAGGATATGTCGGCAATGGGTCGGCTATGCGACGCCTGGTTCGGCCTGCAGTTTGATGGCACCACCTTTTCAACAGGTCCGATGGAGTTGGGTCTCGGTGGGTGGTGGCTCGGCAGTAGTTTATTTCACAGGTCGACGATTCGACATGTTGATGGTTAGATTGGCATGTTGGGGTGTAATTCGGTAACATCTTAGCGACTTGGGGTCAAATCGGCAGTTCAGCTATGGGTCGAAGGTCCGTGGTTAGCTCGGTGACGGAAGACTTTGGAAGATGAAAGTTGGTGAAAAGAAAAATATAATGTTTGTGATTATCTTTATTATATCCTATCAGAATTGCATTTGGAGGGTACTTGTTGGCTATTTTCTCTCCCCTCGGTAGGGTGAGCTGGAGAAGAAATGGTTGGGTCAGCGGCTGGGTATGTCTCAATGAACTGATAGTGCACGTTCCTTGGTCGTTCGTTCCTCAGGTGTGGCTGTGTAGTTTGGTGGTTTTTATCCTCGGTGTTTGGCTCGACGCCCCCGACGGTTGTCTAGATGGTTACGGTCTGCGGTGGCTCGGTGGGGAACTTTTTGTTTTGCTCGGATCGGTAGTTCCGCCTTTGCAGTCTGACAGTCAGCTTTGCAGTTAGTCTCGGTGGTTTGTGGTTGAGGTGGGCAGTCCGAGTTCGAGCTCGGCACTTCGTGTTCGGCTCAGCAGCTAGGGGTCGTCCAGCAGCAGTATGGCCCGGCAGTGGGAGGTTCATTAGTCTGAACTTTTCTGGGCATCAGTATCGGGTTTTTCCACATCATTAGACATCTAAATCCTTTTCCTTCCTCTTCCCTTTCCACTATAACCTAAGCAACATGTATTTCACGTACAAGTGCGACTGACGTTCTCATTTTTGGGTGGCTCAAGATTTTAGGGCAGTCATTTTCTGCATGTCTCTCTTCACAAGCAGTGAGCTTCATCGTCTTTCGTTCTGCAATTCCCATCTTTGTTGCAATTGTTGGGCATTGGTTTACCTGATAGGCATGTCTGTAGATTTTTTCTACATCAAGCATGTGGTCAGGACAATTGGTTTGAACACGTGGGGTCTGGTGCTGTACAACAATCGTGAGGCTCTTCTATTTGTTTCCGGTAGAGCTGCTCATGATGGGGTGGAGGTGGGTGCTTCGAGCTTGGGGTCGGCAGTCTGAGCTTGGGGTCGGCCGCCGTAGGGGTCGGTACTTCGTGTCCGGCTTGGCAGCTCGGGGTCGGCCACAGTGGGATGGCTCGCTAGTTAGGCTCAACAACAATTTGGTGGTCAAGCTCGGTGGGCACCTTCGGCTTTGGGTATGGTTTGGTGGCAGAGTGGTGACAGCAGCTGGTGTGGTGCGCTGAGGTGGGTGAGTTGGTGAAGAAAGAGGAGAGAGAAAAGTTGGCGGAGGAGATAGAAAATATACATGTATCATTCTCCAGCTTGAAGGCTTTTTAAGTAATAACATATCTGTGTTCCTCTCTCTTCATAATGATTGAAGTTAACTGGAGAGAAGTATAGTGGGCTTATGGGAAAGATAGATTACGTGTTTAAGGTGCTGGTAATTGGTGACTCTGCAGAGGGAAAGACTCAGATATTGTCAAGGTTTGCCAAGAATGAGTTTTGTTTCCATCAACTCCAAACTCATCAAGGCTCAGATCTGCGACACTGTTGGCCAAGAAATTGCATAGCTAACAGAGCAGTTGATGCACTTCTGTGATGCAAGAGTTCTCATCCCAATATCCGGGCATAGGTCGACGGCTCAGGTCCGAGGGTGGAGCTCGACCTTGGCGGCAGCTTCTTAACATGCTGAAGTTTGGGTCCTCGACAGTTGGTGGTCGAGGTTGGCGAGGACAGTAACAGCCCTTCAGTCTGGGCTCGGAGGCAACTTGGTGGTCGAGCTCGGCACTTCCGGCTTTGGTTGTTTGTGCTGCAGAGTTAACAGTGAGGATGCTTAGGAGGAGAGAGAGAGAGTTGGTAGAGGAGTATATGTATAAATAAGTAAATTCATAGTAGTGGTTTGTGGTTGTGGCGGTTGAAGCTTACGATAGACCTTTTGTGTTACTCTCCTATTATAAAATTTCTTATAACAGGAGAGTGGGGGGTTATATATATATGATGGTATTATAAGGTTGGGAATATTTGAGGTGATGACTCATATGTAAGTATCAAGCAGGACTAAGTGGAGAGATAAGGAGCTGACTCATGGCAAAACTAGTGGTGCAGTAGTGGTACAAACAGTAAGGTGGTGGCAGACAAATTAGAAGGGGGAGGTTCATTATCACATGGAGTATAGCCGCAATCAAAAGCTCAGTAAGATATTCAATCATTTCAATTGGCGGTATTATGACAACATTATCAGAACTTACTACTGAGGCTTCGATCAGAGTATGGCAGAACATGAAGGTATAAGGTACAAACATATAACGTGGTCTCTTTTGAAGATACAAAACTGGCACAAGGCCTCCCGAAGGGTTGGGAGCGCCGCCTCGGTGATATAAGGATGGGAGGAGACATAAGGAAGCCCGGTCCTCGAACCGGCATGGTAAAATCAGGTCAGACAACATACATTCATTTATGCATATATTCATTCATGCAATCATTATTGTGTATATACATGTGGTACGAGGGTGGATGACTGACATAATGACATAAACTAACTTTTCTTTCAAACTACACATCCGTTTGGCATTATATTATGGCGTTATAAAGTCGGATGGTGTTATAAGGTTGGGTCATCCTCCCTTGTTTCCCTCGGAGTACAGGAGCGCTGCTTTGTGGATATGGCAGGCGTCCGTATTGTGGTCTGACTGGGGGGCAGTAATGACCGTCATTCTTAATTTCTATCTGGACCGGGACTGTCAAGGCGATATAAGGGGTACATACCAGTCTCAGGGTTATATGAGGCATGACTGGGACGATCAAGGCGATATAAGGGGTACGTCTCAGGATTATATGAGGCATGACCGGGACAGTCAAGGCGATATAAGGGGTACATACCAGTCTCAGGGTCATATGAGGCATCAGGGATGAGTTGGCCAGATTGGTCTTTCGGTTGGTCATTTTTGGCCTTGGCAGGTTGCCTTTATCTCCTACCACGACAGTTTTGTGGTTGATCAGACTTAGAGTTTGCTAATCAGTTCGGGATCGATCAACTTCAGTTTGGGATCGATCAACTTCAGCTGGGGGTCGATCAACTTCAGTTTGAGTTCGATTGGCTTCGAATCGCCCCGATCAGCTTGTATTCGATCGGCCTCGATTTGCATCGGCCAGTTTGGGTTCAATTGCTTCAGTTTGGCCTCGGCATTTGGCATTGGCCTCTACTTCGGTAGTTTTAGCGTTAGCCAATTTCGGTCTCGGCAATTTTGTGGTTCGGCCAGTTTCAGTCAACTTTGATTTGGTTCGACCAGTTTGGGTTGGGTGAATTCAGTTGTTTTAGTTCGGCAATTTGGTTGGTTCTTCATTGTTAGCGGGGTTCAACTCAACGGTATGTATGAGGGGTTCAGTATCATCAACGAAGAGTTCAGTTCAAATGTGACGCCCCCAAATCTAGGCCCACACAGCCCAAACTTGAGTCGTCAAAAGACTACAACAAAATTATTACAATGAAATACAACGTACAACAATACAGTGGATAATACAACACAACTAAGTCTTCATTATTATTGCCACACTATTTTATAACACGTGAAGACTATGATAGCTATCCCCGCACTCTCACTCCATTCCCCGGCTAGACCCCGTTACGTTCTCATCTCCTGTTAAAAAACAATGGAACGAAAAGAAAGGGTGAGCTCAAATAGCCCAGTAAGAAATATCATGACTAAGATAATGACGAATAATTTATCATTAGCCTTCAACAGTTGAGTTCTTGATAGAATACAATAGACTACAAGGTTTATATCAAAAACTGCAGTTAAATTCTTAAACAACGTTCAGATCAATAATAGCAGCGGAATGAACAATCTATTAGAAGAATAATGCAAACTATAATGTCCACTCGCTTCTCTTTTTAGTAAAAATATCATCAACTTTTATCATCTGAAATACCATTAGTCAAGATAATACAACTTCACAGTTCCTGGTCATAATCATGCAGATCAACAGTTCGTCTTTGCACTACGGGCCAAAGACATTCAATATAACACCAACGGTCATGATTATACCAGATTCAGCCTTTGGTCATAATCATACCAACCAACAGTTCATCTTTGCACTACGGGCCAAAGAGAACATTCACCACGTGTCATAAAAGACACCGAACAGATGTATCGCCTTTAACCTAGTATATCGCCTTTAACCTATCATCTGTTCAACAATTATATCACATCTGTGCCCCCGGCCACAGATATTCACAACAGCTTGATTCTTGATGATTAATACAAATAACAGTGATACAAATGATGAACAGAAGAACAGGATAAACAATAAGTATCGGAAGTTTACTTTGTGCAGATTCAAATAATGTCCAAATTGCCAACATGATGTGGAGTGAAATTTAAAAATGATATTCAAGATCCACAGTTCAGAATAACGATTACAGTTCAATAGAAATGTTCAGAAAATAGGAAGGTTCAGTTGAACTAATGAAATTCAACTATTATGGAACATATAATATTTTCAGGAATTATAGAAGCAATAGTTCCATAATAAGTTTCGATTTAGGTGTATGGAAGAAAATAATATCCCTTACCGTAGCAGGTTTGATTAACAAAAGGTGAAAGGAATTAATATCCCTTACCATAGTAAGTTTGAATAATGGAAGATGAAAAAGATGGTATCCCTTATGAGTATAAAGGAAAATGATATCACTTACGAATATGGAATAAAAGTGTCATGTGATAACTCGTGTAGACAAATTATTTCCACACGAGACAAATAACAAGGGTTATTCACCAACAGGCGATAATCCGCACCGTAAGGTTATTCCCATCAATTTGAATACGAATAGTTATTCACCAAACAGGCGTAATCCGCACCGTAAGGTTATTCCCACAATTTAATAGAATTTGAACACGAAGAGTTATTCACCAAACAGGCGATAATCCGCACCGTAAGGTTATTCTCAAAGATTAATAAGGAATGAATACAAAAGGTTATTCACCAACAGGCGGTAAACCGCGCCGTAAGGTTATTCCCACAATTTAATACATGGAAATAAATGGCACAAGAAAGAAACGATATTATTTTCGAGAATCAAAGAATGATAATCCCTTCAAGTAAGAAAGAAAATAATATCCATTTATGATGATGAAAAGAGTGATACCCTTACCGTAGTAAGTTAGAATATGAAAGAAGATAATATTCCTTATCGCAATAAATTTAAGAGTGTGAAAAGAATAATATTCCTTACCTTAACACGTGACTGGATATTGATTTAAATGAGGTTGATCAACCTATATATTTATAATATAAATTAGTAATTACCACATATAAATTTCAAAGTGTATGATAACTCGTATATTATGAACTATCAAAATTATATATATTTAACATAATTTTTGTAGTATAATATAATAACTTTAGAATAGTTTTTAAAATAATATTTCAAAATAAATCTTCCAAAGAAAGCTTTTAAAAATGAATCTTCTAATAGAAGAGTCTTCTAAAGGAAGATTTGTGAATACCGCGAAATATAGGAATTTATGAAATTACTACTCTTTAATAAAAGACTTACTTGAAAAATTCCTGCACTCCTTTTGGCTTTCAAACTCTCAAAATAACCTTACTATTCTCAGAGAAAACTCATAAAATTCTTATATAAAAATTTTATGTTTTAGGTGTGATTTTTCTATTCAGCTGAACAATCTATTTATAGGAGGAAATAAGTTACTATGCGAGGGTAGGTGGCGTACTGATATTGAAATGCAGGAGCAGCCGTCTGGCTGCTTTTCTCATTCTTCCCTTTCTTTCACCAACCCACCCAGCAGCATTTTTCATGTTTACATCTCATGTGGCCCCCACATAGGGTCCACATGTTACTATTTAAAATTAATTAATTAATTAATTAATTAATTAATTTTTTTTTTTAAATTTATTTATTTATTTATTTATTCTTCCTGTAGGTTCAACATATAATGCTACAACAATAATTCAACAATAATGTAATAAACACGTTACAGATTATTATTAATTTAATAATATATATTTGCAACTGTGACAATTATTAGGTTCAATAATTTTAAAAACAGTGCAGCAACAATTATTGACTCAATGATATAAAATACAGTGTAATGACAATTATTAAATCAATAATGCAAAATACTGTGTAGCAACAATAATTGAATTCATAATATAAAATATTATGCAGTGACAATTATTGATGAAATGATGCGTAATAGTTACGGTGTCAATAATATGAGACACTGTGCAATACCGTGTGCTACTGTAGAATACCGTGTGCCACAATAAAATATCATAAATTACCGTATGCTACTATTCTTTTATCACCGGTATTTTAACAGTTAACACCGTTGACTATTTTTATTTAAAAAGGTTACTTCTGTCGTTTTCTATATCCGACAATTATTCCGTTGTGGGCTCCACCAATAATTAGTTATTTCGGCGCCGTCGTACGGCCCGAATATTCCCCGACAAAACGAATATTGTCCGACAAAATAAAATTTGCACATAACATCCTTAACTTTCAATTTTGTCAATTTAACCATTTACTGTTTCAGGAGAAATATATATGAAGAAAAATTAAATTTTGTATTTCATAAATTCGGGGTCTTACAACCTCCCCTCCTTATGAAATTTCGTCCCCGAAATTGACGTACCTGGCATTTCGAAGAGGTATGGATACCTAGACTTCATCTCAGATTCTAGCTCCCAGGTCATTTCCTCAATATCTTGGTTCCTCCATAAAACCTTAACTTGAGGTATAACCTTTGAGCGTAAGATCTGCTCCTTCTTATCTAGGATCTTAACAGGTACTTCCTCATACGTTAAATCTTCTGCTATAACGTCTGGTTCTAACTCAATGACGTGGTTTGGGTCCTTCACATATTTACGTAACATAGATATGTGAAAAACGTTATGGATGCGAGACATACTTGGTGGTAAGGCTAGTCTGTAAGCTACAGTTCCCACCCGATCGAGGATTTCAAATGGGCCAATAAATCGAGGGTTGAGTTTTCCTCTCTTTCCGAATCTCGTAACCCCTTTCCATGGAGAAACACGTAAGAATACATGATCTCCGACGTTGAATCTCTCATCTCTCCGATGAAGATCGGCATAACTCTTTTGTCGTTCTTGTGCTGTCTGTATTCGTTGTCGGATCATTTGGATCTTTTCGGTCGTCAAGCGTACCAACTCGGGTCCCAACAGTTTTGCTTCTCCTACCTCATTCCAACATACTGGAGAGCGACACTTGCGTCCATATAAAGCCTCGAATGGAGCCATACCTATACTTGCTTGGTAACTGTTGTTGTAGGAAAATTCCACCAATGGCAAGTACTTATCCCAACTTCCTTTGAAATCTAGTACGCAAAGTCTCAAAAGATCTTCGAGGGTCTGGATCGTCCTTTCCGATTGTCCGTCCGTTTGAGGATGGTATGCAGAACTAAAACGTAGTTCAGTGCCCATAGCTTTTTGTAGACTGATCCAAAAGCGTGAAGTGAATCTAGGATCTCGATCAGAAACTATGGAAACTGGCATGCCATGCAATCTCACGATCTCATTTATGTACATACCGGCAAGACGTTCAAGTGAAAAGTTTTCTCGTATAGGCAAGAAATGAGCGGATTTGGTCAATCTATCTACGATGACCCAAATTGCATCTAAGCCTTGAGAAACTTTGGGAAGACCCGTCACGAAATCCATATTGATGTGTTCCCACTTCCATTCGGGAACCTCAAGTGGTTGTAAAGGACCCTTAGGTACTTGATGCTCTGCCTTGACACGTTGACAAGTTAAGCACCTTGAGATAAACTCTGCAATCTCCCTTTTCATATTGTTCCACCAAAATGTATGTCGAAGATCTCGATACATCTTGGTACCTCCTGGGTGGATTGCAAATGGCGTGTTGTGTGCCTCCATCATGATTTTATGCTTTAATTCAGGATCGTTAGGAACACAGAGTCGAGAGTTGACTCGAAGTATTCCTTTCTCGTCGATTCTTGCTTCGGGAATGGTACCTTCTTGTACTTTCTTTATCATGTTTATCAGTTCCGGATCGGTAGCTTGAGCAGCTTTAATTTTATCGATTAAAGCTGGTTCTACTCGCACGTGAGCAATCTTAGAGTGGGTCCCTGGTGTCTTTAGCTGTATCTCCATCTTTTGCAAGTCGTACAAAATACACTTTTGTGTTGTCAGCAGTGCACTTGTACTCGCATAAGATTTTCTGCTCAAAGCGTCAGCTACAACGTTCGCCTTTCCCGGGTGATACTGGATTGTGTGATCATAATCCTTCAACAGCTCAAGCCAACGTCGTTGTCGCATGTTGAGTTCCTTCTGGGTGAAGAAATACTTGAGACTTTTATGATCCGTATAGATATCCACTTTCTCTCCGTACAAGTAGTGTCTCCAGATCTTCAACGCGAAAACGACTGCTGCCAACTCTAGATCATGAGTAGGGTAATTTTTCTCATAATCTTTGAGTTGTCGAGAGGCATAGGCTATAACCTTTCCATGTTGCATAAGGACACAGCCTAGACCTTTGCCTGAAGCATCGCTGTATATGACAAATTCTCCCGATCCTGATGGAATGGTCAGAACAGGAGCTGAAACAAGTCTCCTCTTAAGCTCTTGAAAACTTTTCTCGCATTGCTCGCTCCATATGAATTTTGTGCTTTTCCGAGTAAGCTGAGTTAATGGAGTGGCGATTCGAGAAAATCCTTCTACGAATCTCCGATAATAACCAGCTAGGCCCAGAAAACTTCGGACTTCGGTTACTGTCTTGGGTTGTTCCCAATTTAGTACCGTTTCAATCTTCGCAGGATCGACTGATATTCCTTGACTAGAAATCACATGCCCAAGAAACGTGACCTCCTCAAGCCAGAACTCACATTTCTTCAACTTGGCATATAATTTGTTCTCACGGAGCTTTTGGAGTATCAATCTCAGGTGTTGTTCATGATCCTCACGATTTTTGGAGTATATGAGGATGTCATCAATAAAGACAACCACAAAATGATCCAAATATTCCTTGAATATTCGGTTCATCATGTCCATGAAAGCTACAGGAGCATTGGTTAGTCCAAAAGGCATGACTAAAAACTCATAATGCCCATAACGAGTTCTGAAAGCAGTCTTTGGAATGTCCTCAGCTTTAACCTTTAACTGATGATATCCAGAACGGAGATCAATCTTTGAGAAATGTTGAGCACCTTGTAATTGATCAAACATGTCATCAATTCGAGGTAACGGATACCTGTTTTTGATGGTGACATGGTTCAATTCTCGGTAGTCAATGCACAATCTCATACTCCCGTCTTTCTTCTTCACAAATAGAACAGGAGCACCCCAAGGTGATGCACTCGGACGAATGAAACCAGTATCCAACAATTCCTGTAGTTGGACTTTTAACTCTTGAAGTTCAATGGGAGCCATTCGGTATGGAGTTTTGGAAATGGGCTTGGTACCAGGTTCAAGATCAATACAAAATTCAATTTCACGGTTTGGGGGTAAACCAGGAAGTTCCTCCGGAAAAACGTCAGGAAACTCATTAACAATGGGAATAACATTCAAGTTTGACGTATTTTTGTTCAAATCAGTGACATGAGCTAAAAAGGCTTGACATCCGTTTTTCAATAAACGAATGGCTTTATGGCTAGAAATAACAGTTATAGATTTCAATGGTTTAGTTGCTTGAATTTGCATGACAGGTTGATTAGGAATATGAAAACTAATAATCTTATGAAAACAATCAATTTTAGCATGATGGGTAGTCAACCAATCAATTCCTAAAATCACATCAAATTCATGCATCTCCAAAGAAATAAGGTCAACAGGTAATGTGAGGTTGTTGATTTGAACTAGGCAAGATTTATAGACAGTAGATGTAATGGTCATTTCTCCTAATGGGGTTTCAACTGATAAGTCAAAGTCCAAATTTTCAGGAGTTAAGTTTAAACGCTGAGCACATGCAGGTGAGATAAAAGAATGGGTAGAACCAGTATCTAACAAAGCGTAGACTTCACGAGAATTTATGAATAGCTTACCGGTTATCACCTCGTTCGAGTTTCGTGCCATTTGGGATGTCACAACAAAAGCTCTCCCTTGAACTACAGATTTTCCCTTATCCGCGCTAGCTTTTGGTATCATCACTGCAGCTGGACTTGATTTTGTGGCAGGACAAAATCGCGCAAGATGACCCTCTTTCCCACAACTGTAGCACTTTTTGGACTGCAGTGTACAGTTTGGGCTGATGTGACCTTCCTGACCACACCTATAGCATCTCACTGGTGGTCGATCTTCTCCCCTTGAAACTGGGGTCGGTGCTGGTGCTGGTACTGGTGCCCTTCCATAATTATTATGGAATCTCTTTCTTTTGAAATTGTTCCCACTGGATTCTCCTCTTCTGTTATTTGATGTGGAATTACCACCGAAGTGTTGGTTACCTCCTCGATGGTTCTCGTTCCTGTGGTTGTTATCATTTCTCTGATCATTGACTCTTGGCTGTAATTTTTCATCTGTTTGCTCCACCCTTTGAGCCCTATCAACAACATCTGAATACAAACTAAATTTATGAGAGCTAAGTTGTTGACGGATTTCGAATCTTAGACCACGTAAGAACATCCGACTCATCCGTGCTTCGTCATCTACTAGATGAGTCGCAAAACGAGACAGTTCAGCAAACTTAGCTTCATATTGAGAAACTGTCATGTTTCCCTGCTCCAGCTTAATGAATTCCACTTCCTTCATATGGCGGATGCTTTCTGGGAAGTACTTTTCATTAAATAGCTCTTGGAATTCTGTCCAAGACATCTCAAGTGCTGAAGGGTGGATACGTTTTACCGCTTCCCACCAGTGATCCGCCTCACCTCGAAACATAAAAGTAGCAAAGGGCACCTTCTGATCATCAGCGCATTGTAGGACATCAAGTATTTTTGTCGTCTGCTTCAGCCATGCCTCCGCTTTGAGTGGGTCAGGCTTCCCGTGGAATTCAGGTGGTCCCAATTCTTTAAATTGCTTGACAGTGATCATCCTCAAATTACCAGCGTTTCTACCGTTATTGTTAACTGGATTTCCTCTTGCCTGATTCTGCATGAACTGCATGAAATTCCTAAAGAATCCATCATTCATCATGTTATCAGGAATATTATTTCCTGAGTTGGCAGGAGGATTGTTTGTGGCTTCTTGATTTTCGGCTACATTCGCTTCGGGTATTTCGTAGTTAACCTCTTGATTTCCTGATGCCATACTAAACTGTGGTCACAAAATAAATGTTAGTTTAAACAAACTGACTCATCACTTCATGTCCCTATATTCAAATCAACTCATTAGATAATAAAATCTAATTTAGGTAGGACACACTAGTGACTGATTCTATTCGTCTCTCCCCTCCTAGTTCTAACCCCAGATCTCCATTAAAGACCATATCCCTAAGCTCTGATGCCAACTGTGACGCCCCCAAATCTAGGCCCACACAGCCCAAACTTGAGTCGTCAAAAGACTACAACAAAATTATTACAATGAAATACAACGTACAACAATACAGTGGATAATACAACACAACTAAGTCTTCATTATTATTGCCACACTATTTTATAACACGTGAAGACTATGATAGCTATCCCCGCACTCTCACTCCATTCCCCGGCTAGACCCCGTTACGTTCTCATCTCCTGTTGAAAAACAATGGAACGAAAAGAAAGGGTGAGCTCAAATAGCCCAGTAAGAAATATCATGACTAAGATAATGACGAATAATTTATCATTAGCCTTCAACAGTTGAGTTCTTGATAGAATACAATAGACTACAAGGTTTATATCAAAAACTGCAGTTAAATTCTTAAACAACGTTCAGATCAATAATAGCAGCGGAATGAACAATCTATTAGAAGAATAATGCAGACTATAATGTCCACTCGCTTCTCTTTTTAGTAAAAATATCATCAACTTTTATCATCTGAAATACCATTAGTCAAGATAATACAACTTCACAGTTCCTGGTCATAATCATGCAGATCAACAGTTCGTCTTTGCACTACGGGCCAAAGACATTCAATATAACACCAACGGTCATGATTATACCAGATTCAGCCTTTGGTCATAATCATACCAACCAACAGTTCATCTTTGCACTACGGGCCAAAGAGAACATTCACCACGTGTCATAAAAGACACCGAACAGATGTATCGCCTTTAACCTAGTATATCGCCTTTAACCTATCATCTGTTCAACAATTATATCACATCTGTGCCCCCGGCCACAGATATTCACAACAGCTTGATTCTTGATGATTAATACAAATAACAGTGATACAAATGATGAACAGAAGAACAGGATAAACAATAAGTATCGGAAGTTTACTTTGTGCAGATTCAAATAATGTCCAAATTGCCAACATGATGTGGAGTGAAATTTAAAAATGATATTCAAGATCCACAGTTCAGAATAACGATTACAGTTCAATAGAAATGTTCAGAAAATAGGAAGGTTCAGTTGAACTAATGAAATTCAACTATTATGGAACATATAATATTTTCAGGAATTATAGAAGCAATAGTTCCATAATAAGTTTCGATTTAGGTGTATGGAAGAAAATAATATCCCTTACCGTAGCAGGTTTGATTAACAAAAGGTGAAGGGAATTAATATCCCTTTCCATAGTAAGTTTGAATAATGGAAGATGAAAAAGATGGTATCCCTTATGAGTATAAAGGAAAATGATATCACTTACGAATATGGAATAAAAGTGTCATGTGATAACTCGTGTAGACAAATTATTTCCACACGAGACAAATAACAAGGGTTATTCACCAACAGGCGATAATCCGCACCGTAAGGTTATTCCCATCAATTTGAATACGAATAGTTATTCACCAAACAGGCGTAATCCGCACCGTAAGGTTATTCCCACAATTTAATAGAATTTGAACACGAAGAGTTATTCACCAAACAGGCGATAATCCGCACCGTAAGGTTATTCTCAAAGATTAATAAGGAATGAATACAAAAGGTTATTCACCAACAGGCGGTAAACCGCGCCGTAAGGTTATTCCCACAATTTAATACATGGAAATAAATGGCACAAGAAAGAAACGATATTATTTTCGAGAATCAAAGAATGATAATCCCTTCAAGTAAGAAAGAAAATAATATCCATTTATGATGATGAAAAGAGTGATACCCCTTACCGTAGTAAGTTAGAATATGAAAGAAGATAATATTCCTTATCGCAATAAATTTAAGAGTGTGAAAAGAATAATATTCCTTACCTTAACACGTGACTGGATATTGATTTAAATGAGGTTGATCAACCTATATATTTATAATATAAATTAGTAATTACCACATATAAATTTCAAAGTGTATGATAACTCGTATATTATGAACTATCAAAATTATATATATTTAACATAATTTTTGTAGTATAATATAATAACTTTAGAATAGTTTTTAAAATAATATTTCAAAATAAATCTTCCAAAGAAAGCTTTTAAAAATGAATCTTCTAATAGAAGAGTATTCTAAAGGAAGATTTGTGAATACCGCGAAATATAGGAATTTATGAAATTACTACTCTTTAATAAAAGACTTACTTGAAAAATTCCTGCACTCCTTTTGGCTTTCAAACTCTCAAAATAACCTTACTATTCTCAGAGAAAACTCATAAAATTCTTATATAAAAATTTTATGTTTTAGGTGTGATTTTTCTATTCAGCTGAACAATCTATTTATAGGAGGAAATAAGTTACTATGCGAGGGTAGGTGGCGTACTGATATTGAAATGCAGGAGCAGCCGTCTGGCTGCTTTTCTCATTCTTCCCTTTCTTTCACCAACCCACCCAACAGCATTTTTCATGTTTACATCTCATGTGGCCCCCACATAGGGTCCACATGTTACTATTTAAAATTAATTAATTAATTAATTAATTTATTTTTTTTTAAATTTATTTATTTATTTATTTATTCTTCCTGTAGGTTCAACATATAATGCTACAACAATAATTCAACAATAATGTAATAAACACGTTACAGATTATTATTAATTTAATAATATATATTTGCAACTGTGACAATTATTAGGTTCAATAATTTTAAAAACAGTGCAGCAACAATTATTGACTCAATGATATAAAATACAGTGTAATGACAATTATTAAATCAATAATGCAAAATACTGTGTAGCAACAATAATTGAATTGATAATATAAAATATTATGCAGTGACAATTATTGATGAAATGATGCGTAACAGTTACGGCGTCAATAATATGAGACACTGTGCAATACCGTGTGCTACTGTAGAATACCGTGTGCCACAATAAAATACCATAAATTACCGTATGCTACTATTCTTTTATCACCGGTATTTTAACAGTTAACACCGTTGACTATTTTTATTTAAAAAGGTTACTTCTGTCGTTTTCTATATCCGACAATTATTCCGTTGTGGGCTCCACCAATAATTAGTTATTTCGGCGCCGTCGTACGGCCCGAATATTCCCCGACAAAACGAATATTGTCCGACAAAATAAAATTTGCACATAACATCCTTAACTTTCAATTTTGTCAATTTAACCATTTACTGTTTCAGGAAAAATATATATGAAGAAAAATTAAATTTTGTATTTCATAAATTCGGGGTCTTACATCAAACGTATAAGTTCGGCAATCTGGGTCTGTTTAACAGCTTTTGGGACAATTCCACAGTTTTGGATTGGTTCGACAAGTTCACTTCGGAGTTTGTTTGGCGGTTTGTTTGGCAGTTTGATATCAGCCTGATAAGGTAGATGGTTTGGGTACGACTCGGAGGTCCGGGTTGGTGCTCGGTTGGAGGAGGTCGGCAACTCAGTGTTCAAGCTCTACAACTCAATGTTCAAGCTCAGCTACTCGGTAGCTCCATCTCAACAGTTTCAAGATCAGCAATTTGGGTGCAACTCGGCAGCATAACAGTTATATTTGGTGTTTCAGATGGACATTTTGCATTACTTTCCTATTATAAATCTTCTTATAACAGGAGAGTGGGGGGCAATGTTGGGGTGTAAATATTTGGGCCACATGTCATCCTATAAATATTTAATAAAGCAAGGTTAGGTGTATGTATGATACGGTCATACATACATTCAGCAGTGCATACATGGGCCCGTGGGTGATGACTCACCATTAAGATATTTGTACAAGAGAGAGAAGTAGTAGCATCATTAGCAGGAGGACCATACAACACCACAGGGGCAGAGTGAACAACACACAAGCAATGATGGATTATACATCATCTACAGAAGCACGTATCACAAAGGGTGATGGGACGTCCGACAATGCATGGATGGATATACACAGACAATCTCTCCAGAAGGAGGTAAGTTTTTAATCTTGACGAAAATTAGACTAAGAGATATCAAGCATCTTGCATATTCCATCATAGGTTCTAGGGTCCTCCATTGTTACGTCGTTCGCCTATACTTATCCTCACACCGGAGCATCCCCGGACGGCCCAAGCCGTGGCTGCTCTGTGGGGTGTTAACGGTTCGTCATGTGTACAGGTACTACGCTGACTGGTGATTTCAGCAAGGGCGAATATTTGGCGTTAACAGGTACCAAAGTGAAGTTTAACTTTACTTGCAGGTTAAGAGCACCACCACTTTAATATAATATCTATACTGTGACTGCTTAAGACACGTGACTAGAAACAAAGCTCTTCTATCAAACTTCAAGGAGAAAGATGGACCATTAGTTACTTTTGGTGATAATAATTCTGGAAGACCAGAAGTTATGACACCATAAAAAATAGAGTTATATCATTCAGTAAAGTGACATTTGCAGAAGGCTTGAAGTACAACCTATTGAACATCAATCAATTATGTGATAAATGATATCAAGTTATCTTCCTCAACAACCATATCAACTAAGAGACTTAGAGTCAAATTTAATAAAGCTAGCCAAAACCAGAGATGGAAATGTATATGTGGTGAGTTTAGCAAAACATAGCTCAACTGAAACAGTTTGTTTTTTTGCCAAAGTTTCATCAGATGTTAGTTAGTTAGTTAGTTATGGCATAGAAGATTATCATATCTGAATTTCAAGAACATGTCTAACCTGGTCTCTAAGGATCTAATTTCTAGTTTACCTAAGTTGAATTTCATTAAAGAAAAGCCTTGCAAAGTATGTCAGTTAAGGAAACAAACTGAGACACCATTCAACAATAAGATAGTTAACTCTAATAGACTCATAATTCATATATTTTATTATCCCTAATTTTGTCATTTTATTATATTAGTTTATTTAATTAAAAAAAAGTATTTTATTTTATAGTATTTAATATTTTTTTACAATATGGTCAAAATCTGGATGATTAAGTAATATTTAATGCTCCACTTCATGGAAGGAAAGAGCCAAGAAGATTCTATAAGGACAACGAAAGAGGTGGAACAATCTTGATATGCAATTCGAATTCAATGAAGGGAAGGAAAATTTATCTAGAAGATCTCTTTAAAGGAAGTTAATTGCCACTAGGAAGTTGATTCCTACTAGAAAATTAATTGAAGTCTAGATCACTATGTGTAGAGGAGTACCAAAAGAGAATTATGTATTAAATTAATTTTATTAGTAGTTTTAGTTTAGGAGTATGAGTAGAATTAAATTACTTCTTCATTGTACACTCGTTGAAGGATCATTAATAAATAGAGTCTTCTTCTTCTTCTTCTTCTTCTTCTTCTTCTTCTTCTTCTTCTTCTTCTTATTATTATTATTATTATTATTATTGTCTTATTATTTATTTTAATGTCTAGTTAATTTCTTAGATCTAGGATGAAGATGAAATTAAATAATTATTTATGGTAATATTTCTCCATCTCCTCTATTAATTGTGTCTTAAAATTTATTTGATTTTGCTTTCATGCTTCATTATTGAAATACCTTTGTTTTATAATTCCTATGTGATTTTAACTTAACAAAGAGGTATTAATAGATTATTGTTAAGATAAAAAATTTCACAATTCATACTTGCTCGAATATGTTTTGATGGGTTGTTATTAATCCTTAAATTTTCATAGTCTATACTTAACCAAGTTAATTATAAATTTACTACATAAAAGGGAAGGGAGAACAAAACCATAGTTAATTTTAATTGAACTTAATTGATTTATTTTTTGAATTATGTACACCAAACCAGTGGCGTAATTTGAGTTAAAAAATAGAAAAGATTGAATTATTTGTTATATTTATTGTTTAATGGATTTGGATTCCTAAATTGCTTTCTTATTATTAATTTTTATATTTTAATTAGTTTAATTAGTGTTTAATTGTAGTTAATTAATTTTTTATCTTTATTTTTAATTCTCCTTAGATATAAATTAAGGATATTTATTATTAATCTAGTCTCTGTGGGTTCAACATATACTTGTCAGTTCTTCAATTTGACACTATGCACTTACAGTTACATAATTTTTTCACATCAAACTCCAATATTAGGTCATTACAACTTCTTCATGTGAATTTATTTGGGCCTATTCTAATGGTTAGTCTTGGAGAAAAGAGATATCTATTATATAAAACAAAGCAGATTCATCCAATGGCCTCAAATTACTAATGGCTTCAACAAAGAAGGGTGTTGATTAACTCCATTTGTTTGAAATTTTCACACCTCAAATATTCTTTCACGCTTACCCGTTCCATCGTCTTCTCTCTCTCCTGTTTGAAATTTTCCAGAGCTCCACGGCTGTTTGAAATTGATAGGCGAATGGCTTCAACGCCTCATCATCCTCTCTCGCCGCCGCACTCAATTCATTCGGCTGCCGAGCTCTGGTGCACGGATCATTGTGGATCTAAGGAAACGACAACAACGAAGCCTTTTCTCGAGCTTGCCGCTTCGATGACGACGTCGTCCGGCCGCCTCTCCCTCGCTCCCCCGGAGTTTCGCCGCCGGTAGGCTTCCTCCATCTAGGGCTTGCTTTATAATTTCTATCTTTTTACATACACTGATATGTCTTAATCCTTTGTATATTTTTCTTGCACAAGTATCCTCTGTTGCTTTCAATTCAAAAACTTAATAACGCATCTCCATTTAAATGTTGTCTGTAAATGTTTGTACTAGCTATCATGTCCTGATTACATTTGAATGATTTAATTTTGGTTTCCATTCCATTCCTTTAATGTTTCTAAATAGTTCTAAAAGGTTGATGTATTGAAAATATGAAAGAAGGAAATGATAGTCGCAACCAACATTATATTATTGGAGTAAGCATTCTGATCTTGAGGCTGAATTAGGCACATTTAGTTGTTTCTTAAATTGGTCTTATTAATATTATTATTACGTTTTACCTACAAAAAATTAATGTAGTTTTATATTATCTAGATGAAAGCTTTGTACTTTGTTGCTCATGTTTTTCTTGCTCCTTGCAACAAAAATTTTTTTTGTTTGTGAAGAAATTTATCACCTTCTTTTTCTAATTAGGTTTTTCTTTTTTCCCTTTGTCGACTTCACCCGCTTGCCTCTGTAGTCTATGGGGAAACTGTGAGGAACATTGTCTTCAGGATAGTGAAAAAGATGTTGCATAATAATTGAAACTATTATGTTGTGAGAAAAGATATCTTCAGGATAGTGAGTGCGATCACGCCACACTTTCGGGTCACATGTTTGTGGCCATTGCCTTTCAAGTTTGAATTTCTGGTCAAGCAAAAGTCTCAAACTTTAAAATAATTATAAATAAATAAATCCAAGCATGGGTGAATCTGAGAACTACTATATTATTTAATTCAATTATGTAGTCTCAAAGTTTAAGTGTGAAACATTCATCAAATTTCGAAAGTTCATGAAATTTTGTATGGAGCTGGATTAGCAAGCCTACACAGCAATTAATATCACCCTTCAACTATTGAACATGTAAATAGTTGCAATCTTTTGATCTACTATTGAACGTTAGAAGAATATTATAGCTCAAAATGCAATACTAAGGAAAGCAAATACATAGCCTGTCAAATAAATTTCATTGCCCGTCATCACAAAAATAATAATTAAAAAAATACTATTTTCTACATAATGTGAATAACAAGTAGATTCATCGGTAATTGCGTGAGTAGTTGGCATAACCAAATGAACTGAACTACAAGTTTGCAACTCCTTGTCCAAGTTTACAATCTTTAATCATTATGAATCAATATAACAGTTTGCTCCTTCACTATTCCTTATATTCCTTTACTAATTTATTTGATGTGCATATTTCATGAAATATTACTTGCAATCAATGATTGATATATTTGCACACCTGGATTGTAATTTTGTGGATTTGGTTGCAGCAACTCTTAGTAGATTACCATGGCCTTGAAGAAGGTGTAATTGTTTTGTTTGATGTGGATGACACTCTTACCGCTCCACACAAGGTATGATATTTTTCCCCTTAGTTTATTTTGGTAACATTTGATAGTTTCTCTGGATTCTTTACAATAGTCTCTGGATTCCCCTTAGATGGTTACTTTGTAATCAACTTCATGTTGTAGATTTATTTGGAAAAGTTAAATCGATTTTGGAATTCCTGTGAAAACCTTTAATATGTACGCCCTTCTCTGTTTGTTTGAATTCTTTTAAACTCTACCTTTAATATTGTGCCTTATTTATTGTTTTTCAGGTTTGGTACACTGGTAAAAGTTGCAGGTTTAAATTGTATTCTTCAACAGGGCATTGAAGTAACTGGTAATTACTAATTCTGAAATTGCTAAACTGCTAAGGTTTTTATTTTTATTTTTTTTCATGTTGCTTTGCAGTCTCAATCATCCATGTTGCTAAGTTGTTTCTCTTTCTTTCTCTTTCTTTCTCTCTCTCTCTCTCTCTCTCTCTCTCTCTCTCTCTCTCTCTCTCTCTCTCTCTATACATGTGTATGATTCCTGTTTATTTATTATTATTTATAATTAATGGAGTATATGTTACATGGCTGTTTTTGGCTTATGATGCTATTATGAGTTTTTCATTGTTTGGTTGCAATTTCAGAATGTGTTGATGAAAAAATGTGTGTGTGTGTGTGTATGTTTGTCTGTGCGCGCGTACTTTCAATAATCCAGATATATATGAGTATGCCTGTATAAGCATCCAGATATATCCGTTTGCAGCTCTAGGATGTTTTTGGTGTAAATTAGAACAGATAATGAGCTTACACTGCTGCTTTATGATTGACTTGAGCTCCTCTAAAATCAACAAATAATGCTACATTTAGTAGAAATAGATAGTTGTCAAACCATATTTATTGAAATGGGAGTTGTGAAATCGTCCAACTGGTTGCTGCTATTACGATTTGGTACTTTAATCTTTGTGCTCGATTGTCAATACATTTGATGTATTTTTAAACAGAATAGGTGTATTTTTGTACTCCATTGCATCCAATAAAGAGTGCTTATTTATTTGTTTTAATTTTTGAGAACTCTCCGTTTTGAGAATTCTCAAATCTAAAAATTCATTTTGAATAGTTAAGTTCAAAAACTGTGATGTTATAATTTTTCAATCCAATTTATGTTACTTGAACAAGTATATTTGTAGTGTGTGACATTTCAAGTTAATGAATTAATGGTAAATGATGATTTAAAAGTTTACACTTTCCTTAGAGAATTTGGTATTGAAATGGAGTTTTTCCCCCTTTTGGGAACTGATGGAGTAAATTTAATGCTATAATTATATTATTATGTGAAAAAAGTTGCAGTGGAAGAGAATTAGATTATACAACTCCATGTCGTCCTTGGTAACAGCTCTTTGCGCTTACTTTCTATGCATTTGTTATACTACTTTCTCATTTGGTCATTCCTCTAATTTGCAAAAGTTGAATAATCATTACTCATTTGGTCATTTCTCTAATTCCTCATCTTTCAATCGGCAGACGTAACAGTGTCATACGCATGAGTGCCAGTTAGAAACTACAACTTTTAAATGTTGTTTCAATCGGCAGTGGTAGCTTTTAAATGGATTGTGAATAGTTTAATGTGATGGTAGTTAACATATATTAATGTGTATGTATTAATTATTGCAAAGAGTCATTAGTTTATGTATTACTTTTCGAATTTTAATTTAATTTTTTGTTTCATCGTGCCTTCAGGCACGGGTTATCCCTAGTACATTGTTAATTGTTAAATATACTCTACGAATTTATAATTTGTCAATGAAGGAGAAAATATTGAGTTGATAAAATGATCTCCAAGTGTGTGGCAAAGAACAACAGGTAAAGCGCGTAGATTGTAAAAGATAACTACAATAGCTATATGCAGTAGTTATAACAGACAGTGCATCCAGTAACATTCTTACACGTTTCCCACTCATCATTAATAGAGGGAAGTATTTAAAAGTTTCAACTTTCAACTTTTATTTTTCACCGATTCAATTTATTTTGCTATTTCTCTCTTATTTTACTCTCTTAACCTTTGTTCTCCTAGTTTACAATTCGCAAACCCTAACTCAATTTTCTTTGTTTTAGCTCAAATCAACCGTTCAAATCATGTCAACCAACCACGTTATCTCTAAAAATCAAATTTTCTTGGATCTATTCGAATGAGTTGATGCTTACTTCTTCACCATCCTCAAACTCTTATGAACATCTGGCTTGCAGCCTGTATTGAGCGAGAATACTAGAGTTTATTCCAAACTTGTAGAAGAGTTTTATCTAAACGATGTTCTTATTGATGGGGAGATAAATATGAAGGTGAAGGGCATTACAATCACCATAGGACCAAAAGAGGTGGGTTTTACCTTAGGTTTGGTGAATGATGGTGTTTCTGATCTCACCATTGTTGAAAGGGATGGAATTTATGGGATTTAATAAGAATAACCTTATACTGAGGGATTGAGGAAGAACTTCCCACACGATTTTGAATTCTTGGTTGACATAGTGGGAAAGTGTATTCTCTGCCCATTCTGCACAGGACTCCATAAGTGATCTTCAATAGCAGGTCATGATAGCCATCACTGTAGAAGTTAAGTCAACTATGGAGTAGTCATCTACCACTGGCTAGTAAAGTGGTTTGATGATGTTACTAAGAGAAAGAATGAGGGAAAACTATTGTCCAAGATGTTATTTGAGAGGTTCATTGTATTATCTTAAAGAAGTTAAAGCAACATAGTTATTTATGTGAAGGAAGCAAAGGCTCTCAATATCAATAAAAAGATCACAAAGAAATTGTTTGACTACTGAAAGAAAAACCTAGTTGAAATCAACGAGTCAAAGAAATCTTAGGAAGTGAAATGACCATCACTGAGGTCCAAAAGGCATCCAATGCCTTAAAGAAGAGAAAGACATGAGAAGAAAAAAAATCATAGGGATTCACAGTCCTTGAAACCTCTGCCAATTTAACTTCAACAACAAAGAAACCCAAGAAAAAGAATATGAAAATGATGGTCACGGGCATCAAGTCCAAGAAACATGGGGTGAAAAAGCCAAATGCTGAGAAGAATGAGGAGAAAAAGCAAAAAAGAAAAGAAAAATATTGCTGTAAGAGCGTTTGGAGAACTAGCTGCAGAAGAACCAATCTGGAAGGTAAAGAGGTTGAGGAAAGTGACTATTAAACCTCCTCCAATCACAAACTGTGAGTTGATGGATAATGCAGCTGCATCTTACAATAAAGCACGAACAAAGGAGTATGAACAAGCTGCAACTGAGGTTGGATTAATTGTTGAGGAATGGATGGCAAGAAATGCTGAAAATCTCAAGAAGAAAATCAAAGAATAGGAATAAAGAGATGCGGTCACGAAAGGAATTAAGAGGAAAAAGGACGATAAGAAAAGGAAAAAGCTTATCCTAGTAGATGAAGCTGGACTGATAGAAAAGTTAGTTCAGAATCCTATCATAGAGTCAGATATAATGGCTAAAAAGGCTGTTGAGCCTGAGCCAATTGGTGAAATGGTTGGGAAGAACTTTAAGCTCAAACAAAAGGAAGAAATAACTAAGAAGACCTCTGTTCCTGAACCACAATCACAAGCTAGAAGGTTAAAAAATGGTGAAGAAGAAATATAACAAAAAGAAGATTGTGAAGAAGGTTAAAGAGCTTAAAATGAGCAAAGAACTAACAATTGAGGGGGAGGCTTAAGTTGAAGCCCCTCATCTAGTTACAAAGCAAGAAAAGGTTCCTGAGCCCAAGATGCAAACATTCAAGAAAATTACCTTATGCTTCCCTTATACTTGTCCCAACCACTTAAGAAGACGTAGTCACAACATAGCGGAAAATCCCTGATTCTAAAAATGTTGAATAGATCCTCAATCTAGAAAATGCTGATATAGATGATGCTCAATGTAAAGAGAGAGTTAGAGATACTATGGAGCTGGACTTAGAAGGAGACAAAGGAGAAGCTGAGGCAAGTCAAAAGAAATCCTTTGCTATTGGATAAGGCTGAAACTAGGCTCGCCAGGGAAAAGGATAATGAATTAAATTTGGGCTATAAAGCGTTCGTAAGGTCCACTATGACCATAAAGTGACACTCTACTATAGGTACGTCCTCACATATCGTAGGGTTCCCTGACCTTATCTTTTTGGTTATCTTCTTCCATTAATCCCACGATCGTAGAGTCTCAAAACTCTACGATTAAAGAACATATATATACACACACCATACATACTTCTCCCTCACCTCAAACCACTCCTGAACATATGTACTCTAGATTACTCTCTCCAAACTACTCTCCTATCGTAGAGCCTCTTAACTCATTGATCGTACGTAGAGTACCCTCACTCTACCACTTCTGACCCTGTAAATACAGGCATTCACTCTTCTTCTTATACACATACAGATATACCCTCTACTTCCTATAAACATATACCATATACATATATACCCTTTACATCCTCTAACCATCAATTAGTTCTTTTGGGCATTTTGACCTGTAATTTGTATGTGTTTGTCCCTTGTTGCTTACTTACAATTGTGTTTTTCAAATCAGTATTGCCTACGGACGTGTGATTATGTTTGGTTAATACAAAGTATTGGTTTGATCATATACAAAAACGTGTGTGCGTGGACTGTTGGCATAAACAGTACATAGGTGTGCTGTGTATGGGGATTGGTTGACTGGTTAGGGTGACAAACTAGGCGATCACAAGACGAAAAATTTGGTGTAGATTTTAGTCTTATGACATTAAGCAAAAAAGATATAACCAAATAACAAGAAGAAGATAAAAGTTGGTTTTATTACAAGTGAAGACAATAAGAGCGCAACTAGCAATTCACATCGGGAGGGGACAAGTAATTACAAAAAACAATATAATATTTATTTAATAATTAATTGTGTTCATAAACATACAAAAAAATAGAAAAAATATTTATTATACTTCGTATTTTTGCATATACACATATTAACTATTGAATATCCCATCCATCTTATAATATAAGATGAGTTCAATTAATATTAGATAAATAATTATGAAAATTATAAACTAAATAATAACTACTACTAGTCTATAAAGTCAAAAGTTTAAAAATGTCTCAATTTACTTTTATAGAAAATGTTAAAATCAATTTTATGTTTTAGAACAGATAAAATGATTTCTAAAAACATACGCAAGATATTTAAAACTAAAATGAATTCCATTAATTTTATAAAATAACTATAAATATTATAAATTAATTAAAAATACTACTAATTACAGTAGTTATTATTATTAAAATAAATTAGAAATATCTCAATTTTATTTTTAAAAAATATTAAAATTAATCTTATATTTTAAAACAGATAGAATATTTTTATACCAATAAATTTGATAGGATTATAAATGAAATTTAACAAAAAGCTCAAGCGTAAAGTTAAAATTGTTGTAAAATCGGATCCATGGCTCCGCCTGAGCTCCGCCCTACATTATATTCGGATGCTGCCGAACCTTCATAGCACATAATTTTAGTCTCCAAAACATGATGACAATGATGATTAATCAAGATACAAAAGTAGGCTATCCATCCAACGAATCACATCCAATGACGTGGCATTTCGCCCACTTGAGTCAGGGGTCTTCATCGGGTTTTTACAATCGGACCGGTATTGAAATTAGACAAATTTTAGTATCGTTATTGATACCAATTAGATCGATATACCGAATTAGTAAATCGGTTTAGTATCAGTAAAAATTAAAAATTAATATAATTATTATTATTTTATAATTATTATTACTATATTATTATTGTTAATTTTTTTTATTATTAATTATTTATTAATAATAACAACAATAATTAAAAAATAAATAAATTAGAAAATTGGTACGGTTTGATATATACCTAACCATAAAAACTCAGTACTGAAAAACCGGTATATATCGATTTTTTGTACCGGTACCGGACCGATTCTTTTTGTCCTGAACCGGCTGACTCGGACTGGTCTGGAAAATCAGAAAAACCAAACCAGATGCACACCCCTACACTTGGTGCATTCTCATTCGTTATTCATTAATCCCCCATTATTCAATTTTTTACAGAGCGAAAATGAATTACGTGCTGAAAATATGACAAATTAAACTATCACTCATGAGTTATTGTTTTTATTTTGATAAATTTCAGAACAATATTAAAGAAGAGTAATTTATTCGATCAAATTAAAGGACGTGGATTATGTATGGTAAAATTGAGAAGACACATATATACTTTATTCAAAAATAGAATCTGAATTACAAATTATCATGATTTGTAGAAAAATAAAACAACCAAGAAATAATTATAAGCGACATTCCATATCACACATAATAAACGGAAAAAAAAAAAACCTCGTTACATAGAGAGAATTTGAACTCCCATAAAGAGAAAATGATTGTCACAAGAGTAGAGAAAAAAACGAAATATCTAACCCTAAACTAGAAGAAAATAAAATGCCACAAAAGGACAAAATAAACTCCACAAAAAGATAAAATAAAAACTAAATAGATTAATGATAATAAAAAAAAATTATGTGAGGGTCTCTTAAAAAAAAAAAAAAAAAGTGACCATCCCAGAATTTAAATGTGAAGTTGTGGAGGTTAAAACTTCTGGCTAGAGAGATCCCAAATCAAAATATGAAGTTTTGTAGGCAAGAGTTTCTGGTTAGAAAAACACATATATTATTGTTGGTGAACTTTTTACATTTTTTATATTAATAAACTTTATAAAAAAATTAATTAAATAATTATATTGTGGTCTCTCCTCTTAATCTATTCCATATATTTTCACATTGGTCGTAAACTAAGGGGGGTGTATTCAATTAGGATTTGTAAGGAGTTATAAAGACTTTAAAAGTTTAGTTGTATTCAATCAAGACATTTAAAGAGTTTATAAAAGTTTAGTGGTATTCAATTACAACTTTTCTAATGTCTTTAAAAGTTATGTGGTATTGAATTAAGACTTTTACAAAGTCTATAAAAATATTTCGGTATTCAAAAAGTCATAAATTTTAAAGATTTATATCAAATGGTGGAGTTTGATAGATTTTAAAACAAGATTTATTCATATTAAAAGTCTTCCAAAATCTGGCCTTATGCCCAAAGACTTCCAAATATTTGCCAAAAACTTTCAAATATTTGAGAAAGGGAGAAGATGAAAATAATATAAAATAAATACAAATAAAATTAATAAAAACACATAATAATAAATAATTTATCTAAAATAATAAAAATACTTAAAAGCTAACAAATAAAAATAGTATAAAATAACATAAAATAATATAAATTAATTGAAAACTCACAAAATATATCAAAACCAAATTAAAATAAATATTAATACATTTAAATACAAAATAATTACAAAAATTTAGCATTTAGGGAATAAAAATATAGCATAGTACATCCTCATCAGCTGTGTAAGCTTACATGTTAGTGTTGATTTAATATATTTTGGGTGTCATTTATACTGGTGATTTGAAAATTCCTCCTATAAATTTTTTGATAAATAATGATATAGTAAATAAATTGTTTAATAGAATTGTTCGCATTTTAGCAACTGTTTCTATGAAGAATTTTCATGAATAACCCCTCCTTTCATTTGGTTGCGAATGTCATTTTACGTTGTTGAGTTAAAATTATAATTACAATATTTAGGTACTAGCAGTAAAAAAACAATAGAAATTTTTAAAGTTCTATGTGGTTTATAAACTTTTTCCATTATAGGGCAGTGTGTAATTTTCTCTAAATCAGTTATCCCCTTAATTTTTTATCCATTTGTGATCATTGGGTTATGTGATACTCTATTATGTCAAAGGTGTAAAGATGGGGATACTTCTAGACCAAACCAATTTATCCAGTTCATCGTTTCTATAGTTTTCTTCAAAGCATATTGTCTGAGCTCTTCAACAAAATGCTTAATGATGTAAACTACAAGATATATTAAAAGTATATAAAAGTCTATCAAAGTCTTTAGTAAAAAATCTATAAAAGTATGTCACTTATTTCATGGAGTTTTTAAAAATCATTTTAAAAGTCTTTAAAATCATTAAAAGTCAACGAACTCTACAAAAATCTTTCACTTAAAAAGAGTCTTTAAAATTTTTTAAAAATCTTAATTGAATACACCCCCCTAAATATGGGTAATCAATTGTCAATGTAGAGATATGGAATTACTCTACAAAACAATGACCCTTTAAATTCCTCAAATGATTCCTAATTTTTTCTTTAGGCTTCTAGGAAAGCTTAGGTGGTGATTAGGGTTTTATAATCGCCGGACAAAAAGGTCCCATTAAGGCACCGTCGCTAGTTCTGTAATCAATAATCTAGCAGCAGTGGCTCCACTTTTTTTTTTTTTTTTTACGCATTAATCACGCCTCTAACCCTGGTCAACTATTATATGTTGTGATCGGAGAATTTAACTTATAAGAAACCTTGGCATTTGCAACAGGTTTAAATGAGGTCTCGAGGCGAGTCGTAAACTTGGACGTTTTTGAATCAAATCTCACCAGCTGCAAATGTTAAGCTTGCAAAGGTCACAGGGCCACAGACCACAGGCGTAAGCCAGCCGAAAGCTTAGTTCGAGGTAAGGAGATTAGTCCAATTGCGATTAGGAAACTCCACATTATCAAAAAAAAAAAAAAAGAATTTAACTTATAAGAAATTAAAGACATTTAAAGTATGAAGATTTAAGCTCTAAAATATGAAAAATTTAAAAGTTTAAAGTTTATTTAAGCCTCATTATAATGTCGACAATAAGAGGAATTGAGTGCACTATCTATTCCAACTTATTACTATACTAATTTCGTTTCAAATTACAAGATTATTGTTGACTTTTTAAAATCAATTTAAAATTATTGACCTTTTAAAATTAGTTCATTCTCCTAATTTTTCTTTTCCGTTGTATCTTTCAGAGAAAGTCCTCCCCTTATATTCTTCATTTTGTTACTTCGGGTGCTCAGGATTTATAAATCTCAGTCCACATTTTGTGATACTATTTCGAAAAAAAAATTCTCAAAATTAACATGAATTTTTTAAATTTTAATCAATATAATAATAAATATTATAAATTATCTAAAAAATATTACACGTTATAAGATTTATTATTTCATATATTTTAGTAAATTATCTCAATTTTGTATTTGAAAATCTCATAGTAACTTTCAAAAATCAATGATGAGTTTATAATTTAGAACTGGAGTATAAAAATAGAGAATTGATATTTTCACAAGTTGATTCCATTTAATCTTGTGGAAATATCAAATTAGCTTATGAAAATTTCAATTACATATAGAATTTGATATTTTCGTAAATAAGTCTCATTTAAACGTGTGAAAATATTAAATTAATTTGTGAAAATATTATTTTCTTAAAAATACTTAACTATAATCAAGACTGACACACAAGTGAGGGACCCATTTTAAAAGATTTTCAATGCTTTGTTGTCTAGTTGAAACCTTGTTTGTCAATTCTATCATGGATTCATGGTCCCAAAAGATCCATGATAAAAGATTGACAGGATGGGGCAAAAGTTGATATATTAATTCGTAGGAAAAACTTTTCTTGAGATTTGCATAGGATAAAAATCTTTGGATGATGATTTCAATCTGATGCAAAAATTAATTCTTTCATTTCAAATCTTCTAACTGTGATTGGTCAGAGAATTTTATGTGTAATGTTTGTCTATTTTTCCCCTATATAAGAACTAAGAACAAATATTATCTTATGTTACCAAACCCAGAAGGGGATTTTTTATTTATAACCAATGGGGGATTGTTTGGACTTGGGATTGAAGACTTGATAGTGTTTCTTTAGTTAAATGAGTAGAGTTCAAACTATATTGAGTTTGACACAAATTCGATTCATTTAAGTTTGACTAGTCAAAACTGGGGTCAAGCTCTTTTAAACTAGCTCGTCTAGTGGTAATTAATTAAAAATAATAATTTATATTATATATATATATATATATATATATATATATATATATATATATATATATATATATATATAATAATTATTTAAATTTAGTTTAACTTGACTCGCTTGAAGCTCAATTAGACTCGTTTAAATTTGACTCAAGTTTGAGCTCGACTCATTTATAAACGAGTCAAATTTGAGTAATATAGTCAGACTCGTTTAAATTAGGCTCAACTCCAAGTTGTTTAACTTTTTCTTTAGTTCAAGTTCGACAAACTAAAACCCGACTCATTTACAACTCTTTTATTTGCTAAACATAAACATATTTTATTGAAAGGTTAAAACGTCATAGCTAAATGCTCAAGTCCCAATATATACATACGTATATATTGTAATAACCGTAGGGGAATCTAATATATCTCAAATACATATATCATTATTAAAATTGTCTATAATGGTTGCTTAATTAAGGTTTACTTAATATTAAGAAACCAATGTAATATTTTTGTGACATATATTTGAGATCCCTTGAATTTATGATCCCTAAAGTCCTAACGTTACTCTTAAAAAACATTTAGTAGAGATCTGTACTTTAAAGGTCAATTATACTTGGGTAGCTTTTGTAATTTACACATTTTGATGTAAAACATAATAGCATTACGTGTCTCCATTTTTACTAAGCAAAAGATATCCACTCTCACCTTTACTACATCTTCTCTTAATTTTATATGAATCTTGATACCTTTTCATCCATTCATGCTCACTTTGCTGATAAATTTGATGTTCAAAAGCAAATTTATGTCAAAGATATTTGAGTCAAGATCTATCAAATAAGATTTCAAGTGGGGACAAGGTGCTCAATGCATCAATTGCATATATTACAGAAAGTGATCAAGTCCTAGTTTTACCCATAAAAAAAAATGAAAAGGGGATACCAAAAAATGGATGATTCTTATAGTTTCCAGCAAATTTCAAATGGATGTTCATTAACAAATTGAATGGAAAAAAGCAAAAGTAATAATTCTACAAATACTTTTCTCTTTGATGTTCAAACAGAAACAGAAGAATCATTGTGGCCCTTGCTGGGAACAAAGGCTCTTTTGCCATAGGAACAGAGAGCTAACTAACTAGTAACCTGTGTCTTTCAGCGTATCCACGTCCTGTATTCAACTCCCTTAGGTCATTAGATTGACCCCACGAGGTCCCGGCACAAACAATCATAGCTCTTCCCCACCCCCACAGCACCACAAAACAACACATTCGGTTTTAATTCATGTGTTTCATGGGTTCATTGATGCCATGCCCACCAAAACGAATCAATGACCGTCCGCAAGTTCCTCTCAGCCAATCTGAAAGCATATACTTGATGTTAGCGTTTTGACAACAATGGAGGAATTGAATAAATACGATCACAGACCAAAGGTGATAGCCTAATGGTAATAAGTCAAAATTCAGCAAGCACTACACAAGGTTAAAGGTTCAAATCTCTCCCTCTCAGCCAAAAGTCAAAATTCAATAGCATTAGAACTTTCTCTTATAGTTAAATCACTACCATTCAAGATTAAAAGGTAAGTTTCCCCAAGCTTCCCTCTATACGAATGTATCCCTAGAATAGAATTGTAATAATATAGGTTTTCAAAATAAAATAAATACAATCATCAATCATGTCATATAGCCACAACCAAAGCCATACTTGTCATCGGAGACACCACATCTTTCCTACAAATGTCAAGAATATACTTAACATGGTAACTGAGAAAGTTGAAAAGAAGTAGAAATGTGGTTGCAACACGATGAAAAAGCGTAAAAATTTGTGAAATCTTTCTTTCTTATGACTTTTCTCTTCAACTTGGCATATATGATGGCTTTTCTTTTAAACAATGGAGCCCAAAAAGGAGAAGAAAATCCTCAAAGTCTACATAAGGATTCTTAACATTGAAGAGGGGTTGATTCTTCCACCAAATTCTCTCTTTAAAATCCCTCCTAAACCCTTCATTTCCTTGGATCTTCTAAACCTCTACAATCTTACAAGCTCAACAAAAAACAACACTAAGTGATCCCACCCTTGGTTAAGTGAGAGAACAAAAATGATATACCCTTTTACTAGTGTTTTGATACAAAACAACATTTTATTCATAAAAGGCTTCCTAATCTTGTTTCTAGGCTTTCTAGCTGTCAAGCTGAACCTTTGTTTTTCTATTATCCCATCTTCAATACATAAAATTGTTTTCCACAGACATCTCAGTTTTGTCGATAATGAATTTGCAGCCAGAGATTTTGGCAACCGATACCATTACCTCCCATTAGCAGTCTTACATCCAAAATCAGTTTTCGATATTTCAACTACCATTAAGCATATTTGGCAAATGGGTCCGAACTCAGAGCTCAAGGTCGCGGCTAGAGGTCACAACCACTCACTCAAAGGCTAGGCACAAGCTAATCGAGGAATTGTGATCAACATGGTAATATGGTTGCAAAACTCATCTTCTTTTATTGATTAAACAACTGTATAAAACCACATGAAGATAACAAAGAATAGTTGAAGATCCTACAAACTAGGAAGGTTACAAACTGAATCCTATATCTATGGATGACAACTAAATGCATTTGAATAATACAATTTGATATGAAAGACTAAGTCTAGAAACTGAGCAACTGAATATCTCTAACTCTCTATTATGCCCCCTCAAGATGGAGCTCGGGAGAGAAGTCCAATCTTGTGTTTAAGTTGAAGAAACTGTTGTCTTGGAAGTGGCTACAAGCTGATCTTCAGAAGAGACATGAGCTACACGACGAGCACCAGTTTGAACTTGATCCCCAATAAAATGAAAATCTATTGCACCATGCTTAATTCGGGAATGAAAAATTGGATTGGAATAGAGTTAAGTTGCCCCTATATTATCACAGTAAACGACAGGGCAGTAGGGAAGCGAGATTCCAAGATCAGTCAAGAGTAACAAATGAAATTATGTTTAGCAGCTGTATTTGCAACTGAGCGATACTCTGCCTCAGTAGACAATCTAGCAACAGTTCGTTGTTTTTTAGAACTCCAGGAGATCAGATTTTTACTAAGAGAAACAACATAAGCACTGGTTGAGCAAAAAATGTCCTTGTCTCCTGCCCAATCAGCATCAGAAAAGGCTTGTAAACTAAGAGAAGTGCCTAAGAATGCATGCAAACTGAAGGTAGAGTCTTTGTAGAGTTGTAAACCATCGTCAATGGGGCCAAGAAGATAACGTAGTAGCCGTTTGACAAAGGACCAATGTTCAGTTGTTGGGCAGTGCCTGTATTGGGACAGTTTGTTAACAGCAAAGACAATGTCTGGTCTTGTTATTAGCAAATATTGGAAACTCCCAACTACCTGACGATATTTAGTTGGGTTAGACAGAGAAGAACCTGAGGTTAACATGAGAGTTGTACTGGAAGGTAAGGGAGTAAGAACAGTCTTGGCATCTTGCATCTTGGTTTGAGTAAGGAGATCAAAAATATATCGCCTTTGTAAGACTAACAAGCTATGTTTGTTTAGGACAACTTCTACACCCAGAAAGTAAGTTAGTAAGTCAAGGTATTTGATTGAAAATCACTGAGCAAGAATGGTAATAAAGTGATTAACTTTGGTATCATTATCTGTGATGACCCCGAATGCGGGTCCCTTGAACCTCGGATCCAGTTCAACACGAGTACACTCTTTTCCTTATTGTTCAAGAATTACAACAATATTATAATTACTAAATAATCATTTATTTATAATTTTACAACATCTCTTTCTATTCCAGAATCATAATCTTTATACAATCCTAGTATGTCTCAATATCATACATGATACGACATTCTATTGCAATTTATTTGAGTATTTAACACTCACATAACATACCAACTAAGTCTTATACTACACCATCAATTACTTGTCTAATTCGGACTAATATCCACAATAGACATTTAGATCTTCAGTGAAAGTAATATGTTTTCCTATTCCTTGTTCTTTATCGAAAATTTCGAATAACTTGCACTATCTGAAAATGTTGGTTTAAGCAAGAGTGAGCACGACGGCTCAACAAGTTTAACAGTTACACATAACACATTACATGCTTCACATAATATACATGATTTGTATCTTATTCTTACATCAGGCTTTTTATTTTAATAATACTTCATACCTCTTATGCATCACATACAATAATCAACTAGCAATTAGCAAATCATGCTTCATTCTTTTACATAGTTTTCATGTGGTCATATCGCATGCTGCTCATCTACCACAAACATCATCAATATATCTTCATATTATCAATTTAAATCACATTATAACATATCAATGCACATAGGAGCAAGTTCTAAAAAACTTGTCTGGTTCACTTCTACCATTTACGCTTATTTGCGCCTTTCGTTCAGCCTACAATTTATATATAAAATCGACATAATCATTAGTTACAATGACTATTAATTAGTCTTAACTTAAGACCTTAACTTCAAATTCTTAATTAACTCTTTAGTTGTCCGACAAATGAACATTTACGTTCCAAACAAAAACCCTAGCCCAAATCTAGTTGGACATGTCGGGTAAACTTAACCAACTTACGCATTCTTTACACGTTCTTCATACGACTTACTTTTAATAAGTTGTTTAAATTAGTCAAAAATAGACTATTTACATCGGTTAAATTTAATTAAAAATTTTTCTTTTACATAACTTAATGATTCGGACATTTAATAATGTACCAAATACTTCAAAATATTATCTACCTTTGATAATATACAACTATATTCAAATATTATTAACCATTTAATAATATTCTAATCTCTTACTAATATTATTAATCATTTAATAATATTTTAATTATTTATTAATATTATTAACTATTTAATAATATTTTAATCTCTTACTAATATTATTATTTACTTAATAATATTTTAATCATTTATTAATATTCTTAACCATTTAATAATATTTTAATCACTGATTAATATTATTAACTATTTAATAATATTTTAATCACTTATTAAAATTATTAACCATTTAATAATATTTTAATCATTTACAAATATTATTCACCATTTGATAATATTTTAATCATATACAAATATTATTCACCATTTGACAATATTTTAATCTCTTATTAATATTATTAACCATTTAATAATATTTTAATCACTTCTTAATATTATTAACCATTTAATAATATTTTAATCATTTATTAATATTATTAACCATTTAACAATATTTTAATCACTTCTTAATATTATTAACCATTTAACAATATTTAAATCACTTACTAATATTATTAACCATTTAATAATATTTTAATCGCATATTAATATTATTAACCATTTAATAATATTTTAATCACTTATTAATATTATTAATTATTTAATAATATTTTAATCACTTATTAATATTATTAAGTATTTAATAATATTTTAATTATTTACTAATGTCATTAATTATTTAATAACATTTTCATTAAATACCAATGTTATTATTCATTTAGTAACCTTTTAATCTCATAATAATATTTTAATAATCTTTAAACCATACAAATAGTTAACTTTTTAATAGTGTTAACCTTAGTCTTTATTTTATACCTTTAACTACCAATTAGTCATTAATAGACTTTATATAGATTTGGTTTAATATTCAAACACATTCATTTTACAAGTTTATCTTAGGTTTTAAGTCTCTAAAGGTATTTCGTTTAGACTTTTCATTAACTGACAAGTTAAACTGGAGTTCCAACTTGATAAAATTTTAAAATATCAAAATTTTGACTTTTTAACACTGTACCAACGCTGGTGGCGCTGCTCATAGGCTTATTTTAGCACCGAAGGTGCTCAAAGCAGAAAGTCCGAGCGCTGGCGGCGCTCGTTTTGACTGTCATCACTTCTTCATTTCAAAATATTTTGGGGTGATTCTTGAATCCATTCTCATCAGAATTTCCACCTCTACAACTTCTCTTCATATCACAAATCTAAATTCAGAACGGAACTAGACTAAAAACTGCTCACAAGGATGAAGTAAAAACTAAAATCACAAATCCTTGATTTTAATAGTTCAAACTTGAATAAAACAAACTTTACACATCCAAATGACACCAACTTAGTGTTGTTGTCTTCCTAACTTCTTGTTTTACGATATTTCATAATTCGGTCACATTTTTGAAAACGTTTTGACAATAAATTTAAGATCGAACCATCTAGGGTTTTACTAGTAAATCGTTATATGTACTTTTCTTCTAATTCTTTACGTACCACCCATACAAATACATGTATTAACTATATCAAACCATGAATATACCTATATATCATAGTTTTAGAGTTCTAGATCATCAAAATAACTTTTGATCCATTAAAAATACATTTTAACCGTTCAAATCATATCTAAACTATAAAAATGAACTAAAGAGGGTTTAGAACATTTTTTAACCTTTTATACATGGATGCTCTTCTTCTTCTTGACATGATCTTGGCTTGTGACTCCTCATAGACTATCCTCTAGCAATTTCTTTGCTGGATCATCGACTCACAAGAGTTTTCCCTATTTTTTCTCTTATGAGCTCTCTCTTTTCTCTCTTGTTGCTCTAGCAAAATGATTAACAACCTAACTTATTGGTAATGCATTATATTTATAACACCACCTTAATCTCCATCAACTTCCACTAATCAACTAGCATTGGTGAAATTAAGGGTTAATCAAGCTTACTATCGCTTGAATGACATTTTGATAGACCTTTTGAATGACCATTTGATTGACTAGGGTTGGTGGGGATTTGTTGAACCAACTTTGTATCCAAAATCAACCACCAAGCAACCTTCACATCCACGTGGGCCCCAAAATTCGGGAGTTACTATATCAATACACCAATTCGGCTTTATTGTTAGATCCGATATCATTATATAAGTATCCATATATATATACACCAATATATATACATTGACCACAACTTTGACGACAATTTGAGCTCCACATTGGACTCTATGATTTAATATATTGGGCTCATCTAATTAATTGGTTTGAGCTCTATTAAATTATTACATTGGGCTAACATTAAATACCATATGTTACATTTAATTAAAACAAGCATTGGGCTTGATTAATTATTACATGGATCAAGGTTTAATTAATTACATGGACTACTAGGTTAATTAATTTGACCTAGATTAATACCTCATTTGGATTTAAAAATATAATCCAATTAGACTTGCCTTAAATTATTCTACCACATTTGGTTACTCAATTAACCATACATTAGTTAATTCTCTACACTCAATCAATACTTGAAAATTATTTTTCCAACACATTAACCAACATTTGACTTTTAAGTTTGGACTCAATGTTTGGACTACTAGTTTATTTCATTTGGGCTCATTACTTTAAATTGTTTAGGCTACCCAACCCAATTAACACATCTCTAATAACTTGGGCGAGGTAATTAAATCCATTGGACTTCCACACCATTAAATATAATACATGCCAACATAAATTAATTAGACTTATATTAATTAGCTCTTGGACTATTAATTAACATAACATTTGAGCTTATTATTTAATTATCCACCTTCATGCAAATATTCTCATATTGGGCTAACACATATAACAACTTATTAATTAAGTTAATTACTTAATTAATTAACTTCATAATACTGTCATTCTAGGCAATATTCTAACTTCTCTACTTATTAATTACAACTTTAATTCATAACTCCTATAATTAACTCAATTAATTATATTACATGACTTTCCTTCTTACTTCATATTTAAAGTAATTAATTTAATAGCTTAATTGAGTATTAACTTACCCATCCTCTTATTTGGCTAACCATCACACTGTAGGTATATACATATTAATATAATTACCTTTACTTCTCAATTGAATTTATTTCCTTAATAAATTCTCTACATGCATCATTAAAATATTCTCACATTTAATTTCTAACAAATAAATTATGTTAAAAAAAATATTTACTCATTTTCTACACATCTTACTTCTCAAATTCTAGGTTTTAAACCTTAACTTTTAATAAAATCAATTAAGATATTATTTAAAATCTTAAAAAATATCTGGGATATTACATTGTCTCATGTGAGAATTAAACCATCAACATAAACAAGGAGATACATAGCATGGCCATCAGCATGAAAGACAAAGAGTGATGTATCAACATATGAATTTTAAAAACCAAATTGTAGAAGGAATGTTCTAAGCTCATGGTACCATGCCTGAGGGGCTTGTTTTAGGACATATATTGCTTTGTTTAGTTTGCAAACATAAGAGGGCTTGTCTTAATCAACAAATTCTGGTGGCTACGACATATATACATTCTCTGATAGATGTCCTTGAAGAAATGCATTGTTTACATCAAGTTGCCTTAAAGACCAGCCACGACTGACTGCTATACTGAGAACAATTCGGACAGTAGTTGCTTTTACAACTGGACTGAATGTGTCTTGGTAGTCAATTCCAGGACGTTGGTGGAAGCCTTTTACAATCAATGGGGCCTTGAACCTGTCAACAAAACCATCAGATTTGCGTTTAGTTCTAAAAATCCACTTACATCTAACCAGATTTTGAATTTTATCCGATGGAACTAGAGCCCATGTGCCATTCTTTACTAAAGCATCATACTCTTCAGACATGACTCGACACCATTTATGATCTTTGAGAGCTTGGGTCAATGTGGATGGTTCATGATCATCACCTTTGGTTAATTGGGTATGAAGATTCATTTTGGTGATGGGTTTGCGAATATTGTTTTTGGCTCTAGTAGTCATGGTGTGGGTGGGTTGTGGTTGAGGCTTGGGTGGACTTATATATGGTGATGGTGGGGCAAGAGATGTGGTGGCCAGGTCTGGTGTTGGTGAAGCTTCATTGGGGGATTGCTATTGAGCGTCCACTGTAGATGGCAGATTAAGTATTGGTACCGAAGGCAAGGTGGGAATTCTAATTGGTGGTAGAATCCAAGGAGCAATGAAATCTGATTGAGGATAAGATGAAGGAGCAAAGAGATGATTGAAGGGAAGGATATACTCAACGAATCTAACATGACTAGAGACATATATTTTGGAAGTGGATAGATCAAGACAATAGTAGGCACTCTGAGTTAAAGAGTATCCAAGGAAGACACATGGTTTGGAGAGAGTATCTAATTTATTGGTTGTATATGGTCTAAGCTAGGGATAGCATAAATAGCCAAAAAATTTGAGTTTTGAGTAACTAGGAGCTGTTGTAAAAAAAAAAATAATCATAAAGAGAGGGAAGCTTTAGTGTGGGTGTTGGCATGCGATTTATTAAATAAACTGTTGTGGCTAAGGCATAAGTCCAATAACTTAAAGGAAGAGAGGCATGAGAAAGTAATGTTAATCCAGTTTCTACAATATGAAGATGTTTACGTTCAGAAAACCCATTGTGTTCAGGTGTGTGAGGTGACATAGTGAGATGAGAAACACCATTTGTTGAAAGAAAATGGGCAAGTGCAATATATTCACCACCATTATCAGAGTAAAGTGTTTTAATGGTTTTATCAAAGTGTTTTTCAACAATGGCTTTAAATCTAATAAAAATATCTTTGACTTCTGACTTTTGTTTAAGAGGATAAAACCAAATATATTTGGCGAAATGATCCACAAAAATGACATAGTATTTAAATCCATTAGTTGATATAATTGGAGATGTCCAAACATCAGCAAAGATACACTACAAGAAAAGCAGTTAGTGCCAACGGAATTATTTTCGATGGAAGTAATTCTGTTGGAATTACTATGTCAGATTTAATTCTCTCGAAAATAAAGTAATTTCGACGGAATTACGTTGGCATTGTAGTCTTCCTGCTGGCGTCAAAGTTCCCGCCCGGACCAAATATAATATCAACGGAATATTGCCAATCCTCGACCGAATATCCGTCGAGAATGAACTAATTTCGACGCGTTGAAAATAAGTTATTAAACCTATATTAGTGTCTTCTCCCCTAGCCGCCGCCTCTATTGTTTTGTTTTATTTTTCTCTCTCTCATCGCTCTCTCTCACTGTCGCTCTCTCATTTCTCTCACTCTCCCTCCGACCTCACATCACCTCACCGTCCGTTGCAACCTCAAGCTCTGTCGTCCGTTGCCACCTACAATCATCACTATCCGTTGCAAGCTTCGTCCACTGGCACTTCTGATCGTACCTCCGATCGTAAGGGGTGTGTGTGTGTGTGTGTGTGTGTGTGTGTGTGTGTATTGTTGGTGAAATTGTTGAATTTTGAACAAAATTTGAACTTAAGTGATGAAATTGGAAATTAATTTGTGTTCTTAAATTGTTATAAAATTGTTCTATAAATTCAGATTAATTGTTGTGTATATTAAGATTAATATTAGTGTATTGGAAATTCAGTATGTGGATTTATTTTGTGCAATTATAGCTTCTGTTAGTGTATAACATCTGATAATTGTTTCAATTTGGTTTCCTTTATACCTATTTTGTGCATTTATTACATTAGCTATTTTTGACAGAATTCCCGACGGAATTTCTGTCAGAATTCTTCAATTACAATATTTGTGGGCCCTACATAAAATGAAATGAACTAACATAAAAAAAAGATAAAAAATAAATGACATTAAATAAAATAAAATAATTAAAGTAAAGTAAAGTAAAATAAATAAATTACATTAAATAATATAGTATAATATATTATAATGCAAATTATCTATTTATTAATATAAATTAAATTAAATAACATTAATTAAATATAATTACATAAAATTAAATTAAATTAAACATAATGAAATGAAATTAAGTTACATTAAATATAATGAAGAATAAATTAAATTAAATAAAATTAAATTAATTTAATATAATATAATTAAATAAAATAAAATAAAATTAATATAATTAAATTAAAATAAAATAAATTAAAATAAAATAAATTAAATTAAGTAAAATAAAAAAATAAAATTAAAATAAATAAAATTAATTTAAGTTAAATTAAAATAAAGTAAATTAAGTAAAACCAAATAAAATAAATTTAATATAATATAATTTAATATAATTAAATAAAATAAAATTAATTGAAGTTAAATATAATTAAATAAATTAAATTAAATTAAGTAGAAAAAAATAAACTAAACTAAAATATAATATAATTATATTATATTATATTATATTATATTATATTATATTATATTATATTATGTTAAGTTAAATTTAATATAATTAAAATAACATAAATTAAATCAAGAAAATTAAAATTAACTAAAATAAAATATAATTAAATTAAATTAAATTAAGTTAAATTTAATATAATTAAAATAAGGTAAAATAAAATAAAAGCAAATAAAATAAATTTAATATAATTAAATTGAATAAAATTAAGTTAAGTTAAATGGAATTAAAATAAAATAAATTAAATTAAGTAAAATAAAATAATCTAAAATTAAATATAATTAAATTAATTTAATATAATTTTAATTAATTTTAGTATAATATAATTAAATTAAATTAATTTGAATTAAATGAATTTAAATTTAATTAATTTAAATTTACCAAATTACTCTTTAATTATTTATTTGCACTCCTAACTAGTAATAATTTTCGTATAACGTTACTCGTTTGACATTCACTCGTAACGAGTGAATATCGAATACTCCCAATTTAATTAAATCACTTGTACATGCAGTTTGGTTAGGATTTTAGAAATTTAATTGCGTTGTACGCAAAAAATCGTATAATAAATTCAATTTCTTCTAATCACTTGTGAATGTACTTTGGTTAGGAGCTTAGAAACCCATTTGACATTCACTCACTAGGAGTGAATGCTGAATAGTCTCCCGTCTGGGACTGTTGCTAGATGTTATGTCTCTCACTTAGTTCTATGCCAACAATGGAGTACGTTTTATTTGTTTTGGGGACTTTTCGCTGATATCTCTACATGTTCTCTGAGTGCATACTTAGCCTATGTTGATGTGGTATATTTCATATACTTAGAGACCATGGAGAGGTGCTGTTAAAATTTTCTTGAAATAGAAGAAACGTGTTCAATGTGTTAGCACAAGTGAGGAGACGCATCTAGGAACGGGATAGAAGCTTGACCCGTATACTTAGAAGTTGAAGTCATGTAGGAATCATGAATACACCACATACGCTAAGCACCCTGGTTAATTTGATACATCCTATTGTTCAGTTAAATATATCAGACGACCGGAGCTAAATGTACCGTAGAATACCGATTGATGGTAGAGAATTACTGCCTGAGTACCGTGATGGGGTGTCCAAATTTTTGATTTTTTCCAATGAACATGCTGATAATTTGAACAGAAAGATGAGATGCCCGTGTTTCAAATGTAAAAACCTGATTTGGAAGAAAGCCAACAACATTAAATATGACTTGTATTCACGTGGGTTTGTAGATAGGTATTCTGTATTGATTCATCATGGAGAGTCAACATTAAGTATTTTGGGAATTAATTTATTTACTTTAATTATTTAATTCTACTTACAAATACTGCTCGCTGACGTCCCTGAGGGATGAACCTCGGGTTATTTGGTCGTCCACCGGCTGTTGCGCAGATTGTTCGCGTAGATGTTGACTCTGCGTAGTAAGTATAAAATAGCGTTATGTTAAATTAAATTAATTTATTTTGAAAAACAATAAACATAACTTTGCGTTGTTTGATTTGTATTATAGTATTATGGATCATGTGGCTAAGGCCATTTTACACGCCATCTGTCTGACACACCTCCTCATTAATTGGCTGCATACGATTTACGCAGTACGTGTAGTATGATGCCTCCTTCATGGATACCGTCTTACGTGACTTTCACGTAAGTTATTTTAAATAATTTAAACTGTATATGTAAATACTAGTTACACATTCAAATTATTTTTTTTAGTAAGTTAGTTCTTTTTCTTAGATTTATTTTAGATATGAGGAGGGCATTTCTCAGACAGTCGGCGACGATGTTATTATTGCACATGTCACGAAGAACTACGTCGACTGGTTGTACGAGATGAGACATAGGGCTGCCCGGGCAGTTGTAGACCAGCCTGAGACTACTATTCGAGACCATCAACCATATATTGTCTCAGATGCAGCATGAGAGATCATGTGTACTCACTGGGAAGCTGATGACTTCAAAAAAATCATAACAAATAAAGAAAAATCGTAGCCAGTTCCAAGTAGTACATACTATCGGTTCATGGTCATTTGAGGAAGTGAACTCGGTATGTATATATTTAGTTGTTTACTTTAATATTCTCAGAAAAATATGCACTAAATAAAGGATAAATTAAAAAATTATTTGTTAGGTCATGAGCGGTGAGTTGGGATGACCTCCCACCATGGTTGAGTTCTAGGATAGAGCCCACACGCCAAAGGAATGTACTATGTTGTAGGCAGCTGCAACTATACGGGTAAGAATTTTTATAAAGTTATGTAATTATTAATATCAAGTACTTAATAAAATGAGTCAATAAACTACCATATACTTAATAAATTGCAGGACTGATTTAAGAGCCTTCGAGACAAGCGTGTAGCTAAGTTGCAGGCTACTAGGGGAGATTCCACCATCCCTCCGTCCGACATTAGCTTATCTAGGGATGAGGAGATGACTCTTTGGGTCGCGTCTCAGGATCCCCCTAGTAACACTACAAGCAAGTATTGAGTGTTAGGGCTACCAAGGATACCGACATATACACTGACCGGTGGTATTTATTTTAGTATGTTGCTCTTTAATTTAAATTTTATATTGATATTTTAATTTTTTTGATGTTATATTTAATTTTGCAGGTTCTAGCCAGCATTCAAGAGCACCTGTTAGACAATCTCATACGGGCGTTGGCTTGGACAACGCGTTGTTCTAGCAGGTTATGGCGGCGGTGTCGGAGACGTTTCGTACGGATTCAATATTCCGTAGTCAGAGCCTACCTACCAATGCTCATCTTCACTAGCTTGCTCAGGACGTTGCAACAAGGGCCAGCGTCGAGAGTACGGGCATATCTTCGGAGCAGTTCGTTGCGATTTGAGACGAGGTGATTCGGATGGTGAGTACCCTACTATTGGAGGCTTTTAGCCCGATGTTGACTCAACGCCTGACTGCACATGTTTTTTATTCAATTTAAGTTATATATCCTGCATTTTCTGTAATTATTATTTAGCTGTGAATTTTTGTCTCTAGTACGGACTAATGACTGATATTTGTAATTGTATTAACAGGATGATGATTCCGAACATGCTGGCGATGCCGATCGCAAGCGAAAGAGTGACGATGATAATTTTCATACACCACAGCAGAACCGTCGATCCCCAGCTGATGATTCTTTGCAGACAGCTTGTAATGCTAGTTTCATTTAGTTTTGCAAATTAGAATTTAGTTGTATTTACTTTAATTTAGCTTACTTGATTGTAATTCATCGTAAATTTGTTAAGTTTTGTAAAGTATTGTACTTTTAAACGATAATTTATGTATAATGTATTGTAATTTATATTTATTATAATTCAAATGTGTTCTTATGTTGTGCGTGAACATAAAAAAATTGATTGTTATTGTGTTGTTGGGATAAAGTAGGTTTACGGGTAAAAAAATGTGGTTTTAAAACCAGGTATTGAAAAAGCAATTTTTTTATATAAAAATAACACTTATTTCCGACGGAATAGTATTATGTTCAACGGAAATTCAGTCGAAAAGTAAGAAAAAAATTAATAATTTAAAAACTATTTTAAAACAAAGCCCAAAGGAATATATTATTTACGATGGAACTTCCTTCAGAAATAAAGATATATTTTTGATGCTTTAATTTTTTTTCTACGGAAATATCGTTAGGGGGGAAAAAGGGTATGCCCGGCGGAATTTTACGTTCGACATAATATTTTCCATCGTAATTGTATTATCATCGACATAATTTTTTAGGGGAAAAAATTTTCGTCGGTACTATTTATTTTCGACCGAATTACCGACGAAAATAATGCCGACGTGGTTAATTTAGACTGAATTTCCGACCGAAAATTTCGTCGGGGTTACAATATTTTTGATGGAAACCCACTATATACGATGGAATATTCCGTCGGTCTTAGCCGTTTTTCTTGTAGTGATAGTTTCAAGGGGTTAAGAAGAGACAATTGTGGATTGAAAGAATGACAATTTGTGGCTTTTATTACTTAGCCAAACATTACATTAAATATTAATGGATAATGAAAAAGATAAATCTAGTTTATTTTTGGAAGCAATCTGTTTCAGAATGTGGAAAGCTGGGTGTCCTAATCTTTGGTGCCACTCGGATAAGGTTGTTTTGATGCTGGAAAATACGAGCAAGGGAGGAGACACTAGCCACTCATAAACACCATTTTTAGTTTTGCCCTTTAATAATGTTTCCCCTGTGTGATGTGTTTTCATAGAAGGAACACAGAGGACATTGCTTAATTGAAAAGTGTTATGAGTTGTGTGGAGAGAGGAATAGAGAGACCCAAACCATCACCGATCATAATGTCATCCGAGCCATTGTATGGAGCATGCACTGAAAGATTGTGTAGATCAACTATAACATGGTGAGATGCTCTACTGTCTAGGAGCCAAGATGTGTGGCTGTGAGTTTGGGAAGCATAATGAGCCCTTGGTTGCCATGGGGTGGCAGAGTGATTGTTCGAAGTAGGAGAAAGACTGTTGGATGTGTTGAGTGGTACTAGGCGAAAGGCGGGACACCGTTTTGTTATATGTCCTTGTATCCTGCAAATTTGACAATAACCCAGGTATGGCTGAGATGGGCGATTACCTTGACTTGTGAGTTTGCCACTGGTTTGTGTAGTAAGATACCTGTTTTTGTGGTTGTTTGATGGGCTCCATGTATGATTGTTGGTGCCGAAAGGCGCAGGTGAGGGCCAAGGAAATGGGTTCGTACTCGTGGGATTAGCAGTGGCAGGAAAGTGAAGGGGGTCTGGTTTTGTGGTGATCACCGAAGCTTCAAAATTGAGCAACTTTGCATGTATTTCCTTAAAGGTTATAGGCATGTCTCTGGCTTGGACAACACGTGTGAGTTCTCTGTATTCATCACCAAGGCCATCAAGTATCTTGTCGGTGAGATCTTCTGCATCTAGTGGTGCTCCAAGAAGGGCAAGCTCATCAGCCTTTGCCTTGATGGACTGTAGGAAAGCTGAGACACTATCAAAGCCTTTGGTGATCATCTTGAGTTGGTTTTTAGCTTGTTTGATGCGGCCACGAGAAGGCTTGGCGTAGGTGGTGGCCAGGATAGTCCATGCTTCGCGGGCTGTTTTGGCTTGTGCAATGAATGGTATAATGGTGTGAGAGATGGAGCTAATGATTGCATTCAAGATTAATTGGTCCTGTCAGATCTATAGGGTGTGAGAAGGGTTGAATCTGGTTGTGCCATTTTGTGTGAGAATGGTGGAGGGACATGGCTTGGAGCCATCTATATATCCTAAAAGATCATAGCCAAGGAAGCGGGTGTGGAATTGCAGTTTCCGTGAGAGATAGTTGGTGGAGGTGAGTTTTAGTAGGGCTTGGACAACAACATTAATGTTGATAAGGGTGTTGTGGGATTCATTGGTGTTGAAAATGGAGGGGGAAGAGGTAGCCATGGCTGTTCGAGATTAAAGAGAGGAGGGGAATGTGATTTTTTTTTTGGAATTTGTTATCTTTGGTTTCGTTGTGATACCATAATATGGTTGCAAAACTCATCTTCTCTTATTGATTAAACAACTGTATAAATACACAGGAAGATAACAAAGAATAATTGAAGATCCTACAAACTAGGAAGGTTACAAACTGAATCCTATATCTATGAATGACAGCTAAATGCATTTGAATAATACAATCTGATATGAAAGACTAAGTCCAGCAACTGAGCAACTGAATATTTCTATTACATGGAATCGCTCCACAGACCAAAAATGCAGGTTCACATTGGGAAAACTCTGCATGTGTATGCTTTTGGTGGCTCATTATGGATAAATATCATTCATGAAAGCCTGAAATACGGGTTAGTGCCAAAATCTTGGACAGATTACCTACATCTGACAGTTGGTGGTACTTTGTCCAATGGAGGGATCAGTGGGCAAGCGTTTCGACATGGCCCTCAGATCAGTAATGTGCATCAGTTGGAAGTTGTTACAGATTTGTATAAGAAAAAGAAAGAAAAAAGAAAACGACCATAATATGTCAAAACATTGCATCATATAATATTAGACCAAGGTCAAGAATCAATAAAAGAAATAGTTTTAGCTTGTCCCATCTGATTTTTTAATTCATAGGAAACATAACATGGAAATAGCAGGTTCCTCGCCATATCGGTTGAATTTGAAGTATGAGACGGACCTGTACAGGGACTGAATAGCATCAACGCATATTTCAAGTAAATATCAACTTTTATAGAAAAGTAAAATGAAATTTTCTAATAATATCTTAATTTTCACAGCAATTTACAATCTCTTTCCATAGTCCAAAAATTAATTAAAAGAAACGTCAAAAGCGAATAACCTCAGCCACAAAGAGGTAGAAAGAACACAATCTGGCTGAACAAAAAAGAAAGTGAAAAAAATAGAGAAAAAGACAACTGAACTGTGATAAAGGGAAATACATACTTTGATGGAATGACTAACCAAATGCCAGTGGCACCAATCCATTTCACAAATAGAAATTTCCTGTCATCATCAAACCAAAACACTGGTGGCATGCACGTACTTCTGTCTTATTGTATATCTTCGGTTAGGCAAGCTTTTTCCTGTCACCTACATGATGTGATGATGACATTTGAATGTTATCAAATCAATTGAAGCACATGGTTTTTTGTAAAGAGCAACCATAAATTTCCAACCAAAATGATAGCATGCGAGTATCATGGGCAAACAAACTACAACTTGATGGAATGGACAAAATGTTTTCCCGTTCGTTACAATACAATACATTAATATCCTTAATGAGCCTTTTTTCCTAGTTTTCATATGTCCTACAGAGCTCCATAATTGGTATGACGACATATTGATATATGCACGACGACATAGAGTTACATTTAAAATCATCGATAATATTGTGAACTTTAATAAATTTAGGGCTATAACTTCCTAGCTAGCCCCTTAGTACTCTATAAAGCAAGGATAGGTTTAGGTTTTGGCTTTTGTTTCGATTATTAGGGGCATGCCCTCCCTCCCTCCCTCCCCTATGTTACACAGACTTAGATGGAGTGTCTAGTTGGACACAATATTTTGAATAATCCGACACAAGTACTCTTCAATTTTGTCAATTTTTACAATAAAATTAAGTGTCCAGTACTCATACCTTGTCCAAGATTCCACTGTGGACAATGGTATTTTAGGTCACAGTGAGAGTCCGTGTAACGTAGCTCCTCCCTCCACCCTACTGCATGTAACTTCTTTCCCTTTTAACTACTAAATTACGGAATCCTCTTTTCTTTCCCAAGAAATCACACTAGTATTACATTATGTCACCACAACTAACCACCACAGATCTACTAAACACCATACCATCTGACATTCCTTATGCTACCAACTACAATGTCCTATCAGTATATGCTTCGAAATTGTCTACATGCTGTTAAATCAAACACGAGAACTATTACCACAATACTACCTGGCAGTATATGTTCAACTGCTGGTATCTGATCATAATGCAACTTACTATTTCTCTTCATCGTTAAAAAAATGCACATCCATCTAAAGCAAGCTCGAAGGGATTACTTAGTATCGCTTTATTATAGTTTATTTTTGAAGTAAGAAATGCCAACATCTTTTTTAATGTTAATAGCAAATGGTTCTGCTGCTAGAAGACAATGCTCATCCACTGTTGTTTTTTCAGTGATATTAGCACACACTATTTGTTATTCATCCTATTTTCTTCAAAAGACTGCTGAAAGTTTTTATGAATGCCTATAATCAATTGTGGTACTTAATTATTCAGAAAAAATCTAAGAAAGGGAAGTAGTTCTAACTCTTGCAACTTTCAGCATTCTAATGTGTTAGAATTTAAGAATGAAATAGAACACAATCACATGGAATATTAGATGAAGAACAGAAAAATAAGAACACGCGATATATCCAAGTTCACTAAATTGGCTAGTCTTGCTTGTCTAATATATTCATTAGATGCCTCACACACTCTACAATGATTAATATACCAAACAATTGCTTTTATAGTAACTATAAAACCCTAATTGCTAGAACATGGGCTTAAGCCCAATACATTAGTAAACCAAACACTGAACTACTAATAAATCTCCAAGTCCAATTACACCCTTACGCTTGGCCATTAATTTAACAATATCTTCTTGTGTTATCTTAGCCTGCCACAGGCTCACCTAAAATGTCATAACTAAAGATATTAATGATAGTAACTTGGGTACTTATATACACATCCAATATATCCCACATTAATCAATGTGGTAACACCCCCACTTAAATACCTGACGTCCTCGTCAGGCCGAACACATAGTCACACACGACCTAGAAACTTTGTCTCTCTAGCCATTGTGGGATAATATCAACGACCTACTATGCCCGCCTTCGTGTCCCCACCTCCTGCAACCCGATAAGATGACCCAACCCGAGCCTTCGAAACCTGGCCCTGATACCATATGTAACGACCCAGGTCAAATTCTGAGTCAAAATCAAATCATTGTAGAATAAAGCCAAATACGATGTCTCAATAATATCTTCTTGGGTCATCTTAGTCCACCACGGGCTCATCTAAAAGGTCATGACTAAAGGTATTAATGATAGCAACTTGGGTTCTAATATACACATCAAAATATCCCATATTATCCAATGTGGGACTGAGGTGTTAACACCCCAAACTCGTTACTGGCTCGGAGTGCTACATGCCGCAAGCTTAAAGGCCCGCAAGGCAATAATATCAATAGATCGCAACCTAAACAAAACAACAATAGTAATCTTAAATTAGAATCCAATTATAACCATCTTTCATAGCCAACTCAAACGAATAACAACTAAATATCAAATTTCATAAAATGGAGATGCAACTCTCGAAACTAAAAGTTTTATGTAAAGTTCAATGACAAAAAGAAATAAACATCCTAAACTAAACTCCACCTATCCAAAATATACCAAGCAAGTGAGCAGCTATCAACGATGTAACCTGTAAAAATTTAATGTAAGGGGTGAGCGGTAAAACTCAGCAAGTGACAATTGATACTATTTAGGTAGATCAAATACAATTTTTAAAACACCTTTTTCGAAATAACTTTTTGTCAATAACAATATTAAACTATAGTTTCAAAACTAAAATAATTTATAACAAAGCGAATTCACATTCAAAAATGGTTTCAATGTAAACAATATATCTTTTAATCCACAGCCTTAGCAATTAAGGGTACAATAGCCCTATAACACGGCCCAAAAGTTCGATGATGTCAATGATCACGCACCCTACTAAGGTATCTATGAAGCACGCTCCGCGAAGGACATTTAAAGATGTGCACCTTAGTAGGTCCTATATATTTCTGGAACTAATGTGAAACACTAACAGGTTCTATACATAGTCAGATTAAGTATTTCAAAAATGTTTCACATTCTCATCGATATTCAAAACTATACTTATTTCACAGTTCAAAAATAAATATTTGATTCGAAGTTTGAAATAACATAACATAATATTTAATTTAAATGGGAGCCTTTAATAAAACATAATAAAATTTGAAACAGTACATTTAGGTATCCGAGCATTTACTAAGGTATACATAAAAATAAACGATAATTTAAAAACACTAAATAGTTCGAAAAGCCACTTACCTCGATATTGCGAAACTCGAAAATAATTGTCGAACAAATCCTTTTTAATTTTTCTTATTTTCTTCTTCTCTATTTTGCAATACTCCAAAGCCAAATAATGTTTATGTTCCTTTCAATTCTCTCCCTAATATGTATATAAATATAGATATATATGAATCCTGTTATTAATCAGTCATTATCAATTACGTAGTTATATTGTTTTCAAATTCTAAATACTTGTCTTTTACACTTGTTGGATATCTTTTAGTAATTAATTATTTATCTAATAAAATATTTATATTATTTCATTATACATTTTTTTTTAAAATATCTGTGTGTTACAAGTTTCATTCTCAAAATATGAAATATTTATTAGGATAATCCAACATGCAAATCCCAAGACTAAAAGATCATCTAGTAATTAACACTAAATGGGTTTTTAAAAATAAAATAGATGAAGATGGTGTGATCACAATGAACAAGGCTAGATTAGTTGCTAAAGGATACTCACGACAAGAAGGAATCGACTACGATGAAACCTTTACACCAGTAACAAGACATAAAGCCATAAAAATATTCCTTACCTATGTTGTTCACATGAAGTTCAAAATATTTCAAATGGATGCCAAAAGTGTTTTTCTCAATGGGGAACTTTGAGAAGAGGTTTATATAGAACAACCTTTAGGTTTTCTTAATCTTACTTATCCTAACTAAGTGTTTAGATTAGATAAAGCATTATATGATTTAAAACAAGTACCTAGGGCATGGTATGACACCTTAACTATATTTCTTACTGTAAAAGGATTCACCAGAGATATGGTAGATACAACAAGCATAAAGATAAAATATTGTTAGTATAAATTTATGTGGATGATATCATATTTGGTTCAACTGAACGAAAAGTTATGTGAGAGATTTGTCAAGCTTATATAAAACAAATTTGAGATGAGCATAATGGGTGAATTGAACTTCTTCCTTGGATTACAAATGAAGCAAAATGATAAAGACATCTTCATCGACCAAACCAAGTACATCAAGGACTTACTCAAGAAGTACGACATAGAATCAACCACTCCCATGAAAATCCTAATGGCTATTACAACTAAGCTAGACGAAGATGAACAAGGTAAAAGTGTTAATATAACTCAATACAGAGGTATGACTGGCTCCCTCTTATATCTAACTATTAGTAGACCAGATATTATATTTTCTACATGCATTTGTACTTGATTTTAGGCTAATTCTAAGGAATCTCATTTGATATCTGCTAAGAGAATTTTTAGATATCGCACAGGCACTTCTAATTTGGGATTATGGTATCCTAAGGAGTCTCCCTTTGATCTAATTGAATATTCGGATGTTAATTTTACAGTATACAAAATTGACAGGAAAAGTACTAGTGAAACATGCCAACTATTAGGAAATAGACTAGTCTCATGGTTTAGCAAGAAGTAGAACTCAATATCAACTTCAACTGTAGAAGTTGAGTACATTGTTATTGGTAGTTGTTGTACTCAAATTCTATGGATGAAGAACCAATTGACTGACTATTAGTTTGATATCAAGTTTATTCCTATATTTTATGATAACATTAGTGCTATTGCAATCACTCACAATCTTGTTCTATATTCTAGAACTAAACATATTGATATAAGGCATCACTTCATTAGGGATTATGTTCAAAATGACAATATCACCTTACATTTCATTCCAATAGACAATCAATTAGTCAATATATTTATTAAGCCCTTAGATGAATCTAGATTCAATAAGTTGATAAGTGAATTAAGCATGTTAAATTTGAGTTCATAATATTTGTCTTGCTAGATTAACCACGCAGGAACAATATTATAGAAAAAAGTTTTTTTTAACTAAGGGATCGTAGAGTGGAATGTACTTTTTTTTAACTAAGTGATGAATCATTGAGTAAACAAACTCTATGAAGGAATACTCTACAAATAAAGAACAAATCATTTAATGAATTTAGTTAACTCAATGCACGTGATGAAATGAGAAGTCATAAGCACGTCAAAGAAGGTTAAATACAAAAAGAAAACTACAACAGTTGTATGCAACAGTTATGACAAACTACGCTTACAATAGAAATGTAACACGTGTCCCACTCATCAAAATAATAGGGAAACACATATAACTTTTAACATTCAACTTTTTATTTTTCACCGATTCATTTGCTATCGTCTACTTTATTATCTCTCTCTATGCTTAGTTCATCCTACAATTTCAAAATCTTAACTCATTTTCCCCCGTTTTAGCACAAATCAATCACTAAAATCATGTCATCACATCAAGTTATTCTAGGAAACCAGACCTACTTCGACAATTTAAAGATGTCGAGCCACACTTTTATATAATACTCAATTTAGTACAAACTGTCAACTTGGACTCTGTACTAAGCAAAGACACCAAGATCTACTCTAAACTTGTTGAGGAGTTCTATCTGAATGGAAAACATGCTGACGGAATGATTGATACAAATGTGAAGGGAATCAAATTTATAGTTGAACCTATTGAAGTATGCTTTGCCATATGTATAGTGGATGAAGGAGCAACTAATTTCTCATCAGTGGACATGAAGTCTAGACTAGAGTTTATGGGGTACAAGAAGAAAAATGTTGATGTTAAAGGTTTAAAAAAGAAAGACTTTTTCCAAGACTTCGAGTTCCTAACTGACATTGTAGGAAAGAGTATACTTTGCAAGGACTCTATACACGACTCTATCTGTGATTTTTAACTACAAGTCATGACTGCAATCACTATGGATGTTAAGATTAACTATTGTGGTGATCTTCAATTGGATTGCAAAATGGTTCGACGATACTATCAAGAGGGGGAAATAAGGAAAGCCCTTGCCAAAAATATTCTTTGAGAGGTTTCTTAGCATTTTGCAAAAAAAAGTTTAAGCATGAGATTAGGGAGAAGGATGGAGAGCTCCTAAACATCAACAAGGTCATAGAGAAACTCTTCAACAACTGGAAGAGAAGCCCAGTTAAGATCAATAGATCAAAATAGTTCGAAGGAAGTTAAAGGACTGTAACTGAAGTCTAGAAGCCTACAAAAGATTCAAGGAAGAGAAAGACTACAGAAGATAAAGGAAGAATTTCAGGGTTCAGCAACCCCTGAAACTTCAGTAAACATGGCTTCAATTGCAGAGAAGCCACAAAAAAGAAGATGAAGATGATGACCACTGGCCTTAAAACAAAATAGCATGACTTGAAGAAGAAAAGAACAGACAAGAATAAAGAAGAAAGGGAAATAGAAAAGGAAATCACTAATACAGCTTCTAAGTAATCAAGAGGTACTATTGCAGCTCCTAGTGAGTTGGTCGTTTAGCTATTCTGGAAAGTAAAAAGATTGAGAAAGGTTACCACAAAGCCTCCTCAAGTGACAAGCAATGAAGCTATGGTTAAAGCAGCTGAAATCTATCACGAAGTAAGTACAGAAGAATATGAAACATCTGAAAAAGTCTTAATAGTTGACAAATGGATGGCTAAAATGCTAAGAAAAAGGGGAAAAAAACTAATAAATGTCAGAAGCAAGATGTTATCACGACAGGGATAAAGAAGCCCAAGAAAGACAAAGGAAAGTTAATCATCGTCAAAGAACCTAAACCTATCGAAGAGTCAGTCCAACAATCACCGATCGTAGAGCTTAATGATGGTGAAGAGATGGCTAGGACAACTGCAATGCCTAAGCCAAATGCTAAAGTAAAGATGTCTAGGACGACTGATATGCCTAAGCCCACTGAGAAAAAAATGGTTGTGAACACCCCTATATTTGAACCAAAATTATATGAACAAAGGCTGAACAAAATGACTATAAAGAATAGTATGAGAAATCACTCTATGTCTAAGAGGGAGCTACAAGATGAAAGTTCACAAGTACCCCAGGATGTTGGAAGCTGTCGTTAACACTCCAAAATTAATCCTTACTTTTAATCACAAAATCAGTATAATAGCAAGTAATGGTCGAACCCACAAAGAATGATTAATTTATTTTTATGTAATGTAAACTAGAATGGGGGTTTTAAATTAATTATAATTAACTAAATAAATAAAAGTAATTAATAAGATTAACCAAATAAATTAAAGATTTAAGTTCTTTAGTTTAGTATAATATTTTCACAATAATAATAATATAATCAAGTTAGCCAATATTCGTCCCTTTAATGAAATTAATAACTCCATGTAACCACAATCGTTCAATTACCCAAAATTTTCCTTAGGTTTTAAATCTAATGTGACAATCGCCCCCCACTAGACCCTAGCTATCATACAACCTAAAATAATTAGTCTAGATTTAATATAATAGTAGCATTAAGAATTAGGGAATTAGATTATTTCAAGCAACAATCACACAATCACAAATTATTTAACTTGCCTTCTTCTAACCATAATAATATTCAAAAGCTTGACCATAATCAAATATTACTAATCACTAGTTATGATCAGATACAATATCGTTTGCTTAATACTATATATTAATCTAGCAGATAAATATAGTTTAATTAATTTAACTAGCCATAATTAAATCAATCAAAACAAATATCATTCAAACAATTAAAATAGATTATCAAGAATAAATCTCATATAAGAAGAAATAAATAATAATAACTCAATTAAACCAATAACTGTAAATAAGGTTCAACATCCCTGTAGAACTTAATAAGAAAACTATCTAAACATAATAAAAAAATGTACAAGAGAATTGAGAGAGATAGGAGAAACCTGAGATAGCTCCCTAATTATGTCTAATACCTCTAATAATCTGTTAATCTAATGTAATATGCTCTCATAATGTATTTATAAGAGTACAATAATAATACTAAGCTAATGTGGAATTAAAATCTAATTTGGAATCAAATTAAAGCTCAAAATTAGTGAATAATCTGTTATGGAGCAATTTCCATGCTGCCAAACAACTCATTCGCTCACTTTGACCGAGTCAACCCTCGTCTGATCCATGTACATTGCACCAACTGCTGTTGCTGCTCCTCAGTCGAACGGCGTCACACGCTTCTTGAATTTCCTTAGTCGCGCATTGTGCAGCCGCCTAAGCTTTGATGCTAAACCAAACACCAAAACGGTGTCATGTTTTTGCTTCTCTGTTGATTACCAAACATGTGCTATGCGAGCCAAGCTGAGATCATGATATTTACGATATTGCCATCGGTCTATTTAATTACCAAACTGCCATCAACCGCTGCATATTTACAGAATTACCACTAGACTTTTATTTTTCCTACAAAGTCAAATTAAAATTAATATAAAATTATTAAAAATAATAAAAATGCATAAAATTAAATAAATTATCTAAAACACTAAAAATACTTAAAAACTCGTAATTAATTAAGCCTAAAAATACCTAATAAATAGATATAAAATCTACTTATCAAATATCCCAACACTTAAATCTTTGTTTGTTCTCAAGCAAAACAAGAATAAAAATTATAAAAATAAAATTAATAATCAAACAACTTACTTGAACAACAAATCAATATAAATGTCAACATTAGCCTCAAAGATTTTAAAAACAACAACTCAAAGAAAATTTCAAAACCTTGTAAAATCTATTATTTTCAACATATTTATTAATGTTACTTTACTCAAGACCCTTAATGTGTGTGTGAATCCAAATGTATCAAACTAGCAATAATAAAAAAAACTTGGATCCGCTCACATAATCAAATTCCTCATAAAAGATATCAAAAATGATTAATTTAACAACAAAACTCTATATTTTTATTTTTCACATCACTCTCTACTAAAATAGACAAATATAAGTAGAAGATCAAAATGTTTTTAATCTTTATAAACTTTCTAGGATTATTAATATTTATTTTTTCAAGTACTTTTTTTTCATTTTTTTTCTTCTTTTAAATGGGTTCATTTTATGCTCCATCTCATTCGGTTTTTTTTCCTTTCTTTCTTGCTTTTTTTTTTTTTCCAATCTCGGTGAGTGCATTTTATGATCCCTCTCACTTTTTCATGTATTTATGAATGAGTGCGTTTTACGCTCCATCTCAACCCACCACCAATTTAACAATTCTAGAAAAATTACGTAAATCATCCCTCTAAAGTTATATTTTTCCTTAGATTTCACTTCAAATAATGATCAAATAAGATATAGATCTCAAAAATATATTCCATAAGCATTTAACCATATAAACTTTTCATAAATTAAAACTAGCTCAAACAAATGGATATAAGTGCATAAAAATAAAAGATCTCAAATAAAATAATAACCAATAAAAAGTTAAAAATTCAAACTAAACAAAAATTTATCATTTTTTCAAAAGTTATTAAATAAAAATCAAATTTTCATCATTGGTTCAGAATTAAAATCCAATTAACTCATTGCTCAAGTGACACATCCTAAAATAAAAAAAAAAACTAACTAACTACCCATTTTCGTAGGAAATACTGTTACACTTAGCACGTGCAACAAGCCTTTAAACAGCAATGTCACCCCAAGTGGACAAGTTTTTGTCTCGTAAGGGTTTGCAGTGAATATACCCACAAAATTCAAATTTTTAAAATTTCCTAAAAATAAAATAAATATCCTAAATCCCTTTCCCCACACTTAAAATTTACATTATTCCCAATGTAAAGTAAAATGCAAATAAACGACACAAATAAATAAAAAAATAAAAATAAATAAAATTATACTCCCCTTGGATTGCCTTCTAAGCAGCCTTTGTTTATTGTCGTTTACTCGGCAGTATGCCAAAGTACTACGTCACTCCAACATCATGAATTTTGAGTACCCCATCCATCACGTTATCCTTCATCGGTAGATTAAATCTCTCTTGCGATACACGAAAAGGTGTTACTCCGTCTTCAAGTAACAAGTATTTAACATGATTAAGGAGAGTCTTTATATTTGGAATGGGATCCTACAAAACAAAAGATAATTTTTTTTCGTGAGTAACACAGGTAACGGAATGGAAATAATTGCATTATTATCTAAAATTATTGGTAAAGAATTTAATGCAGCTTTGGTCTCATTCAAATCTTGTTTCAACTTAATTTCGTCTTCATCCTCTTAACTCTAAATTGTTTGTACTTGCATCATCTAAATTCTCCTTATCTATTTCCCCAAAAATTTCCTCCATCTTAGGCATGTCATCACCACAAAGAACATCATTGTCTACATTGATACTGTCTACTACTGCACTAATGTTGTCTGCTTCCTTTTGCGTCGGTGATGGAAGAAATGACCTTTGAGAATCTAATTGACCAACTGTAGTAGCAAGCTGACTCATTTGATTCTCCAAATTATATATGGAAACTTTTGTCTCTTGTTGGAATTGTTGTGCCTGAGTCATGAAAGCTTTAAACGTATCTTCTTAAGACATATCAGAATTAGAAGATTGATCACGTTGTTGTTGGGGATATGGTTGCATGTACTGTGGATTATTTAGAAAGTTTTGGTTTGCATGTCAATTCACTGATGGATTCTCATAACTGAAATTACGATGATCCCTCCATCCTGAATTATACGTGTTTGAATAGGGATCATATATTCTTTCTGATTGACCAAGGAAACCACCAGCTACATTGAATTGTTCATAGGACTCCTTTCGAAGCATTAAGCACATATCAGTTGGGTGTCCTATTACCACATAAATCCTACAAGCCTCCATTGGTTGCACATTACCTACAACCAATTGATAAACAAGAGATGTTAGACTATCAATTTATTGCTTAAGAGAAGAAATATTTACCTCCTTGACATAATCATGCATGACTTTCATCCTTCACCTGCAAAACTCAATTAAACTATGAAAAAATAGGAAAAATAGTAATATCCAAGAAAAATTACTAAATTAAAATAAAGTTTACAAAAACACAAAAATAAATTAAAATCATTCCCCAGCAATGGCGCCAAAATTTGGAAGTTATCTTTAACACTCCAAAATTAATCCTTACTTTTAATCACAAAATCAATATAATAGCAAGTAAGGGTCGAACCCACAAAGAATGATTAATTTATTTTTATGTAATGTAAACTAGAATGAGGGTTTTAAATTAATTATAATTAACTAAATAAATTAAGATTAACCAAATAAATTAAAGACTTTAGTTCTTCAGTTCAGTATCACATTTTCACAATAATAATATAATCAAGTTAACCATATTCATCCCTCAATGAAATTAATAACCCTAGGTAACTACAATCGTTCAATTACCCGAAATTTCCCTTAGATTTTAAATCTAATATGATAATCGTCCTCACTAGACCCTAACTATCATACTATCTAGAATTATCAGTCTAAATTTAATATAATAATAAAATTAAGAATTAGGGAATTAGATTATTTCAAGCAACAATCACACAATAGCAGATTATTTAACTTGCCTTCTTATAACCATAATAATATTCAAAAGCTTAACCACAATAAAATATTACTAATCGCTACTTATGATCAGATACAATATCGTTTGCTTATATTATATCTTAATCTAGCAGATGAATATAGTTTAATAAATTTAACTGGCCATAATTAAATCAATCAAAACAAATATCATTCAAACAATTAAAATAGATTATCAAGAATAAATCTCATATAAGAAGAAATAAATAATAGTAACTCAATTAAACCATTAATTGTAAATAACGTTCAACATCTCATTAGAACTGAATAAGAAAACTACCTAAACATTATAAAAATAATATACAAGAGAATTGGGAGAGATAGGAGAAACCTGAGATAGCTCCCTAATTATGTCTAATACCTCTAATAATTTGTTAATCTAATGTAATGTGCTCTCATAATGTATTTATAGAAATACAATAATAATCCTAAGCAAATGTAGAATTAAAATTCAATTTGGAATCAAATTAAAGCTCAAAATTCGCGAATAATCTATTCTGGAGCAATTTCCATGCAGCCAAATATCTCATTCACTCACTTTGACCGAGTCAATGCTCATCTGATCCACGCGCATTGCGCCAACCGCTGTTGTTGCTCCTCAGCCAAACGACGTGGCACACTTCTTGAATTTCCTTAGCTGCGCATTACGCGACCGCTTAAGCTTTGATGCTAAAGCAAACACCAAAACGGCATCGTGCTTCTGCTTCTCTGTTGATTACCAAACACGCACTATGTGAGCCAAGCTGACTTCATGATATTTACGATATTGCCACCAATCTATTTAATTACCAAATTGCCATCAACCGTTGCATATTTACAAAATTGTCACTAGACTTTTATTTTCCTTACAAAATAAAATTAAAATTAATATAAATTTACTAAAAATAATAAAAATGCATAAAATTAAATAAATTATCCAAAACACTAAAAATACTTAAAAACTCGCAATTAATTAAGCCTAAAAATACCTAATAAATAGATATAAAATCTATTTATCAGATGTTAAGAAGATGACTGATGCTGATGAAATTCAAGGGAGAGAGAAAGCTCAACTGAAGAAATCTTAATTGATGATGATGTTAAAGAAAGAGTGGAGACAAGTGATGACAACAGAGACAATTATAGTGGATGGGTCACTCTACTATCTCTTGCCAGTACTCCTTTTTTTTCGAGCCTTTACACTACAAAACTTTAGCTTACTTTGTTGGGCCTATAAAAGATACAGAGATGTTAGAGTTCTTTCCCAACATTATCCTCCCTAATTTAACTTTGCAGAATGAAAGATCACCTACGGCATTAAAGTTGAACCATCTGCTAGATCTGTCCAAAGGTTTGTATATATTAACCCTCGTATAATAAAAAACACTAGGAAGAAATTCGCCCTAGCTAACAAACCTTCTTCTAACCTTCCTTCATCTAACCCCATAATCGTAGAGTTCCAAAACTCTGCAATTAATACCTCAAACCATTTTCTAATCGTAAAAACTCATAGCTCGTCGGTCGTAGAGTGCCTTGACCTTACCACTTTTAACCTTGTACATTCAAATATACCATCCTCTTCTCATACTTGTACAGATACACCTTTAACTTTAAACACACAAATACCATATACCATACCCTCTACTTCACATACCATAGAGTTTATGCTTAAAATACCTACATCCCTTTCTAGTGACGTAAATTTTAAAGACGTCAACATTGGGAATAAAGAAATTTTTGAAACTATGATGGAAAATCTATATACCAGACTCTCGACTGTACCATCCAAGACCTAACTTGCATTAATGCTTCATGATGTAATCAACAAGTGCATTGTTGGATTTGAAGACACCGCTACAAGAGTACAAAAAGGGACTCCTATATGTCTCTAAAACTAATACCAAGGTATTTGATGATATAATAGAGAATTTTGGCAAGCACATGAAAGTCCTTATGGACGTAATTTAGGAGTCTTTAGCAAAGAAAGATAAAATCTACTACAAAAAAATTGATAACCATATAGAAGCAGTCAAGGCTTTGCAAGCCTTCAATTCAACTTTAATAAATCCTCTAACCGATAAAATATGTAACATGAACTCTAACTACCTCAACCACAAAGGCCTTATTCATAATTCATTGGACCGAACACACTGCAATGGCCTTAGTCCACTAGCGAAGACAAAATTCAGATAAATTTTTTTAAGATTTATAAGAAGAGGTCACTCTTATTAAAAATCAAGCCCAATAACTAGTGAACACCATTCAATAGCTTACTGAAGACATCATCGCACTTTGACAGGATACTACTAAAAACAGGAAAAGAAGTAAAGTTCAATAATCACAATAGGTGGTATCGACTCCTCCTCCTCCTACTAGACCTCCACTGCAAGCCATCCCACTGCATCATCCTTTCAGATCTAATCATTCAGGATCATCGAGTGGAGTAACTCCTACTAGTAGAAGACTCCCTACAATTAGTGACCCCATACATCAAGATCGTAGAGTGACCAAAAGTTTTGTAGAGATCGTAGAGTAAGATACTAGGACGTAGAGTTAGAATGTTAAGCCACCATAAAACGTAAAGAAGAATGAGAAACTCAATGACTAAAGGGACAACTCTACAATTCAAGAACAGGTCATTCAAAATCGTAGAGTGTTGTACCTTAGAATGACAGTGGAAGTTTATTACAAGGATCATGAGTCTCAATACACACCTCTCAATGTTGATCCTCAGGTGTGTAGACGATAAGAACAAGAGACAAAACAACTTTATTCAACAACTATATTAGCAAGGATGAATGACATATGTCTGCTACTATATTTAACAATGTATTATCGAAAGTGACTTAAGGTGGTCCAACAGACAACAATTCAAAGTCAAATGAATTGAAAGATGACTAGTGTCCTAGACATAATAGAGCAACGGTAACACTCTAACGGGTAATTCCAATGAGATACTATAAAAGGATTGCTACCTCAGACATAAAAAAGGAGGATGACAAGAAACGATCAATAAAAAGTAAAAACACTGAAAGTCTAAGTGCTCACTCTACAATTCACAAGAAATTATTTTGTTGCTAAGTCATTTAAAGAAGTGACTTAAAACTACTTAGCAGCAACATGAAAATATCATAATCTCTCAGTGATTAACAGATCTTAGTAATATTGTAAAGCCAATCCTGAATCAATTATTGTAGCCTAATCTAAGTGACTTACTTGATTCTCAATTAATCAATTGTTGTATTGGTTATTTGTGAACTTAGGTTTTTGTAACCTACCATTCTTAGTGGATCATCCCTACTCTCGGAGTAAAAGTGAGGATTAGGAGACTTTTGTGCTCTAATTCTCTTAAAACTTATATGTCCCTTTACTTTATCGTTTTATAACTGCGTTTACATTCCAGTAACTTTACAATTTCTATTGTGACTACTTTCCATGTCTTCAATAAAGTTAGAACTGTGATCTTTCAAAGGGATTTTTCAATTGCATATTCTGACGTTCTTAACCAAATAAGTTAACCTGCTTAATCTATTTTATAATCAGTTTTTAAAAAGAAATTTTAAAACAATCAATTCAACCCCCATTCTAAATATCTTTGTACCTTTGGGAATAACAACGTATATATAAGTAAATTAATTGCTAACTTAGTCAAATTCAAGCAAACTCGACTTAGGCTTAAACAACACAAGCTCAAGTTGAACACGGTATCGTTTGAACTCAACTCATTTAATTAAATGAACACGATCCCTTATTTATACTCAACATAATAAATGAACTAGGGTTGATCGAGCCATGTTTTGACTATGAGCAGCTTGATTCGTTGATAGTTATACAAAATACTCCCTATGAGACATCATAATTGAAAAACATTCATTTTTAGAAAGTTCACAAAAATAGCGACACTTATTTTTTAGGCGATTTTGTAAAGTTAAATTACTATTTTATCCATAGTCATGTCAAGTTTTATCGTAAGAGTATATAGTGGGTTCCTCCACTAATTAAAATATTTGTGGTTCATATTCTCATAAATACTCTCAACCACATATTTCATATTAAGGGAAACAAATATTGCATTAAATTACACAATAAAAATTATCGTAAATAATTGTGTTATTAAAATCATCACTAAAAGTAATATTTGTGTCGCTAAATGTGTATTAAGAGAAATTAGATAAATGTGATTTGTTACAATCAATATTATGTGATTGTGTTATATGTGTGACAAATTTATGTCAATATTAAATATCGATATATGTGAATAAATGAAATTGAAGATGATAACAAAAAGATTCATATATTACAATTCTATTTTATCGCTAGCAATTTCACATTAGTCGCAATTCATATTCGATATAAAATTAGGTGACATATATTAGCTATTCTCTATAATACACGTTTTATATAAATGTATGAGTGGTGGTCTCTATGTGCTCTAACTCACTCTCCTTTCGACTTGGCTCTCGCTTAATTTCTATAATCCTTCAAAAATATTATTGTATTCTTTTTTTTTTCTTTTTTCTTGAGATAATTTGTTAGAGATATAGTTATAAATTTTAGCTAGAGAACATGAAAAATCTTAGAGACTGAAAAAAAAACTGAAGGAGAAAGTTTTTTTTAACTAAAATGAGTTAATTCACAATCGAGTGAAAATCATCAATTTGATTGGAGTGAACATGAATTATTACATGCCTATGTAACAATTAAACTCTTTTTTATTTTTTGTTTCATAACATCTCTTTGGTTTCTACAATCGAAACATAACATTTAAATACATGCCCAACAAAAACAATAGAAATACAAAAAGAAGAATTACTCAATTTGCTTAATAACCTTCTTCTCATTTTTGAAATCTATCTTTGGTCTGATATTCTTTTGTCTTAAAATGCTTGTAATTATTTAAAATAAATTTTAGTTATTATTCTGACTAAACATAAGAATAATATTAGGGGCCTTTAGCAGTGCCATTACAAAAGATAAATGATATTTTATGACATACTCAATGTTGGGGTGAGATTATTTGGGCCCGCGTTTGGACTGGCCCATAGTAATTTGTTGGGTTGGACCATTAATTTGATATATGGATTCTGTTAGTCCCCAACGACACGAAAGATATCTAGAAGGGGGGGTTGAATAGATTCTTTAAAACTTTTTAACTTTTACTTCTTCCTTTTAAGATATAATGAATACTTAATTAATAAGTTTAGCACAGCGGAATGTGATTTAATTACCCCTTCTTGTTTTGTATAAGTAATAATTTATCAAGCAATTATATAGCAGATATAGCAGTTAAAACACACGAGATAAATAACATGAGGTTTTAAGTGATTCAGAGTTCACAAGACTCCTACTCCAGTATTCTGCTCTTCAAGCAGCAAATCCACTAAGGATACTTTTACAATTTCTGAATCACTTAGATTCATTCAAGACCAACAGTCTTGGAACTCTAGTTCACTAAGAACTCTTCAAGTCCAGTAGACTTGGATACTCTAGTTCACTAAGAACTCTTAACGTGAGTAGTTATGATTTGGGTGTACTACTGAGTTGCGTTTAACATATGTTTCTGAAGAACTCAGCAGTGAGGCAAGATTCTTTTTCAGTTTTGATCTTTTTGAATTTTTGCGTATTACTCTCTTTCTTGTGTTTTCCATCCTTGTTTTTCTTCTTCAGATCTGGGAGCTTTATATGAGAGCTTCTGTCTTTTTTCCGTTAAGTGCCTTCTCTTAGCATCAGTTTCTTCCCGTTACCTCACAGAGGGGAGCTTCTGAATATTATATTAATATAGCTCATTAATGCTCTGATGAGGTAATAATTGATCTCCTGTTTTAGTCCGTGGACGAGGTTTCCTTTTTCCTTGGGAACAGATGTGTTAGTCGTAGGATTCTACCAACTTCCATAGAGGCATTCGATTTTCCACAATATATGACAGATAGGACACAGAGCTGTGACTTTATCGCTACCTTGAAAGTCTCATTTTGTCATTCAGCACGCCTTGGTCAGTTCTCTGACTTTTCTGACTTTGAACCCTTGGCAGAAGCTCTTCTGTCACATCAATGCAGATTGTTCTTCTCAATGAAATAGCTTCTGATCTTTTAGTTCAAGGTTCTGATCTGAGAGTCATAATGTCTCTTGCCTTTTTGCTCAACGACCCTCCATGATCAACTCCACGAATATTCTTGCTGTTGTGATTGTTCTGCAATAGAACATCTCTCATTAACATCGCAGAGTTTACTCTACTGTCACTCTATTGGACGTAGAGTCCATTCTTCGGTTGCTCGCTTTGGTCGTAGAGTCTTTATCGAGCATAATCGTAGAGTCCATTCTACGATTATATTATAACAAAAGATCAACCTAACAGTTTTGATCTATTTAAATCTAGGTCTTTGTACATCACAAAGGACTTTACAATTCAATAAATTTATATCAAAAGATCAACCTAACAGTTTTGATCTTATCTAGCTAAGTCCTTGTACATTATACACAATCAAAGGTCTTTACAATTCTGCTATTGGATGCATTTAACAATCTTAATTCTTATCATCAAATTAAACATGCAATGTTCAACAATCTCCCCCTATTTGATGATGACAACACCAATAGCAGACAGCAATTTGAACAACTTAAGTAAGCACATGCACTTAAATCATAGAATGCCTAATATACAGTGAGCAGTTGTATTTCTAATGAAAAAAATATGAATTTTATTGATGTATAGTTTTGTTGAACAAAGAGAATAAATAGACAAAAAAAAATTATCTCCTTCTACTAGGAGGTCTTCTTCTTTCTTCTTCCCTCTGCCTGAAAAGTGCTTTTCTTTCTTCTTCTTCTTTTCTCAGTTCCTCTTCCTTCTGCAAAGCTTCTTCTTCTTTAACTTGGAGCCATTCTTGTGAGCTAGATGGCCTCACAGTTGAGGAAGAAGGTCTTGCTGTTGAGTCCTGTCTGGGATGAGATGGTACTGTTTCGAATCTAGGAGGATGTATTGATGTTTGAACCATCCTCATCCCTTGAGGTGCTCTTCCTCTTCCACTCTAATCTGAGCTTGTTCTCTTTTGTTCTGTTGTGTTCAGTTTATTCTCCCTCTTGTTGGCATCATTAATGTTTGCTACCTGCTCTGATAGCTGCTGTAGACCATGAATAATTTCTTAAAGTTGAGTCTGAGTGACAGCTACATCGTCATGATGTGCTTGGAGTCGTTCGTCGACCAGTATTTGTTTTTGCTCCACCAATGACAAAGTTTCATTCGATCGATTTTCTTATTCTCTAAGAGATCTCTTCAATTCAATGATTTCGTTACTGAGGAGTGTTATAGATTTATCATTGGTTTCTTAAAGAGAGACAACGGCCTCCTGATGTTTTTTTATGGCTTCCAGGAATATTTCATCCCTTTTCTTGAGATTTTCAAAGACTGCTGCTGTTAACTGCTTTAATCTGGTGGAGAATTGTTTTCCCAAGCTTTTAGTGAGATCATTAGCAGCATCAACGACATTGTCTACTCTTCGTTGAATGTTGTGGGACTTAGATGCCAGATCTTTTTGTATCTCTGTGTGTATATAGCTTGTCAGTTCAGTTAACCCCTCAGTAGTGGGAAGCAGAAATATCTTGTCCTGAATTTCTTAGAGGAGTTGAGTGGATTGGCCCTGGTCATCCATTGAGCTTGGAATGTGAAAGTATTCATGACCAGAGGTAGAGGGAATATCCTCGTATGTTAAGAGGAGTCTTGGAGGTGAAGATGGTTGAGCAGGAGGCATTGAGTGAGTTGAAGGCAGAATTATAGGAGAGTCTGAAGGGCACTCTACGTCTTGATCATTCAGGCTTTCTTGACCATCAGTCGTAGAGTGTGGGGACTCTACGACCTGGAAAGTTGGAGAGCTTATTCTAGGGTTAGCATTTGACAGTTCCTCAAATTTATTGAATGTCCAAGAAGGTGCATGATTATGTATGAGGGCTATAGGAATAAAATATACCTTTTGCCCTAACGAATATGAGAAGGGGCTGCATGAAATGAGCTTCTGGGAAAAGAATAGATTCTGAGGATAGCCTTGAGCAATAATCACCATATTAGGGTATGCTTTGAAGGTCCAGAAGAGCTGATCCCACTCAGTGTGCACCAGAACTCGATGGAATGGCATCAGTGGCAAGAATTTCAGCTAGCTGTTGTAGTCAAGGTGCTTTTATTCATTTCTTTCGACGACCACTATTTCGATGTCATCCTCTTCATCATTATTCATTGTGGCTGAAGGGATTGAAATGTCTTCTTGAGTCTCCCCCTTAGCCTGAGCATCTGCTGGCTCCGAAACAACTGGTGGCTCCCCCTCAGTTTGAGTAACCATAGGCTCAGCTGCTTCAGATGACCCCCTCTCAACTGGAGCATCGTCAGATTTTTCAAGTAGCTCCCCCTTAGCTACTGAGCCTTTGTCAGCTAATTTTACTAGCCTTCTTCTCTTTCTTCTTGGCTCTTTTGGAGTGGCCTTTTTAGCTTCATACTTGTTGCGAGTTTCCCTTCGCAGGTCTGAATTTTCATCCTCTGAGGCAGCCTTCTCTTCAGGAGCAGCATCAGGAGCCTCATTTGATGAGCCTTGAGGTTCTTCAATATCAAGGGCTCTCTTTCCTTTCGTCTTTCTGATAAGACCTGAAGATTGCTTGTTGACCTCCTGAGATTCTCCTTCTGCAGATGTGTTCTTCAATAGTGATGGCCCTGCACCACTCTGCGTTCCTTCACTATCCCCTGACCGTGATAGTTTCCTATTTTCAACTGGATTCCCTCCTCCAGTTTTCAAAGAGTCTATGGGTTATCCTCTTGTTAGCATTTAGGGTTTCTCCTTCATCATGCTCAATCTTATCCCCCAATGAAGATCTAAGGAAAATGCTGATGAATCTCCAATAGAATATTTTCTGGCCCCCTTTGCTTTTTCTGCATTTTGGACCCAGTTCCCTATCCATTCCAACAGCAAGAAGCCATAGTCGACGTTTATCTTCTTGACTATAGTTGCCATTAATTTCAGTTGCACCTCACTGACTGAGTCATGAGCTGAGTCTTTGCAGAGGAGGCATCTACCTATAACATCAGTCAAGAACTCATATTTCTGAGGAAATTCTTTCTTCTTCAATCCTTTCAGTCCTGGGTTTTTTTGGTGGTGCATTCTTCTCAGGCCTTCTTCGGTGCTCACCATATTTAGAGACGTGAAGCCCCCTTGCTTGAAACCTAGGGCTAGGTTAAATTCTTCAGCAGTGAGGTTAAGCTGAACCCCTTTAACTGTAGTGGTTAAAGTTCCGTTCGCATAGGATCCATTGATGTAGAACTCTCAGACAAGCTTTGATAGAATCCTCGTATTTGTTCCCAAAGCTTCTCAAAGGGTAGCCCTATCTAGCAACTGGATTATCCTTTTGAACTGCTTATCTACTGTTGTGAAGGCTTCGAAGTTGAGCTCGTTTCCAGAAATGACTTCAGTAAGTGCCATTTGATAGTTTTTGTGAAACAAGAAGAACGATTTATCTGAGTATTGAAAACTTAGGGTTCTGGATTGAGAGAGAGAGAGAGAGAGAGACATTGGTTTTTGATTTTGAAGAATAAAAAAAGACATGCAGTTCAAAAGGTTTTAAAATTTCCCTCTATATTTGCTGAAATGTGACGCGTGCCATATTTTGATAGGAGGAGTTGCAGATGGTTGATGACTATTTTGCCCTTCGTCTCCCCCTGAGCTTTACGATTCCTCTTGACACCTTAATCCTTAGTTTTGAATGTTGTTGAGTGAGCTTTGCGATTTGCGGTGTACTCTACGATCCTTAGTTTGACGATCGTTGAGTAGGCTCTACGAATTTGAAGTGTACTCTACGATCCTTAGCATGATCGTTGAGTAGGCTCTACGAATTTATCTTTACTCCATTCTTGTGAGCATTTTTCCTCCTACAGAGTTTGTATCTTCCAAAACATGATATATATTAAGGGTCTAGATTTAGCATTCCTAACTCACTTATAAGTTTATTAAATCTTGATTCATCTAAAGGTTTTGTAAACACATCTGCTAGTTGATCTTCAGTTGGGATATAGTGAAGTTATATATTGCCATTTTGTACATGATCCCTAATGAAATGATATCTTATATCTATGTGCTTAGTTCTTGAATGCATGACAAGTTTATGTGTTATACCAATTGCACTTGTATTATCACAACATATAGGAACAAATTTAAGCTCAAACCCATAATCAACAAGTTGAGTCTTCATCAATAGGATTTCTGCACAGCAACTGCCTACAGCTATATATTCAGCTTCTGCAGTTGATGTAGATACTGAGTTTTGCTTCTTACTGAACCAAGACACAAGTCTGCTACCAAGCATCTGGCAAGTTCCACTTGTACTTTTCCTGTCTATTTTGCATCCTGCATAGTCAACATCTGAATATCCTATTAGATGATTCCTTGGGATACCATAATCCCAAATTTTAAGTTCCTTTAAGGTATTTGAAAATCCTTTTCACAGCTGTTAGATGAGACTCTTTTGGGTTAGCCTGAAACCTAGCACATATACATGTAGCAAACATTATATCTGGCCAGCTAGCAGTTAGGTATAAGAGTGAACCTATCATACCTCTGTACTGAGTGACTTCAGTGTTTTTACCATTCTCATCTTTGTCAAGCTTAGTGGCAGGAAGCATAAGAGTTTTCATGATGGTTGCAGATTCCATGTCATACTTCTTTAATAAGTCTCTGATGTACTTGGCTTGGTTTATGAAGATGCCTTCATTAGTCTACTTTACTTGAAGTTCGAGGAAGAAGTTAAGTTCTCCCATCATGCTCATTGCAAACTTGCTCTGCATAAGCTTGGCAAATCTTTCACATAATTTTTCATCAAAAGAACCAAATATGATATCATCTACATAAATTTGAACTAGCAGTGTTTTATCCTTATGTTTTCTTAAAAATAAGGTAGTGTCTACTCTTCTTCTAGTGAATCATTTTTCAATGAGAAAGTTAGTTAAGGTTTCATACTATGCTCTACATGTTTGTTTTAGACCATATAGTGCTTTATCTAATTTATAAACATAATTTGAAAAGGTTGGATTGATAAAACCTGGAGGTTGTTCCACGTAGACTTCTTCTTGAAGTTCTCCATTCAGAAGAGCACTCTTCACATCTATTTGGAAGACTTTGAACTTCATGTATGCAGCATGGGCACGGAAGATCCTTATGGCTTCCAATCCGGCAACTGGAGCATAAGTTTCATCGTAGTCAATTCCTTCTTCTTGAGAGTAACCTTTGGCCACCAATCTTGCTTTGTTCCTCGTTATCACACCATTTTCATCCGTCTTGTTCCTGAAAACCCATTTGGTGCCAATGACTGGTTTATGCTGAGGTCTGGCAACTAATCTCCAAACTTTGCTCCTTTCAAATTAATTTAGCTCCTCTTGTATGGCCTCTATCCAACTTGAATCTCCTAAGGCTTCTTCGATCTTCTTAAGTTCCACTTGAGAGAGAAAGCTTAGGTAAAAGCATTCATTTGAAGTTGCAGCTCTTGTCTTGATTCCTGTGTTTGGATCTCCAATAATTAGATCTTGAGTGTGATCTTTGGTCCACTTTATTCTGCTAGGAACGTCTGTTCTGGTGCCTTCTTGTTTGAGTTCCTCCAAATCAACTTCTTGTCCTGATCGTAGAGTTTCAGTGTCTGGTGAGATGTGTTATACGATTTCTTCTACTTGCTCAATGATTTCGGTTGCTGGTTCCATGGTCGTAGAGTCCGACTCTACGATTTTGAGCTCTTCGATCGTTGAGCTTGTATCTGAAGACCTGTTGAGTGTTGATTTTTTCTTTTCAGGATCTGATTCATCGAATGTGACATGGATGGAGGTTTCAACAGTTAAGGATTCCTTGTTGAATATCCTGAATGCTCTGCTATCTGTTGCATAGCCAATGAAGATTCCTTCATCTGATTTTGGCTGGAATTTAGTTAGATGCTTCTTGCCATTGTTGAGTACATAGCAAAGGCATCCAAAAGCATGAAAATAACCTATGTTTGGCTTTCTTCCTTTCCATAATTCATACGGAGTCTTCTTCAATGTTGAGTGTATGAGTGACCTGTTTTGAGTGTAGCATGCAGTGCTGATGGCTTCAGCCCAAAAATATTCAGGAAGATAGGCTGCTGCTAAAAGGGTTCTTCCTGCTTCAATAAGAATCCTATTCTTCATTTCTGCTACTCCATTTTGTTGAGGCGTCCTTGGGGCTAGGAAGTTGTGATTGATTCCATTTTCTTCACAGAACTGGTCCATATCTGAGAAGTCAAACTCTCTTCCATGATCACTTCTGATGGCCTTGATCTTCTCGCCTTTTTCATTCATGATTAGTCTGAAGCGCTTGATAAGATGTGAAATGGTTTTATCTTTACAGCTTAGAAAGGATACCCATGTATATCTACTATAGTCATCTACTACCACTAGAGAGTATCTTTTTCCTCCGAGGCTAGTCGTCGAGATAGGCCCGAATAAATCCATGTGAAGTAATTGAAGAGCTCTATCATTTGAGTTTACTGTCTTGCTCTGGAATGAAGTCTTTGTTTGCTTTCTAAACTGACAGGCTTTGCAGGGTTTTTCTTTGATGAAATTTAGCTTTGGCAATCCTTTTACTAGATCTTTGGAGGCAAGCTTTGAAATACTCTTGAAGTTAAGATGAGATAACCTCCTGTGTCAAAGCCAGCACATATCTTCAGAGGCTTTAGCAAGGAAACAGATTGTCTCATCTAAACTTAATTGAGCAAGGTTGACCACATAGACATTTCCTTCTCGAACTCCTTCTAGCTTTAGAGAGTTAGTCTTCAAATCTCTAACTTGGCATTGGTTGTTGAGGAAGGTGACTTGATGTCCTTTGTCACAGAGTTCACTGATGCTTAGCAGGTTATGCTTTAGTCCCTCAACATAAGCCACTTTACTGAAAGATATTGAACCATTTCCAGTTGAGCCATAACCTCTGGTTTTCCCATAGTTGTTGTCTCCAAATATGACTGCAGGTCCATCTTTTTCCTTATAATCTAACAGAAAAGCCTTGTCTCCTGTCATGTGCCTTGAGCATCCATTGTCAAGCTACCAGATGGATCTATTTACCTGCATAACAAATCAATCTTCATTTTAGTACCCATATTTGTTTGGGTCATGTTTTGTTAGTACCTTTTGGGACCCAAATCTGTTTGATTTTAGATCCTTGCAATCTATGATATCTTGACAAACATTTACCATTTTTATGATGATGCCTATGATTGATATGATATTGATGATGATATGTGTGCATTTGTGAATTCTTATTTGTCCAGGACCTTTATGGATTATGATTGCTCATAGTCCTTTGATTTTCCTGATCTACATTCTGCTTCCATACTACTCTACGATTCTCATGATTCGTAGAGTGATAGTAAACTCTACGATTTTTGTGAGGATGGTTCGTAGAGTGAGTTTTGCTTGACTTGTTTTTCAATTTTCTGAACCCCAGACCAGTGCAAGTTTTATTGTCTAAAATGATAGCAGGATTAGCAGAGTGTGGACAGTTAGGAGATATAGAATCTAAGGATTTGATTAACACAATTCCTTTATCAAGATTAAAGGATTTGCCTTCATTTATTTTCATAGACTTCTTTATATTAGGCTTTGAGAATGAATTCTCAAAACCTAATCCTGATCTATCAGTCACATCTCTTTGACTTGAGATCAGGGTGTCCATAGATAAACTAGATTTGTTCCACATGAAAATTGTCTTTCTAGTTCCTGAATCTTGGAGGCTAGTGAAGACTCTTTATGAATGCTTAAATCATTTATCTCTTTTAGTCTTTCATTCTCAGTCTCAAGGCTAGAATAAAGTTTTGCAGTTTGAAGTGAGGCTTCTAATTCTATGTTTATCTTCTCCTTATCCTCTTTTAGATGAGAGTAATCTTTAGATAACCTTCTAAACATTTTCATGTATTTGTGTAATTCTACCATTAAGTCATGCATACCTTCTTTAAGATTATCAATACTTAATTCAGGAGAGTAGAAATCAAATACCTCATCTATGTTGAATTCCTTTTTGTTGCTTCCTTCTTCGTTTGCCATTAAGTACAGGTTGGCCTTCTATGGCTCTTCATCGTCACTTGACTCAGAGTTTAATTCTTCTTCTGAGTCACTCCAGGAACCTTCAGCTATGAAGCTTTTGTCTTTCTTCTTTTGCTTGTGGAGGCTCTTTAATTCTCTTTTTGAATTTGCTTTTGTTCTGTCCCTCCTCAGCTCTTCTCTTAAGGGCTTTGGACATTTAGCAATGAAGTGACCTGGCTTTTTGCAATTATAGCAAAGGTCATTTGGTTGTTCTTTGCTGCTGTTACTTCTGAACTTCTGAGGTCTGTTCCTGTTGATGAATCTTTTAAAATGTCTGACTAACATGGCAGCTCCTTCATCATCATTTGATTCATCCTTGTCGGAGTCAGAGTTATCCTTGTGATTGCTTCTGTGAGTTGAGGTTGAGGCTTTAAGAGCAATGTTTTTCTCCTTCTTTATTTCCCTGATAGAGTCTCTGTTATTTGATTTAGCTCCAGCTCGTAGGCGAGAAAATTTTCATATAGCTGTTGTACAGTCATCTCGTGCAAGTTCGTTGACTCCCGGATGGCTGTGGTTTTGGCATCCCATTTGCTTGGCAAAGATCTCATGAATTTAATGATGAGATCTCTGTTTGGATAGAATTTTCCATAAGATCTGAGAGAGTTTAGTAGCAAGTTAAATCTCTCATAGGTGTTTATAATGTTTTCACCTGAGATGTGGGTGAACATTTCATACTGCTGAACAAGCAATGATTGCTTATTTTCTCTGACTTCTTCTGTTCCTTCATGCATGATCAACAGAGTTTGCCAGACTTCTTGAGCTGTTTTACAGTTGACAACGTTCTCAAACAGACCATCATATAGAGAATGAAATAGGATGTTCTTAGCCCTTTTGTCTCTTTGAACATCCTTCTTTTCATTGTCTGTCCATTCGTCTCTTTTCTTTGCTACTAGCTTGCTTGGATCTTCAATTGATAGTGCAAGCTTCATTGGTATGATCGGCCCATCTTGAACTGTCTCGAACAGTTCATCATCTATAGCATCCATGTAAGCCTGCATACAAACTTTCCAGTTAGCAAATTTTTCTTTATTACGCATAGGTGGTCTGTTACCTCCACCGAGTTCTGATCTGTTTTTGTTGAGTACTATTTGATCTACTCAAGCTTGTAAGGCTTTAAATGTGAGAACCTGCTCTGATACAAATTGTTAGTTCCCAATGACACGAAAGATATCTAGAAGGGGGGGTTGAATAGATTCTTTAAAACTTTTTAACTTTTACTTCTTCCTTTTAAGATATAATGAATACTTAATCAATAAGTTTAGCACAGCGGAATGTGATTTAATTACCCCTTCTTGTTTTGTAAAAGTAATAATTTAGCAAGCAATTATATAGCAGATATAGCAGTTAAAACACACAAGATAAACAACACGAGGTTTTAAGTGGTTCAGAGTTCACAAGACTCCTACTCCACTATTCTGCTCTTCAAGTAGCAAATCCACTAAGGATACTTTTACAATTTCTGACAATGATATAACACTCACAAAATAAATTGTGATGTCTAATATTCATTGTCTCGTATGTGACATCTATATATCATTATTAATTTAAAGTCATATAACATTTTTAGATCATTATTCAAGTAAACAACGGATAGAGAAATTGAAGAAAATCATATTGATACTTCAATAATCAACAACAAAGAAATTGCACTACCCAATTTAGCTCTTGGATCTCTTTTTCTTAATAATATTTTGTTAGTGTATTCTTGCCTCTTTAAATGTCTTTTTAGGTTCTAATATAGAACTATGTCATTATTGACAATTCAAATTATTAGAATAATTTAATAAGAAAAAAATAAAAATTCTAGTGATTTATTTTTTGTTGGGACCTATGGAAAAATGACTTTTAGGTATTCATGTGCATTTATTTATTTATTTGACTTTACAATCTAAAATGCATCTTACACATCTCCTTATCATTTGAATAAGAATTGCCGAAGCCGAAGAATTAAAGAATTTCATAAAGTTTAAATATGTCGTGTTAAAGTTAAAGAATTCAACAATATCCGAAGGCCAAAGAAAGCATACATGGACATGGTCGAAGTGCGGATCCAAATCTTAGAGAAAGCATTCTTCCTTCCTGACTCTCTATTGTACTATTAGTGTATTAATGTAAAGGAAATTGATATTTTAATATGAAAAAAAAATGATATTTTCATATGGTCTCTCTCACATAAATAGTTAATAAGTCTTATATTCATATAAGAGAGATTCATGTGAAACTATCATTTTTACATATAAAAATATCAATTTTCTAATTTAAATCTGGTACTTTTAAGACTCTATAGTAATCTATATATCAGACAATAGTAAGAGGGATGGGAGCGATAACCACCTATAAATTCAAAACTCACAATTAAAATGAGAAAAGTAATTTCAAATCCATGTATCGCTATAAAATAATTCCTAGATAATAAGATTCACAATAAGAGAGAGATTAAAAATTACTTTCTTACTTGAATATGATGATATTTAGATGCCAAAGTGATCTATAATTTTTGTTATTTGGATAAGTAGTTCGCATTGACGATGAAATTTTTATAAATTTACCTATTACTTGTTATTCTATAAAAAGTGAAAGGTCAATAATAATCTAGAATGGGGTTGAATAGATTATTCATATTTAAAAAATTATCTTTGACCTTTTTGAATTTTTTCTTTAATTAATTTTCTTTGTTAGAAACTAAAATGCAAGACAATAAAAAGTCAATTACACAATACGCAAAAATTTATCTGGCTCACAACAGACATTTAGGGAATGTTGCTACGTCCAATCTCAAATTCCTCTCAAAGACTTTAGATTCTATTACTATCCGCGATAAACACTCATTCTACAAGCGGAGAAACCTTTACAAAGTTTTATAGATCAACTTTCAACTATTTCTAAACTACTTCTCTTGGACGACAACTCTCATCTCCTTTCTCAAACGTAGTTATACCTGTTTCCTGAATCTAATTCCATTTTACAATCTGATCATGAAATAAGAAGTATGTCCCTCACTTCACAAGTTTACTAGAGACCCAACTACCCGTTGACCTCTCTATAACTCTGATCTTGGTCAAATGACCACTCTTTATATAAACAAACTATATCAATAAAAGATCACTTAGAGTTTGAGCCCTCGTTTGGCTAATTTCCTCACTTAAGAAGAATATATATATATATATATAACAAATATGAGCTAGATAATTCAAATAAATCAATTAAGAATTTATCTCAAATACTATGACCAAAATTTCTCTTCAACAAATGATTAGAACTTTGAGTATAAGAGAGAGGGAGCTTCTTGAAAGTTTAAAGAAATAATGTAGGCAAGGAGTACTTTAATTGTTTTTCTTTCTTTGTAAATTGGTGTCTTGAAATATTTAGAAAAACCTCCTATTTATAAATTTTACTAGTTTAAGCTATAAAGATCTTTTAGAAGTTCTTTTGTAAAATCAGAGGTTATGATTGATTGTTTTCAAAATCAAAGGCTAGGATGGAGTAAAACATGAGCACGTGGATTGGCCTTTAAAGATTTATACTCACTTTGAATTTTGAATTTTTAGTCTTTAATAAAAAAAGCCTTCTAATTTGTCTAAGTTTCATTTTTAAAATTTTCGTGCACATGCTCCCTTTTTAGAAGCAATATCCGGTCATATGAAGCAAAAAGGCTTTGGCCTTTTGCTTTTTGCATTTTGAATTTAAAACTTTTTCTTACAGATTTTTTTTCTGGAAGGATTTACATAGCCATGTGAGAGTATTAAGTTTTTGCATATTTTTGAGGTTTAATACCCGGCCATGAGGGAGAAGTAAAATGCTTTGGCCTTTTAAAGTTTATAAATCTCTTTTTGGCTTTATCTTCTATTTGGACAAAATAGCTTTAATATATAATACAGTATTTTGAAAGTTTTTAGTGTATAAAAATCATTTAGGAAGAATAGAATTTTCCTTAAGAAATATTACTATATGAACTAATCTCTTTAACACTTGATATTAGATTATCAAGGTCAAGAAAATATTAATTCACTAAGGTTATGTTTGTTTACAAAAATTATGCTTAGGATTGAACTATTTGTATTAATTTAACACTATTTCGGACGATTTTATCTCATAATAAGGGATTAATAGTCCTTTAAATAGTCTTATGGACTATTTTTTTTTATATCATTTTTAAGGCTATTTATGTGGGATTATATAATCCTATGATTAATTTGAGATTAATAGTTCTCTTCATTTTAAACTATTAAATGGCTTTATATGAATTTTAACTTTATTCAAGATGGCATTCCAAACTAAGATTTTGTATCTTATCAAAAGTTCAAGAGTTCTAAATCTTTTAATCATACTCATAATTTTTGCTCCACGAACACTTATTAGAATTAATCAACTCATAAAAAGTAAAACATAATTTTTATTTTTTAAATTTTATTTATGTAAAAAGAATTAGTTTCCTAAAAATAATATTAAAAAATATAATAAAAAATGCAAAAATAATAAAAATGTAAAACTCTCCTCATACATAAATCATGCATTGTCCTCAATGTATGCAAATGAAGAATAGAGAACAAAGAAATGAAAGTATTGTACCTTGTATGGTGGGGCATAATACTGCAAGAAAATGTGGTGGGAAAAAAATGCACATATCTACAAATTTCATATATCCTAAAACGCATGTGACTTTGAAAGAATGATGCAAAAAGGCAAGTGAGTGTGAATTTATCATGATATTCAAAAGGTCTAAGAAATTGAAAATAATTGAAATTTTTAGCACAGTTATACTTAGAATCTACCTCAAGAAAACTTTTACTTATATTTTCAAAACATGAAACAATTGGTTTAAATGTATGTTCCAATTTTGTTCACTTAGTAGATTACAATAACTCATTAACCTTGTCTAAATATTCATACTCATCCCAATTTTGATCAAGGTGATTTAAGAAAAAAATTATTGGATCATCCACAACCATAAGTTTATTTTTATTCATTTCTTAGGTCACTGATAACTCTTGAATCATGTTTACTTTTATGGGCTTTCTAGAAAAATACTAGGTTTCTTTTCCACATTATACACATTTAAGTCAATTGTCATGTTCCCAGATGTCAATTTTATTAATCTATTTCTACAATTGATTAACGCATTAAAGGTTGCTAGAAATGATCTTCCTAAAATGACAGGAATTTAACCATTGGGATTGGCAACAAGCTGGGTTTCAAGGACAACAAAATCAACACGGAACACAAAATTGTCAACCTTAAATAATACATCTTCGACTATTTCCTTTGGAACTTTAATGGAACGGTCAACTAGTTAGTGACTCTTGTATTTTTCAACTCTCATAAGCCCAAGGTTTGGTACACAGAAAATGGTAAAAGGTTTACACTTGCTCCTAAATCAAGCAAAGCTTTTTCAATGAAAGTGTATCCTATGATTCATGAAATAGTAGGACAACTGGGGTCCTTATACTTCCCAAGAACTTGACATGACAAGATAGAACTAACATGTTATTAGAAAAGCTTTCTTAGGAACATGAGTGGTTCTTTTGTGTGTGCACAGATCGTTTAGACATTTGTCATATGAGGGAACTTGTTGAATACCATCTAGAAGAAGAATATTAATTTTCACTTGTTTAAACACTTCTAGAATTCTGTCTAACTGGGGTGACTGCTTGTTTGAAATAAGTCTTTAAGAGAATGGGGCTTTTGGTTTAAAAAAAATTTCATTTGACTCAGAAGACGTGGTTTGATCATTTTTTGACAGTTGCTTAGTAGATGGGCCTATTGACTCAGAGTTTGTGGGTTTTTCAGGCTGGACTGATTTTGAAGATAAACTATTAAATTCATCAATTAAAATTGTCTTTTCTTCATTATTAATGTCAGCATAATTGTTAAAATAATTTTCAGACCTTAAAGAGATTATACAATTAACATGGTTGATTTGGTTATTTTAAAGTGAATTACAATGATAAGATTTTTGATTAGGGACTGAAAATTTTGGATTGGTCTTAGGCTGGCTAGGAAACTTACCCTTTTCTCTTTCACCGACTATAGTGGCCAATTGAGTTATTTGGATCTCTAAATGAGATAAGACTTCATTAGTGTTTTGTTCTAAACGAGATAAGGCTTGGTTAGTGTCTTGCATGTTTTGCATGAAATTAGTTTGAGATTTCATTAAAGTTTCCTATGATTTCGCTAAAGTTTCCATGCATGTCTCTAAAGTGCTAAGTCTCTTCTCACTTTCATTAGAAAAACCTTGCGGATATTATGTTGCTAAATTTGAATTTTGGTATGGACCAGGATTCAGCTTTTGGTAAGGTTAAAAAGTTTGATTTTCAGATCAATTAACTTGATTTTAAGAGTTATTTGGGTAGGGTCTATAATGCCCCCAAAATCCCCGCACTCACTAACTACGAAGGACCTTGTGCGTTAAATTCTATACATTTACCAACTTAACCAATGATCCCATAATCATATTGGTTGAATTAGTCTATTTTAGACTATACATTAAAATTTTCTCTTACTTAGTCCTTGGATCTTAACTCGATCTTGATCTCATTATTTATACAAGTATCAACTTATAGTTCATCCGTATAAATAGATAACACCATATATAATGGTTCAATTTTAACCTTAAGATTTAAATATTCTATAACTTTACATATCCAAGATTCACGACATTAAATCATTATGATGGTTCTTGGTAATAGAGAATCTCGCGATGAATGTTTGTATCTTCATCCGTAATAAATGTTTGCATTTTTATCCGTGACAAATGTTTGTATCTTTGTTCAGTGCAAAATTCTCTTTCCGTACAGAACATACCCAACTAGTTAAAACCCTTACTCGAAACAAATTTGGTTAGAGTGATATCTCTTTATATCAATATTCCTACTTATCTGACATTCAAAATATTAATAACAAGCTTGTACTTGGGTCCGAGGAACCTAACAATGAATTTGACTATTTCAAATCAATTAGTCATGTCTCAGATACTTACAGTACTCACAAATATTATTTACTATTCTCATTCTGATAAGTAGCTAATTATCAATACTGTATTAATGTTTTACTATCTATCTGAAGTTTAGAGTATTGGCATAACATGATCAATCCATATTACCAATACCCACATTTAGATTAATAGATTTTTAACAATTCTAAGTTATATCAAAGTAAAGACATAACAACATTCTTATGATAATAAATAGTATCATTTATATAATATTTGGTTACATGTTTGCTTTGTTCATATTACAAAAGTTGTCAAGACTTAATACAAATACAAGTAAATAAAATATTAAACCTAATCCATGCTTCTTCTTTACGTTCATGAGCATCTTATCATTCTTCTTTAACTACAAATAAGTTTTATTCGCAAAAATGAGCACTACAGCTCAGCAAGTCTAACAAATAGCACATACACAGTTTATGTTTTTAGATAAACTTTAATATGCATTGACTGAATATATTTCTCAATTTAATATCATATATAACTCACATTTCAACAATTTATATCACGTTGTCACAGAAAGTGTATAAATCATGTTCATAACTCATAAACATAACACATAACAGTTAGAAGGCTTGCAAACACCAGTTGAAGTCTTCACATAATATCTATCACATAACAAATAAGAGATAGAATACTTGTAAATAAGAATTTGAATTAGGTTTAGAAGACTTGTCTCGAATTGAAACTAGGGTTTTCTAGCGGAGCGTTAAAACCCTACAAAATGGATTACGTGTACCCGAATGTTAGTTTATCTAATTTTACTTCTTGATAAGTGTTTTTATAACTTAATGAGACTATTTTCATTGATGGAATATTTAGGACAAGTGACTAACTCAAAATCTCATTTTTAAGCATAGAAATTTGAGAGTCCCTTTAAATTTTAAGCTTCGACCTCGGCTCGGTTAAACGGCCATAACTTATTCTTTTTAAAACATTTTTTAGTCGTTCAAAAATCCACGCGTTCGTAACTTCCACCTCTACAACTTTCATGAAGGTGGTCAGGACAGATTCCTAACCGATTTTCACAGAATACACTGGAAAGTGGACTGCTCAAACCTATTTCAACTTTCTTTGATTCATTGGTAAAACATGATACCTCAAGAATTAATTTGCTAAGATAACATGTTCTAACACTCAATAACACTTAATAACATAAAAATAACAAAATCATAAATCTACTTATGTAAGATTTCATGACTTTTTCTCAAGAACACGAAAAACTAAGTTTTATTGTTCCTTTACTACAACTTGATATCGCTAGCGTATAAAGCTAGGACATTATGTTTTAGGACTCCATAACACTAAATTATAAAATCATAAGCCCCCTTATATAGAGATTTATGACTTTTACTCAAGAACGCGAAGAAAATATAACATAATTACGAAAGCATAATTTTGATTACCTCTTGAAGTGCAAGCTTTATTACTCTTGATCCTTCAAGCTCTCAACTAACATTTTCTATATGATTATACTAGTTTTTTAAGCTGTAAATTACTTGGTGAATTGGTAAGGATTATGAAGAGTGAAGACTCCTATTTATAGAATTTTCTAAGTTAATGTAAAATGGTAAAAATGACAACCAAGCTTTGGCTCCAAGTTTGGTTTGACTTTAACTTTGGCTCTAAGTTTGGCTCCGACTTTGGCTTAGCTCCAACTTTGGATCCATGTTTGGCTTTTACTTTGGCTCCAAGTTTTGCTTGGCTCCAAGCTTTACATTTTTGCTCCAAGCCTTAAATATATAAGACCCTAATGCCCTTCATCTAGCTTGTTAAATGACCTTTCATTCCCTTCCAATATCAAATCTCATACGTTGACTTATTACTATTCACAGTTGACTTTTTATATTTACACCATATAATTTTCGCATTATTATTGTATTCTATTCATATATTTTCGTATTATATGCCTATTTATGAATAGTAATTAAGGTTAAGTTATAACCCTTAGGGTTTTTAGGTTTTAGGGTTTAGGTTATAACCTTTTTTAGGTTTTTCAAACTAGAAATTTAGGTTTTCTCCAAAATAACTTTTTGATTTTAATAAGTATTAAGTTGGATACTTGAACCAAAACACAAAATATTACACATAGATAAATCACATAACGCATTTGAAAGCTCAATTCAAGTTTTACTAACCATATAACACAAATTAAGTTTTAAAAAAAAAATTAACCTCTTCATCGTATATGATCGTAGTTTTTAGTCGTATTTTATCTTTCTGATAGCTCAATTTATTACTCGAGCAATCGTTCTCTAAGTTTTGAAATTACTACCTTAATTAAATCTTGTCAGATCATAATTGAAATATTTGGGATATTACAAGGTCATTGGTTCCATGCAAAATTAGAATAATTTCTCCAACCTAGATTATAAATGGGTGCAAATGGGTCATTCCTAGGTCTTTGAAACATTGCATTGACTTGTTCATATTCTTCAAATTGGTTTACATGTGATGGTTCCCTAGTTTCTAAAACTTCAAGTCTTTTAAGTACACCAGCTGACTTAACTTCGGTGGCAACCTAGGTAACATATTTATAAAATGTAGTTTAAGTTTAAAATTATTAAAAGCTACCAGTGGTAGACTGGTGCATGAAGATTGAGCAAAGGGAGAAAAGGATAGCATCAATTCCTTAAAAAAATGGTTTGTGTGACCTCCATTTTACTTAAAGTGAGATCTTTTAAAGTGAATTTCGAAAAATCAAGTCTTCTCACTAATCGGGATGTTTTGTCCCTAACCCACACTTTTTGCATACATTACTAGCAAATAAGCAAATAAGCAAGTAAGCGAACAAAAATAAATAAGAGAAAATAATAAATAAATAAATAACTACTTCTACGGTCAACCAAAATAAAATCTAAACAGCTCTTAATTGTTCCAAGTTACACCCTAAGGTCTAACTAAATTTGAAATTAATCAGACCACTAGCCTGGTAAGTGTAAGAACGGTGAGAGTCTCTCCATGGGTATGGTGACTAATTGAATAATCATGCGCTCTTTAGGCGTTTACCTTTTAAAACAATTTTTTAGACATCAGTAGTTAGATTAATTAAAAATTCAGCCTTCTCTTGGAGTCTCTTGTCCTAATTAAGCTCGAGAGTCCTAGGGGTCAATGCCTACTTGATTTTATTTAGTCAATTATGCAAAGTTGGGTTGTTTGTGGTCCAAGAAAAGGCGATGAAATCCCCACCTTGTCTTGTTATGGTCTGTGCCTTTAAAGTCAAATTAAAAATAAAAATGCACAAATAAATAAAATTATAAATAAATAAAATGTCCTAAAACTATGTGAATTACAAAAGAATGAGAAATTTGACGTAACTCAATCCTTCAGCAATCACCACAGTTTATTTTTAATAAAAAGTAAATAAAATAAAAAACCTAAGCAGTATGTGCTCTACGTAAATGAATACATGAATACGACAATTAGTTTTCAAACTAAAAATAATAAACTAAACTACTATTTTTTTTTAGTCAATAAACTATGGAGATATGAAGTACTAAGAAACTGTTGGTTTGAAAAAATAATACATACATACAATCAAATTGATGTAACGTAACGGAAACAAGTATAAATCGTATTTAATTTTTTTTTCTACAAGCTAAATTCCAATATATCTCTTATTCAATATTTATTAATTGAGGAAAGATAAAAGATTATACTTTTGTAGATTCAACTCTTGCCCACCGATTAGAATCTATGGATCAACGTTAGTTACCCAAGTGTGCAACCTCTAAAGATGATCCACCAAGAGATAATATAGATTGAAGAAGTAGATTTAAGTTAGTCTTTGGATGGCTAGCCCTAATTTTCTCTCTCTTCTAGTTCTTAAGATTGTAGAGAAAATATAAAGTATTCTCCAATACTTGTAATAAAATGAGTAACCTCAATCCATAATAAGACTCCTCTTATTTATAGACTTGCTCAACCCTCCTAAACTTTTTAGGAGTAGGGTTTTAATGTAACTCATAGTCTAATTAGGAACTAAATTAATTTATTATAATAATTACAATTCCTAAACCATTTAGGAACTTAATTATTTATAATAATACTATTACTTATTAATTAATTCCCAAGCCATTTAGGAACTAAATAATAATAATAATAATAATAATAATAATAATAATAATAATAATAATAATAATAATAATAATAATTGTTAGGATGTATATTTAACCAGGCCTGATCCGGGAATTCACGTGTGGCAAGGCCCAATGGACCGTCAGCCCGTTGTGGAAGATGAATTGGGTATGCATTATAACTACCCAATGTAATGGACAGAACTATTACGTAGGTAACCGTTACTCAGGCATGCACTATAAATACCCAGTCAATAATGTAGAGAGGGGTAACGCTCTATTCGACAATACTAGATACTCAGACCTCCATTGTTAACCTTCTCGGATATCTTCACTAACTCTCACACCGGAGGAGTCCATCAATGGCCCAAGCCGTTAGGACTTTTGTGCAGGTATTCTACCCGGACGACCAGCAGGACTGCCGAACAGAATCAGGCGTCAACATTGACGCTAGAAAGAGGGCTAGTAAAACTTCCATCAATTATCATTGACATGAAAACTTCACAGTCGCAAAGTCATTCACCACGACCACCTCCCTCTCGGTCTCACCGGGAGACAGCGGCAGACAAAGAACGCCGCCTCCAGATAATCCTCGACAGGAAAAAGGCTCTAGACCTCTAGCAGAAGGAGCTTGACAAATAGTACGAGGAATTAACCGAGGCAGGCAATGATCTATTGAGCCAAAGAGGCTCGGCCTCCCGCTCAGATCGTCATACCAGATGGGATGATAGCCACAAGGAACACCGAAGGGGTGGAGTCCGAAATCGTGATAAAGAGCCGGCACGCTCCAAGTTAATTTGGACGGCGGATTTGAGGAAACGAGCCAGATCGTCGTCAAAGAGATATTGGGAGGACCGACGCAGTCATGGGAGCCACACTTGAGAATCCTCCCCCAAGAAGGCTTTGGATAAATACTATGGGTCCAAGAAGGCCCGGTTCTCTCCATTCTCGAAAGATCTGGAAGAAGAAAAGATTGACCGAAGCCGCAAGGTGCCTACTTTGGAGATGTACAACAGAACAGGAGACCCACATGATCACACCTATTCCTTCGAACAGGCCATGCATTTTCATGGCCACTATGCAGTGGCGATGTGCCATTTGTTCTTATCTACTTTGAACAAAACTGCCAGAGAATGGGTCATCTCCCTTCCATCTGAATCCATTAAATCATGGGAGGAACTACAGGAACAATTCCACAACCGTTTTGGGAGCAACAAACGGCGAGCCAGAATGATGACATCCCTCCTTAAAGTAAAATAGAAGGCGAATGAAACTCTTCGGCAGTATGTCAAAAGATTCTGAGAGGCGGTGTCTGAAATCAACGGGATTGACCCGAAGTAGGTAATCCAATTTTTAACCATGGGATTGAATGTTGATAAATCCAGTAGGTTGATTGAGGAGCTCATCTCGAAGGCCCTCGAAACTTTATCAGAGACCTACGAGAAAGTGGACAAGTTCGTAGAGTTGGAAGAGGCTCTCGCCAATCTTCGGGGGTCATCGAAAAACACAGGTGATTTTCACCAGAGAGACCCCAGAGGCGTTAGTGCCAAAAAGAAATCCAACGGAAATGGTAAGAAGGGAAATGATCGAAGAGATTCCAATAAGGATCGGCAGCAGAAGAACGATCCCCCGAGGGATAGAAGGGGTGCCGACAAGGACTACACACCTCTAAACACATATAAAAGCAATATCGTGAAAGCGATAAAAAACGAACCTTTCTATGAAAAACCCCCGAAGATTTGGGTTTTTGCAAGACAAAAGAACGGAGATAGATACTGCACCTATCATGAAGCCAAGGGACATGATACCGAGGAGTGCTACCAGCTCAAAGACTTTCTAGAAAAATAGGTACGGAATGGCAACCTTGACTGTTATGTCGTCAATTCCTATCGACAGTCATCCTTTGATCGCCTCGAGCCACCTCCACCAATTACCGAAGCAAGAGGTGTGGTCGATGTCATTTTCAAAGGATCAATCTCTGCTCTGTCCAACCGAAAGAGAAAAGCTTTTAGAAGAGCAGTTCATCAGGTGACCAGTAAACCACATGGCATTAAGACCGACCCCATCACTTTCTCCAATGATGATTACTCGCCGGGAATGGTTGCTCCCCATCAGGATGCATTGGTCATTACAGCTTAGGTCGGCACTATGGATATGAAGAGGATGCTTGTTGATAATGGGAGTTCAGTTGATGTACTTTATAGCCAAGCATAGAATCGGCCGGACTTGGGGGGAAGGAAGCTGGAGATCTGCAATGAGTCCCCCTTATACGGGTTCGAGAATAACCCAGTCCGTATAGCAGGGACGATTGAATTGCCTATGATCTTTGGGACTGCCCCAAAGCAAGCTTCCATTATGGTCCGTTTCTACGTGGTTCAAGTAGAAAGCAACTACAAAGCCATCTGGGGAAGAACAACTCTGTCAGCATTAAAAGCCATCACCTCTATCCCGCATTTGAAAATGAAATTTCCAACCAAAAATGGGATCGGGGAATCAATTGGTGATCAGGATCTTTCCCGAAGATGTTATCTACAGACCATCCAGATATCCCCTGACAATGATAATAAACAGAAAGCCACCATAAAGATAGAGCTGGAACCTTTCACTGAAGGATGTACCGAGCCTTTAGCAACACCTGCCAAAGACACGGTTGAAGTGCCATTATTTGAAGAAAATGATGAGAAAACCGTACAGATTGGGGCAAACCTTCAAGGAGAAACCAGAACTCGATTGGTCACCCTCCTACAGGAATATTCTGATATATTTGCATGGGTTCCAGCCGACATGCCAGGCATTGATAAAATCGTGGCCGTGCACCAGCTGAGTGTCAACCCAAACTCAAAACCTGTAAAGCAAAAGTAGAGGAACATAGCTCCTGAAAGGCGACGGGTAATTGATAATGAAATTGATAAACTTTTAGCTGTTAACTTTATCTTTGAAATCAATTATCCAGAATGGCTCGCCAACGTGGTGTTGGTTAAAAAGCACAATGGGAAGTGGAGGATGTGCGTGGATTACACAGATCTCAACAAAGCATGTCCAAAAGACCATTATCCTCTCCCGAGAATCGACCAATTAATCGACTCCACCTCGGGACATACCATAATGAGCTTCTTAGATGCTTTCTCGGGATATAATCAAATCGACATGCTTGAAAGCGATATCCCGAAGACGGCTTTCATCACCCACCGAGCCATCTATGCCTACAAAGTGATGTCCTTTGGATTAATCAATACGGGGGCTACTTATCAGAGAATGATGAACAAAGTGTTCAGCAGCCAGATCGGGAGGAATATGGAAGTCTATGTTGACGACATGATTGTCCGAAGCATGAAGGAAGAAGACCATTTGGCCGACCTGAAAGAATGCTTCGACAATGTTAGATCAAACAACATGAGACTTAACCCAACTAAATGCACATTTGGCCTCGGGTCAGGTAAATTTTTGGGCTATATGGTTAGCTGAAGAGGGATTGAGGCAAATCCCAAAAAGATATCGGCTATCCTCGAAATGCAACCGCCGAAGAACTTTAAAGAAATTCAACGGCTAACTGGAAGGCTGGCAGCTCTTCATCAATTTGTGGCACGCTTGGCCGAGAAATGTCTTCCATTCTTCGGTACTCTGAAGGGAGCTCAAAATCAGAAGACGTTTTAATGGACAGAAGACTGCCAAGAGGCTTTTGAACAAATTAAAAGATATATCTCTTCACCTCCGATATTGAGTAAAGCACTTCCCGAAGAGAACCTATAAATATACTTGTTTGCCACGTCCTTGGCAATTGGGTCGGCTTTGTTAAGGGAAGATTCGCAAGGACAAAAATCGGTCTACTACGTAAGCCATGCTCTTTGGGACACTGAAACAAGATACCCAAATCTAGAGAAGTTGGCTTACGCAATGGTTATCTATAGTTGGAAACTCAGGCATTACTTCCAGGGGCGGACTATCATCGTCCTCACAGACCAGCCTTTACGAAAAATTCTGTATAAACCGAAATCTTTGGGAAGACTGGCAGCATGGGCTATTGAGCTAAGTCAGTTCAGTATAGAATTCTGTCCTTGGACGGCCATAAAAGCTCAGGCCCTCATCGATTTTATCATCGAGTGCTCATTCCCCAATGATACTAACGAAAAAGAACCCGAGCATGAGGGGGTGACGATAATTCCCGAAGAGTCTGTATGGACCTTGTTCGTAGACGGATTCGCTACAGGGACTAGGAGCGGTGCAGGGGTAATCCTCACTTCTCTAGAAGGCTTCAGAGTACAACAATCTATTCGATTTGGGTTCATAGCCACTAACAACATAGCTGAATATGAAGCATTAGTGGCAGGGTTAAAACTGGCCCGTAGTCTGGAAGTAAGGAACTTGGCAGTATACAGCGACTCCCAACTGGTTATGAAACAAGTGTTGGGAGAGTATGAAGTAAGAGAAGTTCATTTGCAGGCCTATCTCCAACTGGTTCAGTCATTGTTAACATTCTTCCCAAAATATCAGATATTAGGCGTGGTCAGATCGGAAAAATACAATGGTCGATGCCCTTTCCAAATTGGCAACCACCGATCAAGGGGAGTTAGACGGAGCAGTATACTTAGAAAATCTTCAACATCTGAGCACCCTGGTTCAGACAGTAATGGATATTGAACAAGCGGATTCTTGGATGACCCCGATCATTAAATTCCTTTTGACTGGTGAATTACCCGAAGACAAGTCTATAGCCCGAAGATTAAAATACAAGTCCACCAAGTACTGTATCATCAATGACCAGCTATACCGATGATCTTATTTTTCCCCATTGCTCCGATGTCTCAACCTAAGGGAATCTGATTACACTCTTCGGAAAGTTCATGAAGGAATCTGCGGGGATCATGTGGGGGCAAAGGCACTTGCCCATAAAATTTTGCGACAAGGATATTTTTGGCCGACCATGCTCGAAGATGCCAAAGACTTCGTCAAAAAATGCCACAAGTGTCAAATCTTTGCATCTATCCCACATCAACCTCCCGAAGAGTTGTCTCTGATACTCTCTCCAATACCCTTTTCTGTCTGGGGAATAGACATCTTGGGCCCTCTTTAATAGGGTAAAGGGCAAGTGAAATTTGTGATCGTCGCCATCGATTATTTCACCAAGTGGGTAGAAGCCAAACCATTTGCCAAAATCACCGAGCATATATGTCTCCAATTCTTCAAAGAGAAAGTAGTCTACCGGTTTGGCATTCCGATGATTCTGATTTCGGATAACGGACTTCAATTTGTTGGTAAGACATTCGAAGGGTTCTTAACAGAGCTTAACATTCAGCATCGTCGGACTTCGGTAGCTCATCCACAGGCAAATGGTCAAGTAGAAGTTACCAACATGACACTACTTCATGGCATAAAAAAAAGAATGGAAGATGCGAAGGGTGCCTAGCCCGAAGAGCTTTTACATGTTCTTTGGGCCTATCGAACAACTCCTCGGACTACCACTGGGGAGACACCCTTTAAGATGGCCTATGGTTCCGAAGCCCTGATACCTATTGAGATCGGGATACCTGCTCCGAGAGTCCTAAACTTCGATGAAATTCTCAATAGCGAAGGTCTTCGGCTAAACCTTGACCTATTAGAAGAGGAGTGTGATTTAGTGGTCCTCAGATTAGCTACCTATCAGAAACGGACTACTCTGCACTTCAACAAAAATGTCAAAAACAGGTCATTCAATGTGGGTGATTTGGTACTTCAGTAAGCTGAGGCATCCACGCCTCGGGAAACTGGCAAACTAATGCCTACCTGGGAAGGGCCATATTTAGTGATCGAAGTGTTGAAAGCTGGAACTTACAAGCTTCAACGCATGGATGGAAAAAATGTTCCAAATACTTGGCATACCATTCGGCTTCATAGGTATTATCAGTTGTTCACATTTTGTACTTAGACAAATTTTGAGGTTATAATTGAAGCCGATAGAATTTGTACTTAGATGATTTTTTCAAGAGGCTATATTTTTAGCCGATAACATGTTATCTTTTCGATATCAATGAGAATATTTTTTATCATCTAATTCTTGTATTACTGTTTTGATACGCACTTTAAAATTCATCTCTTAGCCTCCTCGGATCTAAATCCAATCAGGGTAGTGGGGGGAGAAACAGTATAAGTAAACAGTTATACATACAGATGATAAAATAGAACTCATGAGAAAAGGTAAGTTATAATCATTCAATTGATAAACTTTTCAAGGATTACAAAAAGTAAAGAAAAGACAAGTCTTTGCAAATCAATCTTCGGGAAATACAATTCCCAGCTGATCAGGATCATAGCCCTTCTCCGTGGCGAGCTCCCGAGCATACTCAAATCCATCACTGAACTCATTCACCACAGATGCCAATATATCAGCCTGGAAATTGTCCGAGGCTTTATATTCATCTATCACCTTTTACTGAAGTTCAAGAATCAGGACGCTCGGGGAAGCAGAGGCTATCGGCCCGTTTAACCAATTAGCTTCTTTAGCAGCCCAGCCTTCGATGATCAGTTCAACGTTGTCCTTGAGGTTCTTCATCTAATCGGTCTGAAGCTGGATTATACTTTCCGATTGAGCGAGGAGTATCTTTTGACTCTAGATTTAGGCTTCGAGCTCGATCTGATTTTTTTCCAAAAGGATTTTCTTGAGCTCTTTAGTGTGTACCAAATCCATTACTTCGGCATTTTTCCTGTCCAAGTCAATCACCCGGGCCTTCAAGCAGTCGATCTCCTTGTCCTTCTCCACACGAGCCTCCCGTGCCGCTTCATACTCCTTTCTCATAATGTGGAAGGAGTCATGAAGATTTTCCAGCTGGTCCTTGGTTTTCTGGTAGTTCTTCAGAGCCTCGGCATGCCCTTTGCTGCTCTTCTCAGCTCTTCTCTCTAGAACCTTCTGCTCATCGGACACCTTTAGGAGAATTGCATTTCCCTAAACAGAAATGGTCAATCGATGAGCAAGTCATAATTTCAACCAATTTAAACAAGAAAATTGCAAGCAGAGTCTTACCTTTGCATGGAAGAAGAACAGCGTCTCCATCAACGTCTTCAGATCAGCTCCCTCAGTATCAGATGCAGCAAATGGGATCATCGAGGAACCCAAGGCATCCATATTTGGTCCCTCCTCGGGCTCTGAACCTTCGGTCGTTATTGGGGGGTCCATCAGACTGCCTTATTTATAGGAGGGCTCTTGACCTTCGGCGATTTCTTTTCTCTTAGTTCGAAGAGGGGGAGCAATGGGTTCTTCTGGCTGTCTGGTGACGTTCTGCTCAGCAGGAGGATTGGTTGGGGCCCCGTGAGGAAGTGGAACCTGTTTGTCTCCTGCCTCCAGTGAGGATTTCAATACCAACCTCCTCCTCTTTATCCTCGGTCTGCTGGATCCCGAGTCCTCGGCAGCAGACTTTTCTCCTTCTGTGGGTTTAATAACATCATCCACTTGAGGAGATCCTATGGCTACCTCGGGAGTGACAGCAACCCGAGTCGGGTCCTTGGGCGTTGCGGCCCTCAGGCTACGGCTCACCTTCAGTTTATCAGTGGCACTCAGTTTGCCCTTCGGGACTCCAGCTGCCTCCAGTACGGCTTCATTGTCGGAATGCTTTCCTTGATTAGCCACTGAAATACAATCAGAATAAGAGAATAAGTATATTAAAAAAGCATCTGAATGAAGGAGCAAGCATGGCGGAGGACTTACAGCCGAAGGAGTACAACCAGTCTTGGTCGTTAAGGAGATCCCGGTCCCACTTCACGGATGGTCTCTTGGAATATAAGACCTCAAACTCTTCTAACCTTGCCCGAGAGATTCTCTTCGGATTCAACTGGTCTTTGTTCGGGTCTGACCATCTCAGAGTCCGACCCGCTGATGAAGAACCAGTACCCATGCCATCCCTTATTGCTCGAAGGGGTATCCATCAGGGTATCTCTCCCGGGATTCTTTATTACTTGGAAGAAACCTTTTTCCTTATTATTGGTGATGGAGAAGAATTGGAAGAAAAAGTCTATGGTTGGTCGGACCGACTCAGAAGCACAAAAGGCGATGAAGCTATTTATGTGGATAAAAGAATTGGGGGATAATTGATTTAAAATAAGTCTCGTCATGTGTAATAACTCAAGGATGAAGGGGCGGAGTGGGAATCAGACCCTGAAGATCATCATTTGTCGATGGATTGGAATCCATCCCCCCTCAAGTTGATAGTACATTCTCTCACCAGCCCCGGGCCTCTTGATTTCATATGAATTTGGAATATAGAATTATGTTTGGGCTAAATCAAAGTGTTGGTTCCGAATGGAGGAAGGGATGTTGGCTACTCTATACTGGATGTAGAAATACTTACTCCTATTGTATTCTTCTACATCCCTCATCCGGGTGACGACTACGGGTTTCCATGGTTGACCCTTTGGGATCCCCGGTTCGGCAACAATGACCTCGTCTTCAACCCGGGAAGACGAAGCTTGTGCCCTCGTGTTTTGTGTACTCCTAACCATGGTGAAGTATTTGGAAACAGAGGGTAAAGAACTTACTTGATTTAGAAAGGAGGATCGATAGGACGATGATCGGAGGATAGAAGAGCTTGAACGATGGAATCTGGGCTGGGAATGGAATTTTTCTCTCTCAAAACGTCTTTTCTTTCGAGATAGCCGCTTCTGATAAAAATGATGATTCGCTTAAAGAAATCCTTTTTATCTTATTCAAGCATTGCAACGGTTTGGATGAGAATGATCAGACGGATGGGGCGCATTCGCGGTATTTAAGGCAGCGTAATAAATGCTCCTTCCCGTGTCTTTCGAGATAGCCGCTTCTGATAAAAATGACGATTCGCTTGAAGCAATCCTTTTTATCTTATTCAGGCGTTACAACAGTTCGGATGAGAATGATATGACGGATAGGGCGCATTCACAGTATTTACTACAGCGTAATAAATGCTCTTTCCCGCGTACGTTTTTCCAGCTGTTGGGCACCAATTTTGAAATTCAAAAACCGTTGTCATACGAAATGTCTGTACAAGCTATTAGGCCGGATTTGTTGGATTGAAAAACAAAGCTTTGCGCTTGATTGGTATATAGGGTCCAAAGCTTGAAACCCTGTTGACAAAGGCCCAAGGTCTCATCCAAGAACTTTTCCCATCGGTCTGACGCCTCTGGGCTCCCTATGGAGCTTTTCTCTTCGGTTTGATACATCCGAGTTCCCGAATGACTTTTCCCATCGGTCTGATGCCTCTGGGCTCCCGATGGAGCTTTTCTCTTCGATTTGATACCTCCAGGTTCCCGAATGACTCTTCCCATCGGTCTGATGCCTCCGGGCTCCCGATGGAGCTTTTCTCTTCGAAATGTTTAATTCTACTCCCCTAGCACATTCATATACTGGAGGAGTGGGGGGCAATGTTAGGATGTATATTTAACCAGGCCTGATCAGGGAATTCACGTTGGGCTAGGCCCAATGGACCATCAGCCCGTTAGCCTTCCTATTGGACTTACGACACGTGGGTGGAAGATGAATTGGGTATGCATTATAACTACCCAGTGTAATTGACAGAATCGTTACGCAGGTAACCGTTACTCAAGTATACACTATAAATACCCAGTCAATAATGGAGAGAGGGGTAACGCTCTATTCGACAATACTAGATACTCAGACCTCCATTGCTGACCTTCTCGGATATCTTCACTAACTCTCACACTGGATGAGTCCATCAACGGCCCAAGCCGTTAGGACTTTTGTGCAGTTATTTTACCCGAACGACCAGCAGGACTGCCGGACAGAATCAGACGTCAACAACAACAACAACAACAACAACAATAATAATAATAATAAGACTGCTCTTATAAATTTATAATTAGTATTTTTTAAAATACTTAATTATAAATACTAAGCTATTTAATTTATTCTATCACCATAGTATAAATTAAATATACTTAATTTATTATTACCATTATGTCATCCACTTCTAAAATAAATATTTCTCTTTTATGGTGTGACCATTTAGGTTCTTCATATTAAGCCGGTTGTATAATAAATAAATTGGAATCATTCTAATTTAATTATTATGAATTAAACTCCTTTAATTCATAATAAATAAATATATTTATTCTAAAATAAGAGTAAGCCCCTTTAGCAATTCATAACTTTTAAAATAATATGAATTTCAACATTTGATCACAAAGAACCTATTTCCGTGAATTGTTACTGTGCAATTCAATTTGTCTACCACACAATGTCTCAATCAAATATAAGGCATTGAATTACTGTTAAGTTTTATTTTATTTGATCATATGCATTTCAATTCTCAAATGCACAACTCTAATATAAATTAGAAACTCCTTTCTAATTTTCATTCCACATTGGTCAAGAATTTCTGAGTTGGCATTTATCGAATTACATAGGATATTCTCTCATTTTACTAGAAGTGATAGATCATTTATTGATAATTTACCTACCTCTATATACAACTTATTATACTTGAACATATCATTTGTTATACTAATATAGTTTTAAGGAATATGACAAAGTATAACTCGTCATACACAAGGTACTATAATAATCTCAAGTCCAAGGATTACATGTACTACTTATCACTTAAGGAACTCATATTGACAAACAACTAAAACTCCATTAGGTGTTCCTTAAGTGAGTCACGTTCAGTGAACTTATTCTCTAATAAGCACCTACATACTTGCTTTAGTGTCTCCACACAAGTGATTATGAGATATCATCATCTTCGTAAGAGCAAACATAATATGTACTAATCTTTCTAGATTCACTAATCCCTATTTTAGTGATCCCACGATTAGGAACATTTTAGTTTTGAGCTATCTTGAATTTAGATCTCATTAGTATGATCAACATCACGATTCTAAAAATATTGCTCAAAACTATGGGTTTATCCATTTAATTAATTCAACTAATTATTCATGAATAAATAAATCCCTTTAAATAAAACTTTTATTAATAAACGAATAAGATTACAAAGTAAATATTTTATCACATTAAATGTGATTGACTTGAGGGCATACTATTTTCAGAAAGTACAACAATAAAATCTTTATGTTTATGGTCCTTCGATCCGCTTCGATAATTCTGAAAAGTTAAAAAAAAATATTAGTGCTAAAAACTAATTCGAAGAAATAAAAATTAAGGAATAAAAAATTAAATCTATTCCCAGGCAACGGTGCCAAAAACTTAATGTTATTAGATTAATTACTGCAAGTGCACAGCGTCAATTGAAGAACGGACAAGTACAAGTCAAACCACAGAGACTAGATTAATTATAAAATCCTTAATTTTATATTCTAGGAAATTAAAAATAAAAATTGTGAAGATTATTAATTAACTAACTAATGCAAATTTAAAATTTATTACGAAAGCTAATAATGAGAAAAACTACCTAGGAATCGAAATCCACTAAGTACTAACAAAATAATTAAAATCTTTTTTTCTAAATTAATTTCTAATTTAATTTTCCTTTCCCTTTAAAAATAATAATTCATATAATTAATATGGACAATCATAGATTATAAAAATTTAAGGATTAACTTTAACTCATCAAAATTTTTTCGAGCAACCATAAATTATGAAAAACTCATATCTTAATAATAACCTATCAAAACCTCACAATTAATATAAGAACCACAATGAATTTTGCATGAAGGTAAAAACAAAGGAATAAACAATTGTCATTAATATCGAAACGAAAATAAAATATTAATATGCAATACATAATTTTATCATCATCCTAGGTATTAAAAATTTAGCTAGCCATAAAAATTAAAAACTAATACTACTAAAAATAATTGCATGAAATAAAATAAAAACTAATAGAATAGTAATTACAAAGAAACTTTATTAATTAAATAAAGATTTGTTGCAAGTATGATTACCCCCTCTAAATTTGTGCCACATGAATAAAATAACTCCCCTTATGCTTCCTTAGACTATCGAAAAACTGGAGAAAAGCAAATTACAAAAGCTACCGACTCTACCAAAAGTAAAGAGAAAATAATCTGAAAAAATACTACTCATCTCCCTAAAATAAAATATCTATTTATAGGAAAAATAATTTGTACCCTAATCTAATTTCAAGTAACTTGGTCTCTTCTTTCCTATTTGACTAGAACTTCTACACGGTAATCTTCCAAAAGTCATTTTCTTGCACATCTCTTTATTGTAGTCCAAATAAAAATCAATTTGAAAACTTTTAAAACTCATTTTCCAACTCAACTTCATTTATTTATTTATTTCCTACAAAATAAAATAAAATGTATTAGTTAAATAAAATAAACATATAAAATAATAAAAATGGGAATATTAAAATGCATAAAACGTGTATATCAGAGTTACTAAGTTTTCTATGAAAACTCAGAATGTCTAGACTTAGCAGTAGAAAACAGTTTCTCAAATCGTAGAGTGAAGCATTGGAGCTTGTTCTCTTTGAGTGCTTGAGTTCAATTCTTTAGTAGTTTAATCCAACGTTGTAGTAAAAATCCTTTTATAGCACGTCTTGAAATCTTGCCTATTAGGTTGTTATCGTTGCTCAATTCTCCTTAGGGCACATGACATTTGTTAATTACTTTGACTTCAAACCTTGTCTACTGTACCATGAGATGTCATTGTCCATTAGTGTCCTTGCTAGTGTAGAAGTGACACGTGTCCTAGGCACTAAGTAACTAGCTGTTGCAAAGGCTATTTGATAATTGGATTTTATTCCTATTTATTAGATATTTTTAGTCTTAATTATTTGTGAGTTTTTAAGTAATTTTAGTAATTTAGGTGTTTTATTTATTATTATGCATTATTATTATTTTTAGTATTTTTATATTAATTTTATTTATTTTTAATTAATTTATATTTTATTTTGTAGGAAATTAAACCGTGATGGCAAAATCTGTTAATTCTGCAAGTATGAGGGTTAAAAACGTAATTCTGCAAAAGGAGGGGCAATTTCGTAAATACGCATAACAGTTGCCGAGCGCGCCATGCGCGCGATGGATAAGCAGCAGATGGGATCCAGACGACGTCGTTTAGACCAGAAAAGAGCCGCGCGCCATGCGCGCGCACGGAATTGCGGTTACACAGTAGAAACGGCGTCGTTTATAGTGCACAGTGTAATGGGAATCGCGCAATGCGCGCGACTAAATTAAGACGGCTGACGTGGCAGGACGCGTTGACTTGGTTAGCGTGCGTGATAAGGCGCTGTTTGGACGACGCAGAAATGCTGGGAAACCACATTATTCGCAGAATAAAGCTTTAATTTGATTCCAAATTGGATTTCTTTTCCACATTAGCTTAGGATTATTATTGTACTCTTATAAATATATTATGTAGCTATTATATTCAGAACTTTAACATAGATTAGAATATATTATGATAGAATAACAGATTATTAGAGTAATTTAGGAGTAGTTTTAGGAGCAAATATTTAACGCGAAGGATTCAAGAATTAAAGGCGGAGCTTGGGAATTGGAGACTGTGATCCGAGTGACAGACGGATGTCAACACAGATTTGATTTCTTTTCTTTATCTTTTATTTTTGTAATTTTGAGATGTCAAATTATTTGTGGTTAATTTATTATTTAATTATGAGTTAGTTTTTATTTGAGATTGCAATTGAACCCAATGTGTAGTTTAATTTAATTTGTTTTCTTTTTAATTATTGATGATTATATATGAGTTGTTTATCATATTTTGTGCGTTCATGTATAATTATTTGCGCAATAATTAATTGTGATATCTTAGAAGGAATTGGACAAGGAATTCTAGGATTAGATCCGGATATGATAACATGTGAATTTGTTGATTCTTTCTAGGAAGAGTAGCATAATAGTGTGTAGGATGAATATACCTAGATGCCACATGTAACTTTATTGAGAGTTGGATCTTAATGAGTTTATTTCAAATTATTTTGCATGGAAATATAGTAACTTAATTGGAATAAATCTTTTTAGTCATTCTTGAAAAAGGTTAGTAAATAGTTAAGAAATCTCAGTTAACAATTCTATATAGTTAATTAATTAAAAAGAGAATAAAGGTATTTAAATGAAGCATTGGGGGAAATTGTGATCTTACTATTTTAATTTGATTTAATCATTTTTAGTAGTTTAATTTAGTTAGTAATTTTGAGTATTTTAGTTTATAATTAAATTGAGATTGTTTAAATAGAATTAATTTGATATTAAATTAGTGTTTGGTAGTTATTATTATTTAATTCCCAGTGGGTTCGACACTCTATTTTATCACTTTATTACTTGTTGACCGTGTATACTTGCACGCATATATTCATATAGAAAATACCCAACACTATTTTGTTTCCGTTGTCCCTATATGTTGCTTTAATGGATAAGATCAAAATTGAAATTCGGAGTTAAGGTCAAGTGATCCTTGCCACTGTATGTCAGACTTGTAGACTCTACGATTCAAGCTAAACGATGATAGTGCTCTCAATTGTAGTATTGATCTTCGTATCATTTATTGACTTCTACTAAATGATTTAAGATTTATGATTCTTCAGTGGCTTCACTAAGAGACTATCTTTGTAAACTAGGCTCATTCAACGTCTGGCCTTTAGCTATACAATCCTACAGTCCTTATTATCCTTTCTAACTAAGAGATTCTCCATACTCTGAGATCTTAGAGTTCATTTATGGAGTTTATAACAAAATGAACATAGCTAAACGATCTTGAGATTACAACTCTGCGAACTCCTTTACATACTCTATGATCATAGATGTACCTAACAATTTAGATACTTAACTAGGTCATTGTACATCAAAATTTAATCCCATCAAAGACTGTACAAAAGTTAACTTTTACAAATATATTTTAATCTTATCATCAAAAAATATAAGGAGGGTTAAATATATTTTTTATCGCTTTCTTTTAGATCAACTTACAAACGACTAATTAAATTTTTTATTTACAATCAGCTCACTAAACTTTAGTTTTCTTACAAAACGTCACAAAATTCATTAAATCATGTTAATTTTAAACAGTTTGCCACATCTGATTCCACATAAGAGAGAGAAAGATGACATAAAAAATTTTAAACTGACATGTGGCCACTCTTGAGTAAAAATGAATAAATATTAAGAAAAAATAAAATAAGAAAAATTAGCAAAAAATGTGGGAAAATAAAATAAAATTATATTATAATTAATAAAGGCATATGATGTGTTAAAAAACACTTTTACATTTATATTTTGTTGATATGATAATTTTATATATAATAAAATATATTTAAATATTGAAATTATAAAATTAAATAAAAGCAAAGGCAACTAAAACACCTCTTCTTATATGACATGCTTCTTCATCCTACAACCACTGTACTCCATCATCGACAACATCCTGCTCCATTACCCGCAACCAAAACTCCATAGCTTTAAAATAAAGTAGCCAATGAACCTATACATACTATAAATATACATAGTTCATAAACCCAAATATCCATCAACATGTTTATACCCATAAATATTAATCCACCACAACCTTGTTAGAACCAACCCATCTATCCATCAGCATGTTTATACCCACAATTTAATTGTTCATATTCTTCTACAACACCATCATCAACTGTCAACGATTTCGTAGAATCTCACCTAGATCTGAACTTCGTAAGAAAAAGATAAAATAAAAATTTGATCGACAAAATTAATGATTGGGGAAGCTAATATGAACTGAAACGAGTGGATTAAGAAGAGAACTTACCAAAATTAACCATGGAGAATGATTAATATGCTGAGTTGCAGGTTTTAGCAAAAATAAAACATCGTTTTTTGGAGTTTTGCTGCTACTGTGCTCAGATTCTTACTTGTTTACTTCTGGGCTAGTTTGGGTTGTGTTTAGGCAAGGGTTTGTGATGTGTTTCAATAGGTTTTGTGACTGAATGAAGTATTTTTTGATGTTATGAATTTCTGGTGATGAACAGTTGTGAATTAAGGAAGAAAATGAGTTTTCCTAGTGAAGGAACAATTCTTATACCAATTTGTCAGCCCACACATTAACCCTGACTTGAAATAAAATGGGTCCCACAAAGAAATGTATGAGCCAACTAGGATTAAATTGAACGTGGTGCTGACACATCAATCTCCCGTTAAAATAATTAATGCCAGTGAAGAAAATTCAATTTTTTATAATAAAAAATATATATAAAAAACTAAAGTTCAGTACGTTGACTGTAACAAAAAAAAAGTTTAGTTAGTCGTTTTTAAGTTGAACTAAAGTACAATGATTAAAAAAAATATTTAACCCCAAATAAGGATAACCAAAAATACATGCAGGTACTAATAAAAAAAAATGAAATATGAGAGAGGAGAACATGTATAATGGATTGCATTTGATTTTTATAAAGATTTATATTTATAAGAATTTAAATAATTTTCTATGATCAAATTTAAAAAATATATAGTCAAATTGTATTTATACACACGTGTCTAGCGCACGTGACCCTTAGATATAGTCAAATATATAATGCTGACAATGTATAATTTAAACATGATCTTAGATATAGTTAGAGGTTGTATTGTCTATCAGAAAGTATCAATTTTATTGATGAAATTATTTGTTTACAAAAGATTGAACAAGTGTTGTTTACACCAACAACATACAACACTTGTAACTGTATATTTAAGTACAGTTAATATAGTTAAGATCAAAGCAGGAAATAAAGATCTCGTTGTTTCTTGATGATCGTCACTTCCACTCGATGGTTTTCTCTACTTTGATATCGTCACTTCCACTGGACGATCTTCTCTCCTTTTAATCTCCCCCTCTGATCGACACTTCCTCTCGACAATCTTCTTTTCTTCTACTCTCCCCCTCTGATCATGACCTTTTTAGAAAATCTTTATCTTTCTCTTCCTTTGGTCATCATCGCTTCTTCTCTCCCCTTTTTGTCAGCATCACTCCGAAGTCTCACTCATGATTCGGGTTGCTGCTTTTATTTCCCCAGCTTTTGGGGAGTTTTAGGACTTAACTGTCCGAGGCTTTAACATCGTACCTCCTCTCTATGCTTTTATAATCCAGCTTGGTCTTGATTGTCTTAGTTGGGATATTTCTCAGTTCCTTTCTTCTTTGTAATTCTTTACTCCCCTTCAACTAGAGGCCTCCCTCTCACTAGCACAATCATGTACACCTTATTTATTGTTATAGGTGCATGATAATGGGAGGGTGCTTCTTATATGGGAAGTAATGGGCAACTCTGCATCTTATGGCCAATATCCTTGAGAATGACTGTGGATACTCATTAGCTAATCAGTCCTAGAGCGAAACTAGAGTAAAAATGAAGAAAAGCTTTCCTTTCGCTTCTAATCCCATTTCTTCATTATCTATCTTCCCGTTGAGATGAATCTCTTCTTAAAGCCTTGAGAAGATTCAGATTTCTTCATATATGAACAGTATAAGGCTAGATTTGCATTTGGGGGAGAAGACTTTATTGATGTAAGCCTTATCAACACTCTTATTAAAACCTATTTGATTTCTGGAAAGAAGTATATGAACTGAAACTCAGATAAATCAAGATAAGATTTTGAACTTTCTTAGAGGTTTGAGTTTCGAATGAAAGTGGAATACTGAAAGTTCGTATGAGAGAAATAAGTATTTATGACTCTCTTTTTAAAGATAGGTGAATAGATAATTTAGAGAGTAATAATGATCTAGAGTATTCGAGGAGTCATAACGTTGAAAAATTGGATACGCCCCTTAAGTTTGGCAGAGTGGGACACGTGTTGAGTTCTCACTAGTTTGTCAGGCGATGGGATTGGCTATAGCAGATACGTCTGTTAGTTTGCTTCTGCTGATTACTTTTTTCAGTTATTCTTGCACATCCATCTAACCTTTACTCACTTTTGTCCAGTCGTGTACACCACTCATTGATTTGACTTTTACTTTTTTGCTACGTAATTTCTAACTCAAGGACGTAGAGTGGAATGTAGGCCTTTAACTTTCGTAGAATAATCCTTCGTAGAGTATGGACTCAACAATCCACTTAGCTCTATGATCCATCATAAAGCATTCACACTCTACAATCTTCACCTGCATAGTTAGACTAACAATGCAGAATATATATAATCAACTTAAGTTTAACATACCAAGTTTACTAATTAACTTATTAAATCTAGATTCATCTAAAGGGTTTGAAAACACATTAGCAAGTTGACCATCTTTAGGGATAATTTGTAAAGTGATATTATCATTTAAAACATGATCCTTTACGAAGTGATGTCTTATGTCTATATGTTTAGTTCTAGAATGCAGAACAGGATTATAAGTTATAACAATTGCACTAGTGTTATCAAAATAAATAGGAATAGACTTAAACTCAAACTAATGGTCAGCTAGTTGATTCTTCATCCATAAGATTTGTGCACAACAACTTGCAGCAGCAATGTACTCAACTTTGACAGTAGAAGATACTGAATTATGTTTCTTGCTGAACCATAACACAAGTCTATGCCATAGCAGTTGGCAAGTCCCACTAGTACTTTCTCTGTCTATTTTGTATCCTGCAAAGTAAGTATCTAAATATTCAATTAAATTAAAAGAAGACTCATTGGGATACCACAGTCCCAAATCAGAAGTACCTTTGATATATCTAAATATTCTTTTAACAAAGATCAAATGAGATTCCTTAGGATTTGCCTAAAATCTAGCACAAATACATGTTATAAACATAATGACAAGTCTACTAGCAGTTAGCTATATGGGAGAGCTAATCATACCTATTGAGTAATATCAATATTTTTATCATTTTCATCTTTGACCAGCTTAGTTACAGGAGTCATGGGAGTCTTCATATGAGTGGTTGATTCCAAACCATGCTTCTTTATCAGTTCATTAAGGTATTTGACTTGGTAGATGAATATACCTTTATCAGTTTACTTCACTTGTAGTCCAAGGAAGAAGTTTAGCTCACCCATCATTTTCATTTTAAACTTGCTCTGCATAAACTTGATAAATCTCTCATATAACTTTTTGTCAGTAGAACCAAATATTATATCATCTACATAAATTTATACTAACAATGTTTTGTCTTATGCTTCCTAAGGAATAGTGTTGTGACTCTATCTCTAATAAATCATTTTTTAATAAGAAAATTAGTTAAAGTCTCATATTATACTCTAGATGTTTGCTTTAAGCTATATAGTGTTTTATCTAATTTATAAACATAATTGGCTTGAGTTAGATAAAAACCTAAAGATTTCTCAACATATACCTTTTCTTGAAGTTTACCATCAAGAAAACACTCTCGACATCCATCTAGAAGACTCTAAATTTCATGTGGGCTATAAAGGCAAGGAACATCCTGATTGTTTCTAATCTTACTACTGGTGCATATGTTTCAACATAATCGATCCCTCCCTCTTGAGAATAACCTTTTTGCCACCAGTTTGACCTTGTTCCTTATGATTACACTATCTTTATCCATCTTGTTTCTGAAGACCAATTTGGTGCGGATCATTAGATGATCCCTTGGTCTAGAGACCAATCTCCAGACTTTGTTTCTTTCAAACTATTTCAACTCATCTTACATTGCTTATATCTAGCTTAAATCTTGTAGAGCCTCATCAATATTATTAGGTTCTATTTGAGAAAGGAAACTGAAATAAAAACATTCATTTTAGGTTGCAGATCGTGTGCTAACTTTTATTGTTGGATCACTTATGATAAGGTCACGTGTATGATCCCTTGCCCATCTTCATCTTAGTGGAACATTTATTCTTGTGCTTTCTTGTTCGAGTTCATGATTTGGTTCTGCTGATCCTGAGGTTGATGGATCTTCAACTTGTAGAGTGCCCATTTCTGGAATAGTTGTTTTTACAATTTCTTCATTTAACTCTACGATTGTTGGGTTGACAATCATATGATCCACTTGTTCTGAGTTTATAGCTTTTAATTCTACAATAATTGGTTGATTGTTCGTAGTGTTTACCTATTCTATGTGCTCATCAATAATGGTAGCCTTACTTGACTCCAGATTGTTAGTTTCATCAAAAGTTATATGAACAGAAACTTTAACAATTAACAATCTTTTATTAAAGACACGTAAGATTTTCTAGTATTGGAATAGCCAAGAAAGATACTTTTGTCTGACTTAGGATGAAACTTAGTTAGATAGCTCTTACTGTTGTTGAGCATGTAGTAGGTACAGCTGAAGATGCCTAGGTAGACAAGATTTAGTTTCCTCCCTTTCTAGAGTCCGTAAGTGATAAGTGGATTTTATAGATATGTATTGATTATCTTTTAGCTTAATAATTTGTGAATTCTTAAGTATTTTATATTAGTTTTAAGTGTTTTATGTTGATTTTATGTGTTTTGATGTTATTTGGTAGGAATTGGAGTAAAAGCTTCGTGGATAAAAGTTTAGAGTTGTTATGCTTGCATCTTAAGCTTGTCAATTACGCAACAGTCACTTCAGACCTAATTTCTACCTTGATCCAAACGGAAATTCTTAAAATCCTAAAACATGAAAGTTGTAGATCTTCTTCTCAACTTACCGAAACATGTTGAATCACTTCAATCAGAGTTCGGATGAGAAAGTTATGACCATTTTTTCAATAGATGCTGAAATAGCCAAAATCATAGAATTTAAGGTGATGAGACTGCCTGTCGCTAAAGGGCAGCACAGCTATGCTTGGACAAGGAGCCCAGTTGTGCTCGGGACGCGGCTAGACCAATTTTTTACGTGTTTTTGATGTTTTTGAGTTCTAATTGTTTTTGTTTCTCCACATATGCTTAGGAATTACTTTGTAACCTATAAATACATAACTTTACTCTTATGTTAAAGGGGTTAACATAGTCAATAGTACATTAGAATAGAGAATCAAGGTTTCTATCAGATCTAAAGAAGGATTCACGGCAGGATTGAGGATTGAAGAAAGAATTGGAGATTGCGCTTCAAGAATAAGATCTTTTCTCTCTAATTCTTTTATTTCTACATCTTTTCTTTTAATTATTGTAAGTATTGGGATGTTGACATCTAATATTATGAATGTGTTTTCTTCTTTAGTTATGAACTAAACAATTAATTAAGATTGCAATGGAGCCCAGTGTATAGTTTATATTAATTCTCTTTCTTTTTTATTGTGTTTGATTATATATGAATTTTTTTATCATATTTTGTGCATTAGAGTATTAATTAATTGCAATAATTAACGTGTTAGTCTATATAAAGTTGACAAATGGATTATAGATTTGGATTTAAATATTTTTGTACTAAATATTTGTGAGTGTTCATGTGGTAATTAATTAATTACAGATAATTATTGGGATAATCTATATGACATTAAGAAATGGAGTATAGATTTAGATGTGGATATGATAACATCAGTTCATAAAATCTGAAAGATGATTTATATGATTAGTATATAGAATAGGAATATACATATGTATATTTTATAGCCATTAAGTGAATCTGAACTAAAAATCCTTGTTAACATATTTCACATAAGAATATAGTGATTTAATTAAGGGTAAATTTTAGATGACCACCTAGAGTTTAGTCAAATTTCCACTTGACCACATGTTATCTAGAAAGCTTCATTAAAATGCCTGATTTTTTGAATTGAAGTGAAAAAAGTAACTTTTTCTATTCAAATTAACTGCGTGTGCAGTCCAGTCGCCTAAAGAGCGTGAGTCATAGTTCTAATGGTCAAATGAAGCTAAAAATGGTCCAAAATGCCCCCACATATACAGTGCTTCAACGTCTGAGATATCTCAACTTCTATCATTTTCAAAAACTCATCTAGGTCTTAGGTGACGATATTCTCTTCGCCTTCTTGTTTTGACTCTCTGTAATCGCCTTTATAAAGGACTCCACAATCTTTTGTTGAGATTCAAGAATCATCTTGAGTCCTTTTTAACCCTATATCCATACGTATAGCCTCTACTTCCCTTGCCATTTCCATCTTCATCCTTTCCATCCTTACAAACCCATCCCCCAACCTAAGATATAGTGATCATATAGCAGAACTATCTTACTTCAAACATAATGTGACTATTCTGCTCATTTCTCTTTACTAATTTTTATGCAGTGACTCGATTGATGTTTACAGAAAGTGTGGCTGTTTGGATGATGCACACAAGGTGTTTGAAAAAATGCCTGATAAAAATACGTTCACTTGGTTCCCAAATCCACACAACAATAGTGAAATCTCCAAATTTCTTAGATGTTTATGTGGGCTCCGCACTTATTGATATGTACTCTAAATGCGAAAATGTGGATTTCTCCAGAAAAAATTTTAATGGGATGACACAGCGCAATATAGTATATTGGAATAGCTTGATTACATGTTATGAACAAAATGGTCCGGCCTTTGAAGCTCGTAACATTTTTGTGAGGATGATGGGTTGTGGAGTGGAACCGGATGAAGCCACTCTAGCCAGTGTAATCAGTGCATATGCAAGCTTATCCATAATCAAATTCAGGTATGATGTTGTTATATGTAACGCGTTGGTTGATATGTATGCAAAACGTAGTAGAATTAAATAAGCAAGATGGATCTTTGATGAGATACCAATAAAGAATGTGGTCTCTAAAATTTCCATGGTTAGTGAGTATGCAAAAGTATCAAGCGTGAGACCTGCAAGATTAATGTTTACAAGAATGATGGAGAGAAATGTAGTATCTTGGAATACCCTTATTGCAGGTTATACACAAAATGGAGACAATGTAAAGACATTAGAACTCTTTGGCCAGGTTGCAGTTAGATTGAAATTCAAAGCTAGGTTCATATTTTCATGGTAAAAGATAAAAGACATCCCCAAAAGAATGATATCTATTTACTTTTGAATGTTCTCATTAGATTGATGAAGTTGTCTGGATACATCCCTGATACTAATGATTTGGAGGCTAATGAGGAGCCAGACAAATCAGACTTTACTTCTTCTGAATAATTTAAAATACATGTAGGCCCTATAATTGTTGTTGTTGCATTAGTATTGAATTACACTTATAAATAGAAATTATATTAATGTCAGCAAATTTTGAAAACAATACAATCAGAAATTTTGTTGTTCTTTGCTTGTAAATCTAAAGACAATTGCAAAGTATTCTCTTCAAAACCATTCCTTGCATAACTTAAAATCAATTAATTGCGAAGCATTGAATCTCACACATCTATTCCTTCAAAGATGCGGATGAAATTCTCCACTATGTTATTTTTTGCAAATTATAGGACCGAAGGAATTATTACAGCCCAAGACATCAAGTTACAGTTGTTATTCCATATCCAAGTTGCAACAACGAACCATTTGCTTCAAACAAAGCATGTAATCAATGCAAATAAAACTACAAATCTTTCAATTTTAGTAACAATGTAAATAAAACTTGGTTTAATAATGAACCTTGTTCTTTTGTAATGGGTGGAAATTTAAAGCTTTTCAAATGTTGATCTTAAAGAACAATGTAGCATTTTCTAGAGTATTGCAAGTCAATTCGATTCGAATAAATGAGATACAATCACCCTTCCATTCTACCATCATTTTGCGAGACACCCATTTCAAAATTCTAAAACCCCACTTCTTGAATTCACCTAAATCTCAATTCTACGAAACAACGGTCCTATCATCCAACTCATCAAAGACAATCTGAGCAATCTTAATTCAATTACATTTTGCATACAAAGACACTGTAAGGATCTGAGAATCAATTTCCTTACTGAGCTTAACCTGAACTACTTATAACAGAATTTATAGATAGAAGAAGAAGATTCAGAAGGAGGAGGAAGCAATTTGGGGGAGATGTAGACAGAGTTCAGAAATTGAGAGGGAAATACAGTTCATTTCATCATTCATGATCTAATCTGTTACAAATCCAGTACATATACTCGTGAATTCCGCATTCTAGAACTCTTCTGAAAGCTATTATACCTCTCACGCACAACAGCTGCTAATTACACACAAGAGATGCTAAATGACCATGGTGCCCTGACTAAGGAAAATGAAAGGACTAGACTACCCTTATTTACTGACTATAATTCCCTACCTATTCCTTACATTCCCTGGCCCTCAAAAACATCCTTGTCCTCAAGGGTGGAAACGCAACCTGCTTGATAATTTGGACCCATCCGAATTATTTCTAAGCTCCATTGTAAAATAGTCACCAACTGATAAACATCCTGGCAAGAAATTATTAAGCAAATATGGTACACCAATTTCCACTTTATACCTAATTGTAATAAACGAATAGTTCCCATTATGGCATATTCCACAACCCGCTTCTCATTTCCAACTGAATGTGAATATGCTACTTGTATGGCTACAAAAGTGCAGTGTATCCAGCAAAAGACACCCATATTACTTGAAGCCTCATTCTGAGTCCCATGAAATTTTTCAGCACGTATATGGTACCCCTCAATAGTTTTTGGCCTTTTAACATGTGTCAAAGCCTTACAGTTTGCTGGAACAAAAGCATATGCATGTATCGTCCTAATCTTTCTGAAGAGCTTATGGTTTGCATTTATATTAAAGGATCCATAAACTAGGCATAAAAGGTCATCGTTATCACCACCCTTACTGGAATTCAACTTCCACATAAGTGCAATCAGCTTTATATCTTTTATTCTTTCCTCAACTAGTTGTCGCAGTTGCTCCTCTTGGTTAGTTTGATTATCATCCTTCTCAATGCTATTTGATTCTCCATTCTGGGGTTTGAACATGACAAATGAGATTTCCTTATCATATTCAGTGGGGACATCAATAATCCGCTTCACAGCATTCCCAGAGTCTTTACCAATAACATCAGCCTTGATATGATCTAAAATGATGATTCTGTACTTCTCCATGTACTTGTCAATCTGATCAAGGCCGAGATAGATTAGAACCTCCCAATACTGTAGAAATTGTTTCTTTTTAATCGTTAAACTCTTCCTGACATCTTCAACAACATCTAAAGGTGGCCCAATTCGACAAATATGACTTTTCTTTGCTACATTTTCTTCCTTTATACGCAGGACAACTGAAGCCAGAGCATCCTTGATTGGATTAAAAACCAGTAAAGGTTGTACATTAATACAGGTGCACAAATGTTGCAAGGAGTCTAGTGGCTCTTCAACTGTCAGGTCAAAAACATTTTCCGGAACTGCAACATCATTGAGCACCTTTAGAAGGAAACGACCATAACCCTTGCACTGGTAAGGAAACAATACCAATATCTGACCCAGTCTTAATCGTTCGCTCGCTGTGTAATGGTAAAATTGATAAAGAGCTGCAAACCCAAGCAATCTGTGTTGAATGTTCTCCTGCTCATCAACTTTCTTCTGAACTAAAAGATAGATCCCCCATCTTGGATCTGTTATGTCAGTAGGACTGCTACCATCTACAAGAAGAATAACAAGGGAAACCAAGCGAACATAGAATTCCCTAACAGATGTGTCCACAACCCAATTAACCTCCACATTAGAAGTATCTGCTTTTAACTCTGTGATTTCTTTGCCACCATCAGATTTTTTCTCAAAAGAAATATCAGCATATGCATGAAATGATATGCTACTAACCCATAAGGTGACCTTCAATCCTTGATAACCATATATTTTCCCATCTTCTTCAAAGAAGCGCGATAAGTCCAGGGGTTCAATATAGGAACTGACTAGAGAATCCACTTCCTCTTTGCTAGACACAGGATCAAAAATAAGCACAAGAATTTTTTCTGTAATTAGCTCAAGCTGCGGTGGAACTGGCTCCTTTGCAACTTTTGGATTAAAAAAATACTGGAATGATCTAATGAGCGAGTGAAGAACCATAAGGGCATTAATAGTTTTCCATTCACCATTTCCACTTCCATTAATCAGATTACTATTGTGACTAATTGATTGCAGTTCAGGAATAAGTTCAGGCCACAAATTGGCATTCACAAACTCAACAACAACAATTACCCGAAAACCTTCAACTAAAACTTTCAAAACCACAGGTTCTACTTGAAGCAGAGCTCGCATGGTAGCATCTCGAAGCTCTTTACTGACTTTGAATGCATCGATATTTTCTCCAATGTAATTCTTAAGATATGTAGCATCTGCAACTGTTTGACCTTGATTATCCCCTCCACCACCGGGATCAAAGCTAAGCAACTTCTTTCTACCATGCTTCCACTCTTCTTCGAACATGCCACTAGTAATGATGGAACTCCAATAAGCATGCTGAATATACGGTTTCGCACACTCAATGACCACAATTGTATAGGTTGTATGGTCTTTCTCATACAATTTATCAAACACTTTATATGCAGCTTCATAGTATACAATCCCTTCCTTGATTATTTTCTCATGCACTTTGTCTTCTTGGGTGATCTTTCCCACATTGACAATGGAAGCTCCCAATTTGTGTAAAAGAAATAACCGTGCTGAATGTCCATCTAAAATCATCATGTATCGACCTTTACCTGTGCCTAAGATAGACTTTGATTCATTTGGTGAACCTTGAGTTCCTTCATCTTTGAGTACTCCTATGTTATCCTTATTCAACACGAGAATATTTCTAATGTACCCTACTAAATTCTCACCATCGGGGTAAAAAGTAAGAGTACAGTTACTATCGTTGAAAAATTCCACAAGAACCTCATCAGCCATAGTTTTATTATCCTCTTTTGGAAGTTCACAAAAAATTTTCTTAGCATCTTCATAGGACTCTACAAAACAGAAGCAATCCTCCTCTTGAGTATAACCAATAATCAGCACCTTCCTACCTCCACTATCATCATACATCGGTTGATTTTGAGTAATAGTAACACAAAAACAATCTTCATCTTGATTAAATCCAGAAATTAATACCTTCCTATTTACTGTACCTCTTGTAGGCCTTTCATCAAATACCTTGTAAGCATCATTATTTCCTTGACTTCCATTTGTAGCAGCTTTGATTTCTTCATGATCCGACAGTGTGATTTTCAACTCTGAGATAATATTAAGAGCTTTTTCAGTGGAAGCCCTTATATCACCAAATTTCTTCTTGAGTTTATTGAACTCTTCATCCATAGAACACTTCAATTCCTTCCGTAATTCCTTCATTGATTCCCGAATTAATTCCTTCATTGAATCTCGGATTTCCGCAAAATTGTTTTCTAGGTTTGTAGAATTTTGATTTGCAGCTACCATTGTGATTTTCCCTGGGATCGGAACGGCTCTGATACCAATTGTAAGGATCTGAGAATCAATTTCCTTACTGAGCTTAACCTGAACTACTTATAACAGAATTTATAGATAGAAGAAGAAGATTCAGAAGGAGGAGGAAGCAATTTGGGGGAGATGAAGACAGAGTTCAGAAATTGAGAGGGAAATACAGTTCATTTCATCATTCATGATCTAATCTGTTATAAATCCAGTACATATACTCGTGAATTCCACATTCTAGAACTCTTCTGAAAGCTATTATACCTCTCACGCACAACAGCTGCTAATTACACACAAGAGATGCTAAATGACCATGGTGCCCTGACTAAGGAAAATGAAAGGACTAGACTACCCTTATTTACTGACTATAATTCCCTACCTATTCCTTACAGACACAAGCCCATTTTGCACAAACACATCTCAGTGTCTAAATATATGTCGATGAACCGCACGACCAATTTCAACTACTAGTAAGTCGCCACAAGCTTTGAGCACGCGAGGAAGAGTGAAACTATCCAGACGGACACCCAACCCTTGCATTCTAGTATACATTTCAATAGCTTAACAGAACATACTGTGTATAGAGTACCCACGAATAATGGCATTCCTTAAAAACACATACGAGTCAGGAAATTCATCGAACATATCATGGGCATAGACAATTTCTCCAAGATTTGAACTCACATTTAGAAATTTGGTAATTATGAAATCATGGTATTGAAGTCCAAAGACAAGTAGGTTGTCATAAATTTGATTTAGAAGCGTTTTATAGGTTAATTTATCAAGGAGAGAAGTGTAATAAGACTCGGGATTGAAGTTGTTGTGAAGATTGTTTTGCTCGAACAAGTAGTTATGCAGATGGGGAGGAAACGAAGAGTAAAAACGGAGAAATTTGAAGGTTGAATCAAGAAATTGAAATGGGGGAAAATTATGGGACCATCTTCTTCCCATAGTTCTTTAATTCCTCATTTATGTGCATATCTTATGACTGATTTTTATACTTAGTTATTGAATACTCTTGAACTTGAGAATTTTGTGAATCATCTCTATTTTATGTTTTTGTGTTATTATTGTAAAATAATGTGTAATATTAGTTTTATGTGTTTAAATTATATTTTAGGTTATTTATATTAATTATATATATTTTATTTAGTTTAATTTTATTTTTTGTAGGAAATTATTGCTAGAGTGGCATTTTGGTAATTTTACATCAGAGTCACCGCCGCAATGGTGTCCTACTACCGCCGTAACGGTAGTACAAAACTCAGAAAGCAGCAGGTGTCACCGCCACAGTGCTCCATTGAACTGCCAAAAAAAATATAAGGATCGCCGCAGCTCTCCCCTGCTATCGCCGCGGTGGTCTATTGTTCCATTGCGGAATTTTTACTTTTTAAGTCCAGTTTTCAGCCCTAATTTTCATTCTTCTCATTTCCTTATTTCATTTAAGGCTGAGAGAGAATGTTTAAAGATTTCGATTCTAGAATATACAGAGATGTTGTAAAATTGTAAATAAATAATTATTTAGCAATTATAATATTGTTGTAATTTATGAACAATAAGGAAAAGGTTGTACTCGTGTTGAACCGGGTCCGAGGTTCAAGGGATCCGGATTCGGGGTCGTCATAAGTTAGTATCAGAGCTGATAGGTTAAAAACCTTTGGTAAGAGTACCTTAGGCTATAACCGTAGTAGAAGATAAGTAAAATGGTAAAGGAATAAACTCAGGAAGAGTTTAAGTAATAAAAGATGAATTTGGAAAATTCATATATAGAATATTATCCAAAGATGGATTTGAGAAAATATAAGAGAAATGAAAAGGGTCATGTTGTACCTAATTTGAAGAAATGATAGAAGATATCTTATAATAAGATTTTGAGAAGCAGAAAGAAAATGCTAATAAGGTCATGAAATGATCATGAGAGATGAACTCGTAATGAGTCATATATGTTAAAATATGAAGAAGAAAAATAAAATAATCGAATTAAGTTAAGAAAAGTTAGAGGTTTATGGTTCGTAATTGAGGACTCATATTAGTGGCTGAGTTGTACGATTCCTTATATGGGCAGGGAATTTGTGCTTGATTTTAGAACTACTTAGCTTCCTATATTAATATAGTAGTTGAGTTGAACAGTTTTTTTTATAGGCAGGGGATTTGTTCTTGGTTTAACTGTGACGCCCCAAGATCCCCACCTTCCTTAATTATATCCGATTATCTCTGGATAATATAACCATATACTTTAAATCCATATTAACCGGAATCTCGTGCGTTAAAGTTAATCTTTAATCCTTTATTACATTTCAGGTGACCATAAATACGGTCCATGTTTTTTTTTTTATATCAAAACTTTATCTTATTTCACTTACAATCATTACCTGTCTCAGGATCGCAATGTTCACTTTACTACTCATTATAACTTAGGTCAACCAGTTATCAATTTTGACCGAGTCTATTTCAATTTCATAATCAAATATATAATGATTAAACATATCCTGTTTACATATCTCTGTACTACACATACAAGTTTATCACATGTATAGCTTTTTTGAATAATACATACATACATACACTTTTCATTCTATGAACTTATAAATTATATACATTCGTTTATATCTTCTAAATTTTACATTTAGACTCAAACTGGTACATAATTGATTCTATACAATTTACAAATATCAAATATACTCTACGCTTGTCTATGCATTCACGTTCCTTTACCTTAGTTGCACCGGAATCTCTGACCTTCATGTATTTTACCTGAAACGTTAGTTTATAGCAAGAATGAGTATAAAGCTCAGCAAGTTAATCAGCTAACATCTTTCATGCTCACAATCTATAATATGCGGCATGTTCCTTTTTACCTTATCATGCTATGCTTAATGTCACATAATTCATTTAGCAAGTAAACCACATAGTTGCACATAGGTACATTTCAACTCATTTCTATCACGTAGTTCTCGTAGAATATTTAATACACTTAAGTCTGAAAAACTTGTCTGCCCTGCATTATTTTACTTAACCTTTATGGCACTGCTCGGCCATTCTATCATTCCTTGCCTTGGTTTACTATGTCGAGCATTATTTGTAAATATATAATTTAAATACATCATTATAGGATCATAAACTCATATGACTTATCAACTTAGATCATAATCGCTTAACCATTAATCTTTATTTATTACACATTTGATGTATTATACCTTATATAGGTTTATAAAACATCCTAGTTCATTTCCAACATTTATCATAACCTTCATCTCCCTTTCACTTACCTATAGGCGTTATATTATGCCATTCCTTGTCTCATTATGCCTCAACCTCCTATGCATAGCCCATTCTTATTCCTTTAGGGTTTACATAACCCATCTTATCATTGCACGTCAAAGTATAGCATTTCGGAAGCTTAAAAAATTTTCAAGGACAGAGCAACTTTGCCCCGGCACCATCAGACCTCGCTGCCAACGAAATCTTCTCGGCCAATGAACAGTAACTGCACCCCAGCGCAGTCTGCTAGTGCAAGATTTCCTGATTTTTGTCCCTACTTTGCTGATTTTTAATTCCTTAACCACAAATCCAATTAAGACCAAATTTGGTACAGCTCTAGACTTTGCTATATAGTATTTTATAAAAAAATTCCCTTACCTCATTTGGATTTATTAAAATATAGATACACTAGCCCATATGAGGGCTGTTCAACTTGTCCAACACTTAGAAAAATTTCAGAACTTTTAAATCCAACTTTGTGATTTTTGGCCATTTGTTTCAAAACTCAATTATAACACTTGACATAGTTCACTTAAGTCAATATTGACATGTCCAAGCTTTCAAAATCAAAAAATTTCACACGAGACGATATTTGTCTGTTAAAATCCATTTCGAATCGAAACGATCGATTTCGATCGTTCGAATCACCAATTCATTCAAATTTGATTCCGTTAATTTCCAAATCGACTCTAACACGTATATTAACATGAAAATGACTTATTTCACTTCATTTTACCTTTAATTCCTCAAAATTGCCAAAAAGCACACTTTAGTGCCATTTTACTAAAAAAAAATTCTAAACTTTCAATTTCAACACTTACACTCAACCAAACACTTTAATCTCTAAACACCACATAGGTTGCCACATGCACATGTAACAACTTTACAAGTCCATATAACTTCTAACTGCACATTCCAATGCACTTTACAAATTACGAATTGGTTTACACAAAAAGTATAACCTAATATTTGATCTTTTTATACCAAAACATGATTCTCAACTATCAAAGCATTTTATATGCTATCTACCAAATTAATATGCATGAATCCAACATGTTCAACCTCTTTAACTAGGTTTTCATCACTTCTAGCCACATATAACACATAATCAACCCATAAATCATGGTTTCTAACTTGAATTCATGCATGGATAATACACCACCTTTATATATCACTTGAACACTTAGGGTTTCATGACTTCTCAACCATTTAGCACATAACTCATATACAAACTTACATCTAGCCACTAATCCATGCATGGCTAGTCTTAAACTAACATTAAAACTCATGAAAACTAAGTTCTATGGTTAGAGCATGATCAATACCTTCTTGAGGCTCTTCTTTTTGTTGCTTCAAGTCTTTCTAACGTTGCACCTTCCACTTTGATGGCTAATTCTCTCATTTCTTGATCATTTTCCAGCAATTTTCTTCAACTTCCATGGAAATTTCATGAGTTCCCTTGAAACCCTAGCCATTCTCTTCTCTTTTCTCTCTTGTCTTCTCTCTTTATTGATAGCTTCGAATGAATATAAGAAAATGATCCAGCTAGCTTGTTACATAATATATATATATATATATATATATATATATATATATATATATATATATATATATGAGTGTGTGTGTGTGTGTGTGTGTGTGTGTGTGGTATATAACATGCTCCAATAACTAACTCTCCCTAGTAAGCTTAACTATGTTTGGTTAAGGGCATACATGACCTTTCACACAACTAACTAAGGATAGTTTAGACATTTGTCACCAAAAGGACACCATGGTCATTTTACAACTTGTCAAGGGTATTTATGGCATTTCATATTACCAAGTGTGGACATTTTGGTCAATATACCATTCTAGGACACAATTGTCATTCCTTTAGTTATAAAGGGCAATATGGTCATTAGTCTCAAAATCTAGAGAATTTATTCTCTTTAATTCATATTTTGCCCAATTTTGCACCAATTCAAGTCCATTTTGTTCTAAACTTGTTTCATTACGCTTGAACTTCATTCCATCATCAAATACTCCATAATTTGTTTGTCCCATATCGCTTGTCACACTTTGAGACTTGAATTTCTTAACTTAATAACAATAATTCACCATAATTGTTAATTCTACAAATATTCATTCTTAATTATCTACGAACCCTATTTGGTCCTATATTCCATCCATTTCATTTTTTTCAACATCTCAATATAGCCAAATTGCTCATTTGTCCATAAACCTCTTTCTCGAGAAGCGAACCTCGACCGAATTACCAAAATCCATCGTCCTTTGTTCTTTTAAACTTATAATGCCCTTATTACGACTTTACGTTCCTTCCACTTGTTTACATAGCACTTAAATGTCAATTTAACCATTCTTACATTCAACATACTTTATACTCCTTCTTGGGGTAATTGCATTCCGTACTTACACATCGTTTACATGATTATCTTATTCCAATTCATAATATCAATTTCATTATAACCTTCCAAATATTCACATACCAACCCTTTAATATCCATAATTCCTTAATACTTCAGTTAGATCAAACAGATCCTTCCTTTTAGCACATACAACCATACTTCACCTTGTCATTCTCATACTTTCGCCTTTCCAGGCCTATTCATTAAACCTGTCTTTAATATTCATAACTAATTTTTAATTCACTCATGTTTTCCTTATTTCCTTTAATCTTATTTCTATATTCCATCACACATATAAATATACATGTATTCATACATTCAAACTATTACATGCTGACATATCACAGCGCCTTACACTAATTCCTTTCCATTCACCTTAATATAGGTATTAACATCAATTCATTCGTTCTTAGTCCATTATATTATCATTAAATCCTCAAATTTCCTTTTCATTATAATTTCTCATTTTTCATAATTCTATAACTTAATTCATCTTTCTATATTCGACCACATAGGTCTTTCTTTAATATTTCAACCGCATAGGTCATTTCTAACACATGTACCACATAATAATTTATTCTTCATCATTCTTACACTTTTTGTCGTCCAACACTAGGTTTTAACTATTAACCTTTACTTAATTATCCATAATCCTTATTTGGAATCCCTATAAAATTTTGGGGTGTCACATTAACAACCGCTTAACTTTCTATATTGATTAGTGGCCGAGTTGACCAATTTCTTGTATGGGCGGGAGATTGTGTTTGGTTTGACAACCACTTAGCTTCCTATAGTGATAATCGATTTGAACCTGGTGTCACGTTATTCGATGTATATATGGTGAGAATGTGATTCTCTTATCATAATATATTGGATAGGTAGAGAATTTTAAGATAAGTACGTGTTCTTAAAACTCATACTGATGGTAAGTTCATGACTCATAATCGTATAGTGGAACCCCTCAGTAAATGGATGATGTTGGTCTGACTAGGATAAGTTTCTCAACCCATATGATTGTGGTAAGTTTGATGAACAGTGAGTGTGGATAGAGTTAAGAAGCAAGATTAAAGCTACACTAGATATAGTTATTAAGCTGGAAAAGAATGCGGAGGAAAAATTTGAGGTATTTTGAGGTTTTTGGATATTCCAAATCTTCTAGCTATGCTAGACTTTAAAATTCTTAAAATCGTGCTAAATTCGCACTTTTGTGCTTTTGAAAATGTCAAAATGTGTTTTAGTAATCATTAATGCATTTAGTGCAGAGATGATAAATGATAGAGTCATCAATGTAGAGTAGTCTAGTGTTGGATGTATTTTTAAGCCCACTATGGTATGATATAGTATGACAAAGTTAAAAAATAATTTTCAGTATTTTGAAACGTTTAAAAAAGAGTCTATGCTAATTATTTCGGCTAGATAAATTGATTTGAAAATATCAAAATATATTTATAAAATCATCACGCGCCATTAAAGCCCTGGTGTGAAGATGAAAAGTACGGAATCCTCAACGTACTGTCAAGATATGCGGTATCATGAAGTCATGAAGTAATGACGGAATTCTCAACGCACTGTCAAGATGATGTGGTATCATAAAGTCCTATAAATGAATTTTAGTTATTTTCACTAATCTAAAATGATTTTAGTTCGTAATATACAAACAGTTCAATGATGTAAGTCTATGTCATTTATTTTGACTGGACACTTTTGGTCAGAAATGGTTCAAATTGTATTTCCAATCCAAATTATTCTGGTGCAAAATTTTGTAGTAAGTCTGAGGTGAACAAGTGCACAAATAAATATATTCTATCGGCTAAAGCAGATATATTTTCGTCGGTATATAACTCCGACTGGCGCTTAATGACTAAGACGTTCTGCACGACGTATGATACAATAGGCTGATCACCTAGCGTACACCTATGGAATGTTTTCAGTCTTTGTGATTGATAAATATTCTATTTATAAGTATTTATAGGGATAAATATTGTTTATTTGGAATTCAGTTGAATGACTGATAATTCCGTTCGTATGTTCACGGTCGTTATGACCTCACAGCATAGTATGAAAGTTTTAATGAATATTTTGATTTTCAATTTATTCTTTTGCAAGATATTGATTTTCAATTTATTCTTCTGCAAGATATTCCATTGTTCTGGAATTGTAAGTTAGAAGTATGAACTTCCTAGAAAAGGGTAGTCATGGAATTTGATGAGTAAAGAGATATTCTCAGAGATGAAAATTGGTAGAAATGAGTATGATAAAATTTCGGTGATGAAATTCATATAAGAGGGGTTGAATGTAATATCCTATATATTTACAAAAATTGTAAATAAGATTTGAAATAATTAATTAAAGGTTATGGTTTAAAAACCTAGAGTTGGAGAAGTGAGATATGTAGAAAACGGGTGAACATTTTTTTTTAACATAATTTATTTGTTAGAAATTAAATGTGGGAATATTGTAATGATGCATGTAGAGAATTTATTAAGGAAAAAAATTCATTTGAGAAGTGAATGTGGATATATATATATATACCTAAAGCGTGTTTGTTAGCCAAATAAGAGGATGAGTAAGTTAATACTCAATTAAATTAAGAAATTAATTAGTTTAAATATGAAGTTATGAAATATAATTAATTAGGTTAATTATATTAGAATGGGTAAAATTTGTGAAAAATTTAGGATGATTGTCTTGGATGGCAATAATGTGAAGTTAATTAATTAAGTAATTAACTTAATTATTAAGTTGTTATAAAGAGTTCAAGTAATTTAATTACTACTAGTGGACTAGCACAAATGGATTATAGATGTTAGCCAGTATAGGAAGACTTGCATAAAGAGGGATAATTAAATAAAAGAGCCCAATGCAAAATAAGTTAGATAGCCCAACCATTCAAAAAGTCAAATGATAGTCAAAGTGTTGGCCAATATTGTTGAGTATAGAGAATTAATTAATATAAGGTTAATTGAATAACCCTAGTTGGTAGATAAGAGAGAGCATTAACCAAACATTGGTTAATTACTAGGTAAATAAATATGATGATAAGAATTAACTATGAATGAGTTAATTGAGTAACCCAATGTGGTAGAATAATTTAAAGTAAGTCTAATTGGATTATATTATAAGTCCAATTGAGGTATTAAACTAGGTCCAATAAATTAACCTAGTAGTTCATGTAATTAATTAGACCTTAGTCCATGTAATAATTAAACTAGCTCAATGCTTGTTTAATTAAATGTAACATATGGTATTTATTGTTAGCCCAATGTAACAATTAAATTAAGTCAAACCAAATTAAATGAATGAGTCCAATATATTTAAATCCTAGAGTTCAATGTGGAGCCCAAATGGTAGTCAAAATTGGTCAACATTATATATATATATATATATATATATATATATATATATATATATATATATATAAGCATTAAAAATAAACCAAAAATGGGTGATTAAATTCCATTTTTGCTGAGATTTAGGGGGGCCACTTGGTAGCTTGCTTCTTTAGGTTGCTTAAATGTTACACAATTGGTAGCTTGTAAGTAACATTGATGGATGTCAAACCAATGGTCATTTATGTAGTTATTCAATCAAATAGTAAGCACAATTAGCTCCTAATTTGACCAACATTAGTTAATTAGTAGTAGTTGATGGTGATTAAGTATGTGCTATAAATATAGTGCTCCACACATTGGCTATGTTTGTTAGCCATTTGTCTAGAATTTCTAAAGAGAAAATAGAGAGCATTCTAGAGAAAAGCAAGCAAACACTTGTGAGTTGAAGGAGATTGCTAGAGGAGGAGTTTGGTGGAGGGCACATAGCTTCATAGCATACTTTGGAAGGAGAAGAAGAAGAGCATCCATGTCCAAGAGGTTGAACGAAAGACGCAAAATAAGCGTAAATGGTATAAGCGAACCAGACAAGTTTTTCAGAACTTGCTCCTATGTGCAATTATATGCAACCATATGTTATTAAATTATTGATATGCGAATATATTTGATGATATTTGTGTTTTGTGAAACACATGAAATATGATTATATACGAAGTATGTACAGAATAAGAAGCATGACTTGAAATATGCTAAATGCGTATTATATGCGATGCATAAGAAGTATGAAGCATTTATAAAATGAAATGCATGATGTAAGAATAAAATGCAGAGTATATATAATATATGAAGCATGTAATGTGTTATGTGTAACTGTTAACCATGTTGAGTCGTCGTGCTCACTCTTACTTAAAATCAATATTTTCAGATAGTGCAAATTATTTGAAGTTTTTGATAAAGATCAAGAAACAGGAATACATATTTTATTCACTGAAGGTCTAGCATGACCATTGTAGATATCAGTCTGAATTGGACAGGTAACATGATTGTGTAGTATAAGAATTGGTTGGTAGGTAATATGAGTGTTAAATACTCAAATTAATTGTAATAGAATGTCGTATCAAGTATGATATTGAGACATACTAGGAATGTTTAAAGATTTCGATTCTGGAATATACAGAAATGTTGTAAAAATGTAAATAAATGATTATTTAGCAATTATAATATTATTGTAATGCATGAACAATAAGAAAAAGGTTGTACTCGTGTTGAACCGAATCCGAGGTTCAAGGGACCCGGATTCGGGGTCGTCACAATCACACCTGTCAGAATTTTCATATCAATAACCTCTATCGTAGCAAAAGGATATATCTAATTTGGAGGAATACCTTACCAAAGTCATAGAGCAAAACGAGATAAGGTTGAAAGAACAAAAAGAAAAAGCTTTGGAGGAGCGTGAACAAAACGAGTTAAGGAGGAGCAATCTAAAAGCATCAATGCAAAATCTTAAGTATCAAATAGGACAACTTACTAATACTATCATTAATAGTCCGCAAGACACTTTACCTAGCGATTTAGAGATTAATCCTATGGAAGAAGGTAAAAAGTTGTGAGAGATAGATACATCAAAAAAAGGCAAGGAGTTACAAGAGATTGTTGGAGGGAACTTAAAAAGGACATATTTTGATGTGGAAGATGGTAGTGAAGCTGAAAAGAAGATAAGCAAAAATGGGGATTATGAAAAGAAAGATGAAGAATAAGCTTTGAATTATAATATCATTAAACGAGATGAAGAGATGGAATTCAAGGCTTTCAAGGCATTGAAAATCCCTAGCAAATTTATAGAATGCTTCCGGATCTATGTGGTAAAGGATAAAACGTATGAAGATAGTTGTTTTCTACCAATGGATGAAGATAAGTTTGGGGGTAATTCGCAATCATGCAAGAATGTCATGAAAATTAAAGAAAAGACAGAGGAGGCATGAAAAGAAATGTTTTGCGATTGAGCTAGATTGAAAGAAAATGGAGTAGTCAGAGTGAAGATTTAAAAAAAACACTTATTAGGATGCAACCCAAGTTTTAGTTTTTAGTTTTTAGTTTTAGTTTTATTTAATTTTTTTTAGTAAATTTCTTAGTAGTAAATTTTAGATATTTAGTATTTGTTTTAATATTTTATTTTTGTTTTGTTTCAAATAATTTAGGTCGTTGCCATACACTCAAACTTAATAGATAAGGAGAAAAAAATTACATATTCAGTAGAGCCCTTTATTTTTAAATTTTTTTTATTTTATACATTGTGGACAATGCCTATTTTAAATTTGGGAGTGTGGGTAAATTTTAAAAAAAATAATTTTTTAAAGGTTTTATTTTAATTTAAATTTTGAAATTTTATGGGTATTTTCACTACAAATCCTCACGTGACACAACTCGTCCACTTGCGGTAAGCTTGGGGTTTAAAGACTTGTTGCGCATGCTAAGTGTAAATGTGATACCTATGAAAATGGGTAGTTTATGTTGTGTTTTGTTTTCATATTTAGTTAGTATTTGTGAAATAAATTATTTGAATTAGGATATGACCAATGATAGAATTTGATTATTTACTGGTATTTAAAAAAAATTGAAAAACATGCAGGGTTTATATTTTGACATTTGAGCTGGGCTTGCAATATTCACGATTTTATTCTATTTTTTTTGCATTCGTGAGCATATACCTTGTTATTTGACTAATTGTTATTTAGAAAACTTATTAGATTAGATGTTTGTAAGGATTACCAAAAATTTAAAAATTTTATTTGAACATCGTTTCATGCTAAGTTTAGAGTTTCATATAAGCATGGGGGAATGTTGGATAATATTTAAACTATTGGAAAAAATAAAAATAAAAATATATAATATTAAAATAACTTGACTTAGTCAAAAATTTGTGGCATTTGTTACTCAAATGAGTAAGTCCTTAGGAATGTCTTTACATCTAGTGCCCTAAAGCCAATTGATTTGGAAGTCATTAATCGAAAGTTCGTTACATGGGTAGCTCTGAAAAATCTAATAAAATTAAAAATTGCACAATTCATGAATAAAATTATGAGGACAAAATGGATCGTAAAACGCATTCATCCATATACATGTATACAAAGCGAGAAAAAAAAATTAATGTATGTACTGACTTAAGAAAAATAAAAGTGCTTACATGTTAAATATATCTGATCTTGTACTTATATGATTGTCTTGATAGTCGTTATTAATGATAGTTGTTATTGATGTGAAAATTAAAGTTTTAAATTTAAAAAGGAGTCTTTCTTTAGATATTTGATTGTATGAGTTTATCTAAATTTTGACTAGTTGAAACAATGGGGCACACACACACTCTAAAGAATCTTGAGTATTTCTGGAATTAGTGATTATGCTAAGATTTTAAATTTTGTGGTGTTCTAAGGTTTTTCTTGAGTCATGTTACATAATCTTTATGGCTGTTAATCCAATTCATGTTGGTATATTGCTTGAGTATTTAGTTTATAGTTTTAATTTTACTTAAAGGCAAGCAAAGAATTAAGTTTGAGGGTATTTGATAAGTGAGTTTTATACCTATATATTGATTATCTTTTAGCTTAATAATTTGTGAATTCTTAAGTATTTTATATTAGTTTGAAGTGTTTTATGTTGCTTTTATGTGTTTTAATGTTATTTGGTAGGAATTAGAGTAAAGACTGGGTGGAACAAATTTTAGAGTTGTTATGCCTGTATTTTCGGCTTATTAATTACGCAGTAGTCACTTCCAGCCTGATTTTGACATTGATCCAGGAAGAATATTTCAAATCCTAAGCCATGAAAGTTTTAGATCTACTTCTCAACTTTCCAGAACATCTTGAATTATCTCAATCGGAGTTCGTATGAGAAAGTTATGACCATTTTTTTAAAAGATGTCGAAGCAGCCAAAATCCTAAAATTTAAGGCGATGGGACTGTCTGTCGCTAAAGGGAAGTGCAGCTACACTTGGATGAGCATAGCTGCACCCGAGCAATCTGCTAAAAAAAATAAGGAGCGAACTGTGCTATAAGGTACCGCAGCTGCTCCCGGGACCCGGCCAGACCAAATTTTGACGCGTTTTTTATGTTTTTGAGTTCTAATTGGATTTATTTCTCCACATATACTTAGGAATTACTTTGTAATCTATAAATACTTGACTTTATTCTTATTTTAAGGGGGGTTAACATAGTTAGAAGTAGATTAGAATAGAGAATCAAGGTTTATATCAGATCTAAAGAAGGATTCGCGCAAGGATTGAAGGTTGAAGGAAGAATTGGAGATCGCGTTTCAAGAATAATATCTTTTCTCTTTAAAACTTTTCTTTTAATTATTGCAATTCTTGGGATGTTGATATCTAATATTATGAATGTGTTTTTTTCTTTAATTATGAACTAAACAATTAATTAAGATTGCAATGGAACCCAATATATAGTTTATATTAATTCTCTTTCTTTTTTATTATGTTTAATTATATATGAATTGTTTATCATATTTTGTGTATTAGAGTATTAATTAATTGTAATAATTAACGTGTTAGTCTATACGAAGTTGACGAATGGATTATAGATTTGGATTTAAATATTTTGTGCTAAATATTTATGAGAGTTGATGTAGTAATTAATTAATTTCAGATAATTATTGGGATAATCTATATGCAATTAGAAGATAGTGTAATATCTCAAACATTTCAAAAAGTGATCTAACAAGATCTAATAAAGGTTGTCAATTCAAAACTTAAAGAACGATTGATTGAGTATGTATTGAGCTATCTCAAAGACCTAATACGACTCGAAACTACAATTGTACACAACTAAGAGGTTAAAAATCTTTAACCTAATCTAGGTGTTATGTGAATAATAAAGATTTAAATATGTATATATTTAATTGTAGAAATATATACATTCATTTGAAAATGAAATTTAATAGTTAGTTAACTATTAAATTAAAATATTGGAATTTACTATGAAATAAATTGTGGAAGCAAATAGAGTTTGTTTATTAATATTAATTAATTGAGCTTAAATTAAAATGATATTATGAAATAATATAATTTGAATATTAAGCCTTGAACGACAATGGACTTATTATGAATTAAACAAGATAATTAATTTGCTTAAATAAAATAGTGAATTAAAGTAGGTATTTTTATTTAATAAAAATGAGGGAGTTAATTAAACTCATTATTTTAAAATATATTACATATGAATGTAATATATTTGTATAATGGCTTAATATATTATGCCAAATGGGTATAAATTAAATAGAAATGAGAAAAATTAATTTACTAAATTATTATTAGTAGATGAATATGTTGACTTTAATTAATTAAATAAAAAAAATTATTTAGTTAATGATAAATAATAATTGTATTATGTTACAATCATTAAAATGTAATATGTATAATGACCTAATACATGATATTAGGACCAACGAATATAAATTAAGTTTGAAATGAGGTCCTATATATATAATACATATATTGGTACTAAATTAGTATAATTGATTAAATTAAGGCTAAATTAAATGAATTTGATTAGTTAGAAACGAACCGATTTGGTTAGAAATGAACTAAATACTAATTAAATTAGTTAGTCCGTATAAATACAATAATTATATGAGAGTTATACAAAAATTATATGAGAATCATACAAAAATTATACAAAAATTATACAGAGAAAAATACAGACGATATAAGCATAACATCATCAAAGATGATGATCTAATCATGATGTATGGATGAGGTCAGGAAGCATGGAAAATGACCAAAATACCGCTAAAATCTCAGCCACTTTGTAGTAAGAGAAATCAAATAAAAATTCTCTTCCTTTAATCAAAAGTAGGAAAAATCTTGTCCATCTATTTTTGGGAGATGATAATTCACAATGATAACTAACATTAATTGAACATTAATGAGGCACATGGGTCGGCCATAACAGCTAGGGTTGAGTGATGATCATGGTTTGGATATTTTAGGTCCAAATGACCTTGAAACCCTAACTTTAGCTCTCTTATAAATAGCAAGCACTCCCACTGTTAAAACCCATGAAATTGAGAGCTAAAATAAGTCTCAAGTTGATTCATATATCAGTCATAACATGTTAGGATCAGATCTATAGGCAGAAATTGCTCCAAGAGATAAAATTCTAATTTATTCTTGTAGATCTTTAATCCTTCAGTAGAAATTATGTTTTGATATTTAGAAATAACTGCAATGATGTTAATTAGTGTTCTTAATGGTTAAATTATGGTTCCATAACATCTAATTGCATGAAATGATGATATTTAACTCTCTGTCCATGAACCTTAATAAAAAGAGGTCTGACAGGGTACTTTGTCAGACCATTAGATCCGACCATGTTACTATTTTAGCATATTTTAATGTTTTTAGTTGTACCTTGCTATGTAAGTAAGACACGGAAACAAACCACACTCCAATCGGATAATTAACCAACAAGTTATGATTGATGGAAAGTCGCATGTCGACCATGAAATTCTAGAATCCCAAAATTTCTGGGTAATCCAGAATGAAAGAATAGCCTGAAACGGTTGTTTGACCGGATTCTAATTTCCAAGTGTGATATCTTTTGGGTCTATTATTGATATCTCGTTGTACCTTGCCATGTCTAGTATAACTAAGTTTGAGTAGTTTGTCCAAACTGTTAATGATATGAAAGATAATTAAGGTCAAAAGTCCCTACTCGACCATGACCGGTTGATTTCTGGGCAGCCCAGATTTCTGAAGAACAGCCTAACAAGGCCATTTGACCATCAAATAACATCCAATTGTGATGTTATTAATGTCCCAATTTGGTACCTCGTTGTAGTATTATATAAGTACTACACATAGAATTAATTAACATGACAAAAAAGATCATGATCCGAAAGTATTTTGAGGTCAAAATCCCCTTCTAAACCATGGTTAGTTTCTGGGTTTGAATGAAGAACACCTATAGCAACAGACATTCTCCATCGCTATAGATCCTTTAGCGACAGTCTCTTTTCGACCCTCAACAACACCTATAGCGACAGCATTAGCGACAGACTGACTATCGCAATATCCTTTAGCGACGGATTAGCTTAAAATTTATTTAGAATTAAATTTTAAATACTTTTAGCGACAGACATAGCGACATAGCAACAGACTTTAGAATTAAGTTTATTTTCACTTTAAAAACACTTTTAGTGACGGATTTGATCTGTGACAATAGATATACATCACTAAATTAAATTAAACTTTAATAAAACTAATTTAAACTATCTTTAACAACGAATTTAATTAAAAATTCGTCGAGGTAGCTTTTAATTAGTCTTTAGCAACGGATTGAGTTATGAATTAATTCAATTAACATACTAAACTATATTTAATGATGGATTAAGCTAAGAATATAATTGCTTAACATAATTAATTATACAATGAAGTGATTTAAGCGACGAACGTGAAAAATTAACTTAGTTAATTATTAAATCGACGATTAAAATTATGAATTGACATTAAACCTTAAACGTACATTATTAATTAGATTAAATACATATTCTTATGTATGCTAACAAACATTATTGATGTGTTTAACATATTTGGAGTACAAATCGAGTTCAAATCAACGTGAACTAAATCGTACACCAAACATGCAAGTTTTCTAACTATTTTATGATATGTTTAGAAGTTATAAATGTAAATTGCAAGCATTATGTGACAACGTGATATGAATTATCAATATAAAAGTTATGTGTGATATTAAATTGATATTTATGATATGTTAAAAGTATGTTAAGGTATTTATGAAAGCATAAACTGTGTATATGCTATATGTTAAACTTGTTAAGTCGTCGTGTTCATTCTTGCAAATAAAACTTTATTTACATTTAATGAAATACGTTAAGAGGATCATGAACATAAAGAAGAGGACTAGATTATATTTAATGTCTTAATTTATTGTATTTGTATTAAGTCTTAATGATTGCTGTAATACGAACAAACAAACCATGTAACTGAATATTAAATGAATGATATAAATTATTATCATCAGAATGTTGTTATGTCTTTATTTTGATATAACTTAGAATTGTTAAAACTTAATATAGTATTGATAATGATCTATTTATCTGGATGAGGATTGGTAAATGACTTGTAAGTACTGTAAGCATTCGAGACAGGATTAATCGATGTTAACTGGTCAAATTCATCGTTAATTTCCTCGGACCAAGTACAAACTTGTTATTACTATTCTGAATGTCAGATAAGTAGGATTATTGATATGATGAGATATCACTATAACTAAATGTGTTTTGAGTTAGGGTTTTAACTAGTTGGGTATGTTCTATACGGAAAGAGAATTTTGCACCGAACAAAGATACAAATATTTATCACGGATAAAGATGCAAATATTTATCACGGATAAATAAACGAATATTCATCGCGAGACTCTCTGTTTCTAAGAACTATCCTAATGATTTAATGCCGTGAATCTTGGAATATGTAAAGTTATAGAATATTTAAATCTTAAAGTTAAAATTGGATCGTTATATATGGTGTTATCCATTTATACGGATGATCTACAAGTTGATACTTGTATAAATAATGAGATCGAGATCAAGTTAAGATTCAAGGACTACGTAAGAGAAATTTTTAATGTATAGTCTAAAATAAGACTAATTCAACCAATATAATTATAAGATCATTGGTTAAGTTGGTAAATATATAAAGTTTAACACACAAGGTCCGCCGTAGCTAGTGCGGAAATTTTGGGAGAGTTACAGATAGAGTATAAATTTAGATATGAATATGATAGCATATGTTCATAAAATCTAAAAGATGGTTTATATGATTAGTATATATAATAGGAATATATCTATGTATCTTTTGTAGCCATAAAGGGAATTTGAACTAAAAATCCTAGTTAACATATTTCACATAGAAATATAATAATTTAATTAATTATAGTGTTCCTTGTAATTTTGTTGCCTTAGGGTCAAATTTAGATAGATTCGTTTATATGTCTATCGAAAGAAGCATATAAATACTATAAAGAATTATTGGTTCTAAATTCTATATAATTAATTAATTAAAAAGGAAGTGGAAAATTAAATAAAGTATTGGGAGAAATTATAATCTTAAGTCTTTTTTTTTTTTGCTACTTTAACACACACACACCTCCAACACACATACACCCTTCCTTGCTGTTACCAAGGATCGAACCCCTAACCTCATGCTTCCACATTAGTTGGTCATACCACTGGGCCAAAGGCCATTCGGTGATCTTAAGTCTTTAAAATCTGGTATTAATTATTGTCATTAGATAAATGTAGTTATTAGTTTAATTAGATTATACTTCATAGTTTTATTCGATTGTTTAAATAAAATTAATTTGGTTAATGATTAGTAATTGGTTAATATTATTAAATAATTTTCTGTGGGAACGATACATTGATTGCCATTATAGTATTATTCGTTCGCGTACACTTGCGTGTGAAATCATAAGTTAAAAATAGACAAACAGTAGGTTGTCTTCTTGAGTGTGGAGTGGATCAGAGAACGATTATGAGTATAGTATCCAGTGTTAACGACTTTAGACCAAAAATATTCTAGAATCCTTATAGCTGCCAGAAGTGTCCTTCTTGCTTTAGTGATAGTTTTGTTCTTCCTTTTCTACTACACCATTCTATTATGAGGTCCTTGGTGCAAAGAAGTTATGAGGTATTCTATTATCTTCACAGAATTGATTCACCTCAAAAATATCAAATTCTCTTCCATGATCACTCCTTATAGCCTGATCTTGTCACCCTTCTCATTCTCAATCAGCTTAAAGAATCAAATTAAGTTGGAGCTGCTTTCATCCTTAGATACCAGAAAAAATACCCATGTAAATCTGTTGTAATCATCAACTATGACTAAAGTGTACTTCTTTCCTCCAGGACTAACAATCGATATAGGCTTAAAAAGATATATATGTAAAAGTTGTAGGGGTTATTGTTGGAGTTGACTGTCTTGTTCTTGAATGAGACTCTTATTTGCTTCCCTAGCTGACAGGCTTTACATGGCTTTTCTTTGATGAAAGTAAGCTTGGGTAGTCCAAAGACTAGATCTTTGGTGACTAACTTGGACATGCTCTTGAAGTTGAGGTGGAAATGCCTTATATGTCATAACTAGCTTACATATTATAAAGTTTTTGGAAAGAATCAATTTGTTGCAGTTGAGCTCAGCCTTACCAGATCAACCATATAAACATTACTATTTATTGTCTCAGTTAGCTTAATAGAATTTATTTCCAGATTTTTGACTTCACACTAGTTGTTGAGGAAACTACTTAGTGTCCCTTACCACACAGTTAGCTAATGTTTAGCAGGTTGTGCCTCAATCCTTTAACTTGAGAAACTTTCCTAAGTGAAACAGCACCATTCCCTATGGTGTCGTATCATCGGGTCTTACCAGAGTTGTTATCTCCAAAGATAACAGTTTGACCATCCTTTTCTATGAAGTTTAACATGAGAGCTCGATTTTCTATCATATGACTTGAACATCCACTATCTAGATACCATGTTGTGTCAGTGGAGTTATTTTCCTATAAGAATAGACCAGGCTTTATTTTCATATCCATACTTTTTTGGGTCTGGATGGATTAATCCTCTTTGAAACCCAAAATTGTCTGATTTTGGGTCTTTCAATCACAAGATAATCATTAAAATTACACATAATAACAATATGGCCATAGTTATGATAGGTATAACATTATGCATATTAGATGCTTGTGTGTGTGAATTGAATCCTTTTCTTTCCAGATAAGTGTGGGGCAATAAAATATTTAGCCTTTCTTCTCAGCTCAAGCTATTTTTCTTCCATACTAGTCCACGATTTTAAGAATTCATAGAGTTGAATGTAGTTCTACGATTTCTACCAGGTAGATTCATAAAGTGAGTTTTCACTGACTCTACTACCCTTCTTGGTTTGATCGTGGTGTTGGCCTTACTCTGAGATTTGTTAAACCCCAGACCAGTGTGAGATCTATTATTTTTAGGAATAATAAGATCAACTAAAAAGTTAAACTTTGAATAATTGGCTTAGTGATTTGTTTAGATTTTCCAAATATAATGCTTCTATGGGAAGTAAAAGCAGTGTTATTGTTCATTTCAATGCACATGCCCACACACTGATTTGAGGGAGATTCCTCGAATCCTAAACCTGATATGTTGGAGCTCAGTCTCTGATTTGTGGTTACAGAGTCCATGAAAAATGAAGACCTATTTCAAGTGAAGATGATTTTTTCTAGCTCCTCAATCTTAGAGACTAGTTTAGACTCTCTAAGTGCAAACTGTTTAAGGGTAGATCTCAATGTGTTATTATTAACCTCAAGTCTAGATAATGAAGAAATATTTTCTTGAATTATTTTCAACTAAAGTTGTACTCTTTTCTTTTCTACTTGAAGTAGAGAATGGTCCCTTGAGAGTACTCATGTATTTATGTAAATGAATAGTTATGCCACATATAACATTTCTTAAGTCATGCATATTAACATTAGGAGAATTAAAGTCAAGTATTTTGCTGATATCAAAATATTGAATATCTGTGGTGATCTCATTGGTAACTTTATTGGCAAGAAGACAGAGGTTGGCTTTATGTGGTCCTTCATCTTTGCTTGACCCAGAGTCTGAGTCACTTTCAGTTTCGCTCTAAGAACCATCAACAACTAGCCCTCTGTCATTCTTGTGAAATTTCCTCAGGTATAGCTTCTTCTCCCTCTGGACATAGTCTTTCTTCTTGTCTTTTTTGGCATCTCTTTAACAAGCTTATTACAATCAGCAATAAAATGTCATGGCTTCTTGGAATTGAAGCACATATCTTTTGCATGGTCATTGTTGTTATAGTTTCTGAAGAACTTTCTAGTACTGTTCCTGCCTTTCTTTATGAACTTTTTTAGTCTTTCGGCAAGAACAACAACTTCTTTATTTTCACCTTCTAATCCACTATATTCTTCCATTAAGACTATGGAAGGACTTTATGCAGCCTTAAGAGCAACATATTTATCAATTGTTCTTGTTTCTATTGTTGATGTTGTCTCGGCCCTTTGATTTAGCTCCAGCTCATAAGTGAGCAAGTTTCCATACAACTATTACAGTATCATCTCATGGAGGCTTTGACTCTTTGATGGTTGTGGTCTTGGCATCCTATTTGATGTGTAGAGCCCGAATGAACTTTTTGTTGACATCTTTTTTTGGGTAGACCTTGTCAAAGGCCTTTAAAGTATTGAAAAGGATGTTGAATCTCGCGTAAGCAGAAATGATGTCTTCACTAGATATATGTGAAAACATCTCATACTTTCAAGTAAGGAGAAATTATTATTATTATTATTATTATTATTATTATTATTATTATTATTATTATTATTATTATTTTGACTTCTTCTGTTCTTTCATGCATGACAAGTTGAGCTTCTCACACTTCTTTGGCAGTTCGACAATTACCATATTTTCAAACAGATCATCTTCAAGAGCCATGAACAAGATGTTCTTAGCCTTTTTACCATGAGCCACCAGCTTCTTTTCATTATCTATCCATTCAGCTCTTTACTTGACAATGACTTTATTTAGATCTTTAAAGGATGGAGCTAGCTTCATGGGAGTGTATGGACCATTAAGTACAACATCAAAGAACTCATCATCTATGTATGCACTTTCCAGTTAAAGAATTTATCTTTATTGTGCAATGGTGACTTGTTTCCACCACCAAGCTCAGAATTGGTTTTATTGTGTGTCATTGGATCAACTTAAACAATTAAGCTATTCAATGGGAATAATGCTCTGATATCAATTGTTATTCCCAGATGACACAATGAGATGAGATCTAGAAGGGGTTGAATAGATCTAATTAAAATCTCAAATTATTATTTTTACCCAATAATTAATTAATATATTTCAGTTAAGCACAACAAAATATTATTTTTTGTAAAAAAACCCTGAAGGATTGGATGAATATCTCATATCTAAATTTAGTGATATGAAATTGTGAAAGCCAGTCAAATGTTATTGTACCTATATAACAGTTGATATGACAGTTGTATAGTAGTTAAATAAAGTAGTAAATGATACAATGATTTTTAAGAGGTTCGGAGCCTAAACTACTCATAGTCCTTGTTTTCACTCCACTGAACAATGATTATCCACTATAAGATAAGGTTCTATTGAACCAATTTCAATCTCCCTATGGAGAACTGATTCCCTAAGAATTAGGCAAACACTCTATCTCGATTTTACAACCTCGCTTTGGAGTTGATCCACTTAGAATCAGGCGAGATCTCTATCTCAACTTTTTAATGTCCCTGTAGTTGAGTTTGAGGTGTTGCTGCTAAGTTGTGTTCAAGCTCATCTTCTGAATGACTTAGCTGCGTTAATCGATTTCTTTCCAATGCGTAGAGTGGCCATTCGAAAAGCTTAGAGTGGCCTTTGAATTGTTGGGAATGCTTTGAGCTTTTTGACTGTAAACTTTATCTCGTGTATATGTTTGATCGATCAACAGCTTTGAAGTTTGGAGATGAAATCTTTTTACAGATTTTTCTCTAAAAAATGCCCGTTAGAAAGTCCTATAGTATAGCCACAAAAGTCATGTGTCAGTTTGATGTAGCCGTCTGTGACAAGCTTCTATTTGAGGGTTGTGGCAGACTGTCTTTACCAAATATAGCTGCTAGAGTTGTGGCGATTAGACCTTTCTATATTTGTTAACACATTTCAAGATCTTCAGAATAATTATGTGTTGAAGAAGCTTTCATGTCTTAACGGTAACTTCCAAGGTTGCATTCTCCAATATGTCTAACTCTACGATTTAGTTATCTAATAGTCGTTTCATTATTTGACTAACTGGAGTCGTCTATTCATTTTAGCTATGTCCTTTTGTCACTTCTATGAACGCTCAGTCCTTTGCATTCTGCTCAACGACTTTGCCAGTTGCTTAATTCACTCTGCAATCTCAGAGTAAATAAGTCTCAGCTCTACGGACTCTTATCTGATCTCTTATCCGATGTCCGAACTGTGACGCCCCCAAATTCGTGCTCCTTGAACCTTGAATTTAGTGCTCACTGTTCATACATTCTACTTTCATTTACCGCTACTCAAAATTACTAATAATATATATTACATCAATTAATATTCCAGTTAATACAAAATATACCCAACAAACCCCCAGGGTCATCAACCTTTACATATATACAGCATTACTAGGATAAGTATTCCACATCTACAGCCACAAAAATGGATTTAAAACTACCAGCAGGGGACGTTTCATCATTTCTTTATTCCGACATCTTTCATTTGCCTTTGTCTTTCTTATTTAGACCCTCATATTTAACATCTTTGTCTGTGTCACATTAATCAGGCAAGAATGAGCAACCGAAGTGCTCAGCAAGTATAATGAATTGAATAACAATGCATCATGAGGAAAAGAATTTATAATAATAACGTAACCAACAAGGTAACATGAACTCATTTCAAATGAAAGAAAATAACTAAAGGAAATATCTTTTGAAACATGATAAATGAGAATCATACAGAGGGTCACAAGACCATTGAACATAGGTTAATCAATGATAACACTGATAACCTGTATGTGTCATAAAGACCATAAAACCTTAAACCCGTACTCGAGGTGATCAGCCTCTTGTACCTATGATTGTGCACATCATATTACTGCATTTCACGTAGTATCGAAATTTAAAGCATCCGACAAGCTATATCCCTGAAATAAGGTTGTTCATCTCAGTTTCTAGGAGTCCAAACCAAAAAATTTTGGTTTGGCTCAGCGCTTAACGATAAATAGTAACTTGAAGTTCAACTATATCAACAGTCTAGCCTGACAAGTGGCATAGACTCATAATCATCAACTTACTTATCAATAATTAGGATTCGTGATGGATGACATTTAAAAGTGAATGTGGGTAACAACAGAGGTTTTCAGTCTTAATTGAACAATTTTACCACATCAATCGCAATCAAAATTCAAGAAAGTGGAATAATAATAAAACTTAAGAAATGGAACTCAACTAGGATTTAATAAATATCATATGATTAATGGGTCAAGATTAGGGTTTAGGAACTTGCCTCAATGTCCAATTATTAAATTAACTGCTAATAATCCTTTCTTGGACAACCTATAATAATAACATAATCAAATAATAATAATTTAGTAACCAATGTTATTAATTTATGTAATTAATATCACTCAGAACATAATTATTCTACCCATCGGATCTATATTGGTGTTTACCATTAATTATAACCTAATCTGATTATTTAATTTAATTGCACTTTTTTAGTTCTCATAGGTAAATCACTTACTTACTAATTGAAATTATTCCTCAAAATTGGAAAAATGTTAAATTTAATTTATAAATTATTTTTATATATTTTACTGATTTTATATAATTTTTATCAATTTTTAAACATTTATTTTAATTAATTAAAATCCTTAATGGCATTTTCGTAATTAGGTGAAAAAAATCGGACCGGTGGCAAAACCGTAATTATCCGAAACTTTGGTTCGCCGCGCATGGCGCGGACCTATCTTCTTCCTTCCCAACGGCATTGTTTCCTATGGGCCGGTTACTGAAAGTTTGGTCACCGCGCAATGCGCGGGCGGCCTTTAAAAATTTTCCTTCTTCTTCTACGTTAACAGTAGCCAAGCAATAACATTTAAACCATTTTTTTTTATCATCATTTTCACAACATAATTACTCTAGACCTTATATAATCCATCAATACACATCCAAAAATTATATAGAACAATTATCCTAATTATTTACTAATTTTTCACAAAATTATTTTATCACCAAAAATACTAAAATAAATCAAATAAATAATTTTATACCTTCCCAAAGCTTGAAAACTTTCCTTTGAAGCTTTTTATACACTTGGATGGCACCAATGTTTTTTCCTTTCTTGGTAGTGGTGGTGTTCGGGTGGCGTGGTGGTGGTAGAAGAAGAAGGAGAAATGAAGTGAAATTGTTGTTTTAGTGTTTGTGTTTTTTTTTTTATTATTTTCCTTTCCTCATCCTTATTAAGCTTCAAATGTATGAATTAATTTTAATTACCACTCCAAGTCCACCGACTTGGAGTTGATTTGGTAAAAAATTTCATGCACACTTGCTAATATAATATATTACGTAGTTATTTCGTGTAATAAATATTTTATATAATATATGTAAAATATTTATTTTAATTTATAAAAATTCATAAAATAATTTATAAATAATATTTATATATTTTTAAGGTACCTTACTTGATAAATTTTGTACACGCATAATGACATGTATGTAATTATATGAGGTATTTTATACATCCAAAATTAATAAAATAACATACATAACTTAATAAAATTTAATTTTTCACATTTCAATTTTGTTACAAATACATTACATAAACCTCCATGTATTTCCTATTACTTACATAATATATACATATATCAATTATATATATATATATATATATATATATATATATATATATATATATATATATATGTATGTATGTATGTATATATTATGTATTATAATAATTTCTTTTACATATTTAAATCACAAAAATATTAAGTCTCATAAAAATAGAAATAATTCTATTTTACATAAACATAAATTATCTTATTAAGTAAGAATTATTCATCTTTATTAATTATTCTTCTTCACTATTTCTTTTATATAAACTATACCATACGATATTGTGTAATTTATATAATTATTAACTTTTTTCTTAACAAATTTTACTCTCTTATATAAATATATATATTTACTCTTATATAATTTATATAATTATAATTTTCTATATATTAAATTACATTTCCTTATATAAAATATATATTTATTACTATATATTTTATATAATTAATTGCTCTTCTTAATAATTCCCAAGAATTTCTCATAATTATTAATTAATCTATAATCAACAATTATGACCTCGTTAATTTTCTCATTAATTTTTAATTTAATTTACGATTAATTTTCAATATTAATCCCCTTTTTATTGACACAATTCATTAAAATTAGTAACCGTAACAATAATATATATATATATATATATATATATATATATATATATATATATATATATATATATATATATATATATATATATATATATATATTGTAATATCCTGGATATTTAAATGAATTAGAAATAAAATATTTAATATTTAATAAATATTGGAGTTTGATAACCTAGTAGTGATAGATAAATAGAGGTCCAAATTAAATTTAACGGACTAACTTAGATATGGTGATATCAAAATTTTTGATAAGTTAGCAAGTAAAGTGATAATTCAATAAACTTGACTAACAGCAAGTCTAATTAAATTAAGAGAATTAATTAGTGGAGTTATGTAATTATGCGACGTGGTTGCATGTAAATTAAATATGTATTTATATGAATATATATATATATATATGCGTACATATTTAATAACATAATTTAATGGTTAATTAAATTGTGATTAAATAGATAGATTAATATTAAATTAATCCGAATTGAATTAAAAGGTTTATTGTGGAATTAATTTATTCATTAATCAGCAATTATGCAAATTGTTGATAAATTATTTGTGATGAATAATTATGTAATTTATATAATTATAAATTATATAAAGTAGTTGAATTAATTAAGGGAGATTAGTAATTGTATATATGTACAACATTTAATTTCATATATATGTACATATATATAAAGGGATTAAATTAATTAAGTAATTTTAAATAGTAATTGAATATATTAAATGAATATATTCTATAATTAAATAAATCATTGTAAATGATTTATGAGAGTGAGAAATTTAATTATACAATTATTTGTGTAATATTAATTAAATAATTAAATAAATTATTTAAATAAAAAATTGAGTAAATATATTATTATTTTAATGTATTTTCGGGTAAATGGAATTACTTCCATAATTGATGAGAAATGAATTATTTAATGTAAATGTATTAAATAATTTAATTTATGGCCTAAATAATATATATTAAATTATATATTGTATTTATTTTAATTTCATAATTTATTGTGAAATTGTTTTGAGGTAAAGTAATGTGTATAAATAATATATATAGATTATATATATTATTATTAGCGAATACACTCTAAAGTTTTAATATCAAAATAATTGATAAGTTGTCATTAATTAAATATTCAATTAAATTGAATAAAATGAGTGAATTAAATATAATACATTAATTAATATGATTATTAATTAATGTAAATAATGTGAAATATTAATAATAATATTTATTAGTCCATTTAGTAATTTAATACTTATGGGTTAAAATATTTAATTATTTATTCAATTTAATTATTTATTTAATCATGGATTGAATAAATAATGTGTAAATTATTAAATTAACCCAACATGGGTCAATTAGTAGCCCAAGTGGAGAATAATAAAATTTGACAATTTAGTAGCCCAAACAATTTAATAGAAGCCCAATTGGTATTTTAAATTAAAATCCAATGATTGGCCCACTTGGAAAATACTTAATTTAACTATTATTAATTTAAAAAGTGACTTGTGACCATGATTTTGGGACAAAGAAGGAACCCATCAGCCGTATGGTGTAGGAGAGAGAGAATGAATTGATTGTTATTTATTTTATTTTTCCTTTATTTAATTAAGGTTGCTTGTATGGTTTTTTTTAGTCCATGAATCATACCTCTTTTCACCCACTTAGTCATTGGCTTAAATCCCTTGCACAAGTTTCCAACTACTCTCATGATGGTAATTTTAATAGATATAGATTTTATATCTATCTAAATTGTAAGTATACTTACAATTTAGAAGTTTTGTTATTCATTTTCTATCTTTCATCTTCTAAGTCTTGAGAGCAAAATATTGAGGGGATAAATATTTGAGAGAGATTTTGGGTGGAGCTTCAAGGAAGAAGAAGAAAGCATAAGTTAGTTCATGCCATTCACAACCTATTTTGGAAGAAAAATGAAAATATCCATGGAAACAAGGTAATGGTTATTTTAAATGTAGTTTGTTTTTTTAAAATTAAATAAACTAGCATGTGTGTACAAATATGTTAATGAAGTTAATAATATGTGATAGTAATATTTATGTCATGCTTGAGTTTAATATGCTTGGTTTGTATTTTGGTATAATTTATATGCTAAAAATATGGGTTTGGTGGTGTTAAATCAAGTCTCAAAATAATTACCCAAAAATATTTTTATAAAATTTAGATTTAATGTTATAATATTATAGAACATTAAATCATGAGAAAAACAAAGTTTGAATCACTTAAAATGGAGTTATACACAAAAAGTTATGATTTGTGGTAGTTTATGTGATGTAAAAATTTTTATAAAAATTTTTAATATTAAATCATGAAAAATTATATTTTCATGTTATAAATTGATATTAAGTGTTTGGTAAATTTTTTGGATTTTTATTGAGGACTTAAAGATTTCTTGAAGGTATAAATTTTATTAAGTTGTGTATTAAAATAGCACTGTTCACGTTCTGCTGGAGAATAAAAATAAAGGACTGCCGCGCATTGTGCGGAATCCTATTCACTGTCGCATACGGAGATCAAAAACGGCGTCGTTTTGTCGAAGAAAAAATTCATCCGCGCGCTATGCGCGGAAGACAGTTACGGTGCCATTAAAACGGCACCGTTTTGAGGCCAAAATTTTGTCGGCGCGCGCAATGCGCGGGAAACAGATTTTTGCCGGAAATTACGATACTGCCCCTCCGTTCGGTTTTCTATTTAATTACGAAATTGCCATCGGTCCGGTTTTTCAACTTATTTACGAAAATGCCATTCTGGATAATTTAAATTAATTTAAATGTTTAAAAATTAATTTAAAATTATAACAAAAATAATAATAATACAAAAATGATATTTAGGTATTTAATATTATATTTTTTAAATATAATAAGTATTTAGGATTAATATTTAAATGTTGTAAATATTAATCTAGTTAGTTTAATATTATATTTTCCAAATATAATAAATATTTAGGATTAATATTTAAATGTTGTAAATATTAATCTAGTTAGTTTAATATTATATTTTTCAAATATAATAAGTATTTAGGATTAATATTTAAATGTTGTAAATATTAATCTAGTTAGTTTAATATTATATTTTCCAAATATAATAAGTATTTAGGATTAATATTTAAATGTTGTAAATATTAATCTAGTTAGTTTAATATTATATTTTTTCAAATATAATAAATATTTAGGATTAATATTTAAATGTTTTAAATATTAATCTAGTTAGTTCAATATTATATCTTCTGAGTTTATGATTAAATTAATTATTTATTATTTAATTAAAATTAAATAATAAACAAGGATGATAAATTAATTAATTATTATTTAATTAATATTAAATAATAATTAAAGACAACTAAGATTGATTATTTAATTATTTATTATTTAATTAACTTTAAATAATAAATAAATTCAGTTAGTTATTATTTATTATTAAATAATAACTAATGATATTTGAGTATTTACTATATAATTTTATTATTTATTATTTAATTAACTTTAAATAATAAATGAATCTTGTTAATTAGTTATTATTTATTCTTAAATAATAACTAAAGATATTTGATTATTTATAATATAATATAATTATTTATTATTAAATAATAAATAAACCTAGTAAGTTATTATTAAATAATAACTAAAGGTAGTTAATTACTTACTATTTAATTAATGTTAAATAGTAATTAAATGAAATAAAGAATATGTCTTTTAACTCTTTTGTTTAAACAATTGTAAGAAATTGTTTAATAGTTTAATAAGTGTCCAACACTTAAGAAAAATATTTTCTAATTTATTAAATTATTAACCTAATTTGATTGAGGGTCTATAAGGTTAATAATATTGTTTTGACTGATGTAAATTATGTGTTAGTACTTATTTGTGGTAGATAAGTTTCTTAATGAGCGTATAGTTGTACAAATACGCTGTACTAATTATTAGACCAACTTTACTAATGTTAGGTCTTTCAAAGCCAGTTAGTTAAAGCTAGACATTAATTGTAGCTGAGCAAACAGGCAAGTTTCCTAAACCCTACTCAATTTATATTCGAGCAGGATATATTATTTTATTGTTCGAGTTCCTAATTCAAACTCAAGTTATTATGTTTCAAGCATGCTAGTGGTTTAATTCTGTATAATTATTCCACCTCTTTAAATTTGTTGATTCGCACATAGTGCATGTTGCATGTGTTCATCAGGTATGAAAGGCTGATCACCTTCATTACCATAAGGTTCAGTTAAATTTGTTCATGGTCATTATTGATATTCAACATTAATTAATTTAGTCATTCAATTATTGAAATTATGACTTGTACTCTTTCACAATTATTATATTGTTGAAAATTCAAAAGCTTATTCTTTCTTTCAATCATGATATATCGTTATCGTATTTAAACTTGTTGAGCAAAGTCGTTGCTCACTCTTGCTATATCATGATAACAAATTTCAGAATAATACGAATGTCCAAGGAAAGACGGAGACAGAAGCAACAGACAAGATTATAGTGTTATGCATTATAACTAAATTGTTATATGATGTAAGTAATTTTGTAAACCTTTTTATGAATCTAAAGGTAGTTGTAAGACCCCGAATTTTATGAAATATAAAATTTAATTTTTCTTCATATATATTTTTCATGAAACAGTAAGTGGTTAAATTGACGAAATTGAAAGTTAAGGATGTTATGTGCAAATTTTTTTTTTTTGACGGACAATATTCGTTTTGTCGGGGAATATTCGTGCCGTACGACGGCGCCGAAATAACAAATTATTTGTGGACCCCACAACGGAATATTTGTCGGATATAGAAAACGACAGAAGTAACCTTTTTAAATAAAAATAGTCAACGGTGTTAACTGTTAAAATACCGGTGATAAAAGAATAGTAGCATACGGTAATTTATGGTATTTTCTGTAGCACACGGTACTCTACAGTAGCACACGGTATTGCACAGTGTCTCATATTATTGGTCTGATAATTGACACCGTAATTGTTACGCATCATTTCATCAATAATTGTCACTGCATAATATTTTATATTATCAATTCAATTATTGTTGCTACACAGTATTTTGCATTATTGATTTAATAATTGTCATTACATTGTATTTTATATCATTGAGTCAATAATTGTTGCTGCACTGTTTTTAAAATTATTGAACCTAATAATTGTCACAGTTACAAATATACTGTAATTTATATTATTAAATTAATAATAATCTGTAACGTGTTTATTACATTATTGTTGAATTATTGTTGTAACATTATTTTATATGTTGGACTCACAGGAAGAATAAATAAATAAATAAAAAATAAAATAATTAATTTTACTATTTGAAATAGTAACGTGAATAGTGACGTGAATAGTGACGTGAATAGTACGTGAATAGTAAGAAACATGTGGGACCCATCGTGGGGCCCACATGAAATGTGAGAAATGTGATTTTGGTTGCTGAGAGTTGGCGGAGGCTGCGCAGCAGCCTTTGCTGAAAAATTTTCTGCTCACCTACCACGCATAGTAACTTCTTTTCTCCTATAAATAGTTTGCTCAGCTGAATAGAAAAATCACACCTAAAACATAAAAATTTTCTATAAGAATTTTATGAGTTTTCTCTGAGAATAGTAAGGTTATTTTGAGAGTTTGAAAGCCAAAAGGAGTGCATGAATTTTTCAAGTAAGTGTTTTATTAAAGAGTAGTAATTTCATAAATTCCTATTTTTCACGGTATTCACAAATCTTCCTTTAGAAGACTCTTCTTTGAGAAGATTCATTTTTTAAAAGCTTTCTTTGGAAGATTTATTTTGGAATATTATTTTAAAAACTATTTTAAAGTTGTTATATTATACTACAAAAATTATGTTAAATATATATAATTTTGATAGTTCATAATATACGAGTTATCATATACTTTGAAATTTATATGTGGTAATTACTAATTATATTAAAAATATATAGGTTGATCAATCTCATTTAAATCAATATCCAGTCACGTGTTAAGGTAAGGGGTATCACTCTTTTCATCATCATAAATGGATATTATTTTCTTTCTTACTTGAAGGGATTATCATTCTTTGATTCTCGAAAATAATATCGTTTCTTTCTTGTGCCATTTATTTCCATGTATTAAATTGTGGGAATAACCTTACGGCGCGGTTTACCGCCTGTTGGTGAATAACCTTTTGTATTCATTCCTTATTAATCTTTGAGAATAACCTTACGGTGCGGATTATCGCCTGTTTGGTGAATAACTCTTCGTGTTCAAATTCTATTAAATTGTGGGAATAACCTTACGGTGCGGATTACGCCTGTTTGGTGAATAACTCTTCGTGTTCAAATTCTATTAAATTGTGGGAATAACCTTACGGTGCGGATTACGCCTGTTTGGTGAATAACTATTCGTATTCAAATTGATGGGAATAACCTTACGGCGCGGATTACCGCCTGTTGGTGAATAACCCTTTTTGTTTGTCTCGTGTGGAAATAATTTGTCTACACGAATTATCACATGACACTTTTATTCCATATTCGTAAGTGATATCATTTTCCTTTATACTCATAAGGGATACCATCTTTTTCATCTTCCATTATTCAAACTTACTATGGTAAGGGATATTAATTCCCTTCACCTTTTGTTAATCAAACCTGCTACGGTAAGGGGTATTATTTTCTTTCATACACCTAAATCGAAACTTATTATGGAACTATTGCTTCTATAATTCCTGAAAATATTATATGTTCCATAATAGTTGAACTTCATTATTTCAACTGAACCTTCCTATTTTCTGAACCTTTCTGTTGAACTATAATCGTTATTCTGAACTGTGGATCTTGAATATCATTTTTAAATTTCACTCCACATCATGTTGACAATTTGGACATTATTTGAATCTGCCCAAAGTAAACTTCCGATACTTATTGTTTATCCTGTTTCTTCTGTTCATCAATTGTATCACTATTATTTGTACTAATCATAAAGAATCAAGCTGTTGTGAATATCTGTGGCCGGGGGCACAGATGTGATATATTTGTTGAACAGATGATAGGTTAAAGGCGATATAATAGGTTAAAGGCGATACATCTGTTCGGTGTCTTTTATGGCACGTGGTTAATGTTCTCTTTGACCCGTAGTGCAAAGATGAACTGTTGATTGGTATGATTATGACCAAAGGCTGAATCTGGTATAATCATGACCGTTGGTGTTATATTGAATGTCTTTGGCCCGTAGTGCAAAGATGAACTGTTGATTGGTATGATTATGACCAAAGGCTGAATCTGGTATAATCATGACCGTTGGTGTTATATTGAATGTCTTTGGCCCGTAGTGCAAAGATGAACTGTTGATCTGCATAATTATGACCAGGAACTGTGAAGTTGTATTATTTTGACTAATGGTATTTCAGATGATAAAAGTTGATGATATTTTTACTAAAAAGAGAAGCGAGTGGACATTATAGTCTGCATTATTCTTCTAATAGATTGCTCATTCCGCTGCTATTATTGATCTGAACATTGTTCAAGAATTTAACTGCAGTTTTTGATATACACCTTGTATTCTGTTGTATTCTATCAAAAACTCACCTGTTGAAGGCTAATGATAATTTATTCGTCATTATCTTAGTCATGATATTTCTTACTGGGCTATTTGAGCTCACCCTTTTGTTCTATTATTTTTCAACAGGATATGAGAACGTAGCTGGGTCTAGCCGGGGAATGGAGTGGGAGTCCGAGGGATATATATTATAGTCTTCACGTGTTGTAAAATAGTGTGGCAATAATAGTGAAGACTTAGTTGTGTATTATTATACACGGTATTGTTGTACGTTGTGCTTTGTTGTAATAATTTTGTTGTAGTCTTTTGACGACTCAAGTTTGGGCTGTGTAGGCCTAGATTTGGGGGCGTCACAGTTGGCATCAGAGCTTAGGGATATGGTCTTTAATGGAGATCTGGGGTTAAAGCTAGGAGGGGAGATACGGATAGAATCAGTCACTAGTGTGTCCCACCTAAATTAGATTTTGTTATCTAACGAATCGATTTGAATGTAGGAACAGGAAGTGATGAGTCAGTTTGTTTGAACTAACAATTATTTTGTGACCACAGTTAAGTATGGCATCTGGAAATCAGGAGGATAACTTTGAAATGCCCGGTACGTCAATTTCGGGGACGAAATTTCATAAGGAGGGGAGGTTGTAAGACCCCGAATTTTATGAAATATAAAATTTAATTTTTCTTCATATATATTTTTCATGAAACAGTAAGTGGTTAAATTGACGAAATTGAAAGTTAAGGATGTTATGTGCAAATTTTTTTTTTTTGACGGACAATATTCGTTTTGTCGGGGAATATTCGTGCCGTACGACGGCGCCGAAATAACAAATTATTTGTGGACCCCACAACGGAATATTTGTCGGATATAGAAAACGACAGAAGTAACCTTTTTAAATAAAAATAGTCAACGGTGTTAACTGTTAAAATACCGGTGATAAAAGAATAGTAGCATACGGTAATTTATGGTATTTTCTGTAGCACACGGTACTCTACAGTAGCACACGGTATTGCACAGTGTCTCATATTATTGGTCTGATAATTGACACCGTAATTGTTACGCATCATTTCATCAATAATTGTCACTGCATAATATTTTATATTATCAATTCAATTATTGTTGCTACACAGTATTTTGCATTATTGATTTAATAATTGTCATTACATTGTATTTTATATCATTGAGTCAATAATTGTTGCTGCACTGTTTTTAAAATTATTGAACCTAATAATTGTCACAGTTACAAATATACTGTAATTTATATTATTAAATTAATAATAATCTGTAACGTGTTTATTACATTATTGTTGAATTATTGTTGTAACATTATTTTATATGTTGGACTCACAGGAAGAATAAATAAATAAATAAAAAATAAAATAATTAATTTTACTATTTGAAATAGTAACGTGAATAGTGACGTGAATAGTAACGTGAATAGTGACGTGAATAGTACGTGAATAGTAAGAAACATGTGGGACCCATCGTGGGGCCCACATGAAATGTGAGAAATGTGATTTTGGTTGCTGAGAGTTGGCGGAGGCTGCGCAGCAGCCTTTGCTGAAAAATTTTCTGCTCACCTACCACGCATAGTAACTTCTTTTCTCCTATAAATAGCTTGCTCAGCTGAATAGAAAAATCACACCTAAAACATAAAAATTTTCTATAAGAATTTTATGAGTTTTCTCTGAGAATAGTAAGGTTATTTTGAGAGTTTGAAAGCCAAAAGGAGTGCATGAATTTTTCAAGTAAGTGTTTTATTAAAGAGTAGTAATTTCATAAATTCCTATTTTTCACGGTATTCACAAATCTTCCTTTAGAAGACTCTTCTTTGAGAAGATTCATTTTTTAAAAGCTTTCTTTGGAAGATTTATTTTGGAATATTATTTTAAAAACTATTTTAAAGTTGTTATATTATACTACAAAAATTATGTTAAATATATATAATTTTGATAGTTCATAATATACGAGTTATCATATACTTTGAAATTTATATGTGGTAATTACTAATTATATTAAAAATATATAGGTTGATCAATCTCATTTAAATCAATATTCAGTCACGTGTTAAGGTAAGGGGTATCACTCTTTTCATCATCATAAATGGATATTATTTTCTTTCTTACTTGAAGGGATTATCATTCTTTGATTCTCGAAAATAATATCGTTTCTTTCTTGTGCCATTTATTTCCATGTATTAAATTGTGGGAATAACCTTACGGCGCGGTTTACCGCCTGTTGGTGAATAACCTTTTGTATTCATTCCTTATTAATCTTTGAGAATAACCTTACGGTGCGGATTATCGCCTGTTTGGTGAATAACTCTTCGTGTTCAAATTCTATTAAATTGTGGGAATAACCTTACGGTGCGGATTACGCCTGTTTGGTGAATAACTCTTCGTGTTCAAATTCTATTAAATTGTGGGAATAACCTTACGGTGCGGATTACGCCTGTTTGGTGAATAACTATTCGTATTCAAATTGATGGGAATAACCTTACGGCGCGGATTACCGCCTGTTGGTGAATAACCCTTTTTGTTTGTCTCGTGTGGAAATAATTTGTCTACACGAATTATCACATGACACTTTTATTCCATATTCGTAAGTGATATCATTTTCCTTTATACTCATAAGGGATACCATCTTTTTCATCTTCTATTATTCAAACTTACTATGGTAAGGGATATTAATTCCCTTCACCTTTTGTTAATCAAACCTGCTACGGTAAGGGGTATTATTTTCTTTCATACACCTAAATCGAAACTTATTATGGAACTATTGCTTCTATAATTCCTGAAAATATTATATGTTCCATAATAGTTGAACTTCATTATTTCAACTGAACCTTCCTATTTTCTGAACCTTTCTGTTGAACTATAATCGTTATTCTGAACTGTGGATCTTGAATATCATTTTTAAATTTCACTCCACATCATGTTGACAATTTGGACATTATTTGAATCTGCCCAAAGTAAACTTCCGATACTTATTGTTTATCCTGTTTCTTCTGTTCATCAATTGTATCACTATTATTTGTACTAATCATAAAGAATCAAGCTGTTGTGAATATCTGTGGCCGGGGGCACAGATGTGATATATTTGTTGAACAGATGATAGGTTAAAGGCGATATAATAGGTTAAAGGCGATACATCTGTTCGGTGTCTTTTATGGCACGTGGTTAATGTTCTCTTTGACCCGTAGTGCAAAGATGAACTGTTGATTGGTATGATTATGACCAAAGGCTGAATCTGGTATAATCATGACCGTTGGTGTTATATTGAATGTCTTTGGCCCGTAGTGCAAAGATGAACTGTTGATTGGTATGATTATGACCAAAGGCTGAATCTGGTATAATCATGACCGTTGGTGTTATATTGAATGTCTTTGGCCCGTAGTGCAAAGATGAACTGTTGATCTGCATAATTATGACCAGGAACTGTGAAGTTGTATTATTTTGACTAATGGTATTTCAGATGATAAAAGTTGATGATATTTTTACTAAAAAGAGAAGCGAGTGGACATTATAGTCTGCATTATTCTTCTAATAGATTGCTCATTCCGCTGCTATTATTGATCTGAACATTGTTCAAGAATTTAACTGCAGTTTTTGATATACACCTTGTATTCTGTTGTATTCTATCAAAAACTCACCTGTTGAAGGCTAATGATAATTTATTCGTCATTATCTTAGTCATGATATTTCTTACTGGGCTATTTGAGCTCACCCTTTTGTTCTATTATTTTTCAACAGGATATGAGAACGTAGCTGGGTCTAGCCGGGGAATGGAGTGGGAGTCCGAGGGATATATATTATAGTCTTCACGTGTTGTAAAATAGTGTGGCAATAATAGTGAAGACTTAGTTGTGTATTATTATACACGGTATTGTTGTACGTTGTGCTTTGTTGTAATAATTTTGTTGTAGTCTTTTGACGACTCAAGTTTGGGCTGTGTAGGCCTAGATTTGGGGGCGTCACAGTATATATGGAAGTTAAGGTTAGAAACCTTGGGAAATGTTGTAGAATAAACAATTTATGTTTATATATTCCGCATTAGTTATAGAACGTGTATGAAGATGATGTATCGTGACGTACCAAGTCTAGGGTTAAAGGAACCCGAATTTGGGGTCGTCACATATATATATATATATATATATATATATATATATATATATATATATACATACATAATTAATTTACACCATTCATATTACCTACCTAGCTTAATTAATTAAAATACACACATTTTATTTATTTAAGTCTTTTTACAAGTCATAATATTCTGGATGTTACACGAACTCTTGTCCTATGAATTCTCTGATCTCTTATCTAATCCTCCGAACTTTTGTTCTATGTCTTTTTCTATCTCTTATCTGATCTTTTGTCTAAACTTTTGTCCGATGTCTCATTAGATCTCTTATCAGATCTTTTTGTTCGAACACTTGTCTGATATCTCATCAAATCTCTTATCCGATCTCCTTGTTTAATGTCTTATCTGAACTCTTGTCCGATCTCTTCTTATTTGATCTCTTATCCGATATCTTTGTTCGATATCTCATTCAATATCTTATCTAATGTCTTTGATCTGCGAACTTGAATTTTCTAGTTTATTACAAGTTATTACTTTATCAAATTGATCAATCTAATATTATTTGATCCCAAAGTCCTTTTACATTAATTATCTTTGAATGACTTTACAATATTACTTTTTTTTTTTTTTCTGATTACAAATATACATTAATCTTGTTATAATCATCATTACAGCAATCATCATTAAAACTAAATAAGCTTAAAAATAAATATGAACTAACAATTTCTTTTAAGTGTTATTTTTCGTAGGTACCTTTTTTTTTATACATAAATATCCCCTAAATGTTATTTTCGTAATACTTTTAATATTTTATAAATATCAAAAAATGCTTAAATCTTTCATTTAACTAATTTAGTTTCTTTGCTATTAAGCCTGAAGTAGCTATTTCAATTCAATATATTTCATCAAGTTTCCATTGAACTTTAATTCAAAAAATAAACAAAATTAATAAGAACAACAGTGAATGATAAAACCGCAACCCAAGAAGAAGCTGCCACGCCGATAAATGACGGCACTGCCATTTTGGCATGCGCGACAAAAATTTCTTCTCCATTGGAAGCAAAAAGCAAATAGAAATTAAAATTCCTGCAGTTCAACCAAAACCCAGATTGCTAAAACCCATCTTCTCATCATTTTCCTTTCAGTGGAAACCATACCTGCTTCCATTTTGGATTGATTCTGGCTGATGCAAAAGGCTGAAAACTAAGACCCAGATCTTTGATTTCCCCGCCTCTTCAGTAACCGACATATATAATACAGGTGTATCGATTCCCTTTATTGTCTTTGCCTTTTTGTTGGCTCAGCCATTTCATGTTGTCATGTTTGGTGGGGTGGTTTACCAAAGTCTGAAATTTCAATTTTGGCACTTTTGAATGTTGGATGAATTTTCACCTGTGTTTGTATTGATTGATTTGAATTGAATACTTTTTTGTAATAAAGGGTTATTCTTATTCATTATTAATCTGCTTGAAAGAAGTTAGATTCTTGAGAAATTCCCACCTTTAATATTCATATAATTTGATACTTTGGAATTGGATTTCCCAACTTGAGTATAACTTATGTTAAAGCCAAATTGGGTTGTTCCAAATTAAGTTGATTGAGATTTGAAGGCTTAAATTCCAGATATTTGATTTTTCAGATTCAGAAGAAAAAGGCAAGAGATTTCTGTGAGGGCATTAGTTGTTATTTTTAATAGTTTGGTGTTAAATCTGCCAAGTTGTAGTTAATTGGAAAAGGATGGTTGGGACTACTGCAGAACCTGTTAACAGTGTGTACTCAAATTGGTCAGATCAGAATTCTAATGGGTCTCTGGAGCAGAAGGTTGATGATCTTCGTCGCCTTTTGGGAAAAGCAGAAGGCGATCCTTTGAGAATTGTAGGTGTTGGGGCAGGTGCATGGGGTAGTGTTTTCACAGCAATGCTACAAGATGGCTATGGTCAACTTCGTGAGAAGGTTCAAATTAGGATATGGAGAAGACCTGGAAGAGCTGTTGACAGAGCTACAGCTGAACACCTTTTTGAGGTGATCAATTCGAGGGAAGATGTGCTGAGGAGACTGATTAGGCGATGTGCATACTTGAAATATGTGGAGGCAAGATTGGGTGATAGGATATTATATGCAGATGAGATTTTGAAAGATGGGTTTTGCTTGAATATGATTGACACCCCACTTTGCCCTTTAAAGGTTGTCACCAACTTGCAGGAAGCTGTGTGGGATGCTGATATAGTTATCAATGGTCTGCCATCAACAGATACCCGGGAGGTGTTTGAAGAAATTAGAGAGTATTGGAAGGAAAGAATTACAGCACCAGTCATCATTTCTTTGGCAAAGGGTATAGAGGCTGAATTGGACCCTGAACCCCGAATAGTAACTCCTACTCAGATGATCAACCGAGCAAGTGAGATTTCTTTTTTCCTTTTTCTTTTCCCCTTAATTGTTGTAAATTTTCTTGTTTATGAATGCAAGTCTTGGTCTAAATTAGGTTATGTTAACTATTTTTCTTATTGAAAATATATTTTCCCCAATGAATTACCTTGTAGAAACAATTGAGTTGATTGTCATGCTACTACTAAGTTATTGACTTGACACAAGTTTGTTAATTGGTCTGTACTTATTTCCTTACCTTACGCATTTCACTGTCCTTAAGAGAAAAGTTTATTTGTGTAATTTGAAATACACAAGAGTTCGAAACATTTGAATCTACATCATATGTTTTAAGATAAACTTAAGGGGTTTAATCTCTTCTCATAAGATTGCTGCTAAATGGTGGATGGTGGATGGTAGATGGTATTTTCTTCTCAACACACATTGTTTACTGAAAATGTTTTGAGCATTGAAGTGTGATTTGCAAACTGATCTGCTAGCAGCTGGTGCTAAGTTATCTGGCTTTATCCTATCCTTTCGTTTTCCCCTTAATCGTTTTCATCATAGTTGTCAGAAACTTATGATACGCTATACGTATCTTGTGATACGATACAGAGACAATTTGATATATATTACAGGGGTGAATCTAAAATAATACCATATCTTACGATTTAATTATGATTCGATGCGATTCTTACGATACAATACAGTACACGATACTTTTTAAAAGCAACCAACTTGAAAAAGTTTTCATATAGATCCAAAAGACTAAAAACAAAACTTTTAAGCCTTTTAACATTTCAATTGAAGAGATTTTCTAGCACAAACATATTCCATATAACTTCATGAGCCTTTAATCACTTTCTAGAGTATTATATCTAATTAAAAATATCGCTCTATTTTTTTCACGTCACTTTCTATAAGCAGATATATAAATCTCCACTTGTTAATTTGAATTATTTTCTTTTGTTTTATAGATTAAAGGTGAATCTAAATTTTCGTTTTCTTTTGTTACTCTATAAATATTATTGAAATAATATCTAATTAAATTTTGGCTACTGTTTAACATTAAAATTTATTTTTAGTCTATAATAATATTTACTTAACTACTTTTATATATAGTCAAGCTTGTGTTTTATATGTTTAAATATATATTACTACATTTTTTATTTTGTTTCCGTATATTAGAATACGATACATGAAACACGATACGAGGATTTTCAATACACGATACGATTCACGATTTGACAACTATGGTTTACATTCTTTAAACATTTCTGTTGGGAATTCATGAGTGGATTTGACTGATGAGCATGCTAATTCTCTTCCAAATAAAAACATCTTAAGATTTTGTAATACTTAGCAATTTGTTAGTTACCCAATCGATTCATTATTAAGGAATTTCACAAATACACAAGCACATGGATATTTCAACGATATTCTTGTACTAGCTGTAGCTTAATTTCAAATTCTTTACTGTCGATAAAGTAATGAAAACTGATCCTCCTGCATATAGTGAATGTTATCCGTGATTGTTTCTGCTATTTGTATATCCTGTATGAGATTATTTCTGTTGTTTGTTCATCTGGCAATAGATTGCGCCTCAACATAGTTATCGATAGAACTTCATTCATTACCTTCATATTACCTTTATCATTTAGTAACTTGCAAGGTTTTCCCTTGTGCTTTGGTCATAGAATAGATATATTAGTCCTTCTGACCGGAGGTTGTTATATTCAGCTGGAGTTCCTATGGAGAACATTTTATACCTGGGGGGCCCTAATATTGCTTCAGAGATTTACAACAAGGAGTATGCTAATGCTCGGATTTGTGGAGCTGAGAAGTGGAGGAAACCACTGGGGAAGTTTCTGAGGCAACCACATTTCATTGTGTGGGATAATGGTGACCTTATTACTCATGAAGTTATGGGTGGCTTAAAGAATGTCTATGCCATTGGAGCTGGTAAGATGCAATTTCGTTTCTGCAAACTGAGCTTTTGCTTAATAAAATGTCGTATTTTTATTTTCCTGGTGTATTTCTTTTTAATTTGTATGATTCAGGCCATAGAATTTGTTTTGGAGGAGCACCTAATGGCCAAGGCACAGGCTTGCCTAGGTTTTATACTTAGAGTTGCACCTTAGATGGGTGTCCTTGTTTAAATGATTGGTGGTGTCCAATCCAACCTGATTAGATCATTCTGTTATAGCGTTTCGAATCAGTGTACAATTCATGCCTTACTATCACAAATCAGGGTATCACGAATAATTTTTCTTATAGATAAAATGTGGACTCGTGAACTAAATCACAAATTTCACCCTGTAGTTTAGGCTTAAAATGGATTTCCACCCCAAACTTTATTTTTGATTAAAAGCAACCTAAACTTTAGGGCCAAAACAATTTGCACCATCCGCACTAAAGTAGAGGGTGCAAATTGTTTTGATGCGGATGGTGCGAACTGCGGGGGGTGCAAATTGGTTAAACGTTCAAAGTTTAGGGTGCTTTTAATAAAAAACAAAGTTTGGATTGGAAATCAAATATGGGAATAAACTATAGGATGCAAATTTGTGATTTAGCCTAAATGTGTTTCACAAATTTTCTTTCAAATGGTGTATCCAATGGCCTTTCATTAATGAGCTCTCCCTTTTGGGTAGAACATATATCTTCCTATCTTGTTTCGATTGAATAAAAAATTTTCCTGACTATATGCATCTTTATGTAGAATTCTCTCAATGTTTATATCTACATCAGTTGCTTCAGTGGTCTATGTTTTGTATATGAGAAGCCATCCAAAAAACTTTTTGTCAATTTAGTTCTTGCCCGAGCCACTTATACTGTCTCACTAATCTCACTACAGGAGATTGGAATATAACTAGTAGAAGGAAAAGAAATTGGAAAAAAAGGCACGAGTCTTGTTCATGATGGGGAATTATACATGTATATTTTTCCTGTATAATCAAATCTCAACAATTATGTAGCTTAATGTTTGGAATTTGTATTTACCTTCTGAACTTGGACTCCACAGGTATGGTAGCATCTCTAACCAATGAGAGTGCAACAAGCAAATCGGTATACTTCGCACACTGTACGTCAGAGATGATATTTATTACACATCTTTTGGCAGAAGAACCAGAGAAGCTAGCGGGTCCTCTGTTGGCTGACACATATGTGACGTTGTTGAAAGGTCGTAATGCATGGTATGGTCAAAAGTTGGCAAAAGGTGAATTGAGCCTTGATATGGGTGATAGCATCAAGGGAAAGGGAACAATTCAGGTGGGATTATACTTTCTAGGTTACTTTGTGGTGCACTGGTGGTAAGGTGTTACCTAGTTCATTGACTGTCAAAATGAATCGTGATATAATTAACTTCAAATAGACCTGCCAATAGATAGAATGTGATTTTTTTGTTTGTTTTTTCAAATAAAACACTTACTAAATATTGGCAAGGTCTATCTATTGGGCTTGTCTCTTCAGTTATCCATGGGAAGACTTCATCACAACAATAAAGAAATGTCTGAGAATTTAATTAATGATAACCACACAATAAGTGTGGCTTTTCATCAGTTTCGAGACAAAATAGCTTTTATGGTTTCTTATTCAAACAAAAAACAGATTTTTTATATGAAAATTCTAATGTCTCTGGAAGTAGAGTTAAAACTAAAGTAAGTAACTTTAATGACTTGAGTTTCTTCAAAAATAGATTTTGTCAGAACATCAGGGGTCCTCTCTTGGGTTAGTAAAACCTTTGGCTGCCTTGGAATGTTGGTTTTTTGGTGATGCAGCCCCTATTTGAGACTAATGCCTCATGTTAGGCCTGTTTATAAATCACTAAGTTCTTGCATTAATTGGTTTTTTGAGTAACAAAATGTTTATCAATCTAGGTGAGTAGGGGTTGGGGGGAGGGGACACTAAATGTACAAAATCTATGTAGTGCATGTATGTTAGATGTTTGTATTTGTGCTCTCCTTTTTTGTCCAGGGGTTTTTGTTTGGCTTCCTTTTTTTACGCCTCCCAATATGTTATGATCAACAATAACAAAAAGTAACATTCCCATTCCTTATTGCAGGGAGTCTCTGCAGTGAAGGCCTTTTATGAGCTCCTTAGTCATTCTCGTCTAAGTGTCTTGCATTTTGAAGAGAATAAGCCTGTTGCTCCAGTTGCGTTATGCCCCATTTTGAAAACGTTGTATAAAATGTTAATCGTGAGGTACTCTATAATTCACTCAATGACTAATTGATATCCATTTCTCTCTCTTATTCTTATTCTTTTTCTCACTCTCTCTCTCTCTCACACACACACATACTGTCTATTGGAAGTCTTTCCTTCTATATGATTTTACCCAAGGAAGTTATTTTACTCTTTCGACCTATTTGCAGGGAGCTCCCATCACATGCCATTCTTCAGGCATTGAGGGATGAAACCATGAATGATCCCCGAGATCGCATTGAGATTGCTCAGACACATGCTTTCTACATACCTTCACTTCTGGGGCAATAGTTTTTGGTAACGATCCACTCTCGTCTCCTTTATAGCCTTATATAGGGGAGTGCAGTTTGATAATGCATATCGTTTTTGTGGTAGTAAACAATTAGAAGAAAAATAAAGATATATGGTATGCTAGGTGATGCTAGATTTTTACTTCATTCAAATATGTTTATTGTTGTTAGTTCAGGAGATTTCAGACTTGCTTCATGCTTGTTGCAGTTTTTCTTATTAGAGGGTGCAAAATTTGTAATATGTTTAATAACATTTTTTTTGTTTTAGTTTAAGACTTAATTTACCGTGTTTTATTGGACTGCGTACTTTTAATTTATGAGGGAGATAATTTCTTTTAGTTTTTGAATACACTTTTACATGGCATTCAATAGATGGCAAAATAATTAGTAGTGAAACAAATTACACAGATAATAGCTTGACCATTACATCTCTAGTAACAAATTGTGGCTAATGATTATTTAGTAGTCAAATAACATTTAACTACAGAATCTGGATAAAAGACTAAATTGAAGCCGAGAGATCAAACTGTAAATATAGAATATTAATCAACATACTGACAAAAATATACAAAAACTTAAATAATCAAACATAATGGTCAGAGGAAAGAATATTTAGTTGTATTCATTATCAATAAATAATATTCATTATCAATAAATAAAGAGATTATTATCATGAGTCAATGAACTTGATCGATATCTGACCTTAAAGTACTTGTGTTATAATAATTACTCCATGATTCAGAGTTTATCTGATGGTTTTGAAAATCAACAATCTGCAATTGCTGGCTGACGATCCTGCTATTCAACACTAATGTGCACACTAATGTGCTGTTTATTGTGTTGTTCCTCTATTTGTCTTAAATTAACATTATTTTATACTATTTAATCTTTTGACGAGAGACTATTAGACCTTTAATGTTGGACTCTTGGTCTCATAAAATTATTTAATAGCTTAAAATAATATGGACTATTAATTCAACATTTATCATGGAATTATATAATTCCTCATAAATAACCTTAGAAATGATTAAAAAAATAATCCATAAGACAATTAATCTCTTATTATGAGATAAAATAATTCAAAATAATATTAAATTAATACAAATAATTTAATCCTAAGTATATTCTTTGCAAATAAATATAACATAGTTTCCTATCAAAACATATAACAGCCTGTTTGCTTCATTAAATACTTTATATAAATAATGTGAACTGAACTGTTAGCTGCACTGCACATTTCAATAGTTTGCATCGTGTAATTTTTATTAGCTCACTTGGGGGCTGTTTGATTAACACTTAATGGAGTTGAATGATTGAATCGGTCAGTCATTCAGTGCGTTTGTTTTTAACTGAATCGGTCAAATTTTTTAGTTAAATAGCTAAGTCTAATTTTTTTGGCTGAATGGTTAAGTACCAACCGAATGAAGTAAAAAAAAATTATATTAAATAAATTTACAATAACTTTGAATTTTTTCAGAGGGATAAAATGGTAAAAATATGTTATTCAGATATTTCAGACATGTCACTTATTAAATAATTTTTTTCATTCAATTTTCAAAAATTTATTTCATTCAGCTCATTCAGATTACTTAAACATTCAGAACTATTTCATTCGGTATTTTTATCAAACACCCTCTTACACTTGTTGTATACGGGGGGAAGTTGAAAATTTCATGTTTTGGCATTGACACTTGAAGTGGCCCGTATCCAATGGCCCTGGACATTGTGCAACATAAGATGGATTGATGATTAGCAGTTTTATGGAAATTTTCGGACTAGGATCCCTCCCATTACCCTCAAAGCATATTTAGCATCACAAACATTATATTTTGTAACACAATAAAATTCGTTCTATAAATAATTGTGACGTTGGTTCCTCATTAAAAACAATATTTATGATGCTAAATGTGCTTCGAGGGAAATTGGGTGAAAGTAATAAAGAGGATCGTAATTCGAAATTTTCATATTTTCAAATTTTCTGTTATTTTATTAAAAACTCAGAGAGTGGTGAGGGAGTGTGAGGTTGAGAACCAAGCCGGAGCTTCAGATTTATCAAAGGAGTTGTTGCTTAGGTCCCTTCATTGGGTAACCAACAAACAAAATTTTCTACATTTTTTTTTCTAGTAAAGCCAGAAATTGTAAGTGCATATATTAACTCATGTAATGCTGCCTTACACATATAGGAGGGAATTCATTCCAGTTAAGTCTGGTAAAGGGCCAGTCAAACTTATAGTTGGACAAATTTCTGCAAGAAAACATCAAACATGAGAATTTATGTTCATTATTGCATGGTTACCAGAAACTCGTATCGATACGGAAACAATAAAAGGAACGGTCTAAATTCATCTTAGAATCCCTGTGCCATGATTTTGAACAACAGTACCCGAGTATGTAGAACACAGGGCAATAAGATTTCTTTGATGAGATCCATAGACGATAAACACCTGAAAATTCAACAGATTTCTTTGATGAGATCAATTAGAATTTGCCCACTTTAGAATCAAGAGATTTATGCTAATAAGCAGCAGCACGAGATTAGTGGAAAGGTGGTCATTCTATGTGATATATATATATAGGAAAAGATTCACAGTCACAGTTGGTTGTAGGCTTGTAGCCAACAAGTCCGCTAAACTGTTTGGCAGAAGAAAAGACAACTACCGTCCGCCAAATTGTTTGGCTGACTGCTGGCTGAAGCTAACGTTGCTTGTGGATCATGCTATATACAACACATATATGTACATATATGCACACACATACATATATACTTACAGTTCAGTTACTTTTGACTTGTTGCAGGTGAGTACTCCTTCCCATGGTTCTCTCCCCTTCAGGCTTCAGTTGAAGTTTTTATTAATATTTATGAGAAATGGTTCTAAGAAAAACTCCACAGTTGGAGTTCATTTACATGCGGCCTTCCAACCATTCGCTGTTGTACAGTGTATATTCCATTTAATTTTTTTAAAGAGAATATTTATTACATTTTTAATGCAAATTCTTAGGTTAAGATTCTCATGAGCATATCAACATAATCAATTGGTGCATATGTTTCATTTTTTTTCTTCTTTTTTTCCCTTGGGATTACATTATAATTATGTGGTTATTTAGTATTATTACTCCCCACATTCCAAAATATATGATCAATATTAATTTTTTAAAAGTCAATTTAAAATATTTACAAACTTAAAATTGACATGATAAATAGTAGTACTTTTTAAAATGTCTATAATATTCATAATTATATTTACATAATTTAAAAAGATAATCATATCAATTTTGAATTCGTGAATATTTCAAACTAACTTTTTAAAAAGCCCAATTTTGATCTCATATTTTGTATCGGAGACTATATGACGAGTAGGTTGAAGGTATGTAGTCGAGAAATAAATATTTTACACGCAAAAGACTATTGTAGTGTAATGTTGTGTCTCTCTCTTTCATTATACTCCAACTGTTTTAAAATTATATAATTTTCATTAATTTTTAAAAGTCAATTTGATATATTTTCAAACATAAAATTGAGGCAACACATAAAAAATTATGAAATAAAATAAAATTTATAATGAGTAATACTTTTTAGATAATTTCAATATTCATCATTATATTGATTATGTTGAGATATATTTGATTGGGTCTGGTTAAGGTGTAGTCCAATTTATTTAGTAACCCGAATCCGATGTTGGCCCACTTTTTTCTTTATGGCAGCTTGACTTTTAAGTGGGAGAATCCTTATCCAATTGTGATTGTATGTGTTTCCTTAATTGGTGTAGATATGGATATTTAATTTAAAAGGGACACAGTCAACAGTTAATATAACTTGTAAGGTGATTTTAAAAAAGACTCTCACTTCTAATTGGTCTTGGGTTAAAAACAACTATAAATATAGTCATAAGCAGGTTTTACGGTACACATATTATTCTCGTACAGAATTTTATTATTTTTTAGTAATTTAATTTCTTTCATTGTTATCGTTTTTAGCCTGTACTTATTCTCACACCGAAACTATCTCCCGACGACCCAAGCTATCAGGCTGCTCTCGGTGTGTGATTGTTTAATTGTGCAAATAGTTGGTGGTTTTTGACGATTTTAAGCGGCTTCATAAAATCAGATGACAACAATATATATAGAGGTTGGAATGTTGCACTTGGCTTATGTGCTTACTTACCCTCGTCTTGAAATGAAGTCAATCCAATAGTATGTGGCCAAACCATAACTCAAAATCGTCGTTGTAATTTGGCTCCGGTCTTAAATCTCTCTCCTTTACTCGCGTAAGTCCGTGTCAAAACATAGTAACGATATTCTACCTATGTTGAGTGCTTGGAGAACTACTAATTCATTGTTTCCTTAGCCGGCCAAATTTGTATACCATAAAGAAAGCCAGATACTCCCTCCATTTCAAAAATACAAACTTTTTTTCTTTTTTAATCAATTTTAAAATTAGAGAAATATTTTTATATTGTGAAGTTGATATGTAGTTCTTAGTGTTTTTTTTTTCCATTAGCACTATGTTTGTCAGTTAGGAGAAATGAAAAGAAAAAAATTTAAAATTTATGACGGAAAAGAGAGTGAGAGAAAAATGAAATTTACTTCTTTAATTTTTTGTTTTTTATTTATTTTGTATTTGTGAGTTTTGAAAGAAAATTTTAATTTAAAAGAGTATATTACTATATTGCCCTTATGAGATTACATTTAAAAACTTTTATATAAGGATAGTTTTGCTATTTTTAATATGTCATCTTATGTTTTTAATAAATTTCCTTCCAAATGTTCTCAAGTTTGGGAGGAGATTTTTTTTTAAAAAAATTCTCTCTTACTTTTTTTTTTCTCTCCTTAAAAAACTCACAAACATGGAATTTTTTTTATCTCCTTCCCTATATTTTTTTTCTTCCTTTTTTTTTTTTCTCCTTTTCAAAACTCACAAACACAGTGCAAGTATTATCATGTAATTTATTATTGTATGTATGCTATTATTACATTTATAGCCAATGTTAGGGATAAAATTGAAAAGAGATTTTGCTATTCGAATGGAGATTGACAATTTGTTGAACAAAGAAGATGCTTTGGGGCCAAAAATCTAGGCAAATTTGGTTGTCCTCGACGGATTGGAATTTTTTTTTTCTTTTTTCTCATGCCGTAACTGTGACGACCCCAAATCCGGGTTCCATAACCTCGAGTTTGGTTCTCACTATTCAACACATTACTAACAATTAAATACATACATTGCATTTAAATATCGCGGAATAATACATATTGGTTCCCTTCAAAAGGTTACAATACCAGGGTCTATCAACCTTAACATAAAAACAGTTCCTATCATAAGGAATTACAAAAGGTTTAACAACCGTAAATACATAAATAAAGATCTAACTAGCATGCATAAGCTACTTAAGCTTTGGCCTTTCCTTTTCCCTTATCCTTCCTGGAGCAATCAGGATTATCTGAAAAATGGTTCATGATATAGCAAGAATGAGCAACTAGTTTGCTCAGCAAGTTTATAACAATCATATAGATTTAATATATCATGAATGAATGGGAAAGATCATCAATGGTTCAACAATAGATATAACAATTGTGAATGAAACAGGATTCAAATTTTAATAAACAGAATATTTGAATCTTAAAATGCTGAGTGGTCTCTAAGGACCCTGAACTAACTAGGGTATAATAGAGTTTCCTCTGACCCTTTGAGTTGTTTGGTTTTCAAGGGGATCAGCCTATTCAACCCGCTGTATATGCATTACATTTAGTCACTGGCGCCCAAAGTCGGTTTCCCGACACAAAATCCCCTAATTTTAGGGTTGTTCAATTCTCAGACTTAATATAAGAAAATTCGCACCCAACAATGGTTTGGATAAGCTTTTAAAAGTATTCAAGTTATTGAATTTAGAAACGCAATGTCTAGCTGAACTATTAGCTTCAGACATTTTTAATACAGTTCATGAATCAAGAACTAACAAGCTTCAAATGCACTAAGTGCGATTTATAAACAATATGGATGTGGAATAATTTTAAATAATTAAACCACTTCAAGCTTTAACAATAAATACAAGTATGGAAACTTGTTCAACGATAATAATTGAGTAGGGTTAGAGAACTTGCCTGTTTGCTCAGCTACAATAATTGTCTAGCTTTAACTAACTTGCTTTGAAAGACCTAACATTAATAAAGTCGGTCTAATAATTAGTACGGCGTATTTGCATAACTATACGCTTAATAACGAACTTATTTACCACACATAAGTACTAACACATAATTTACATTAGTCAAAGCAATATTATTAACCTTATAGACACTTAATCATTTTAGGTTAATAATTTAATAAGTTAGAAAATATTTTTCTTAAGTGTTGGACACTTATTAAACAACTTATTATAATTGTTTAATTAAATTCAATTTATTTTATTAACTCAATCTCTTTTTAATTACTATTTAATATTGATTAAATAGAAATTAATTAATTAACTCTAGTTATTATAAATAATAACTAATTGTACATACTTATTATTAAATAATAAATAATTATTAACTTAATTTTAACCTTCTTTAATTTAATGTTAATCAACCAATAATTAACCAAGTAATTAACCTTACTTATTATTTAATTAAGGAAATTAAATAATAGTTTACTAATCTTAATCCTCTTTAATTATTATTTAATGTCAATTAAATAATAATTAATTATTTAATTAATTTTAATTATTATTTAAGGTTAAATAATAATCAAATCATTCTTATTTATTATTTAAATTAAATAATAAATTATTACCCTAATAACTTAATTTCCATTAATCATTATTTAATGTTAATTAAATAATAATTAATTACTTAATTATCTTTATTTATTATTTAATAATATTTAAATAATAAATAATTAATTTATAAATTTTATCTCTCTTTAAATATTATTTAATAGGCATTAAATAATAATTGCTAATTTATCATCTTTATTTATTATTAACATTTAAAATAATAAATAAATAATAAATTTATTTAACCTAACCATGGTTTAGCTAATTAGATTAATATTTAAAATATTTAAATATTAAACTTATTGAAAAACATCCTCCCCAATATTATTTTTGTATTATTATTATTTTTGTTATAATTTTAAATTAATTTTCAAATATTTAAATTAATTAAAATTAACCCGAATGGCATTTTCGTAAATAAGTTGAAAAACCGGACCGAGGGCAGAATGGTAATTCTGCCAAGAAAAACACGGAGGGGCAAAATGGTAATTTCTCAAAAAACCGGTGCTCGCGCATGGCGCGCGCCTTCAGTGACAACGGATCAAAACGGTGCCGTTTTGAGAAGCCGTAAACGGCTTCCGCGCATTGCGCGGAGTAAAGTCTTACAGAGGCCAAACGACGTCGTTTGGCTCCGCGTTCTTTAGTCGATAACCTTCCGCGCATTGCGCGAAAAATTCTTTTTTTATTTTCTTCCGACAGAACGTGAACAGTACCCATTTTAATTAAAAATATACCATCAAGTAAGTTTTAAATCCTCAATAAAAATCCAAAAAAATTACCAATCACCTTATATTAATTTATAACATGAAAAATTAATTTTTCATGATTTAATATCATTATTTTTTTATAAAAATTTTTACATCACATAAACTACCACAAATCATAACTTTTTGTGTATAACTCCATTTTGAGTGATTCAAACTTTGTTTTTCTCATGATTCAATGTTCTATAATATTAGAACATCAAACTTAAGTTTTATAAAAAAATATTTTTGGACATAAATTCCAAAACTTGTTTACACACTATTAAATACATATTTTAGCATATAAAATATACAAAAATACAAACCAAGCATATTAAACTCAAGCATGGCATATATATTACCACTACACATTAATAACCATATTAACATGTTTATACTAACATGATGATTTATTTAATTTAAAAACAAAACTTCATTTAAAATAACCATTACCTTGATTTAATGGCTATTCTTCTTTTTCTCCCAAAATATGTTGTGAATCTTGAAGGCATAAACTAGCTTAGCACTCCTTCTCATTCTCTTGCTCTCTCTCAAAATATTTTGCTCTCAAATTCTCTCTTTTGATTTTTGGAGCAAAATGAAATAACATCTATCAACTTTTCAAGTATACTTGAAAAATTAGTAGATACACATAATGTATCTAATAATTTTGACCACTACAAGCTAGCTAATGGATACTTACACAAGTTAACAAGCCATGACTTGGTTGGTGAAAAGAAGCATGGTTCATGTACTTAAAAAAATAAAACAAGCAACCTTTAATTAAATAAATGGAAAATAAAATAAAATATCAAAAAATCAATTTTTTTCTCTCTCCTCCATGCCATTCGGCTGATGGACTTCAAAAGTCCCAAAAAAAATAAATTCACTTTTCTTATTTTAATTAATTAATAAGTTATTTAATTGTTTTTCCAAGTGGGCCAATCATTGGGCTTTAATTTAAAATACCAATTGGGCTTCTATTAAATTGTTTGGGCTACTAAATTGTCAAATTTTATTATTCCCCACTTGGGCTACTAATTGACCCATGTTGGGCTAATTTAATAATTTACACATTAATTATTCAATCCATGTTAAATAAATAATTAGATTGAATAAATAATTAAATATTTTAACCCATTAGTATTAAATTACTAAATGGACTAATAAATATTATTATTAATATTTCACATTATTTACATTAATTAATAATCATATTAATTAATTTATTATATTTAATTCACTCATTATATTCAATTTAATTGAATATTTAATTAATAGGAAACTTATCAATTATTTTGATATTAAAACTTTAGGGTTTGTTCACCAATTTAATAACATATTAGTGACCCCCTTTAATTAATTTTAGTAATTAATTACATAATTATTTAATCACATAATTAATTAATCACATAAAAAGATTTAAATAATCTCATAAAACTAACTCGTTGGAAATTTAATTAATAAAGATGTGGAAATTCTAGGACATTACATTCTCCCCTCCTTATAAAAATTCCGTCCTCGGAATTGTAAAATAAGGTTACTCAAATAAAAACGGGTAATTTGTCCTCATTTCCTCCTCTAATTCCCACGTAGATTCTTCAATGGCGTGATTCCTCCAGAGTACTTTGACAGAATGAATTATCTTATTTCTCAGTTTCTGTTCCTTCCTATCGAGTATCTGAACAGGAACTTCTTCATATGATAAGTCCTTCCCGACTTGAATTGGTTCATAGGAGATAACGTGCTTGTAGTCTGGTTTGTATGGCCGCAATACCGACACGTGAAACACATTGTGAATATGTTCCAATTCAGGAGGTAAAGCTACCTCGTATGCTACTTCACCCACTCTTCTCAATATTTCGAACGGTCCTATGAACCTTGGACTCAATTTCCCCTTCTTTCCAAACCTGATCTTCCCTTTCCAGGGAGATACCTTAATGAACACAAAACTCCCCACCTCGAAGTCTCGTTTCTGTCGATGTAAATCGGCGTATTTCTTTTGACGGTCTTGAGCTGCTACTAGTCGAGCTCTTATTACCTTGATAATTTCTACCGTCTGTTGAACCAATTCTGGCCCCAACAGTCGGCGTTCTCCTACCTCATCCCAACATAGAGGTGTTCTGCATTTTCTGCCATATAAAGCTTCGTAAGGCGGCATACCTATGCTCGCATGATAACTGTTGTTGTATGCAAACTCAACTAGTGGTAGATGGATTTCCCAACTGCCCTTGAAATCCATTACGCAGGCCCTGAGCATATCTTTCAATGTCTGAATTGTTCTCTCACTTTGCCTATCGGTCTGCGGATGATACGCTGTACTCATTCTCAACTGTGTCCCCAATCTCTCCTGAAGACTTCTCCAAAATTTTGACGTGAAGCGCGGATCTCTGTCTGACACAATCGATACCGGCACCCCATGTCTTGAAACTATCTCTTTGATGTACAGTTTGGACAACTGATCCAAACTGAACCTAATCTTGATCGGCAAAAAGTGCGCTGACTTTGTTAGCCGATCCACAATCACCCAAATTGCGTCATATCCCTTCTGTGTTGCTGGAAGTCCTACCACAAAATCCATTGTGATATGCTCCCATTTCCACTCAGGAATTTCTAACGGCTGTAACAATCCACTTGGTCTCTGATGTTCGGCCTTTACCCTTTGACAAGTTAGGCATCGGCTGACACATTCTGCAACCTCCCTCTTTAAATTCGGCCACCAAAAATGCTGACGTAGATCTTGATACATCTTCGTACTCCCCGGATGTATCGAGTATCTCGTACTGTGGGCCTCTTGCAAAATTTCCTCTCGTAATTCAGGCACTAGCGGGACCCAAACACGATTTTCAAATCTCAGCAATCCCATGCTATCAATTTTAAACTTGACCTCTTCTCCATCGGTCATCCTCTTCCGGATTCTGTCACATTCCTCATCTTTGTCTTGAGCCTCTTTCACCCTATCTAACAAGGTTGGGCTCACCTCGACTTCTATTGACTCGTTTGGACTTCTCACTTCCAACTCCATTCGAGCCATCTCTTGAACCAATTGTTCTTGATCTGTCAATATGAACAATTTCTCCCTGCTCTTTCTACTCAGAGCATCCGCTACTACGTTGGCCTTGCCGGGATGATATAGAATTTCACAATCATAATCTTTGATCAATTCCAACCATCTCCGTTGCCTCATATTCAACTCCTTCTGTGTGAAGATATACTTCAGACTCTTATGGTCTGTGAATATCTCACATTTTTCTCCGTACAGATAATGTCTCCAAATTTTAAGGGCAAACACTACCGCTGCCAATTCCAAGTCGTGGGTAGGATATCCCTTCTCATAATCTTTTAATTGTCTGGACGCATACGCAACGACTTTGCCATTTTGCATAAGCACACAGCCAAGCCCCTTGTGCGATGCATCACTGTAGACCGTAAAACCTCCTGTATCGTCTGGTAAGGTCAATACAGGTGCTTCACTAAGTCTTTTCTTTAACTCCTGAAAACTTTCCTCACACTTCTCCGTCCACACGTATTTCACCGTCTTTCTTGTTAAGTTGGTCAACGGTGTTGCTATCTTTGAAAAGTCTTGAATGAATCTCCGATAGTAACCCGCTAACCCTAAGAAACTTCTTACTTCTGTCGGCGTCCTTGGTTGTTCCCAATTCATTACCGATTCAACCTTCGCCGGATCAACCGAAACTCCCTCCTTGTCAATAACATGACCTAAAAATTGAACTCTTTCCAACCAGAATTCACACTTTGAAAACTTAGCGTACAACCGCTCCTTCCGTAAAACCTCCAACACCAATCTTAGGTGTTCAGCATGCTCCTCCTCCGTTTTGGAATACACCAGAATATCGTCAATGAACACGACTACAAATTTATCCAAGTATTGCTTGAATATTCTGTTCATCATGTCCATAAATGCGGCTGGCGCATTCGTTAGTCCAAACGACATCACCAGAAACTCATAATGCCCATATCGAGTTCTGAATGCCGTCTTGGGTATATCCTCCTTCCTGACTTTCAACTGATGATAACCAGTCCTTAAGTCAATCTTTGAAAAGTACTTCTCCCCTTTCAATTGATCGAAAAGATCGTCAATTCGTGGTAACGGGTACTTGTTCTTAATTGTCACCTTATTCAGCTCTCTATAATCCATACACAATCTCATCGATCCATCCTTCTTCTTTACAAACAGCACCGGTGCTCCCCATGGATAAACACTTGGCTGAATGTACTTATTGTCTAACAACTCCTGCAATTGCACCATCAATTCCTTTAGTTCTACCGGAGCCATCCTATATGGTGCTTTCGATATCGGTGCTGTCCCCGGTACTAAATCAATCACAAATTCTATCTCCCTGTCCGGCGGTAAACCCGGCAGTACATCTGGAAAAACATCCGTAAACTCCCTAACTACTGGTATTTGCTCCATCTCGGGACTCACCACTTGTGTGTCAACCACATGAGCCAAATACCCTACACAACCTTTCTTCAATAATTTCTTGGCCTGCATCATCGTCAGACAAGAAGACTGTCTTGACGATTTGCTGCCATAAAATACGACCTTAGACTTATTTGGTGTCTTAAGGTGTATGCACTTCTTTTGACAATCAATTATCGCCCCGTGGTTAAACAACCAATCCATCCCAAGTATTACATCAAATTCCCCCAGACGTATTGGAATTAGATTCACATTTAATTTCTGACCCCTGATTTCAGCACAACAATTTCTATGTATGTACTCTACCGGAATCACTTCTTTATTAGCAACTTCTATGTTCATTGAGTTTTCTAGTTTGTCCCTAGGCAACTCTAATCGTCTAGCGAAATCATCAGACACAAATGAACAGGTAGCACCCGAATCAAACAATACATATGCATTTATATTATTGATCGGAATAATACCTGACACCACGTCTTTTGACCCCACGGCATCTTGCACCGTCATATTGAACGTCCGGGCTGTCGGCTTGTTCTGTGGTACCGGTCCCCCGATAGCCAATTTGCTGTTATTGCCCCTGTAGCCGCTACCCCCGTCATTCTTCTTCTTAGGGCAATCCTTTATCAGGTGGTCAGATGCTCCGCAAGAAAAGCATCTCACTTTCTTTGGGAGGGGACAATTTGGAGAAATATGTCCCACCTGCCCACAATTGTAACATGTATTCTTCCCTTTCCTGCACTCCCCGAAGTGGTTCTTCCCACATACATTGCATGCTGGCTTTTTCTGAACACTTCCTTGTTGATTCCCCGAGCTCTTGTCGTTACTGTTGTTGTCCCATTTACGCTTATTACTGTTATTATTATTATTGCCTCCGCTGTTACTGTTCTTGCTTCCCCCTTCATTTTTCTTCTTGTTTCTCTCCTGGTTAAACTTGGTCAACGCGTCGCTTCCACCTTCAGCAATGATTGACTTCTCCAACAAAGTTGCGAACGAGTCAATCTGCAGTACTGCTACCTTGTTGAATATCCAAGGTCTCAATCCATTCTCGAACCTCCTGGCCTTGCGTTCCTCCGTGTCTACCTGATGTGGAGCGAACCTGGCCAACTCATTAAATTTTGCCGCGTACTCCGGTACCGACATGTTCTCCTGTTTCAGTTCTAGAAACCTTACCTCCATCCTACTCTTCATACTTTTCGGGAAATAATTCTCGTCGAATATTTCCTTAAATTTCGTCCAGGGCACCACACCATCCCCAGCTCTATTCTGATTGGCTTCCCACCAGAAATTGGCTTCGCCCTTCATCATGTAGGTAGCAAAAACTGTCTTTTGCTCCTCAGCTACTCTTGCGATAACGAACGCCTTCTCTATCTCCTTTATCCAAGACTGGGCCTCTATCGGGTCCGACGTTCCCCTAAACTCTGGCGGTCCCACCGCTTTAAAATCTTTAAAATTCGCCAACTGATTTGGTGGTGGTGGTGGTGGATTTGCTACAACAGGATGTCTGTGTTGCATTGCCTCAGCTAGCATGTCGACGAAGTTTTGCATAGGGTCTACATTGTGACCCCCCGCATCGTTGTTAACTGACTCTTCTACCCCCTGGTTCCTTGGTGGTTGTCTACGTGGCGGCATTTTCTGTTATAAACAAAAATTTACATTATTATACTTATTACATCTTTTTCATTTCATTATTTTGTATCTTAGGCAATGTTTAGCTAACATATAAGTAATTATTTCAACACGCATATAAACATAAATTCAACTGCATTTATACTCATATGCTAAAACAGGAGTGCGTAGCACTTTACATCAAAAGCATACTGCTATAAATGCTTATATCCCAGAGAAGCTACAAAAGATGGGATCTGACATATCCTACAACTTCCTAAAGTTGGGATTTAGTGACATATTAACCCTCTAATAAAACAAAAGTTGGGTTCTATTGCATCTATTTACATACGAAATTAGAAAATAACTACTACTACTACTGACTGCGCATCCCCCTACGGATCGCGTCGTCATACTCCTCATCCCCGATGGCCATCACCACACTCCTGCTGATGGTGTGCATAGACTGGCCCTCCTCAGCTGGGTAGTAGTGCACCCTGCTCTGAAGCCTACCATATGAAGATCGGTAGACGTAGCTAAGTCTATCCGTCCTCACCCGCTTCTCGCGGACCTCCTCCTCTAGCTCAATTATCTGACCATAAGCGGCATCCCGCTGTCTCTCCATCTCTATACGGTCCTCTATCGCCTCCTGCCAGTGTGCACGGATGGCGGCCTTCTCTGCCTGAACCTGCTGAACCTTCAGCTCAGCCTCTGCCAACCTAGTCTCAACCACTGCTAATTTAGCCTGCAGCTCTACATCCTGCTCTACCAGCTGATGAGTTAGCACCGCAAGGTGCTCCACTGAATCCTCGTACTCCTGTACCTGATCCTCAAGTCCTACAATCCTCTCCTTCAGCTCTGTGTTCTCGCCAGAGAACTGATAAGCCGCATCCCTATACTGATCCTCCATGTGCTGATGGGTCAGATTCTGCTCCTCTAGATGCTGGACCCTTGCCTCCAGCCCCTCGTTCCTATCGGTCAGTCCCTCTATGATGTCAGCGACAGTGGTGCCCATGCCATCAGCTGACTCCTCCTCCTCAGACTCCTCTGACTCTGCCTCCTCTGACTCTGCCTCATCCTCACTGTAAGGCCTCATGACTCCGCCCCAGACGGGCTCCACTCGATCCCCCTCCTCAAGATCTGACTCTGGCTCCTCTACGGGTGCAGCCACCAGCGGCTGTGCAGTATCCATATGGATATCAATATAGTCCTCCTCAGCAGTGCGACTCGACTGTCCGATCTCTGCCATCCTATATCATAAAACAATAACACACGTTAGTACAGCAATAAAATATATTCATTGATGAAATGAAATGATATTTTATCATGTACATCTCGGCTCGATGGATTTTTTCAATCCATCTCCAAAATACACAACATCATGAATCTCCCCGATTCATCCCCTAACGCACTCGATATGAGTTTAATACTAAGGTTATAACTTAGGTTTCGCAAATCCTAACGTTTCTAACCTACAGCTTTGATACCAACCTGTGACGACCCCAAATCCGGGTTCCATAACCTCGAGTTTGGTTCTCACTATTCAACACATTACTAACAATTAAATACATACATTGCATTTAAATATCGCGGAATAATACATATTGGTTCCCTTCAAAAGGTTACAATACCAGGGTCTATCAACCTTAACATAAAAACAGTTCCTATCATAAGGAATTACAAAAGGTTTAACAACCGTAAATACATAAATAAAGATCTAACTAGCATGCATAAGCTACTTAAGCTTTGGCCTTTCCTTTTCCCTTATCCTTCCTGGAGCAATCAGGATTATCTGAAAAATGGTTCATGATATAGCAAGAATGAGCAACTAGTTTGCTCAGCAAGTTTATAACAATCATATAGATTTAATATATCATGAATGAATGGGAAAGATCATCAATGGTTCAACAATAGATATAACAATTGTGAATGAAACAGGATTCAAATTTTAATAAACAGAATATTTGAATCTTAAAATGCTGAGTGGTCTCTAAGGACCCTGAACTAACTAGGGTATAATAGAGTTTCCTCTGACCCTTTGAGTTGTTTGGTTTTCAAGGGGATCAGCCTATTCAACCCGCTGTATATGCATTACATTTAGTCACTGGCGCCCAAAGTCGGTTTCCCGACACAAAATCCCCTAATTTTAGGGTTGTTCAATTCTCAGACTTAATATAAGAAAATCCGCACCCAACAATGGTTTGGATAAGCTTTTAAAAGTATTCAAGTTATTGAATTTAGAAACGCAATGTCTAGCTGAACTATTAGCTTCAGACATTTTTAATACAGTTCATGAATCAAGAACTAACAAGCTTCAAATGCACTAAGTGCGATTTATAAACAATATGGATGTGGAATAATTTTAAATAATTAAACCACTTCAAGCTTTAACAATAAATACAAGTATGGAAACTTGTTCAACGATAATAATTGAGTAGGGTTAGAGAACTTGCCTGTTTGCTCAGCTACAATAATTGTCTAGCTTTAACTAACTTGCTTTGAAAGACCTAACATTAATAAAGTCGGTCTAATAATTAGTACGGCGTATTTGCATAACTATACGCTTAATAACGAACTTATTTACCACACATAAGTACTAACACATAATTTACATTAGTCAAAGCAATATTATTAACCTTATAGACACTTAATCATTTTAGGTTAATAATTTAATAAGTTAGAAAATATTTTTCTTAAGTGTTGGACACTTATTAAACAACTTATTATAATTGTTTAATTAAATTCAATTTATTTTATTAACTCAATCTCTTTTTAATTACTATTTAATATTGATTAAATAGAAATTAATTAATTAACTCTAGTTATTATAAATAATAACTAATTGTACATACTTATTATTAAATAATAAATAATTATTAACTTAATTTTAACCTTCTTTAATTTAATGTTAATCAACCAATAATTAACCAAGTAATTAACCTTACTTATTATTTAATTAAGGAAATTAAATAATAGTTTACTAATCTTAATCCTCTTTAATTATTATTTAATGTCAATTAAATAATAATTAATTATTTAATTAATTTTAATTATTATTTAAGGTTAAATAATAATCAAATCATTCTTATTTATTATTTAAATTAAATAATAAATTATTACCCTAATAACTTAATTTCCATTAATCATTATTTAATGTTAATTAAATAATAATTAATTACTTAATTATCTTTATTTATTATTTAATAATATTTAAATAATAAATAATTAATTTATAAATTTTATCTCTCTTTAAATATTATTTAATAGGCATTAAATAATAATTGCTAATTTATCATCTTTATTTATTATTAACATTTAAAATAATAAATAAATAATAAATTTATTTAACCTAACCATGGTTTAGCTAATTAGATTAATATTTAAAATATTTAAATATTAAACTTATTGAAAAACATCCTCCCCAATATTATTTTTGTATTATTATTATTTTTGTTATAATTTTAAATTAATTTTCAAATATTTAAATTAATTAAAATTAACCCGAATGGCATTTTCGTAAATAAGTTGAAAAACCGGACCGAGGGCAGAATGGTAATTCTGCCAAGAAAAACACGGAGGGGCAAAATGGTAATTTCTCAGAAAACCGGTGCTCGCGCATGGCGCGCGCCTTCAGTGACAACGGATCAAAACGGTGCCGTTTTGAGAAGCCGTAAACGGCTTCCGCGCATTGCGCGGAGTAAAGTCTTACAGAGGCCAAACGACGTCGTTTGGCTCCGCGTTCTTTAGTCGATAACCTTCCGCGCATTGCGCGGAAAATTCTTTTTTTATTTTCTTCCGACAGAACGTGAACAGTACCCATTTTAATTAAAAATATACCATCAAGTAAGTTTTAAATCCTCAATAAAAATCCAAAAAAATTACCAATCACCTTATATTAATTTATAACATGAAAAATTAATTTTTCATGATTTAATATCATTATTTTTTTATAAAAATTTTTACATCACATAAACTACCACAAATCATAACTTTTTGTGTATAACTCCATTTTGAGTGATTCAAACTTTGTTTTTCTCATGATTCAATGTTCTATAATATTAGAACATCAAACTTAAGTTTTATAAAAAAATATTTTTGGACATAAATTCCAAAACTTGTTTACACACTATTAAATACATATTTTAGCATATAAAATATACAAAAATACAAACCAAGCATATTAAACTCAAGCATGACATATATATTACCACTACACATTAATAACCATATTAACATGTTTATACTAACATGATGATTTATTTAATTTAAAAACAAAACTTCATTTAAAATAACCATTACCTTGATTTAATGGCTATTCTTCTTTTTCTCCCAAAATATGTTGTGAATCTTGAAGGCATAAACTAGCTTAGCACTCCTTCTCCTTCTCTTGCTCTCTCTCAAAATATTTTGCTCTCAAATTCTCTCTTTTGATTTTTGGAGCAAAATGAAATAACATCTATCAACTTTTCAAGTATACTTGAAAAATTAGTAGATACACATAATGTATCTAATAATTTTGACCACTACAAGCTAGCTAATGGATACTTACACAAGTTAACAAGCCATGACTTGGTTGGTGAAAAGAAGCATGGTTCATGTACTTAAAAAAAATAAAACAAGCAACCTTTAATTAAATAAATGGAAAATAAAATAAAATATCAAAAAATCAATTTTTTTCTCTCTCCTCCATGCCATTCGGCTGATGGACTTCAAAAGTCCCAAAAAAAATAAATTCACTTTTCTTATTTTAATTAATTAATAAGTTATTTAATTGTTTTTCCAAGTGGGCCAATCATTGGGCTTTAATTTAAAATACCAATTGGGCTTCTATTAAATTGTTTGGGCTACTAAATTGTCAAATTTTATTATTCCCCACTTGGGCTACTAATTGACCCATGTTGGGCTAATTTAATAATTTACACATTAATTATTCAATCCATGTTAAATAAATAATTAGATTGAATAAATAATTAAATATTTTAACCCATTAGTATTAAATTACTAAATGGACTAATAAATATTATTATTAATATTTCACATTATTTACATTAATTAATAATCATATTAATTAATTTATTATATTTAATTCACTCATTATATTCAATTTAATTGAATATTTAATTAATAGGAAACTTATCAATTATTTTGATATTAAAACTTTAGGGTTTGTTCACCAATTTAATAACATATTAGTGACCCCCTTTAATTAATTTTAGTAATTAATTACATAATTATTTAATCACATAATTAATTAATCACATAAAAAGATTTAAATAATCTCATAAAACTAACTCGTTGGAAATTTAATTAATAAAGATGTGAAAATTCTAGGACATTACAGTAACTAAAGAAAGAGCTAGTTTCAATAGATAACTAGTCAAGAACGCTACCATCTTTTTTTTTTCCCTCTCTCTTTTCTTTAACCCTAACTTCTATCTTAGATTTGGAGGAGGACTCTCCTTTTAGAGATACATCCCCTAAGATCTCTCATATTTTGATCTAATAAATTCTTCTTCTTTTTTGTGGAGTTTTTTTCCCCTCTTTTATGGGACTCGTTTTCTCCGTGACTAATTTTTTTTATTTTTTGTAAGGGAAATTTATTATTATCTCTTGGGAGATTTTGTTTTTTCCGTTTATGATATTTTTCTTTTTTTGTTTGGAAGAATTTTTTTTGTTCATGTCACTTTTTTTCGGTGTATGAATTGTCAAAGATAGATTGTTCAGATTTTGATATGTCATTATCATGATGACTTGTTCTTTCATTGCCCGTGTTGAAGAACTATCCATATCTATATATTCTATTATTATTTTGAAAATATGATTGTATTTTAGGAATTTATATAGTGTCCACTAACGTTGTTACTACGATTGACCATTTTTTCTTGATTATATATTATTTTATTTGAAAGAATTACTATTTTAGTTATTTTATCATAATTCTTTCATCATTTGTAACAGAGTATGCTTTTAATATATTTTAGTTTTTTATACTCTTTGATCAAAAAAGATAGTTTCAATACGATCGTTTCTTTTAAAGATCCATTAATGGTTTTATGGTTAGCAAAGGACTTCTAATCATGTTGTTCAATTCTCCTCTCTCAGACAACGAGTCTGTGACTCGTGAGTAGTGGGCAATTAGTGTACATAGGATGGTTATATATATATATATATATATGGGGTCAATCCATAGCAAGTAGTTGCTATGGATCCTTATAGGACATAAACTATCTATAAATTTCAAAACAAAAGTAAACGCTCAGGATTAAAAACTGAAAAAGTGGACTCCGCTACTACTAGTAGCGGACTTCGCTACTTCTACTACTGGACGTTTAAAAAAAATTAAATCGTCTATTAATAATAGTAGCAAATGAGCTTTTAGGGTTTGGCTTTCAAATCGACGTCTGCTACTATTACTAATGGATTTTTTAAACGTCCGCTAGTAATATTAGCGAACGTCAATTTTCAGTTTCTAATCTTGATCATTTACTTTTGTTTTGAGGGGTATATATGATGTATGCCTTATAAGGATCCATAACAAATACATGTTATGGATCACTCCCCATATATATATATATATATATATATATATATATATATACCATCATTATCGTACAAAACAAGATCCAACAGACATAATTAAAGCTAAAAAATTCGCATTCATTACTAATAGTAACGGATAGAAAAAACGTTAGTAACGGATGAAATTATGACCTATTTACCCCTTTAGTCGAGGATAGTCATTTTTTTATATAGTTTGTTACTGTTAGTGGCGGACGTTCTTCAAAATAGTCAAAAGTCAAAATCCTATGCCAAAATCATCAAGATCAATTAATTAAAATAGTCAACGCTACTAAAGAAATAAACCATCCACTACTATTAACACACATCATATTATTCACCACGCAAAATAGACTAAAGTACCATTTGCACTCCAAACGTTACAAATCAGACATCTGTCACACCTTAAACTTTAAAAGGTATATACTTGCACTCCAAACTTTTATTTTCGTGTTAAGTTGCATCATTCGAACATTTTGCCGATCACTTTTGACCGAGACTCCTGATTTTCAATTTAAACAGTACATATGTTAAGGGTAAAATTGTCTAAACACTTTAAATAAAATATTTTTTAATTTATCTCCTTCACCTCTCCTCTTCACTTTCATTTCACTCTCTTCTTTCCTTATATTCTCTCTGATAAAGCTATAAAGAGAACCATACAAGGGAACCATACAAAGATATATTTAGGTCATATTTGTTTGCAAGGATTATAATTCCGAGATTATAATCCTAAGGCACGGATTATAATCCCAAGGGTTATGTTTGTTTGCAAATATTACACTTAAGATAAAAACTATTAATCTCAAGTGACTTATTTGTTTTTAAATTTGGACTTTGAACTATTAGTCCAAGAATTATAAAATGACTTAATATGGGGAACTATTTAATATCATGTTGAATCAGGGATTATAATTCCTAGAGTATTAAGTCATTTTATAATTCCTTGACTAATAGTCTCAAGTCCAAATTTAAAACCAAACAAGACACTAGGATATAGGTTTATCCTAAGTATAATTCTTACAAATAAACATAACTTTGGATTATAATCTATGTCTTGGGATTATAATCATTGTAAATAAACATGGTCGTAATTTATTCTTATACTCAGATTGATGTTTGTATTTTTGATTCAAAAGTTTAAAGTTTCAAATTTTATCTTCCACTGAATTTATTATTGTCTCATATGTGTTTGAATTTTTGAATTAATTTTTTTGGGGTTTTAATGTTGGATTCAGTTAGAAGGGGTTAGTCCTGTAGATTTATATTTCTTTTAAGGAATATCTTTAATTTTGTAATAAATCGGGGACTAGCACTGGAGATTTATTCCCCTTCATTACCGTTTTGAAGATAGGGATCTTATATGCTCTGTAGTCTTAATGTTTGGATAAACTAGCTAAAAGAATCTTTTCCCCCCTTCCCCCAAATTTGAATAGTTACGATTGTGTAAGAAATTAAGTTTGAGTTTGATTTTTTAAATTTTTCTTCAGATCCATGATATGATGATCTGTTTCTTTTGTTTATATTATTGTATTTATGAATTTGAAAGAATTAAGTTTAGATAAAGAATTTATGATTTTTTCTTTTACTGCTTCAAATTCATGATGTTATGCTTTATTTCTTTTGTTTATATACTTGACTAAAAGCCCTTAAAAAGAGCTCTCGCTACCCTGATTTGGGATGAAGAAAATGAAATTGGAGAGAGAAATAAAATGGGGGGTTTGAATTTGGAGATAGAAATTTAGGGATCGTTCTTCTCTTTACCCTGATTTGGGATGAAGAAGATGAATTAGATGAAGAAATGGTTGGGATTTGAGATAGTGTCTTTGGGTGATAGAGATGAATTATGTGAAGAAAATGAATTAGATGAAGTAACGGTGAAGGAAATGAAGTAATTGGTAAAGGAGAGAACTGAAATGACCCAATTGCCCCTAAAAAGTCACACATGCGCCATTTCTGGTCAAAAGTTGCTGATAAAATGTCCGAAGGGTGCAACTTAACACAAAAAATAGAAGTTTCGGGTGCAAGTACAAACCTTTTAAAGTTTGATGTGTGAAATGTGATGGTTTACAGAAACATAGATACACACAATCAAATTGTATAATGCAGCGAAAACATATCATAAATCAAATTTAAAAAAATTCTACAATCCAAATTCTATGATCTACCTTTATGCGATATTATTAATTGAGGAATGATGAAAGATTATACCTGTTTAATACAATCCAAAACCACGAACTGATCTACAAGCATCAATCCCTCGTTCCTTCACGACCCTTCAAATCCACCGATTAAACGCAAGCTACTCAGTGTGGGTAGCGCTCTAAAGGTGATCCACCAAAATATTATTAATTTAAAGAAGTAGATTTAGATTCTTCAAGCTTTTGAGTGGCTAACCCTAATTATTTCTCTTTAATTCCTTAGATTATAGAGAATTGTAAGTATTATTGTAATAATACTTCTAACAACACCATCTATAATAAACCCCTCTTATTTATAAACTTGCTCCTCTTTCCTAAACTCTTTAAAAATATGGTTTTAATTTAATTCCTAATCTAATTAGGAACTAAATTAATTATTATAATAATTATAATTCTTAAACCATTTAATAACTTAATTATTTATTATAATAATAATAATAATAATAATAATAATAATAATAATAATAATAATAATAATAATTCCTAAATTATTTAGGAACTGTATTATTTATAATAATAATAATAATAATAATAATAATAATAATAATAATAATAAGACTATTCTTATTAATTTATAATTAGTATTTCTAAAATATTTAATTTTAAATATTAAGCTATTTAATTTATTCCACCACGGTATAAATTAAATATACTTAATTTATTATTGTTAAGCCAACTACTTCCTAAATAAATTAATATTAGGTTTAATATTATGTTGATAGTAGAATAAATAAATTCGAATCATTCTAATATTGTTTATTATGAATTAAACTCATTTAATTCAAAATAAATAAATATATTTATTATACATCATGAGTAACACATCCATGCATATCATGACTAATTATGAAATCACTGTTTAATCACAAAAAAATTATTCAGTAAATAGTTACCGTACAATTCAATCATTCTACTATACAATCTCCCGATCAAATATAAAATATGGAATTACTGTCAACTCTAAATTAGAAACTCTTTTCTAATTTTCATTCAACCATGGCTAGGGATTTTTAAGTTACCATTTATCGAATCGCATAGGATATTCTCTCATTTTACTGGAAGTGGTAGATCATTTGTTAATCATTCACATACCTCCATGTATACTTTATTATACCTAAACATACCATTTGATATACTAAAAGAGTCTTAAGGAATATGATAAAGTATAACTCAAAATACACAAGATACTATGATTATCTCAAGTCCAAGTTAGGATCACTTGTACTACTTTTGTGACGACCCCGAATTCGGGTCCCTTAAACTTCGGATCCGGTTCAACACTAGTACAACATTTTTCTTATTGTTCATGAATAACAACAATATTATAATTACTAAATAATTATTTAGTTATAATTTTATAATATCTCTTTCTATTCTAGAATTGCAATCTTTATACAATCCTAGTATGTCTCAATATCATACATGATACGACATTTTATTACAATCAATTTGAGTATTTAACACTCACATAACATACCAACTAAATCTTATACTACACCATCAATTACCTGTCCAATTCAGAGTAATATCCACAATAGACATTTAGATCTTTAGTGAAAGTAATATGTTTTCCTGTTCCTTGATCTTTATAAAAAAATTCGAATAACTTGCACTATCTGAAAAATGTTGGTTTAAGCAAGAGTGAGCACGACAGCTCAGCAAGTTTAACAGTTACACATAACACATTACATGTTTCACATAATATACATGATTTGCATCTTATTCTTACATCAAGCTTTTCATATTAATAATACTTCATACCTTTTATACATCACATACAATAATCAACTAGCACTTAGCAAATCATGCTTCATTCTTGTACATAGTTTTCATGTAGTCATATCACATGCTGCTCATCTACCACAAACATCATCAATATATCTTCATATTATCAATTTAAATCACATTATAGCATATTAATGCACATATGAGCAAGTTCTGAAAAACTTGTCTGGTTCGCTTTTACCATTTACGCTTATTTGCGTCTTTCGTTCAACCTACATTATATATATATATATATATATATATATATATATATATATATATATATATATATATATATATATATATAATCGACATGAGCATTAGTTATAATAACTATTAATTAGTCTTAACTTAAGACCTTAGCTTCAAATTATTAATTAAATCTTTAGTTATCCGACAAATGAACCTTTACGTTCTGGATAAAAACCCTAGCCCAACAAACCTAATTGGACATGTCGGTAAACTTAACCAACTTACACTTTTACTACACGTTCTTCGTACGACTCACTTTTAATAAGTTATCTAAAATTTAGTCACAAATTAACTATTTACATCGGTTTAATTTAATTAAACATTTTTTTTTACATAACTTAATGATTCGGACATTTAATAATGTACCAAATACTTCAAAATATTATCTGTCTTGGATAATATACAACTACATTCAAATATTATTAACCATTTAATAATATTTTAATCACTTATTAATATTATTAATTATTTAATAATATTTTAATCCCTTATTAATATTATTAACTATTTAATAATATTTTGATCACATATTAATATTATTAACCATTTAATAATATTTTAATCACATATTAATATTATTAACCATTTAAAAATATTTTAATCACTTATTAATATTATTAACCATTTAATAATATTAAATATTTTAATCACATATTAATATTATTAACCATTTAATAATATTTCAATCACTTATTAATATTATTAGCCATTTAATAATATTTTAATCATTTACTAATGTCATTAATTATTTAATAACATTTTCATTAAATACCAATGTTATTATTCATTTAGTAACATTTTAATCTCATAATAATATTTTAATAATCTTTAAACCATACAAATAGTTAACTTTTTAATATTGTTAACCTTAGTCTTTATTTTATACCTTTAACTACCAATTAGTCACTAATAGACATTATATATATATATATATATATATATATATATATATATATATATATATATATATATATATATATATTGGTTTAATATTCAAACACATTCATTTTACTAGTTTATTTTAGGTTTTAAGTCCCTAACGGTGTTTCGCTTAGACTTTTCATTAACCGACAAGTTAAATCGGAGTTCCAACTTGATAAAACTTTAAAATATCAAAATTTTGACTTTTTAACACTGTACTAATGCTGGCGACGCTGGTCATAGACTTATTCTAGTGCCGGTAGTGCTCAAAGCAGAAAGTCTGAGCGCTGGCGGCGCTCGTTTTGACTGCTCTGACCTCTTTTACTAAAACTACCATAACTTCTTCATTTCAAAATATTTTGGAGTGATTCTTGAGTCCATTCTCATTAGAATTTCCCCATCTACAACTTCTATTTAGATCATAAATCCAAATTCCGAACGGAACTGAACTAAAAACTACTCGCAAGGACAAAGTGAAAACTAACTTCACAAATCCTTGGTTTTAATGGTTCAAACTTGAATAAAATGAACTCTACACATCCAAATGATATCAACTTAATGTTGTTGTCTTTCTAAATTCTTGTTTTATAATACTTCATGGTTCAATCATATTTTTGAAAATATTTTGACAATAAATTTAAGATCGAACCATCTAGGGCTTTATTAGTAACACAATATGGAATTTTCTTCCATTTATTTGCATACCACACATACCAATACTTGTATTAAACATACTAAACCATGAATCTACCTATATATCATAGATTTAGACTTCTAGAGCATCAAAATAATTTTTGATCGGTTAAAAATATATTGTAACCGTTCAAATTATATCTAAACTATAAAAATGAACTAAAGAGGGTTTAGAACATTTTTTAACCTTTTATACATGGATGCTCTTCTTCCTCTTGACATGATATTGGTTTGTGACTCCTCGTTAACTATCCTCTAGTAATCTCCTTGGTAGATCTTCAACTCACAAGAGTTTGCTTGCTTTTCTCTCAAAGAAGCTCTCTTTTCTCTCTAGCAATGCTAGACAAATGACTAACCAACATGAAGCATTGGAGTAGTACTCGATATATAGCACTTTGCTAATCTCACATTAACCTTCCTAATCAACTAACATTGGTCAATTTATGAGCTAATTGTGATTACTATTGGTGTGAATGACTAGTTGATGAACATTTTGATTGACCATATGAATGACTAGGGTTGGTGGGGAGTTGCTAAACCATTTTGCACTCAAAAATCAACCAACAAGCAAGCTTTATAACCATGTGGGCCCCAAAATTCTGGATTGCTATTTAATACACCAATTTAGCTTTATTTTTATATCTTATATCATTATATAAGTATATATATATATATATATATATATATACATTGACCACAACTTTGATTACCATTTGGGCTCCACATTGGACTCTAGGATTTAATATATTGGGTGCATTCAATTAATTGGTTTGGGCTCACTTTAATTATTATATTGGGATAACATTAAATATCCTATATTCTATTTAATTAAAACAAGCATTGGGCTAGTTTAATTATTACTTGGTTCAAGGTTTAATTAATTATATGAACTACTAGGTTAATTTATTTAACTTATCTTAACACCTCATTTGGACTTATAATATAATCTAATTAGACTTGCATTAAATTATTCTACCACATTGGGTTACATAATTAACTCATCCACAGTTAATTCTCAACACCACCTTTATTTACCTAGTAATTAACCAATGATTGGTTAATACTCTCTCTTGTCTACCAACTAGGGTTATTCAATTAACCATACACTAGTTAATTCTCTACACTTAATCAATACTTGAAATGCTTCTCCTAACACATTGACCATCATTTGACTTTTAATGATTTGGGCTACATAGTTTACTTTTTATTGGGCTCTCTTATTTAATTACCCACTTCATGCAAATATTCCCATATTGGGCTAACATCTATAATCCTTTTGGGCTAATCCACTAGTAGTAAATAAATTACTTGGACTCTACATATAATTAAATTCTTTAATTATTTGAACCTCTTTATAATTACCAACAAGACTTACAACAATTAAAATATTAGGTTTGTTTTAAATTCACTTTTGAATTATATACAATAATTTAATAATTAAGTTAATTACTTAATTAATTAACTTATTAATAATGTCATTCTAGACAATCATTGTAGTTTCTCTATAACTTTAACTTATAACTAATATAATTAACATAATTAATTATATTTCATGACTTTTCTTCTTACTTCACAATTAAACTAATTAATTTATTAGTTTAATTGAGTACTAACTTACTCATCATCTTATTTGGCTAACAAGCAGGCTTTAGGTATATATATCCACCTTCACTTCTCAATTGAATTTATTCCCTTAATAAATTCTCTACATGCATCATTAAAATATTTTCACATTTAATTTCTAACAAATAACTTATGTTAAAAAAAATGTTTTACCCATTTTCTACACATTTTATTTCTCCAACTCTAGGTTTTAAACCATAACCTTTAATTAATTCATTTAAAATCTTATCTACAAATCTTGTAAATATCTGGGTTATTACAACTTTGACTTTAGGAACTCCTACTGACAGACAAGTAAAACTCCATTAGATATTCCTTTAAGCGAGTCACGTTCAGTGAACTTATTCTTCAATAAGCACCTACATATTTGCTTTAGTGTCTCCACACAAATGATTATGAGATCAGCTATCTACTTTCAAAAAGCAAGTATAGTACGTACTAATCTATCCGGATCGATTAACTCCATATTAGGCATCCTATGATTTGGAACATTTAGTTTTAAGCTAACTTGAATTTAGATCTCATTAGCATGATCATCATCATGATTCTAAAAGCATTGCTCCAAAACTATGAATTTTTCCAATTAATTAATTTTACTAATTAAATATGGATAAATAAATGCCTTTAAAGAAATTTAAACTCTTTTATTAATAAATGAATAAGATTACAATGTAAATGCTATCACATCAAATGTGATTGGCTTGAGGGCATACTACTTTCAACATGTGTCTGACATGTAAAGTTTGGGGTGCAAATAGTACTTTAGTCTGCAAAATAACATCTATAACAAAAAAGTAACCCTTTTGTCAATTCCTAAAGGCACAAATAATCTAAAAGGGGGAGTTGAATAGATATTTTTGAAAACTTTGTATTACGAAAGGAATTTACCAGATAATAAATTAAATAAGTTAATTTACTTAAGCACAACATAATATTTATTTGAGAAAATCCCTTCACAGACTCAGTGACCAGTTAGGAATCTAGTTGTATTTGTGGAAATCAATCGCACATAGTTAAAGTATAATGCAAAAATGTAAGGGCATAAAGTAAAAATACACATAAATTTTTAAGTGGTTCAGAGCACAATGATCTCCTAATCCACTCTTCTACATTTCTGGTAAGAAATCCACTAAGGATGTATGTCATTAAGACCGAGGTCACTAAGATTCCTTTAAGTCACCCAGACTTGACATATGTCACTAAGATAATGTCACTAAAACCAGATCACTAAGATCTCTTCAAGTCACTTAGACTTGGTAGCTATGGTCACTAAGATCAGTAATCACAAGTGATGAAGTGATTTAAGAGGTGCTGCTAAGTTAACATTTAAGTTCTCCTTTTCTGATGGAACATATCAGAAGAATGAGTAGTTCTTGATTGTAGAGCAAAGCTTTTAGAACTTTGACAACAATTTTGTGACACCCCAAAATCGGGACCCACACAACCCAAACTTGAGTTGTCAAAATACACAACAACTATTACAATATAATGCACAACATACCACAATACAGTATTCAAATAATACACAACTAAGTCTTCATTATTATTGTCACACTATTTTACAACTTATGAAGACTAATACAGCTACAACTCGGACTTTCACTGCATTCCCCGACTAGACCCGGCTGCTCTCTCATCTCCTGTTGAAAAACAATAGAACAAAAGGAAATAGTGAGCTCAAATAGCCCAATAAAGAATATCATGACTAAGATAATGACAAATAAATTATCGTTAGCCTTCAACAGTTGAGTTTTTGATAGAATAATTTAAATAACAAGTTTTTAATTCAACAATTGCATTTAAGTTCTTAAACAATGTTCAGATCAATAACTGTAACAGAATAACAACCATTAGGAAAATCATATGGACCGTGATGTCCACTCGCTTCTCTTTTTAAGAAAAACATCATCAACTTTTATCATTTGAAAAACCACTGGCCATGATAATACAATTTCACAGTTCCTGATCATATTCATGCAAGTCAACAGTTCATCTTTGCACTACGGGCCAAAGATATACAATATAACACCAACGATCATGATTATACTAGTCTTCAGCCTTTAGTCATAATCATACCAAACAACAATTCATCTTTTTCTCAGGCCAAAAAGAACTTTTACCACATGTCATAAAAGACACACCACCATTATATCGCATTTATCCTATTATCTGTGCCACAGGCCACAGATATCCACAACAACTTGATTATGATTATTAGAATAACAACAGTGATATAAATGATGAACAGAAGAAACAGGATAAACAATAAATATCGGAAGTTTACTTTGTACAGATTCAAATAATGTCCAAATTATCAACATGATGTGGAGCAAAATTCAAAATGATATTCAAGATCCACAGTCTAAAAGAAAGGTTCAGAAAAATAGGAAAGCTCAATTAAAATGATATTTAGATAAAACACAAACTATTAAGGAACATATAATTATTTCAAAAATTTTACCGAACAATACTTACCATAGTAAGTTTAAGAGTATAAAAGAAATGATATCACTTACCGTAGTAAGTTTGAATAACGAAATATGAAAAAGATGGTATCATTTACCGTAATAAGTTTAAATAATAGAAGATGAAAAATATGATATTCCTTACCTTATCACGTGACTGGATATTGATAAAAATGAGGTTGATCAACTTATATATTTATAATATAATTAGTAATTATCACATATAAATTTCAAGGATATATTATGAACTATCAAAATTATTTATATAATTTAAATTTTTGTAGTGTAAAATAATAATTTCAAAAATTATTTTTGAAATAATATTTTAAAATAAATCTTCCAAAGAAAGCTTTTTAAAATAAATCTTTTCAAATAAGAGTCTTATAAAGGAAGATTTGTGAATACCGTGTGAAATAGGTATTTGTGCAATTACTACTCTTTAATAAAATACTTACTTAAAAAATTCCTGCACTCTTTTTGGTTTACAAACACTCAAGATAACCTTACTATTCCCATAGAAAACTCATAAAATACTTGTAGAAAATTTTTATATTTTAGGTGTGTTTTTTCTATTCAGCTGAGCAAGCTCTTTATAGGAGAAAAGAAGTCACTGTGCACGGTAGGTAGGTGGCGTGCGGCACGCCACTGTTGAGAATTCAAGGCAGCAGCCTGGCTACTTTTTCCTTCACCAACTCCAGCAAATTCAAATTTGATTTCTCATGTGGCCCCCACAAAGGGCCCACATGTTTACTATTCATATATAATAATAATTTAATTTTTTTATTTAATTTTATTTATTTCTTCATGTGGGTCCAACATATATAATAAATTAATGTTACAACAATAATGTAACAAATATTTTACTAATAATTATTAATTTAATAATATAAGCTATTGTGACAATTATTAGGTTCAATAATTTTAAAATACAGTGCAATAATAATTATTGGTTCAATGATATAAAATACATTGTAATGACAATTATTGAACCAATAATGCAAAATATTGTGTAACAACAATTATTGATGAATACTGTGCAATGACCACGTTATCAGATCAATAATATGAGACACTGTGCAATACCGTGTGCTACTGTAGAATACTGTGTGCTATAGTAAAATACCATGAAATACCGTATGCTACTATTCTTTTATCACTAGGTATTCTAATAGTTAAAAGTGATAACACCGTTGACTATTTTTATTTAAAAATGTTACTTCTGTCGTTTTCTATATCAGACAATATTCCGTTGTGGGGTCCACCAATGATTGGTTATTTCGACGCCGTCGTAAGACCCGAATATTCCCCGACAAAATGAAAATTTCTCGACAAAATGAATATTTCCCGACAAAACGAATATTGTCCGAGAAAATAAAATTTGCGCATAACATCCTTAACTTTTAACTTTATCAATTTAACTACTTATTGTTTCAGAAAAAATATATATGAAGAAAAATTAAATTTTGTATTTCATAAAATTCGGGGTCTTACAACCTCCCCTCCTTATGAAATTTCGTCCCCAAAATTGACGTACCTGGCATTTTGAAGAGATAAGGGTACTTAGATTTCATCTCAGATTCTAGCTTTCAGGTCATTTCCTCAATATCATGGTTCCTCCATAGAATATTGACTTGAGGTATAACCTTTGAGCGTAGGATCTGCTTCTTCTTATCTAGGATCTTAACAGGTACCTCCTCGTACGTTAAATCCTCTGTTATAACGCCTGGTTCTAACTCAATGACTTGGTTTGGGTCCTTCACATATTTACGTAACATAGATATGTGAAAAATGTTATGGATACGGGACATAATTGGCGGTAAAGCTAGTATGTAGGTCACGGTTCCTACTCGATCAAGAATTTCAAATGGGCCAATAAATTGAGGGTTGAGCTTTCCTCTCTTTTCGAATCTCGTAACTCATTTCCATGGGAAAACACGTAAAAATATATGGTCTCCGATGTTGAAACTTTTGTCCTTTCGATGAAGATCAGCATAATTCTTTTGTCGTTCTTGTGTGGTCTGTATTCGTTGTGGGATCATTTGGATCTTTTCAGTTGTCAAGCGTACCAACTTAGGTACCAACAATTTTGTTTCTCCTACCTCATTCCAACATACTGGAGAGCGACACTTGCGTCCATACAAAGCCTCGAATGGAGTCATGTCTATACTTGCTTGGTAACTGTTGTTGTAGAAAAATTCAATCAATGGTAAGTACTTATCCCAACTTCCTTTGAAGTCTAGTCAAAAGATCTTCGAGGGCCTAGATCGTCCTTTCCGATTGTTCGTCCGTTTGAGGATGGTATGCAGAACTAAAGCGTAGTTCAGTGCTCATAACTTTTTGTAGACTGATCCAAAAGTGTTAAGTGAATCTAGGATCTCGATCAGAAACTATGAAAACTAGCATGCCATGCAATCACACAATCTCATTTGTGTCTATACCGTCAAGACGCTCAAGTGAAAAGTTTTCTCGTATAGGTAAGAAATGAGCTGATTTGGTTAATCTATCTACGATAACCCAAATTGCATCTAAGCCTTAAGAAACCTTGGGAAGACCCGTCACGAAGTCCATATTGATTTGTTCCCACTACCATTCGGGAACCTCAAGTGGTTGTAATAGACCCTTAGGCACTTGATCATTTGCCTTGACACGTTGATAAGTTAGGCACCTTGAGATAAACTCTGCAATCTTCCTTTTCATATTGTTTTACCAAAATGTATGTCGAAGATCACGATACATCTTGGTACCTCCTAGTTGGATTGCAAACGACGTGTTGTGTGCCTCTATCATGATTTTACGCTTCAATTCAGGATCGTTAGGAACACAGAGTCGATAGTTGACTTGAAGTATTCCTTTCTCGTCGATTCTTGCTTTGGGAATAGCACCTTCTTGTACTTTATTCATCATGTTCATCAGTTCTGGATCAATAGCTTAAGCAGCTTTAATTTTATCGATTAAAGTCAGTTCTACTCGCACGTGCACAATTTTCAAGTGGGTCCCTGGTATCTTTAGCTCTATCTCCATCTTTTGTAAATCATACAAAATACGTTTTTGTGTTGTCAGTAGTGCACTTGTACTCGCATAAGATCTTCTACTCAAAGCGTCAACTATAACGTTTGTCTTTTTCGGGTGATATTGGATGGTGTGATCGTAATCCTTTAACAGTTCAAGCCAACATCGTTGTCGCATGTTGAGTTCCTTCTGAGTGAAAAAATACTTGAGGCTTTTATAATCCGTATAGATATCCACTTTTTCTCCGTACAAGTAGTGTCTCCAGATCTTCAACGCTAAAACGACCGCTGCCAACTCTAGATCATGAGTAAGGTAATTTTTCTCATAATCTTTGAGTTGTCGAGAGGCATAGGTTATAACCTTTCCATGTTACATAAGAACGCATCCTATACATTTTCCTGAAGCATCGCTGTAGATAACAAATTCTCCCTATCCTGATGGTATGGTGAGAACAAGAGCTGAAACAAGTCTCATCTTGAGTTCTTGGAAACTTTTCTCGCATTCCTCGCTTCATATGAATTTGGTGTTTTTTCGAGTAAGCTGAGTTAATGGAGTGGCGATTCGAGAAAATCCTTCTATGAATCTCCGATAATAACTAGCTAGGCCTAGAAAGCTTCGAACTTCTGTTACTGACCGAGGTTGCTCCCAATTTAGTATTGCTTCAATCTTTACAGAGTCAACCGATATTCCCTGTCTTGAAATTACATGCCCAAGGAACGTGACTTCCTTAAGCTAGAACTCACATTTCTTCAATTTGGCATATAGTTTATTTTCGCGAAGCTTTTGGAGTATCAATCTCAAGTGTTGTTCATGATCTTCACGACTCTTTGAGTATATGAGGATGTCATCAATAAAGAAAACCATAAAATGATCCAAATATTCTTTGAATATTCGGTTCATCATGTCCATGAAAGCTGCAGAAGCATTGGTTAGTCTAAAATGCATGACTAAGAACTCATAATGTCCATAACGAGTTCTGAAAGCTGTCTTTGGAATGTCCTCTGCTTTAACCTTTAACTGATGATATCCAGAACGGAGATCAATCTTTGAGAAATGTTGAACACCCTGCAATTGATCAAACATGTCATCCATCTGAGGTAACGGATACCTGTTTTTGATGGTGATATGATTCAATTCTCGGTAGTCAATACACAATCTCATACTCCTGTCTTTCTTCTTCACAAATAGAACAGGAGCACCCCAAGGTGATGCACTCGGACGAATGAAACCAGTATCCAACAATTCTCGTAGTTGGACTTTTAACTCTTGAAGTTCAATGGGAGCCGTTCAGTATGGGGCTTTGGAAATGGGCTTAGTACCAGGTTCAAGATCAATACAGAATTCAATTTCACGATTTGAGGGTAAGCCAGGAAGTTCCTCAGGAAAAATGTCAGAAAACTCATTAACAATGGGAATATCATTCAAGTTTGACGTGTTTTTGTTCAAATCAGTGACATGAGCTAAAAAGGCTTGACATCCGTTTTTCAATAAACGAATGACTCTATGACTAGAAATAATAGTTATAGATTTCAATGGTTTAGTTGCTTGAATTTGCATGATAGGTTGATTAGGAATATAAAAACTAATAATCTTATGAAAACAATCAATTTTAGCATGATCGGTAGTCAACCAACCGATTCCTAAAATCATATCAAATTCATGCATTTCCAAACAAATAAGGTCAATGGGTAATGTGAGGTTGTTAATTTGAACTAGGCAAGATTTATATACAGCAGATGTAATGGTTATTTTTTCTAATGAGGTTTTAACTGATAAGTCAAAGTCCAAATTTTCAAGAGTTAAGTTTAATCGTCGAGCACACGTAGGTGAGATAAAAGAATAGGTAGAGCCAGTATCTAACAGGGCATAGACTTCACGAGAATTTATGAATAGCTTACCGGTTATCACCATGTTCGGGTTTCGTGCCATTTGAGATATCACAACAAAAGCTCTCCCTTAAACTACAGATTTTTTCTTATCTGCGCTAGCCTTTGGTATCATCATTGCAACTGGACTTGATTTTGTAACAAGACAAAATCGAGCATCATGACCCTCCTTCCCACAATTGTAGCACAACTTGGACTGCTGAGTACAGTTTAGGCCAATATGACCCTCCTAACCACACCTATAACATCTCACTAGTGGTCGATCTTTTCCCCTTGAAACTGGTGCCAGTGCTGGTACTAGTGTCAGTGTCATTCCGTAATTATTATGGAATCTCTTCCTCTTGAAGTTATTTTCACTGGATTTCCCTCTTCTGTTATTTGATGCGGGATTACCATCGAAGTGTTGATTACCTTATCTATGGTTCTCGTTCCTGTGGTTGTTGTCGTTTATCTCTCTGTGCTGGTCATTGACTCTCGGATGAAATATTTTATTTTCCTATTCCACCCTTTCAGCCCTATCTACAACATCTAAATACAAACAAAATTTATGAGAGCTAAGGTATTGGCGAATTTTGAGTCTAAAACCTCACCAAAATATACGACTCATTCGTGCTCCGTCATCCACTAAATGGGTCGTGAAACGAGATAATTCGACAAATTTAGTTTCATATTGAGAAACTGTCATGTTTTCCTGCCCCCAGCTTAATGAATTCTACCTCTTTCATATGGCGGATGCTTTCTAGAAAGTACTTTTCATTAAATAACTCTTGAAATTCTGTCCAAGACATCTCGAGTGCTGAAGGGTGGATATGTTTTACCGCTTCCCACTAATGGCCCACCTCAACTCGTAACATAAAAGTGACGAATGACACCTTCTGATCATCTACACATCGCAGGACATTAAATATTTTTATCATCTGCTTCAGCCACGCCTCCACTTTGAGTGGGTCAGGCTTCCCGAAAAACTCTGGTGGTCCCAACTCTTGAAATTCTTAACGGTGACAATCCTTGAATTATCAGCGTTTTTACCGTTATTGTTGACTGAATTTTCTCTTGCTTGATTCTGCATGAACTGCATGAAGTTCCTAAAGAATCCATCGTTCATCATGTTATCAGGAACATTATTTTTTGAGTTGGCAAGAGGATTGTTTGTGGCCTCTTGATTCTCAGCTACATTGACTTCGGGCATTCCATAATTAACTTCCTAATTTCCAGATGTCATACTTAACTGTGGTCACAAAATAAATGTTAGTTAAATAAATTGACCCATCACTTCTTGTCCTTATATTCAAATCGACTCAATAGATAACAAAATCTAATTTCAGTAGGACACACTAGTAACTGATTCTATTCGTCTCTCCCCTCCTAATTCTAATCCCAGATCTCCATTAAAGACCATATCCCTAGGCTCTGATGCCAACTGTGACACCCCCAAATCTGGGCCCACACATCTCAACATTGAGTTGTCAAAATACACAACAACTATTACAATACAACGTACCACAATACAGTATTCATATAATACACAACTAAGTCTTCATTATTATTGTTACACTATTTTATAACTTATGAAGACTAATACATCTACAACTTGGACCTTCACTCTATCCCCCGACTAGACCCGGCTACTCTCTCATCTCTTGTTGAAAACTAATGGAACAAAAGAAAATGGTGAGCTCAAATAGCCAGTAAAGAATATCATGACTAAGATAATAACAAATAAATTATCGTTAGCCTTCAATTGTTGAGTTTTTGATAGAATAATTTAAACAACAAATTTTTAATTCAACAATTGCATTTAAGTTTTTAAACAAAGTTCAGAGCAATAATTGTAGCAAAATAACAACCATTAGCAAAATCATATGGACCATGATATCCACTCGCTTCTTTTTTTAAGAAAAAACATCATCAACTTTTATCATCTGAAACACCACTGGCCATGATAATACAATTTCACAATTCCTGGTCATAATCATGCAAGTCAACAGTTCATCTTTGCACTACGGGCCAAAGATATTCAATATAATACCAACGATCATGATTATACCAGTCTTCAGCCTTTGGTCATAATCATACCAAACAACAGTTCATCTTTGCCCTAGGCCAAAGAGAACTTTTACCATATGTCATAAAAGACACGCCACTATTATATTGCATTTATCCTATTATTTGTGCCCCAGACCATAGATATCCACAACAACTTGATTATGATTATTAGAATAACAACAGTGATATAAATGATGAACAGAAGAAACAGGATAAACAATAAATATCAGAAGTTTACTTTGTGCAGATTCAAATAATGTCCAAATTGTCAACATGATGTGGAGTGAACTTCAAAATGATATTCAAGATCCACAGTTCAAAAGAAAGGTTCAGAAAAATAGGAAAGTTCAATTAAAATGATATTTAGATGAAACACAAACTATTAAGGAACATATAATCATTTCAAAAGTTTTACCGAACAATAGTTACCATAGTAAGTTTAAGAGTATAAAAGAAATGATATCCCTTACCGTACACTACTAGAAAAATAAGAATACGTGACGGAATTTTGTGACAGTTTTTAAAAACAATCACAAAATATAGTAATTTGTGATGGACTTTTTGAGCAATCACAAAATAATAGTATATATGATGGCTCTTAGTGATGGCTAATTTTGCCATCAATATATTATAATTGTGATGGTCATGTCAATTACCAAAATTTTCACGCAAAATAAAAAAAAAATTGTGACGCATTAAGCCATCACTTATTGATATACTCTTTTCGTAATTGCATTTTAGCCATTACCAATATTTTAATGAAATAAATAATCAAAACAATATTTTATGACGGTCATGACAATCATTAAAAAAGATAAATTTTTGTGACAAAGTTTATTTGCAATTACAAAAAGAATGTATTTTGTGATGGAATTTCCAAGCAGTCACAAAACAATAAAATACATGATGGCTCTCAGTGATGACTAATTTTTTCATCATTATAGAGTATTTGTGACTACAATTGCAATCACCAAATCTTATGTGAAACTAATTTTGTTTAGTAAGCCAACTCACATATGTTTCATTTTATATATTTTTTTAAAATTATAACCATGATCTGGGCTTTGGTGTAGTGGTAATACTCGTTATTTAGTTTGCAAATGGGGTAAGGTTTCAAATCCTACAAGTATCATTTGATACACTCAATATATATAGTGAAATAAATTGTCCGTAAAATGAGATTCACGTTCTTACTTTTGATTTCTAAAGTCATGTGTTTTTTTGTGATGACTTTAACAATCACAATAGATCAATAGATTACTTGTTAATGTGATTGTATTAATCATCACAAAAACACTAAGTGTTTGTGTGATTGTCAAAACTGTCATAAAAAGCTTTCATGATGAGGGTATAGAAGATGGCCTCCGTAACGACTAAAGTCATCACAAAAGCTTTTTGTGATGATTTTTTGAATTTATGTGATGGATTTGAGCCATCACAAAAGGCCATTTTTTTTGTAGTGGTAGTAAGTTTGAATAATGAAAGATAAAAAAGATAGTATCCATTATCGTAATAAGTTTAAATAATAGAAGAAGAAAGAAGATGATATTCCTTACCTTATCACGTGATTGGATATTGATAAAAATGTGGTTGATCAACCTATATATTTATAATATAATTAGTAATTACCACATATAAATTTCAAGGTGTATGATAACTCATATATTATAAACTATCAAAATTATTTATATAATATAAATTTTTGTAGTGTAAAATAATAACTTTAAAAATAATTTTTGAAATAATATTTTAAAATAAATCTTCCAAAGAAAGTTTTTTAAAATAAATCTTCTCAAAAAAGAGTCTTATAAAGGAAGATTTGTGAATACCGTGTGAAATAGGTATTTGTGCAATTACTACTCTTTAATAAAATACTTACTTGAAAAATCCTGCACTCCTTTTGGTTTACAAACACTCAAGATAACCTTATTATTCTCATAGAAAACTCATAAAATACTTGCAGAATTTTTTTATATTTTAGGTGTGCTTTTTCTATTCAGCTGAGCAAGCTATTTATAGGAGAAAAGAAGTCACTGTGCGCGGTAGGTAGGTGGCGTGCGGCACGCCAGTGCTGAGAATTCAAGGCAGCAGCCTGGTTGCTTTTTCCTTCACCAACTCCAGCAAATTCAAATTTGATTTCTCATGTGGCCCCCACAGAGGGCCCACATATTTACTATTCATATATAATAATTATTTTATTTTATTTTATTTATTTTATTTTATTTATTTCTTCACATGGGTCCAACATATATAATAAAATAATGTTACAACAATAATTCAACAATAATGTAAGAAATATTTTACTAATAATTATTAATTTAATAATATAAGCTATTGTGACAATTATTAGGTTCAATAATTTTAAAATACAGTGCAATAACAATTATTGGTTCAATGATATAAAATACAGTGTAATGACAATTATTGAACCAATAATGCAATATACTGTGTAACAACAATTATTGATGAATATTGTGAAATGACTATGTTATCAGATCAATAATATGAGACATTGTGCAATACCGTGTGCTACTGTAGAATACCGTGTGCTATAGTAAAATACCATGAAATACCGTATGCTACTATTGTTTTATCACCGGGTATTCTAAATATTAAAATTGATAACACCATTGTCTATTTTTATTTAAAAAGATTACTTCTGTCGTTTTCTATATCTGACAATATTCTATTGTGGGGTCCACCAATGATTGGTTATTTCGGTGCCATCGTAGAACCCGAATATTCTCCGACAAAACGAATATTGTTCGACAAAATAAAATTTGCATATAACATCCTTAACTTTTAACTTTATCAATTTAACCACTTACTATTTCAGGAAAAATATATATGAAGAAAAATTAAATTTTGTATTTCATAAAATTTGGGGTCTTACAAATTCGGCTTGTAATCTTATTCCTCGTTATTGTTGAATTGAATCATGATGTCCCTTTATAAAAAAACCTTGAGATTTTTTCGTTGAAAGTAGTCATTGCTTATTTAATGCCTTGATTCTTGAGGATATTTTACTTTAATATTAAGAGATTGTGCTAGCGTGCTTTCGGCTTCGACATCACATCAGTTTACTAAAAATAGAAATCTCGTGTCTAGTGCTCCTTGAACAAATAGACGTTAGACATAACCCTTTATGACTTTCATTTTAAACTTGGCGCGACTAGCAGACTTCTCGAAGTGCTTGTCCTTCAGATTATCCCGATATCAATTGTGATAATGTGGAATTCAATAATTTATTTTGAATTAAAATTAAATAAGAATTTTGTAAATAAAATTCTTATTATGAGATGTAACGGGTTTGAATGTGTGTGTGTATATATATGTGTGTATGTGCATGTGTATGTGTGTGTGTGTGATATACATTGTTTAAATATGAAATGTACGAGTTATGTGGAGGATTATATGTGTGTGTGTGTGTGTGTGTGTGTGTGTGTGTGTGTGTGTGTGAAATATATTCATATATTAGAAAATTGAGAATTCATAGTTAATTTAACTATTAAGTTAATGGTTTGAATTAGGGCAGAGCATGATGAGGTTTGGTGTGATTTGAAGCCCAAACTGCATCCAAAATCGCTTAAGTGTGGTTTGATAAATTCAAAATTGCATATAAAATCATAAGGTGCGATTTGGTGCGATTTTTAAACATGCGGTACGGTTTCATTTGAGTGGGATTTCAGTTTTAAAACCAATTGAATATATATATATATTGAAAAATATTTATTCTTTTACAAAAATTGATGGCAATAAAAATATTTTTTCAGTGAATACTACCTATAATGAACTAAAAAATGTCACATTGAATAGTAATGACTCTTCAGGTTCAATAATTCTTATAATGTAAACTGATAAAATGTGGTTTGTCCAAAGATGAACAATTTAATCATCCTTTACTTTATGAGATTCATGAACAAAGTAAACCATTCTCGTTTACCAACGATAATGTAGCACAAATTTATATACCAAAAAAGAAGGAGTTGTCAAAGTTATGGCATTACTGCGAAATAAAAAGAACTTTTTTTTAAGCTTAAGAAAGAAATAAAGAACCATTTATGTAGACTATCTCTTTAACATAAAAAGTATGCCCAAAATAGGTCACCAAATGCCATAAATAGAAACTCAAAGAGCAACTAAAATAACACAATTATAGAAAAATAATTATGATAACGTTGTCATTTTAGTGATGGTGCGGTGCGGTTTTTTAAATGCGATTTTGTTCAGAAACCGAACCCACATTGTAAATTCAGTTTTTCAACCCACCTAAAATCATCACATACGCCGAAACCGTTGGTGCAGTTTTAATTGGTGCGGTTTGTGTGATTTCTGATGCGATTTCGGGGGCAAATCGATTTCTTACTCATCCCTTGTTTGAATTAACTATGAAATGAAAGTTAAAGAAGTATTAATCAAATTTATATTGATTAATTGAGGTTAAGTTAAAATTATATTATAAATTAATATAATTTGAATACTAAGCCTTGTATGGCAATAAATTAATTAATGATGAATTAAATTTCATAATTGATGTAATTAATTCGTTTAATTCAAATGGTGAATTAATGTGTGTATTTTATTATAATGAGAAAATTAATTGAACTAATTATTTTAATATGAGTTAATTGTATAAATTACCCCAAAGTATGATCTATTTTGCACATCGTACCCCTGCATTTAAACGCTCCCATCCCGCTACCCAAAGTACCTTTTAATAAACATTACCGACCCTTTTGTTAATTTCGGCCAGAAAAGTGGTCGGAATACCCAAAATTTCGATAAAGGGAGTATATATACGGTTTCACCATATTTTTTTTACATTTGACCGTATAAAATGTTTAAAAGAGTTTAAATATTGGTCTAATACAAAATCAAAACAAAATAATAGGAAAATAAAGGCAAAACAAAACACTAATAGGTTTTGTATAAATGCTTTATAAATAAATAAATAAAAATTATATTTTTCTTATCTTCATCATCTTCAAATGAATTCCAAAAATCCAAAAACCTTTAAATCATTCATCATCCCCAAATCTGAAAACCAAATTAACGAACAAATTGAAGAACACAAAACCCAGTTACTGAAGAAATTGGGTTTAATTAAAAGCCTAGTTGCTCTTCACCTTCATCAACCCTCCGATCCAGAAGTTCTCTTGCCCTCACCCATTTCTAAACAATCTCTCTCTTTCAATCAAATAATAGTATTCAGAAAATTTTCTATAAAACCCAGCTGATGAACAATTGGACGAGATAAGTTGTAAGCCTATTCGTAGTAGAGCAATTGAAAATGAATACCCATGATCTACGAAGATATAGATCTGTCCATTCATGAACCACAAAATCTCCAAATCCACCCAAAAATTACGTAAATCAGACCCAGATGTAGATTTTTTTTTAAATATGTCCTTTTTTTTTTCCTAGAGCGATGTTTCCTCGGCGGATGAAAAACACAAAATTGAAAATTCCAATTCAGTGATTGCAACGGTGGGTTTGACCATATTTTTTTTACATTTGACTGTATAAAATATTTAAAAGAGTTTAAATATTGGTCTAATACAAAATCGAAACAAAATAATAGGAAAATAAAGACAAAAAAAAACACTAATAGGTTTTGTAGAAATGCTTTATAAATAAATAAATAAAAATTATATTTTTCTTATCTTCATCATCTTCAAATGAATTCCAAAAATCCAAAAACCTTTAAATCATTCATCATCCCCAAATCTGAAAACCAAATTAACAAACAAATTAAAGAACACAAAACCAGTTGCTGAAGAAATCGGGGTTAATTAAAAACCCAATTGCTCTTCACCTTTATCAACCCTCCAATCCAGAAGCTCTTTTTTCCTGACCCATTTCAAAACAATCTCTTTCTCAATCAAATAATAGTATTCAGAAAATTTTCTATCAAACCCAGCAGACGAACAATTGGGCGAGATTATTTATAAGGCTAGCCGTAGTAGAGCAACTGAAAGTGAATACCCATAATCTACGAAGATATAGATCTGTCCATTCATCAACCACAAAATCTCCAAATCCACCCAAAAATTACATAAATCAGACCCAGATTTAGAATTTTTTTAAAATGCGTCCATTTTTTTGTTCTACAGCGATGTTTCCTCAATTGATGAAAAACACAAAATTGAAAATTCCAATTTGGTGGTCGCGACAGTGGGTTTGGTATATTAAAATCCTATCTATTTCTCTCTCTTACGAATTCCGTGTAATTTATCCTTAACGCCGTTCATTTTTAATTTTGATTCTGATCTTCCTTGCCGTCATCACTATTTTGGATTTCGATTATGATTGGTGGCAATTTAATCGTCATATTCAATCATCAATATTGTTTTTGTTTCAGCTATGATGGATCTAATAATAGAAATCGTCTTGTTGTTTTGACCTTTTGAGGTATTTGGTGAATGAGAATGGGATTGCAATCTTCTGGTGAATACTCTAAGCTAAGTTTACCGAAATATTAATGCATTCTATGGAGTGGCAATCCCATCTTGAATCAGTGACTTGATAAATTTATTTTTGATATTTATAATTTTTAATTATTTATATAAGCTATTTAGTTTAACGAAATACTTTTTTTTAAAGGAGTTTAACAAATTACTTAATTAGTGAAGTTAATTACTTTATTTTGATTAATTAGTGGAGTTAATTATTTAATATTTTTAATCAATGGGTTAATTGGATTAATTAATTGAGTAAATTATTTAGGTTAGATATGTATGTATTTATGCTAATTTAAAACACCAAATACGAGTTAAATATATTATTTATACGGTTAACTATATTTAAATGTTAAATATAGCCACGTGGCAATTTCCCGGCAAAAAACATGACTGGAATTCTTAAAAGGGTCCATCGTCGTTACTTAAGAGTACTTTGGGCAGCAGGATGAGAGCGTTTAAATGTGGGGGTACGATGTGTAAAAGGGGTCATATTTCGGGGTCATATATTCATTTAACCCTTTTAATATATTACATATATTATATGTAATATAGATTTAATGATTTTATAAATTAAATCAATGAGAGTACATCATATTATATATATATATCATGAGTTAAGGAATTAATTAAGTTATTAAGTTTAATAATTGTGTTATGTTACATATATTAAATGTAACATGAATAATGACCTAATGTATGATATTACACCAAATGGATGTGCATTAAATATAAATTAAGGGTCCAATATATAAAATATTTATATTGGTACTAAGTTAATGAGTTAAATACGTTAAATATTATATATATATATATATATAATGTATAAATAAATTGTTCGAAAAATAATTTATGGAAGGAATGAACAAATTAAATATAATTGTACAATATTAATTGTATTAATTAAATTAGCTATTTAAAAGGATTAATGGAGTAAATATTAATTATTTTAAAATAGTTATTCTTTTATATTAAAAGTGCTATTTTAAAATTTGGTTAATTCTATTTTTAATGGAAGAAGTTTATATACATTCAATTATATATAAATTTACCAAATTATGTTAATATTATACATGTTGGCTAATATATATAATGCATATATGCAATATAAATGCTGAAAATTTTATATAAGGAACATAATGTATAATATAAATCAGTGTCTATATAAAATGCGTGTATGCTGAAAATAAAGCATTTAAAATACTTTGGTCTTAGTGGATTTTACTGAATATTAAGTATTTAAGCATGAGGACTCTTAATTCACTTGAGCAATTGACAACCAAGCTACTTGCTTCATACTTAGTGGAGAATTACTGCGAAATCAAGCTCTATTCTCATTCCATTTCCAAATTCAGTAATTCTAAGTTCCTAATTCATCAAGAAAAAAATAACTCTTCATCAATTATACCAAAATTGAAGAAGGTCAATAGAAGAAGTGGTTCTAGCTGGGAATTGAAGGAAGCACAGAACAAACTATATCAAGAAGAGTTTAATTCAATTTCTAATCAAGAATTTAACAGGAAAGTTCATCAACCAAAGCTCAACCAAGGGTATAAAACTCTTATCCTTGCTAAATTCATAGAAACTAGTTAGTTTTAATTGCTAAGTTCTTTGAATTAGTTGTGGGAGTTGTTTGTTGGTGAATCAAGAAGGATTCAAAAGTTATAAGGAGAGTTTTGGTATGGAGATTATGTGTGAATATGATTAAATTTATATGAAAACTAAGTTTTTCAAAGCATGCACATTATGTGTTTGATTAAATGCCTCGATGAAGACTTTTTACTAAAATGTGAAAATTGGATAGTAATCTAAGTGAATTATTGAACATACATGAGTTAGAGATTAACTCAGGTTGTATGGATGTTTTAAATTAAGTCCGAAATGGATTTTTATAAAATTTCCAACAAACTAGTAAGTATGAAAATATGGCTAAACAACGTTTTTTGGGTAATTGTTTCATACCTTTAAAGAAGTCATATGAGGAAACTTGTATTTTTGTAAAATATTACATTGTGTGGTATACTCTATGTCCAAATTTGGACTTTCTTTGATGAAAGATGAAGGAGTTAAAATTCTACAAAATAGCCTAGAAAATCAGAATTTCTGAATTTTCTAAAGCTAAAATTATGTCGAGGTAGTGCACCACCCCAAACTTATTTTGGGTGCGCCCTGTGCCACACACTAGATTTTGAAAAATAATTTTATTTCGAAAATGAATTTTGTATGGATCCCAAGTATAATGTATTTAATTAAGTCTTAAGATATTAAGATTAAAAGGATGTGAAGTTGTTATGTGGGGTTCCAATTAAGAAACATAGACATTATTAAATATCAAATGTATGAAGCTAAATATAAAAAGATTATGGAATTAAATAAAACCAACGTATAGGGTCCATGAAGGATTAATTGGTAGATCGCCATTATTTTATGTAGGTCATGCGAAGTATGCAAACTAATAGCGTGCGCAAGTTAAGCTATACATAGAAGTTCTTTTAGTAATTTGTGAACTTGTTGATATGTGAGAAATTTGCTATATTATTAAATTGTTGATATACAGTAGATAACGAAAATTGTTGCTATATGTGAATATTATGTGATTTGATTGTGAGCATGATTAAGTATGCACTATGTGCAACTATGTAATTATACTTGATGGTGTTCAATTGATGAATTAGAAAAACTGTTAGTATTCAGTCAGTATGATGCATATACATATAAGATGCATTGCATGAACAATATGTTGCATTATGAAATGCACAACTTAGAATGTATGACGCACGAACAAAATGCAAAGCATACGTGAAACGTGAAGCATGAAATGTGATAACTATTAGACTTGTTGAGCCGTCGCGCTCATTCTTTCAAGTAATTTCATTTGCGGTTAAAGGAAGAAGTTTCAAGTGAGTACGGTTGTAATGACCTGTAGCGCATTTATAGAACTAACGATTGTTGTTTTCTTTAGTTTAAGGAGTCCTGAGTTTGAACAACTCATTGTTATGAAAATGAGATAAGTTATATTAAACTTTGGGATTTTAAATAAAAGATATTCGTTTTAAAATCAAATTGTATTATATTGATTATTGTAAAGTGAGATGGTATCATTAAGTACTATAAGAATATGTTATGAACGCAATATGTTGTTTCAGAAATATATTTCGTTATATAAAACAAAAAGATGAGTTTTGTATAATCATAATAAATGTTTGAAATAAATCATAGTCTATATGATTGTGGAAACTGAAATTGATTATAAAGATTGCAATGTGGGGATAAGATTGTAAGGATTTTGGTTAAACCAATTCAAAGGACTATACACAAATAGTAAATATTGTAATTTTTTTGAATTTTATTAATTATATTATTGATTCAATAACGTGGAGTTTGAATAAGGTTGTATCGTGAGCATTGAACTCGTGGTTCAAGTGACCCGAATTTGGGGACATCACAGAATGGTATCAGAGCTGATAGGTTATAAATCATAGGTGGGAGTACCTTAGGCTATAACCATAGTGAAAATGACGAAGATGATAAAAATAAACTCAGACAGAGTTTAAGTGATAAGAAATGAAATTTAGAAAATTCATAAAATAGTTAACATATATATGAAAAGATTCAAAGAATAATCTTAAAGAGCTATAAGAAGAGGATCAAGAGACACCTAATTCAAGTAATAGAGATAAAAAGAGATGATAAATAAATGACGTGTATATGCTGAAAAGCGTAAATGAAATCATAATGTAAAATGATTAAAGAAAAATAAGAAGATCGTGGGATGAGACGATTGTAGGAGGACAAGGGAAAATCGAAAGGTAAATCAATTATAAAATAAGATCACGAAGTGATCGGAAGGAATCATAGAATGACAGATGATCTGTTAAACGATTGAAAAGTTATAGCCTGATGCTACAGAGAAATAATGTACTATGAATTAGTACAAAATAAACTCATAAAGATTAGTAAGTGATAAAATACGGATTGAGAAAATTCGTAGTGAACAAACAGAAAGTTAGAGATTGGTTGGTTTTCAATTGAGGACTCATATTAGTGGTTAATTTGAACAATTCCTTGTATGGATGGAGAATTTGTGCTTGGTTTAACGACCACTTAGCTTCCTATACTGATAATCATTGAAACCTTGTGTCACGGTAATCATTATATATATGGCAAGAATGTGATTCTTTTCTCATATGTATAGCTGATGATTAGATAATGTTAAGGATTAGGTGCGAGTTCTTGAATCTCATACTTATGGTAAATTTGTGACTCATAATCATATGGTATATTTTTGAATCTATAGGCGTGTGGACAGTTCCTACTTGATTCTTGAACTACATACTCCGATGACAAGTTCTTAAACTCACATTATGGTGATAAGTTCCTAAACTTAAACTTATAATGTGTGGTAAGTTTGATAAACTATACTCATGGTATAGGAAGTTTATAGAGTGAGAGCTAAGAATTCTCAATGAATAATGAACGTTTGTGGAATTGGAATAAATAGAGTTATAAAAATGAGGAAATTTAAGTGGATTAAGGAGTAGGTGCATTCCAAATCTTCTAGCTATACTAGATTTCAAAATTTCTTAACATCGTGCTTATATTTGCACTTATGTACCTTGAAAAGATCGGTTCAATTGTTGAACTGACAAGTTTTTTTTAAAAAAAAGTTATGTTGTTTGTATGTCAATGCTAATCGTTTCGACTAGACAAAAGTGATTTGAAAATATCAAAATATATTTACGTAATCATCAATGCACCATTGAATATGGTGTGAAGATGATAAATGATGGAATCTTCAACGCACCATTGTGATACTGTGGTATCATAAAGTTATAAAATAATTTTTCAGTTTATTTGAACTATATAAAAATTACGGGTTGATGCCATTTGTCTCGGCTAGACATTTTTGATAAGAAATGATAAAATTTAAAAGTTGATTAAAAAAAATTCCAATCCAAATTGCGTTGGTGCAAATTTATCTTCACCAAACTTGTATTTAAATGTTGATATATTCGCACATATGTGCTTTGGAAAAGTTTTGAGTTAATAAATATTTTAAAGTTCTTATTAATATTTGAACCGTTTATTCATCTATGCCATTTATTTCGAGTATACCTGTAATGATCACGAATTTCATTGGTCATTGTAAATATAATTAATAAATATTTAGCAATGAATTTAAACTTTTTGTATTAATTAATTGTGCATTAGATAATTAAATAAATGTACTTATGTGCTTGTATATTGATTTAAAGAATTAAAGCAATGTGTATAATTAATTAAAACAAATCTAATTGGATTATATTTTTAATCCAAATGAGTTGATAAACTAGGTCAAAGATATTAACCTAGTAGCCCATGTAATTGATTTAATTACTAGCCCATATAATTAATTAAACAAGCTCAATGCTTATTTTAATTAAAGATACTATAGTTATTTAAATGCTAGCCCAATGTGTGTTATAAATTGAGCCCAAACAATTTAATTGAATGAGCCCAATAGAAGTTATTCTCAAGCCCAATGTGAAGTCCAATTAAGGTCAAAACTTTGGTCAATATACATATATATAGATGTATATATGCACAATTTAGCATTTAAAATAAATCAAAAATGGGACAAAATGAGGGGGAAGTGGCCGGCCAAAGTGGGGCCCATGGGGGGTGACTTGTGAGCTTCATGTTACTTAGAAATCACTCATTGTCATAAGTTGTTCAACTACCCTAGTCATTCCATGTGTCTATCAACTAGTCAATCATGCTATAGTAATCTAATTTAAGGCTTTAATTTCACCAACATAGCTTAATTAGTGAATTGATGCTAGATTAGTAGATGACTATAAATAGAATACTCTACACACTTGTTTTGGTTGTTAGTTCATTTATTAGCCATTTTCTAGAGAAAAAGAGAGAGAGCATTTGTTAGAGAATACACTTGTGAGTTGTGAGAAAAAGCTAGAGAAGGTCTTAGTGAATGTCCTCAAGCTACACAACATACTTCGGTAGAAGGAGAAGATGAGCAAACAAAACCCAAAGGTTTAAAATTGCTCTAAACATCTTCCTCTTTCATTTTTGTAGTCTAGATAGCTTTTGATCGGTTAAAATCTATTTTTAACCGATCAAAACTCGTTTTGACGGTCTAGATGTATTTATCTATGTAATATATGTATATTCATAGATCTATGTGTTTATAACATGTTTTGGTATGTGAGAAATGTATAAAAGTTGTAGAAAAGTTCATAATACGATTTACCGGTAAAACCCTAACGATACATGTTATGCTTAATGTTGTATTTTGAAATGTACAAGTTAAATACTTGATTTATATGGCTAGAAAGTTTTATGAGTGAGTTATAAAGCCAACACAACTTGAATCTCACAAAAATATGGAATAACAAAGAAGCTATGGATTTTACCGCAAATGATGTTGCTTTTAAAACTCTAAGTGGTTCGATCTGTAAATTTCGTGTATAACGTTTTCAAAAAGACGATCGAACCATGAAATATTGTAAAACAAGAGGTTAGGAACACATCAACACTGATTTGGTGTTATTTGGATGTGTAGATATCATTTTTTCAATGTTAGAACCAAAGAGATCAAAATAAGAAAATTAGGGTTTTAAAAATCAGTATCACTGCTACAACGGTGGTCCTCACCGCCGCAGCGGTGAAACACACTATAACGAAAAATTTTGCACTACCGTCGCAGCGGTGAAGCATTCTGTTTGAAAAAAATAATAACTCCGAACTGGGTCGGGCCGGGTCAGGTTCGGGTCAGAAAATGAAAAATGTTCCAAAAGTCATTTTAGTATTTTTGGACTTAATAAATATATTTTTAAGTATATATATAATTGATTTAATGATTTAAATGTGTATAAATATTATTATTGAAATAATAATATAATGAAGGTAATAAAATATTATTAAATAAATAATAATATTAGAAAATTATTAAAATATTATTAAGTGTATAATAATATTATAAAGTCAATAAAATATTATTAAATGATTAATAATATTAGAATTCAAATAAACTATTATTAAATGATTAAAATATTATTAAATGATTAATAATATTAGATAATTAATAAAATATTATTAAATAATTAATAATATTAGATAATAATTTAAAATATTATTAAATGTGTAATAATATTATATACTTAATAAAATATTATTAAATGATTAATAATATTAGATAATGATTAGAATATTATTAAATGATTAATAATATTAGATACTTAATAAAATATTATTAAATGATTAATAATATTAGATAATTAATAAAATATTATTAAATAATTAATAATATTAGAGGTCTAATAAAATATTATTAAATGATTAATAATATTAGATAGTTAATAAAATATTATTAAATTGTTAATAATATTAGATAATTGCAAGAACTATATTAAATAGTTAATATAAGTTCTTTGTGTTTGAAATATTATCAAGTATTGATAATATTTTCTAAGTGTTGATTACCCATAATTAATCAATTAGGTGGTTCGTAAGGTTTATAAAGGTCATTATACTTACAGGTATATGATACTAATTTAAGATCAAACTAATTTAATTGTTAGGTCCGTTCAAGGATTATTAAATTAAGTTGGTTAGCCGTAGACAACGCACGAGACAAGTTTTCTACACCTTAACTTGTATTTATTGTTGCAGTTATTCTTCAACCGTATTTACATTGAGTAATTCAATTATTGTTGAGCAAGTATCTACACTCGTAGTTATTTGACAGACATTTGAGTGAATTAATTATCCAAAAATCACTTCACATTGCTATTGATTATTGTATTCGCACATAATGCTTTTGCAACGGTTTAAGGATGTCTAAGCTAATTGTTTCGGCTAGACAAATGCATGTTTAAATTCATTTAATTGAATATTATAAAAACTTATCCAAACCATTGGCTGGTGCGGATTCTTACAGTAAGACTGAGAAAGAACAACCCTAGTTAAAGTGGATTTTTATTTGTCGGAAAACCGAATGCGCACAAGAAATCTAAATGTTATGCATATGTATAGGACATGAGAGGACTGATGTGACGCCCCCAAATCTGGGCCCACACAGCCCAAACTTGAGTCGTCAAAAGACTACAACAAAATTATTACAACAAAGCACAACGTACAACAATACAGTGTATAATAATACACAACTAAGTCTTCACTATTATTGCCACACTATTTTACAAAACGTGAAGACTATGATAACTATTCCTCGGACCCTCACTCCATTCCCCGGCTAGACCCTGTTATGTTTTCATCCCCTGTTGAAAAACAATGGAACAAAAGAAAGGGTGAACTCAAATAGCCCAGTAAGAAATATCATGACTAAGATAATGACGAATAAATTATCATTAGCCTTCAACAGTTGAGTTCTTGATAGAATACAATAGACTACAAGGTTTATATAAAAAACTGTAGTTAAATTCTTAAACAATGTTCAGATCAATAATAGCAGCGGAATGAGCAATCTATTAGAAGAATAATGCAGACTATAATGTCCACTCGCTTCTCTTTTTCGTAAAAACATCATCAACTTTTATCATCTGAAATACCATTAGTCATGATAATATAAATTCACAGTTCCTGATCATAATCATGCACATCAACAGTTCATCTTTGTACTACGGGCCAAAGATATTCAATATAGCACCAACGGTCATGATTATACCAGATTCAGCCTTTGGTCATAATCATACCAAACAACAGTTCATCTTTGCACTACGGGCCAAAGAGAACATTCACCACGTGCCATAAAAGACACCGAACAGATGTATCGCCTTTAACCTATTATATCGCCTTTAACCTATCATCTGTTCAACAAATATATCACATCTGTGCCCCCGGCCACAGATATTCACAACAGCTTGATTTTTGGATGATTAGAATGATATAAATGATGAACAGAAGAAATAGGATAACAATAAGTATCGGAAGTTTACTTTGTACAGATTCAAATAATGTCCAAATTGTCAACATGATGTGGAGTGAAATTCAAGATCCACAGTTCAGAATAACGGTTACAATTCAATAGAAAGGTTCACGTAAATAGGAAGGTTCAGTTGAAATAATGAAGTTCAACTATTATGGAACATATAATATTTTCAGGAATTATAGAAGCAATAGTTCCATAATAAATTTCGATTTAGGAGTATGAAAGAAAATAATATCCCTTACCGTAGCAGGTTTGATTAACAAAAGGTGAAGGAAATTAATACAAAGGGTTATTCACCAACAGGCGGCAATCCGCTCCGTAAGGTTATTCCCACAATTTAATAGAATTTGAGTACAAAGAGTTATTCACCAAACAGGCGGCAATCCGCTCCGTAAGGTTATTCTCAGAGATTAATAATGAATGAATACGAAAGGTTATTCACCAACAGGCGGCAATCCGCTCCGTAAGGTTATTCCCACAATTTAATACATGGAAATAAAAGGCACGTCTTATGAGTAAGGAAGAAACAATATTATTATCGAGAATCAAATAATGATAATCCCTTACCATAGTACGTTTGAATAATGGAAGATGAAAAAGATGGTATCCCTTACCGTAACACGTGACTGGATATTGATTTAAATGAGGTTGATTAACTTGAACAGTACACGTATACTTATAGATCTTCACAAATACTCAAGATGACTTAAGCACATTTAGAGAGAACTTTCACAAGAAGTATTTAGAGAGAGAAAGAAAGAACAAGTAAGGAAGTTTATGAAAAATCCTTAAGTTAAGGCTTCTATTTATAGCCAAAAATCTTATCATTCATTTAATCTAAACCATTCATTTAAAGATCATCTTTTAATCTACACCATCCATTTCAAATATTATATTATCTTTAATCTACACCATTCATTTCATATCACCTAATAATCACCTAACTTTATATTATAAACAAATCAATTTAATTATTCAACAATAATTCACACTTTAATCTACACCATTCATTTCATATCACCTAATAATCACCTAACTTTATATTATAAACAAATCAATTCAATTATTCAACAATAATTCACACTTTAATCTACACCATTCATTTCATATCACCTAATAATCACCTAACTTTATATTATAAACAAATAACTTTATCAATTCAATTATTATGACTAATTGTTATAAATACAGTATAGTTAGCTCTTAGATATCAAGTCAATAAATTAATGAAATACAACTGTTTAAATAACATCATAATAGAGATAACAATAATGTAAAATAAAGCATACGTTACTGTGTAATGACAATTATTGATTCAATAATGTGAATTACTGTGCATATGTTACTGTGACAATTATTAGGTTCAATAATTTTAAAAACAGTGCAACAACAATTATTGACTCAATGATATAAAATACAGTGTAATGACAATTATTAAATCAATAATGCAAAATACTGTGTAACAACAATTATTGAATTGATAATATAAAATATTATGCAGTGACAATTATCGATGAAATGATGCGTAACAGTTACGGTGTCAATTATCAGGCCAAAAATATGAGACACTATGCAATACCGTGTGTTACTGTAGAGTACCGAGTGCTACAGAAAATACCAATAACTACCGTATGCTACTATTCTTTTATCACCGGTATTTTAACAGTTCCGTTGACTATTTTTATTTAAAAAGGTTATTTCTGTCGTTTTCTATATCCGACAAATATTCCGTTGTGGGGTCCACCAATAATTTATTATTTCGGCGCCGTCGGACCAAACGAATATTCCCCGACCAAACGAATATTCCCCGACAAAGCGAATATTGTCCGACAAAATAAAATTTGCACATAACATCCTTAACTTTTAACTTTATCGATTTAACCACTTACTGTTTCAAAAAAATATATATATGAAGAAAAATTAAATTTTGTATTTCATAAAATTCGGGGTCTTACAACCTCCCCTCCTTATGAAATTTCGTCCCCGAAATTGACGTACCTGACATATCGAAGAGGTAAGGATACTTAGATTTCATCTCAGATTCTAGCTCCCAGGTCATTTCCTCAGTATTTTGGTTCCTCCATAAAACCTTAACTTGAGGTATAACCTTTGAGCGTAGGATCTGCTCCTTCTTATCCAGGATCTTAACAGGTACCTCCTCGTATGTTAAATCATCTGCTATAACGTCTAGTTCTAACTCAATGACGTGGTTTGGGTCCTTCACATATTTACGTAACATAGATATGTGAAAAACGTTATGGATGCGAGACATACTTGGTGGTAGGGCTAGTCTGTAGGCTACGGTTCCTATTCGATCGAGGATTTCAAATGGGCCAATAAATCGAGGGTTGAGCTTTCCTCTCTTTCCGAATCTCGTAACCCCTTTCCATGGAGAAACACGTAAGAATACATGATCTCCGACGTTGAAACTTTCGTCTCTCCGATGAAGATCATCATAACTCTTTTGTCGTTCTTGTGCGGTCTGTATTCGTTGTCGGATCATTTGGATCTTTTCGGTCGTCAAGCGTACCAACTCGGGTCCCAACAATTTTGCTTCTCCTACCTCATTCCAACATATTGGAGAGCGACACTTCCTTCCATACAATGCCTCGAATGGAGCCATGCCTATGCTTGCTTGGTAACTGTTGTTGTAAGAAAATTCCACCAACGGCAAGTACTTATCCCAACTTCCTTTGAAGTCTAATACACAAAGTCTCAAAAGATCTTCGAGGGTCTGGATCGTCCTTTCCGATTGTCCGTCCGTTTGAGGATGGTATGCAGAACTAAAACGTAGTTCAGTGCCCATAGCTTTTTGTAGACTGATCCAAAAGCGTGAAGTGAATCTAGGATCTCGATCAGAAACTATGGAAACTGGCATGCCATGCAATCTCACGATCTCATTTATGTACATACCGGCAAGACGTTCAAGTGAAAAGTTTTCTCGTATAGGCAAGAAATGAGCAGATTTGGTCAATCTATCTACGATCACCCAAATTGCATCTAAGCCTTGAGAAACTTTTGGAAGACCCGTCACGAAGTCCATATTGATGTGTTCCCACTTCCATTCGGGAACTTCAAGTGATTGTAATGGACCTTTAGGAACTTGATGTTCTGCCTTGACACGTTGACAAGTTAGGCACCTTGAGATAAACTCCGCAATCTCTCTTTTCATATTGTTCCACCAAAATGTATGTCGAAGATCTCGATACATCTTGGTACCTCCTGGGTGGATTGCAAACGGCGTGTTGTGTGCCTCCATCATGATTTTATGCTTTAATTCAGGATCGTTAGGAACACAGAGTCGAGAGTTGACTCGAAGTATTCCTTTCTCGTCGATTCTTGCTTCGGGAATGACACCTTCTTGTACTTTCTTTATCATGTTTATCAGTTCCGGATCGGTAGCTTGAGCAGCTTTAATTTTATCGATTAAAGTTGGTTCTACTCGCACGTGAGCAATTTTCGAGTGGGTCCCTGGTGTCTTTAGCTCTATCTCCATCTTTTGCAAGTCGTACAAAATACACTTTTGTGTTGTCAGCAGTGCACTTGTACTTGCATAAGATTTTCTGCTCAAAGTGTCAGCTACAACGTTCGCCTTTCCCGGGTGATACTGGATTGTGTGGTCATAATCCTTTAACAGCTCAAGCCAACGTCGTTGTCGCATGTTGAGTTCCTTCTGGGTGAAGAAATACTTTAGACTTTTATGATCCGTATAGATATCCATTTTTTCTCCGTACAAGTAGTGTCTCCAGATCTTCAACGCGAAAACGACTGCTGCCAACTCTAGATCATGAGTAGGATAATTTTTCTCATAATCTTTGAGTTGTCGAGAGGCGTAGGCTATAACCTTTCCATGTTGCATAAGGACACAGCCTAGACCTTTGCCAGAAGCATCGCTGTAGATAACAAATTCTCCTGATCCTGATGGTATGGTCAGAACAGGAGCTGAAACCAGTCTCTTCTTGAGTTCTTGGAAACTTTTCTCGCATTCCTCGCTCCATATGAATTTTGTGCTTTTCCGAGTAAGCTGCGTTAATGGAGTGGCGATTCGAGAAAATCCTTCTACGAATCTCCGATAATAACCAGCTAGACCCAGAAAACTTCGGACTTCGGTTACTGTTTTGGGTTGTTCCTAATTTAGTACCGTTTCAATCTTCGCAGGATCGACTGATATTCCTTGACTAGAAATCACATGCCCAAGAAACGCGACCTCCTCAAGCCAGAACTCACATTTCTTCAACTTGGCATATAATTTGTTTTCACGGAGCTTTTGTAGTATCAATCTCAGGTGTTGTTCATGATCCTTGCGACTCTTGGAGTATATGAGGATGTCATCAATAAAGACAACCACAAAATGATCCAAATGTTCCTTGAATATCCGGTTCATCATATCCATGAAAGCTGCAGGAGCATTAGTTAGTCCAAAAGGCATGACTAAGAACTCATAATGCCCATAACGAGTTCTGAAAGCAGTCTTTGGAATGTCCTCAGCTTTAACCTTTAACTGATGATATCCAGAACGGAGATCAATCTTTGAGAAATGTTGAGCGCCTTGCAATTGATCAAACATGTCATCAATCCGAGGTAACGGGTACCTGTTCTTGATGGTGACATGGTTCAATTCTCGGTAGTCAATGCACAATCTCATACTCCCGTCTTTCTTCTTCACAAATAGAACAGGAGCACCCCAAGGTGATGCACTCGGACGAATGAAACCGGTATCCAACAATTCCTGTAGTTGGACTTTTAACTCTTGAAGTTCAATGGGAGCCATTCGGTAGGGAGCTTTGGAAATTGGGCTTGGTACCGGGTTCAAGATCAATATAAAAATCAATTTCACGGTTTGGGGGTAAGCCAGGAAGTTCTTCAGGAAAAACGTCAGGAAACTCATTAACAATGGGAATATCATTCAAGTTTGACGTATTTTTGTTCAAATCAGTGACATGAGCTAAAAAGGCTTGACATCCGTTTTTCAATAAACGAATGGCTTTATGGCTAGAAATAACAGTTATAGATTTCAATGGTTTAGTTGCTTGAATTTGCATGACAGGTTGATTAGGAATATGAAAACTAATAATCTTATGAAAACAATCAATTTTAGCATGATGGGTAGTCAACCAATCAATTCCTAAAATCACATCAAATTCATGCATCTCCAAAGAAATAAGGTCAACAGGTAATGTGAGGTTGTTGATTTGAACTAGGCAAGATTTATAGACAGTAGATGTAATGGTCATTTCTCCTAATGGGGTTTCAACTGATAAGTCAAAGTCCAAATTTTCAGGAGTTAAGTTTAAACGCTGAGCACATGCAGGTGAGATAAAAGAATGGGTAGAGCCAGTATCTAACAAAGCGTAGACTTCACGAGAATTTATGAATAACTTACCGGTTATCACCTCATTCGAGTTTCGTGCCATTTGGGATGTCACAACAAAAGCTCTCCCTTGAACTACAGATTTTCCTTTATCCGCGCTAGCTTTTGGTATCATCATTGCAGCTGGACTTGATTTTGTGGCAGGACAAAATCGCGCAAGATGACCCTCTTTCCCACAACTGTAGCACTTTTTGGACTGCAGTGTACAGTTTGGGCTGATGTGACCTTCCTGACCACACCTATAGCATCTCACTGGTGGTCGATCTTCTCCCCTTGAAACTGGGGTCGGTGCTGGTGTTGTACTGGTGCTGGTGCCCTTCCATAATTATTATGGAATCTCTTTCTTTTGAAAATACTCCCACTAGATTCTCCTCTTCTGTTATTTGGTGTGGAATTACCACCGAAGTGTTGGTTACCTCCTCGATGGTTCTCGTTCCTGTGGTTGTTGTCACTCCTTTCTCTATGCTGATCATTAACTCTTGGCTGCAATGTTTCATCTGTTTGCTCCACCCTTTGAGCCCTATCTACAACATCTGAATACAAACTGAATTTATGAGAACTAAGTTGTTGACGAATTTTGAGTCTCAAACCTCTCCGGAACATTCGACTCATTCGTGCTTCGTCATCTACTAGATGAGTCGCAAAACGAGACAGTTCAGCAAACTTAGCTTCATATTGAGAAACTGTCATGTTTCCCTGCTCCAGCTTAATGAATTCCACTTCCTTCATATGGCGGATGCTTTCTGGGAAGTACTTCTCGTTAAACAGTTCTTCGAATTCTGTCCAAGACATTTCGAGTGCTGAAGGTTGGATACGTTTTACCGCTTCCCACCAATGGTCCGCCTCACCTCGTAACATAAAAGTGGCAAATGGCACCTTCTGATCATCAGCGCATTGTAAGACATCAAGTATTTTTGTCGTCTGCTTCAGCCATGCCTCCGCTTTGAGTGGGTCAGGAATTCAGGTGGTCCTAATTCTTTAAATTGCTTAACAGTGACCATCCTCAAATTGCCAGCGTTTCTACCGTTATTATTGACTGGATTTCCTCTTCCTTGATTCTGTATGAACTGCATGAAATTCCTAAAGAATCCATCGTTCATCATGTTATCAGGAACATTATTTCCTGAGTTGGCAGGAGGATTGTTTGGGGCCTCTTGATTCTCGGCTACATTTGCTTCGGGTATTCCATAGTTAACCTCTTGATTTTCAGATGTCATACCTAACTGTGGTCACAAAATAAATGTTAGTTCAAATAAACTGACTCATCACTTCATGTTCCTACATTCAAATCGACTCATTAGATAATAAAATCTATTTTAGGTAGGACACACTAGTGACTGATTCTATTCGTCTCTCCCCTCCTAGTTCTACCCCAGATCTCCATTAAAGACCATATCCCTAAGCTCTGATGCCAACTGTGACGCCCCCAAAATCTGGGCCCACACAGCCCAAACTTGAGTCGTCAAAAGACTACAACAAAATTATTACAACAAAGCACAACGTACAACAATACAGTGTATAATAATACACAACTAAGTCTTCACTATTATTGCCACACTATTTTACAAAACGTGAAGACTATGATAACTATTCTTCGGACCCTCACTCCATTCTCCGGCTAGACCCTGTTATGTTTTCATCCCCTGTTGAAAAACAATGGAACAAAAGAAAGGGTGAACTCAAATAGCCCAGTAAGAAATATCATGACTAAGATAATGACGAATAAATTATCATTAGCCTTCAACAGTTGAGTTCTTGATAGAATACAATAGACTACAAGGTTTATATAAAAAACTGTAGTTAAATTCTTAAACAATGTTCAGATCAATAATAGCAGCGGAATGAGCAATCTATTAGAAGAATAATGCAGACTATAATGTCCACTCGCTTCTCTTTTTCGTAAAAACATCATCAACTTTTATCATCTGAAATACCATTAGTCATGATAATATAAATTCACAGTTCCTGATCATAATCATGCACATCAACAGTTCATCTTTGTACTACGGGCCAAAGATATTCAATATAGCACCAACGGTCATGATTATACCAGATTCAGCCTTTGGTCATAATCATACCAAACAACAGTTCATCTTTGCACTACGGGCCAAAGAGAACATTCACCACGTGCCATAAAAGACACCGAACAGATGTATCGCCTTTAACCTATTATATCGCCTTTAACCTATCATCTGTTCAACAAATATATCACATCTGTGCCCCCGGCCACAGATATTCACAACAGCTTGATTTTTGGATGATTAGAATGATATAAATGATGAACAGAAGAAATAGGATAACAATAAGTATCGGAAGTTTACTTTGTACAGATTCAAATAATGTCCAAATTGTCAACATGATGTGGAGTGAAATTCAAGATCCACAGTTCAGAATAACGGTTACAATTCAATAGAAAGGTTCACGTAAATAGGAAGGTTCAGTTGAAATAATGAAGTTCAACTATTATGGAACATATAATATTTTCAGGAATTATAGAAGCAATAGTTCCATAATAAATTTCGATTTAGGAGTATGAAAGAAAATAATATCCCTTACCGTAGCAGGTTTGATTAACAAAAGGTGAAGGAAATTAATACAAAGGGTTATTCACCAACAGGCGGCAATCCGCTCCGTAAGGTTATTCCCACAATTTAATAGAATTTGAGTACAAAGAGTTATTCACCAAACAGGCGGCAATCCGCTCCGTAAGGTTATTCTCAGAGATTAATAATGAATGAATACGAAAGGTTATTCACCAACAGGCGGCAATCCGCTCCGTAAGGTTATTCCCACAATTTAATACATGGAAATAAAAGGCACGTCTTATGAGTAAGGAAGAAACAATATTATTATCGAGAATCAAATAATGATAATCCCTTACCATAGTACGTTTGAATAATGGAAGATGAAAAAGATGGTATCCCTTACCGTAACACGTGACTGGATATTGATTTAAATGAGGTTGATTAACTTGAACAGTACACGTATACTTATAGATCTTCACAAATACTCAAGATGACTTAAGCACATTTAGAGAGAACTTTCACAAGAAGTATTTAGAGAGAGAAAGAAAGAACAAGTAAGGAAGTTTATGAAAAATCCTTAAGTTAAGGCTTCTATTTATAGCCAAAAATCTTATCATTCATTTAATCTAAACCATTCATTTAAAGATCATCTTTTAATCTACACCATCCATTTCAAATATTATATTATCTTTAATCTACACCATTCATTTCATATCACCTAATAATCACCTAACTTTATATTATAAACAAATCAATTTAATTATTCAACAATAATTCACACTTTAATCTACACCATTCATTTCATATCACCTAATAATCACCTAACTTTATATTATAAACAAATCAATTCAATTATTCAACAATAATTCACACTTTAATCTACACCATTCATTTCATATCACCTAATAATCACCTAACTTTATATTATAAACAAATAACTTTATCAATTCAATTATTATGACTAATTGTTATAAATACAGTATAGTTAGCTCTTAGATATCAAGTCAATAAATTAATGAAATACAACTGTTTAAATAACATCATAATAGAGATAACAATAATGTAAAATAAAGCATACGTTACTGTGTAATGACAATTATTGATTCAATAATGTGAATTACTGTGCATATGTTACTGTGACAATTATTAGGTTCAATAATTTTAAAAACAGTGCAACAACAATTATTGACTCAATGATATAAAATACAGTGTAATGACAATTATTAAATCAATAATGCAAAATACTGTGTAACAACAATTATTGAATTGATAATATAAAATATTATGCAGTGACAATTATCGATGAAATGATGCGTAACAGTTACGGTGTCAATTATCAGGCCAAAAATATGAGACACTATGCAATACCGTGTGTTACTGTAGAGTACCGAGTGCTACAGAAAATACCAATAACTACCGTATGCTACTATTCTTTTATCACCGGTATTTTAACAGTTCCGTTGACTATTTTTATTTAAAAAGGTTATTTCTGTCGTTTTCTATATCCGACAAATATTCCGTTGTGGGGTCCACCAATAATTTATTATTTCGGCGCCGTCGGACCAAACGAATATTCCCCGACCAAACGAATATTCCCCGACAAAGCGAATATTGTCCGACAAAATAAAATTTGCACATAACATCCTTAACTTTTAACTTTATCGATTTAACCACTTACTGTTTCAAAAAAATATATATATGAAGAAAAATTAAATTTTGTATTTCATAAAATTCGGGGTCTTACAACTGATCCCCTCAAGTGTCCCGTTATTTTTAACAAGGTGTCAGACATTGTATGTCTGTTCTACCTTAGTAGCAGTTCACGGTCATTAAAGACCACTCAGCAGTAAAGAGTCAATCCATTCTTATTTTGAACATTGATTCTTGATATCTTTCACAAATTGTTATTGTTGAAAACCTTGAAGTTATTTACCTTCATCATGATATATCTTATGTTGTTGTTTATAAACTTGCTGAGCCCTTTAGTTGCTCATTCTTGCTATATCATGATTATATTTCAGCCAATCCCGAAAGTTCTAAATCGGACAAAGGCAAGGGGAAAGCGAATGCTTAGTTTTAGTAGATGCATGCTAGTTTAAATTACTGTTATGTAATTACTGTTGTAAATCTTTTGTATTTCCCTTAAGATATGTAATGTTACAATTAAGGTTAATAGACTTTGGGAAGTGTAGCCTTTTGAGAAGGAACCTTTTGTATTATTCCGCGTAGTTTGAATACAATTTATATATTTCATTGTTGTTAAGTATTGTACAGTGAGAACCAAACCCGAGGTTAAAGAACCTGGATTTGGGGTCATCACAATACTCCTTTTGAAGCTATTTTGATGGTTTAAGTTTTTCAATCCAAACTATTTTGGTGTGGAACCTTGTACTAAGTTTATGGTGAACAACCCTGATAAAGAGAACATCTTGAATCCACAGAGGCCGTGAAGATTCATTCGTATATACACGTTAATATGTATGTGCACAATACAACATACTATTCATGCAAGACATCATATATGTATATGCATCATACATTTATATACATTATGTATACTATGCATTAGTGTGTATTTAATTATGAGACTATTTATTTTTGGTAATATCATTTAATTTATCACAATTATTATTATTATTATTTGCTTGTTTAAATTTTTAGTTTTTCATTTATAGGTAAATAAACTAATTAGTTTATTATGATTTAAACTATTTAGTATAGTTTCAAAAATATCTAAATAAGTAAAGTAGTCAAAATTAGTAAGTTATTCAAATAAGTCAAAATTAGTGATATAGTCAAATAAGCCAAAATTGATAAAATTTTATAAATTAGTAAAGTATTCAAATCAGTCAAAATTGGTATAATTAGTGCAATTGGTAAAATTAGTATAATTAGTTCAATTGGTCAAAATTAGTATATTTAGTATAAAAAAAAGATTAAAAGTGTAAAATTAGTATAAAAGCATGAGTATTATTATAAAATTCGTCAAATTAGTATAAAAGTATAAAATTAGTTTAATTACTACAATTGTTAAAATTAGTCAAAATTAGTATATTGGACAAATAGGCAAAATTAGTTCAAAATTTGTTAAAATAGTCCACGATATCAAAATAATCAAAATTAATATAAAAATCAAAAATTTAGTAGATCTGACAAATGGACTGGGCCCGTCCAAATGAGTTGGCTCATGATTAGGATAAGTCAAAAAGGCCCAATTTTTTTATTTATGAAATAGAATAATAATCCTCTAGAAAAAAATGATATAGAACAAAACAAATAAACAGTTTCAATTGATTTACATGACATGAATAATAGATTGATAATCAATTTTAACTAACTCACTAATTATTTTTGACTTTTTTTTATATTACATACGTTTGCTTGTACACAATCCAAATATTATTTATAATTTATTTTTTTCTTGACAAAATAATATTGAATCACCTGATATCATCATTTCCAAATAGTCCAACTACAAGAGTAAAACATTAAATATCAATGATAAAGTGTAAAAATTTCATTCGATTCATAGGTAATAAATATATAATTAAGGCAACTATATCATATAAATTTCAGTTTAAACATATAAAAAGAGATGGATGCAGCTTTTTTGATAAAGACATTGAATTGAAAGACTATAAACAGTGAGTAAGACGAGTGAAAGATAAAAAGAGTATGTAAGAATGAAAGTCAAGAAAAACAAAACTAAAAGTAATATATTTTTTTTCCTGTGTATTTACTTCTAAATTCTTAAAAAAGTTATATTTGATCTTAACTTTAAAATAGTGTTATGGTAAATAGAATTAGTAAAATACATTAATTTTGAATTATTATTGAGAAATGGGTTAAGTTGGAATGGGCAACTCATGAGTTGGACTATTTTGGACTTGCCTAAAACTGAGTTAAGTCGAAAAGGGCCCAAGTTTATTAGATTTAAAAATATAATTATAAAATCTACTTTTTTATGAGTGTATGCTTGGGCCCCTCTTTCCAATGCCTAAAATTTAGTGTGATTTTAACTGAAAATAAAGTTTGGCGTGCTCCTAATAAAAAATAAAGTGTTCTTTTTTTAATGCAATAAAAAATAAAGTTTGATGTGCTCCTAATAAAAAATAAATTTTAGAATAAAAATCAAGTTTGGGAGACTATAGGGTCAGTATGTGATGTATTATTTCTTTTCCTTTGGGTGTGTGAAAAACGAAAGCCCCAAATTTTCCTCTTAAAAACTGCTAATTTCTGGAGTGGTAGAAAGTTTGAAAATTTATTTACAATCATTAAAAACTGGGAGAGGATGTCACTGGTGGACTACGCTTCCTCAGATGAAGAGGTAGAAGAGATGAATGAAGAAGGAAGAGATGTAGCTGGTGCGTGCATTCCGAACGACGAACCTTCAAATTTGCCGAATCAAGAAAACCTCCCCTCTCTGCCTCTTCTTAGAAATCAGTAACATCCAATTTTCCCTCCAATTTTCCATATCTAATTTAATTTCCATTCACATAATTTAAATTAGGGTTTCATATTTCATGACAGAAATCCCCTTTCCTTTTGGTCTAAGTTTGTTTGGACTTCGTAATTATAAATGCCTTTGTTTTGAACTTACGTTTAATTGGGATTTGTTGTGGCGTTATGTTATTACATGTAAGAAACTATGACGAAGGCAACGTTTTTTCAGAGCTGTTATTGTTGTTATGAGAATAATTGATCTATTATGTTGTACTCTGTGCTGAAAAAGCTGTACTTCTTATAACAATAGTCAGTTACCAATTTTTAGTCATATGCCAGAGCACTTTCTTTTTTAATTGACGAGGGTTGATTTGAAGATGCAGTTTTTTATTTTGCACAATTCAATAGCATTCGTAAAAGAGTCTTGCTACATATGTTAACAAATATATGTCGATAGTAATATCGACAAATGTGCATACATATAGGTAGGAATTGAAAAAGGTCCTACCCTAATTTATTATATCTTATCGCTTAAAGTTCCACTTTAGTCGCAATATTCAACCTCGTCATAGATTTGTTGACATATAAATCATTACCCTTTGTAAAATACGTGATTAACTAAAGAAACAAGTGGAACGAAGGGAATCTGTAGTGAACCAATTTGACAGAGTAATGCAATTTTGTTTCTTTTTGACCATTTGACTCTTTCTATAATGAGTTTTTTGACTATTTTACCTAATGATTGCAAATTTAAATGTGAGAAATTCACATATGTGATCCCCATTTCATATATCAATGCATTATTTTAAGTGTGTATTAGGAAACAAAATTAAACTCTTTGCCAAGTATTTTTTTTTAACTATGTCAAAGTCTATTTTTCTTAAACTATTTACCAACTAGAATAGACTGGAGAATTACATTTTCCCAATATAACATTAAATAAAGCATTGACATATGGAATGAGGGCCACAAACTTACATATTCTTTGCTTTTCTCTTTTGAAACATAAGGGTTATGTAATCAGTTCAGTTCCTTAGTCAAGTTTTAGAAATATACATAAATGAGTGAAGTGCTGATCCTTCATGATTCAACATTATTCTAGGAGGCCTGTTTTCCTTTTTTGAGTATCTCAAATATAAGTCTTGTCTACTAATGTTATTGACCAAAAAAGAAAGCAGCTATCAAACATTATAAATCCAAATTTCCCATGTTTTCTAAAATTGATAAAGATGATTTGTTTTAGAGAGATGAGATACAATGGAGAACAAGTGAGAACTAGTCTCACTATCCTGCATACACACCATACATATAGATGCGTAATTGAATCAAATTGTTGCTAAATGCATGTTTGTTGGGGGTTCATCGAGTTTGGAACTTTGTGCACGTGTGGTATAAGTTTTTTTGTAAATCTAGATTCTCTTATGTCATGGCTCATAGTCATAGGTAAGCAGTGGTGGTTGAACTTTGAAGTCAGCCATAATTTATATGTACAATTGCCAATCTTCATTGGCATTGTGATTCAGTTGAGGGATTTGTAGCCCGAGCTATTATTTTGCTTTTAATAACGTTTAGAAGGGTTCTTTTCTTTTGTCTCTCTCTCTCTCTCTACACACACACACACACACACATACATATAATTAGAAACTCTTATAAGAACCAATATTCTATATGAAGTAACCAAGACAATGAATGAATAATACGCTAATTTAATCATCGGATTTTTTTTTGATAACATGCCAAGTGTACCAAGAAGCTCTCTCTGATTCTGTTAAATTAAAGATGAATGTTGCAAAGTTGATTACTTAGAATTACTCCCAGGATTTTTATTTTAGTGCAATTGACATATAATTAAACTAGAACAATGTTTGGTGCCATTTTATGTGCTTACCTAACTCATCCATATCGTTCTTCAAATAAATATTCCCAAGGTTAAAGTAGCTTCTCAGATTTGATATGTGACTAAAGGAAACTATTAGAAGAAAAGATATTTGTCGCTGATTGCGGAATCAAGACTTTTAGTTGGCCTCCCAAGAGCAAACCAGTTCTGATACCATTCGAAATATAAAAAAAAAAGAGATAAAGATATATATTCCTTACTAGTAAAATTTACATAAGGAGCCTTTATATAGGCTAACACTTAAAGTTAAAACCGGAAATGAAATCAACCAGTGATGTTGATCATGCATTTAGAATAATCCTAACACCACTGATTATGTCGATCAAATCAATCCTAGAATCCTCTAGAACACACTAATAATAATTTATGTTTTTTATTTTTTATAAAACAATGCATCTAATTAATTGCTACGTGTAGTTAACAATATTTTAGCACTCTGGCTCCCCTCTTAATGACATTATTAGGATCACTAATTTATGGTCAGTTTTGTATCAATGATCTGTCACATACTGTTGTATACTTGTATGTCCTTTCTTATGCCTTACTATTCTTTTTTATCTGCAGTGGATCAGGTCTGTCATCAAATCAGCAAGCAGAAAGTTCTTTTGATCAACCGGAGCTTTCTATGTCGAAACTACCTGATGCCTCACTCCTCTTAAATTCCCCAGCTATGTCATCTGTTCTAATAAATAGTGACCACTCTTCTAGAGTTGCAGCTGCTATGGCTGAAAATGCATCACGCAAGCGAGAGTCAAATGGATTGGCTTCCACATTTACCCGTAGTAAAGTTCCAAAAGGGAGTTTGCTCCATTCAAGGACTCTTCCGGATATTGCTGGTGGTCTTTTACGTCCACCTCAACTTGGTGGAAGGTAAGTTTTGAGTTGATTATATTCTATGTGAAGTCTAGAATTCCTATAGGCTCTTCTTCCAAATTTTCGGTTATAACGCGCCTTAGTGGTGTTTATGGCATTTCAACTTTATTTGACAACTCATGCTCTAAATGGCTTGTTGTGGAAGATGCAATTGATTAGTAATCAAACTATCAAAGTCATCAAACTATTACATAGCTTTTGCTTGTTGATATTAGCAAACGAACGTGAAAAGACAACACTGGAATTTAGGTCTGATCAAACCTTTGAAACAAAAAGTACTCTGCGTCATTGAACAAATAAACAAGTCTACTTTAGTGAATAAAGCTTTTTTATTTTATAATAAGTTAGGATCAATGTAGATCGTGGTTCGATACGGTACGTGAAATGAAAACGGGTACAAAAAAACGTCACTTTTTGTAGTATGCAGTATTGTATAGATAGGTTTGTTCAATTTGCTTAATTGGTATGAAACACATTTATTTAGAACGTGTGGTACGTTGGGAATAACTTTCTAGGAGATGCTATTAAAACTCGTTGAGGTATAATTAAAATTGGTTAAGAATTGAGATATGACTGAGTTATTTTCAAGTAGGTGGTCATTAGGCTACGTTAGTTGGCATTTCCCTACAATTTTATTTTTTTACATGTTAATGTTTCTAATAGAATGTTTTAGATTTACTCATGCGGGTATTATTCTTGATAAATCTTTTAGATATTTTAGAGGATGATTTTAGATAGTCGATCCTAGCCTTCTATTATATTTGATCCTAGCCTTCGGTTTTATGACTCAGAGGTTATATAGGAGGATGCTCCTTATCTATAAACGATAATACAAAGTTGTTGTCATAATTGTGCTATAGAAGTTTAAGAAAATAGGGGGAAAAAGTTTTGGATCTCTATATTTAGTGTCTTAGAATGAAAGTATGTCAGTGTTTTGGAAGGTTCGTACCAAAATTTAATTCGCTAACATGTTCGCATGTTTTAGTTACCATAGTTAGGATTGCCACTGAGAAGTATAATAGTCATTTTTTATGAGAAAAGGGGGCAAATTCAGTTAAACACCTAGTCTACATATTATCTAGCCAATGAAATCGAAAATTAACTCCGCTAAGAAATCTAAATAAGTTAGCACTTGGTAGGACCTAGAGAGGTTTCTTGCTCAAAATTTCAAAATATTTAGGTAGAAAAAATTTAACATATCATTTCTCTCAAACGCTTTGTTATTACTCTCGTCGCAAATTATTTTATCATAAAGCACAACCCAATACTATATTACTACCCCTTCTTGCTTATATAACTGAGTTTGGCATAAATAACGACATCTATTGAATGCATAGTTCAAAGCTACGGTAGTTTCGGAAGGTCATTACAAAATTATGAAAAATTATAAATAACAAGATCAATAAGACAGATCAATTAAGTTCACAAAAAACACTATTTAGTACACACAACACTGTCCAAATGATCAAACAAACATCTTTGAAAACATGTCTAATGCTACATTGTACAAAAGTTGAACAATAAATTTTTAAGATATTTTCTAGTTATACTTAGCTGGGTACTATAATAGATACATTTTTTTAATTAATATGTATAGAACATATATGTTTAATGTTTTCATTTCTAAGTATAATCATTACAATTTTTTCAAGCTCTAGTTAAGTTAGGTACAATATGGTAGTATATAATATATATACTTGTTTTTTTAGTAGTTAGTTCAAGTATAATTTTATAAGTTATAGCTAACTTGAATACTAGTTTTATATTATTTTATTTAGTTTTTAATACCAATTTAGATAGTATTTAAAATGTATTAAATACAATATATATATATATATATATATATATATATATACACCCTTTACATGAATAATTGTTAATTTTGCAACTCATATCAAGGTTGTGTTTTGACAAGGCCGAAACCGCTCCGATATGTCGAAATCTCAGCTGATATGCCGAAACTTTGAACCATGATTGAATGGAAATCATCATATACAACAACTCTTTCTTAATAGGACCATCCAGCAATAAATGATCCACCCTTTCCCATGTCCTTGTTGCAAATAAAGCATGAATGGAAATATTCCCCCTCAAATCAAAATAGCAGATCAAGCTGCCTCCCAAGGAAAATGGCAACTTTCTTGGTATTGACACAATAGATATCCAGGAAAATGAATGATGTGACTTGCAAGAATTTCTTCTGCACTTTCTTTCTATCTCTTTTTATCTTCCCCCCCCCCCCCCCCCCCCCCCCCCCACCCCCCAACACACACATTGCCGTCCTAAATAATGGGCACCACACAGCTGCACCACTTTGAAATGAGACCACAAAAACAACCAAGGCTGCTTTATTTAACCTTAACCTTTCTGGGGGAAAAACAAAATGAAAAAACAAAACAAAGTCTGCTTTATCAGTGGTGGTTCTTTAAAGGGAAAGAAAATAATGCCAAAGTTATTCCTTCCCATAGCCCATACCAAACATCTGTCTAAATCAAAATCTTTACATCATTATAGACTGTGAAAGAAATAAAATGAAGGGCAACTGATTAAGCTGCGCGGAAGCCGTTGCTCTGATGTCTCATTACATATATTCACATTTCGACCTCCAAACTCTTTCAAAGGCTGCAGCCATAAAATATCCACACCTCTTTGTTATCCCCCCTTCCTTCAGTCCATACTATCTTACAAACTACAACTACCCTCCAAACGGTACCTTTATCACACATTACCCTTCATAACCATTTGCCACGGAGAGCTGTGTTGATTTTTGCTAATCTGTTGATTCCCACAGGCGAACAGTTTCTTCCCTAATTACAATATGGAACACTTTTCTTCACTAGATTAAGTTCAGAGGAAGTCCTATTAAATCCTCAAGCTTGAACCAACGGACTTGGAGATACGAAAGAGCGAAATGTAATGTAATAAGTCGGGCTTTCTTTAAAAAGTTGATCTGCCATTTTCCATTAAATACTCGAGTTTCAATCCTGCAAGACTTTTGCAATAAATGTAATTAAGATGAAGTAACATGACTACATGAGCGACCATCATAAAGAAGCTCTTTACAATTCAATTAAAAATATCACCAATCAGATAGTGTCTGAAGGGTTTATATTGTTTCTCAATGTAAGATCTCATGGAAATGTTATCTAGTACTACTAACGTGTTTTTTGTTTCCCAATGTAAGATCACATGGAAATGTTATTTAGTACTAGTAACATGTTTTTAACCTTTTTTGTAGCTTAGAGGCTAGAGCTTTATGAAACTTTTCTGTCTTGATGAAATTCTGTAATGAGCTTTTCCATGTTTCTAGACATAAAAATTAGCAAGATTTCTGCATTCACTCCCTATGATGAATCTACATTATATCTCTTGAGTATTTGATTCTTGATCTTTTAGTATTGGCTACTTACTACGTACCCAATTGGTTTTAGTATACATATTTGTGTTGGATAGAATCGATAGATAAGAATTATCTTCCCACCTTCAGGATTTTAGTAACTAGATTCATGTGGAGTGTCTATTATTTATTATTTCAGATTACATGATAAGTATCCATCATTTGTGGAGTATGCACTGATTTGCACCATTGGCTAAACATAACTTATATTATTCGTCGGTTTTGTTGAACAAATGATGGTGCATCTCTGATAAATTTGGTTTTTGGCAGGAGCAACGTTGTTACGGAAGATATAAGCAAGCTATTTGTAAGAAAACCTGCTGACCCCCTCCTCTAAGTCGATCTCCAAAAGGATAGTTTCTTATATGTGATTCTAGTTTAGCACTTCCCAGTATTGCAGTTGAAAGTTTCAAGGTGTACCAGTTATAAGAATTTATAGAATGTTCTCAGTATAACAAGAGTATCCTGTTTTCTCTCCCCTTTCTAGATCGTCTTCAACGACAAGTATGGATTGCTTGCTGAGTAGCTTCTTGTATAGAATGCCCAACAATGCACTATAATTAAATCTTCAACTTCTATATTTCACTGTTTTTTTTCCCACAAGGCTGGCAATTTGAGAGGTGGATCTGTTGTTTTGTCACCTTAAAGTCAGTGAGGCTGGCAATTTGGAAATAAACCTAATATTATGAATTTGAGACTAACAAAACTAATTATTTTTTCAGGACTGTCTGATTATTAATTGAGAATAAATTACATAAGGATGACCTGTAAAATTAGCGTTTATATCATCTAATAGCAACATGCTGTAATTTAAGGAGAAGGAGAAAATTAGGTGATTTGAATTGTAGCATTAGATTGTGTAATTATTATTTAGCACAGCAAAATTGTTTAATTAATCTTATTGAGTTTAAAATTCTTGATTTTTCTCCTAAATTATCTACATGATAGGTTGCTATTGGATGGTGAAATATAATCTCTCTTTTCATTGTCTTACTGATACAAATGATGTGATATCAGCAATATATTCGATATTTAAAAAAAAAATGTATAATCATAATACGATATTTTCAAGTTTATCATTTCATTATCATGTTATGGGTAAACATGGAAAACATTACATTCTTACTGCAGATGCATATATAGTTCCTCACAATACCTCCGTTGCTTTGTATTATCGCAAAAGTTTGACTACACAGCTTGAAATCTTTTTGTTCAAGAGTACAAGTAATCCCTAGTTTACTTGCTGCAAAAATTACCCAACCGAATTTTTATAAACGAACTAGTTTGGTATTCCGTGCGAGACGCAAACTTTTTATGAAATTTTTATTTTTAAATTTACAAAAATATTTATATATGCATAGATAAACTTTAAAATAGTAAATAACATTTAATAGGTCCATTAGTTCTCGCAAATGATTTTCAAATTATGTCATGCATGTATGTGTGTGTGTGTATATATATATATATATATATATATATATATATATATATATATATATTCAATCATTGTATCTATTTTACGGGATACGAGACATTGTATCAAAAAAACAAAGTCTTTAACGATTAACTCGGTAATCAAAATGTCTATAAAATTATTATGATAAGATCATTTAATGTCTTATCATATATAATTATTGATATACAAAATAGTCTAAGAAATGTTTGAAATAAATATTGACAAAATTTAAATAAATCCACCTAGCTATCCTCATTAATACCCAAACAAAAAGTGCCAAACCAAAATCCTAAAGCCCTGCTTTAAAATTGTAGGGAGCTAGTTAATAACTGCAATATTGAGCTTACATTCAAGAAGTTTAAATAAAACTGCCTGCAAAAATGACCCTACTACTTAGGAAAAAATATAATGTTACTTTCATGCCAGGTCAGGACCGCTAGGGAGCTGTTCATAGCCATCACAATGCTTGGCTGAGGCAGAGTGCTTGTCTGGTAAAACAGGGATGAGCTTGAGAAGAGCTCCGAAAGGTAAGCTCACTGCGCCCATTAAAACACTGGCTAGCCATAGTTTCTTGGTTAATGGCACAGTATCTGCAAATGTGCCTAAAAACTCAATGATAATGATTTGGAAAGTCACGGTGGAGATCATCACTATCATGAACACCCAACTGTCAAACATTCCTCGGAAAACGTTGATCTTTTCCATATCTCGGCTGTTGATTTCGTTGAATACCTGGTAAAAAAAGCGTATAAGAAAAAATGTCACCATTTTATCTCGAGATATATTGATCATATGATATAATAGGACCAAGGCCCAATCATGTCCCGTGAATATCAACTTGGATCATCTTGGCCCACCACAAGTTGACTCACACCATGCTGTTGAGCTTTGGACCAAAAAAATTAAAGAAGAATGGAAAACTTAAATTAGGATAGAAAAGAAAATAATAGAAAAAATTTAAGTTTTCTTTTATGTTGTTACTAAGTTTATAAATAAAAATGAAAGAACACCCACGTTTAGATTGCTTGTCCCGTGTTTATACACAAGGTATTAACACACATGGAGCCCAACTTGACCTAAAAACTTAAGCTATTAAGTTTTGGGCTTATTCATGTATATTAATCTTTTATTCTCTCATTATTTATCCCTTGTGATATATTAACAACACATCAATTCTTGGTTAATTATTTTGGGTCGTTTTTATCTTCATCGAGTCAATTGGAACCCAACTTGACTCAAAAGCTTAAATCATTAGGTCTTGAGCTCATTCATATATATTAATTCTTCATTTTTTCATTATTTATTTAATATAGGACTATAACTCACTTGTGATATCCTAATAAAAAGTGTCCAAGTTTTTATCCGTTTCTTTCATTTTATGTTCATTAAAAACTCAATAACAAGAGAACCGCAAAAGAACTCTTTTTTCTTTTCTTTTCTTTTTTCTTTTATGTTATTTAAAACTCAAAAAACACGGTGTTGGACCTATTGGTATTAGAGTAAAATATTATACAACACTAATAAAATTCACATTATATGATGTGAAACTGGAGTATTACAGTTCTAAAGGGAAAGATCAAGATAATGCAAAACTGGAGTATTACAGTTCTAAAGAGAGAAAGACCAAGATAATACAGCTGAATGTTTAGTCGTTACCTGGCAGAACACGAAGGTATTGAATATCAGTGTGTTAAGAACATGAGAAGAATCTGAACCATTGAGCTGAAAAAGGCGCATTCCATCAAACTTGAGAATGCTAAGAACAATGAGTTGATAAACGCTTTGCCCGATAATGTTCCTCCACATAATCTTGGTTATGAAGTTTACGTTCCTCCTAACCGGAGGCCTCTGCATCAGCTCGTCATTTGGAGGTTCTGTAGCAAGTGCTAATGCACCGAGTGTGTCCATAATCATGTTCACCCAAAGCAATTGCACAGCGGTGAGAGGGGTTGATCCTGAATATCAATAAATCACAATATTACTAGTTAATTTTGTATTTAATTAATTAAAAAACGCGTTAGATAATAGTTCTAAGTGTACTAACAGTTGTGCACTAACTGAGAGAAAAGAGTACATGGGTCCTACTTTCTGAATAGATACGTAATGTTTTCTCTCAGTTAGTGCATAATTAGTGTACAACTATTAGTGCACATAATTGTAAAGTTTTGAGTTTTCGAAAAATAAACGGAACCTGACACACATGCCGAAAGAAAATTGGTCATGAGCGCAACAACATTAACAGTTAACTGAAACTGTACAAACTTCTGAATGTTGATATAAACGGATCGACCCCATTTGGCAACTGTCACTATGGTCTTAAAATTGTCATCCATTATGACAACATCAGAATTTTCTTTCGCAACCTGTCAATTAATAATAAACATCAAAAGATTATATGAAGCACAAAATTAAAAATAAATTTGATATTAATGTCCTTGTCATTATTCTCTTAGTTGAAAAATTGGAATGGGTAAAAAGGAACCTCTGTTCCTGCTATGCCCATGGCTAGTCCAATATCTGCCTCATGCAATGCAGGAGCATCGTTTGTACCATCTCCAGTCACTGCCACAACTTCCTTAAACTCATTCCTCAACAATTTCACTAACTTGTGCTTGTCCAAAGGTAACGATCGAGCCATCACCTACAAAAATGCAAACTTCAAGCATTGCATCGAGCCTTTTTGGATTAACAACATAAGGCATAGTTGTTAGAATCTTATGATGCACAATAAGTATAATAAGATAATTCGATACAAAAATCACTAGCGTATCATAAAATGAGTTGCGTCTGACGATACGTCACACGTATCCTATGATACGATATGATTTACAATACGGTCTTAGATTAGAGGTGGATATGATAAGAGTTAAAATAACATTTAAAGTATGTCTTTTTATTAGAAGAGGTGTTCACTCAATGTACACAAGAATTCTTATAATGCTTTGTGGGTTATCTTTTTCAATGGATTTAGTTTCCACCCTTTTTTTCATCCCTCATACTTATATGGAGACATAGATTCATAATTTTGGAGTTGTATTTTCATCTACACTAATCATTTTGGGGCTTAATTTTACATTGAGTTCATATTTATAAGTTAAATAAGCTTTTTTCTCTTGTTCCTTAATAAATATTACTTAAACAATACTGATTATTGATTAAGCCTCTAGTTTAAACTGTTCAAACTATAATTTTAATATTTTAAAATTGTTTATAGGCTCATTTGATTACTTTAATAGTACACTCAAATTAATTTACATTACTACCCAATAAAATAAGTTTTTTGTATGCTTAAATATATAATTATTGTGTCTTTCCATATCTTACGATACGACTCACAATATTCACGATTTAGGAATTTTCAATACACGATATAATTCATAATTCACAATACGATACACAATTCATGGAATTTTAATACTCGATATGATCACAATTCACTATTCACAATTCATGATTCACAATTTATGATAAGATATGACATATGATTCATGATTCACAATAGGATACACACGATTAGGGATTTTCGATGCATGATACGATTTATCAACTATGCATACATCTATGATTAGGAAGGTTATCGATACTTCAAAAGATTTGAAAAGCAAGTTTGAGCAATTTCAAGAGAATATGTCAGATTTATGTTTGAACCTGAAGTTTAGGTATAATGTCTTGCAGTTCCTGGGCACTTTTGTCCCGAAAATGTGGCCCTTCTATAGCCACACCATCATCTGTCAAAATACCACATTCTCTAGCAATGGCCTTAGCAGTATGAATATTGTCACCAGTAACCATCCTTACCATAATCCCAGCATCCAAACAAGTTTTAACAGCTTCCCTCACCCCAGGGCGAACCGGATCCTTAATTCCAACAACTGCTACAAGTGTATAACTGTTATCTGGAATAGTAGCAGCACTAGAATTAGTACCTGCCATATCCTTAAAAGCCAAACAAAGTGTTCTTAACGCTTCACAAGCGAAACCATTTATCACATTTGTAATGCTCTTTCGCTCTTCTTCAGATAAGGCCACAGATTCGCCATCTTTGCTAAGAATATTGTCACACATTTGTAGAATTATTTCGGATGCCCCTTTACAAAATGCTCGATGCCCTCCACCAGGAAGAGCCACAAGAACCGACATCTTTTTCTTGTTGGAATTAAAAGGCTCAACTTTCACTATTTTCGCCTGTTTGCATTGCGCCATATAATCACCTTGGAAAAGCAATGCAAACTCTAGTAAAGCCGATTCTGTAGGCGAACCCATAATGTTGACCTTTCCATTTTTATCTCTTACAACCTCGGAATTAGTGTTATGAAATATAGAATGCAAAAGGGTACTCAATACTTTCTCAGAAACCAATGATTTCACTACATTTCCATCACTATCTCCACTTCCTATTTCCTTAGCGTCACCACAAATCCAAAGTTTTGTAACTACCATATGATTTGTAGTCAATGTGCCAGTTTTATCGGTACAGATGCAGCTAGCAGAGCCCATTGTCTCACACGCAGAAAGATGCCTAACAAGTGCCCTGTCATTCATTAGTTTCTTCATTGCAAATGCTAAACTTAATGTTACTGCCAATGGTAAACCTTCTGGAACCGCGACTACAAGTATAGTGACAGCAATGGCAAAGAAATTGAGAAGTTTCAACGCATCATTTGTCGACCATTTTGTCATCTCATTATGAATTCCCTTCATTACAATAAACCGCGTGGTCATAACCACAAATGTTAAAACAGCAAAAGCTAACCCGATTTTCCCAATAATTGTAGCAACCCCGTTTAGCTTAACTTGCAATGGAGTCTCATCTTCACCGCCTTCACTTAAAGTAACCATCAATCTTCCCCATTCAGTTCTCATACCAACTGATGTCACGAGCATTTTCCCAGAACCATCTTGCACTTTAGTCCCAGACAAAAGAAAAGGCCTTTTCGCGTCCACATTCACAGGCTCACTCTCACCAGATAAGCTCGATTCGTCAATTGAAAGGCTATAGCCGGATATAAAAAGACCATCTGCAGGAACTTGATCTCCAATAGACAAATGCACTATATCCCCAACAACCAAATCATAAATCGACACCTTTTGTCTGCTCCCATCGCGTGTTACATGAACCATAATGTTCTTTTTCTCCTTATCCAAGTCCCTAAATTGTAAGGACTGTTTGTAGTCACTAACAGCAGTAACCATAACCACCAACAAAATACATGAGATAATTCCTACTCCATCATACATGCCTTTAGGCCACCCTTCGGTGGCGATTCCAACGCCAACAGAAACAACTGCACACACCATTAGAATGATCAAAGTTAAGTCCTGAAGTGCATCCCATACAAACATCCAAAAAGGCCTCGATGGTTTTTCAGCGACGCGGTTAAATCCATAAATGTCTTGCCTTGAAGTTATTTGGCTTGAAAAAACTCCCTCTTTTAGTGAAACCTTGAGTTTTGCTGCAAATCCCCTTAAGCCTCCATGGGAATCTAAGCGCTTGAGATCATGAGAGCGATTAACATATGCAAGTTCATCTGGTTCAATTTCAAATCCTGCTTTTCGGACTTCATCAGAGAGCTTGTAATTGGATTGAATACTAACAGCTGTAGTTGACAAACATATTAAATTTGATAAGAAAAAATACATAGTGCAAAATGAGTAAGATTATGTGAAGGGAATTTAGTAAAAGATCATACCATCAATGAAATGTAACGCTGCTTTTTGCACATATAGGGCTATTCGAATCTTTTCCTGCAACAAAAATATAGGCTGCATAAAAATGCTAACATTTTGAAAAAAAATAATAGAAAAAAAAAGAGACTAAGAGAATGTGTAAAAATATACACTAAATGTTGCCATTTTCAAATATGTGACGAGGTATTTTGTACTTGGAAAATTGGTCCATTTTTTCGAAACTTTTAAGGTGTGGTTTTACTGAAACTTACCTTCAGGCTGCAGGTTGATCGCCGCATGGTGACATATAACATCCATGAAAATCTTTTAATTACAAATTTTATAAACAAATTAAGTGGCAGAATCTAGCAAGTAGCAATAAATGCGCGATATAGTGACATTGCGTGATCAAGGAGAATTTTGAAGATCATAATTGAAGAGAAAAGAAGAAAACACGGTTCTAAGTTTTACTAGTAATTATGAAGAAAAAAAATAGAAAGAAAAGTATATGTACGGCCAAGTCTAACACCCTTGGGGGGAATGAGGATAGGGCCACAAGGAATCTATTGGAACAAAGATATGAAATGAAGGAAATTTCTAGCTATATGAAAGCAAAGAAAACATACAAAGGAAAAATGAAAAAGGACAAGGGATTTTTTGTATAATTTATACTTTGTACATTAAAATGTGAAGTTTCAACATATGCAAATTTTCAATTCCACTACTCTTTGTAGTATATTTCTAGAGAATTGATTTTTTTATAAGTAAAAATGATAGTTTCACGTCCACAAACTCCCTTTCACATGAATAGTAAATGGGTCCCACACTGATGTGAGAGAAGAACTTGTGGAACTATAATTTTTTACTTGTGAAAAAATTAATTCTCTTTTTTTAACAAATGTTAGGGATATATTTGAAATAAGCTTTCATAAAGGTAAATCGATTTAATCCTAATTTCGAAGGGAGTGGTTGGTAAGATATTTTAAAACAACCTTTACGATATATTTAGAAGCTTATATATTTGGATAATTTATTAATATAAATACAACAGTTTGAGAAAATGTCATAATTTAGCATTGCTCAAAAGTGTAATTAAATCAGAAAACTCTACAACTAAAAGCACTTCATTAATACAACTAAATACTCTTAAATGTAAATTTTTCGAATTGGAAAGGATTTAATGTTGACTTGTAACTTTTTATGTTTGTTCAGTTTCTTTGTCTTGCTCTTTAACGCGTTTCAAATGCATTAAATTTTCAAACCAAGACTTCGTGTACCATTCTATGCAACCCCCCCGCAAATAGGTTTTCATTTTGTCCACAAATTAATGTCTTTTTCTCCCCTCTCCCCCCCAAAACCTATTGCAAGTACAAGCACAAATGTTTACGTTACAATATCTAAGAGTAAGACTAGAAATTATGTCATAAACTAACATTTCAATTTTGAAAGATTAGCTTACTCAATTTTTATGAAAATTTTATTCTAATGATTTTAAAACAATATATCAATATTAATTTTTAAAAAATAAATTACGATATTTTTATTTAAAATTATATTGAATTTATCGAAATTTAGTAGGCCTAACAGGAACGAGCATGATTTTGAGACCCTTCCCAATACTTGTCCCATCAATTTATTATTTTCTTCCGTGTACTTAACCTGCCCCAAAAGTAATATTTCATATTCGATTGGACTCGAGAAGTCTCCATCACCCCTGGTTAAATTCTCCAATTTCTTTTGCACTATTTTTATTTAATTATTTTTATTCTAAAATCAAATAATATATAATATTTTTATTATTAGCAATATCTTGTATTACATAAGTTAGGAGATTTAATGAAATAATCTCCATAGGTATATAATTATATATACAAAAGACTAATTTTAAAAATAATTATATATATAAACACGGGTCGAGAAAGTTATATTACATCTTTAACCTTATGAAATTTAAAGCATCAGGTCCCATTAAGGTTGGAATCGGTTTGGCAAAAGAAGGAATATTACATCTCTAACTTTGCATTATTTATAGTATCTCGGGTCATATTAGATTCGAATCGATGGGGTCTTGTTAGGATCAGGTACATTCCAAGCTTAAAAGTTTTAAAATCAATAGATCTCATTATTAATAACATTTTTAAATATTTTTATAATACTTATAATTATATTAAAAAAAATTATATAAATTTTAACTTTAAAAATATTTTAAGTTAATTTTTTAAAAGAATCAATATTAATTTTATATTTTGGAAGGAATAAATTACTGACTTCTGGAGGAGTATAAAGTCAAATCACATTTAATGTTTTAAACTAACCTTACGTATGTGTACATGGAAATTAAGTTTAAGTCGATTTTGATGCTGATGTTGACGTTTTAAGTTAACTATTATGTATGTGTACATAGAAATTAAGTTGTATTGATCTATTCTATAAGCACCTTCATTTTGCAGACACAAATAGAGCCAAGATATTCAGGATAGGTCTAGTTCAACTCAAATGTCATTTTCCATAACAATCAGTCCTGTTATTAGGAAATTTCATTTACCCTTCTACTTTTCAGCAATTCATACAGTTAAGCAGACCAGAAATGAACAAGTTGCAATTTTGATTAAGACCACAAATTTCTTTTTCCAGGTAAAACATTTTTTTTTTATAGGGGAATTGATATTTTCACATATCTTTTTGATATTTTTACATGATTATTTCTCACATGAGAATAAAGTGGATCTCACCTTCATGTGAGAGAATTATGTGAAAATATTAAAAACTCATGTGAAAATAGCACCCTCTTTAGAAAAGAGGATACTGATGTGGGTAAAAATAACTCACCAATAACAAGTTTTCACGTGTTATTTCTAGAACTCTATTAATGAAGGGTAATATAATAATTTCACTTATTGCGTATTATAGAGGTATATTAAATCCAATAAAGGATATAATTCTGAAGAAGTTTAACCAATTAAGGATTGGCAACCTGAAGTGTTTCTAAAATCATGTAAGATTCTAATTCCTAACTCCTGAAAGAAATGACTCTCATGCTATAAATAAAAAATGTTTCAGTACATTCAAGGTACGTTATTTACTCTAATAATAACAATTATTATTATATCCCTCTATTCCAGTGTTGTGACTTAAGTATAAGAGAGTCTTCCCAGAGCCCCCCCCCCCCCCCCCCCCCCCCCCCACACAAAAAAAACTTCGACGGACTTTTTACAGGTTTTTTGTCCAAATCAAGGTGGTCAAGCAATGGTTAAAGTCAAAGTTCGTGAGTTGACCAAGATTTAATTTGGAGCTATTGATTGACACACATGGCGCCGTCTATGGAAAATGAATAAAAAGTCATCTTTTTCACACAATCTAGAGAACAACATGGTGAATACTCGCGCTTCAGCATGAAATCGAAATCCGTCACATCCACCACCTCCAAATAATTAAGAACAAGAGGCAAACTCTTCTCATGTTCAACAACCATCTCATCACCATTACCTGCCTCTTCATATTCAACAAGTACCTATCCAAACTCATAGTGGGCCTTACACGGAGCGCTCTCAACGACCAAACTAGGTGATTCTTTTATCATAAATCAATAATAGTCATGGTGGTCCAGATCTGTGTAGACGAATACAAAATAGTGATCAACATGACACAAGGAATAGCTCACATAGGCGTGATCAGCCAAAGGTAGATGAAAACGTAGTTAATCAATTAAGGGATAATATAAAAAATCTCTAAGAGTAACTACAGAATTTGGAATAACAAATGAACATCTAAAGGGGTACTTAACTAAGAATCCCCTGAAAACTATGGCGGAGTTTCAAAGTACATCAGAAAAGTACATGGTCATCGAAGACATTGTTCAACCCAAAAGGAGAGATGGCAGAAAAAGAAAGAATGATGAGTCTAGAAATAGGGACGACAATAATGGAAAAAGATCAAAAGGTCTTTTACACTCCTATACCTAAGGTGCCTCACACTAACAGAAGCCAACTACACACTCAAGGAGGTCCATGAAGGTATTTGTGGTCAACAATAGGGGGCAGTGCTTTAGCCCATAAGACCATATAGGCTGAGAATTAAGGCCATAGAAGTCAAAATCAAGGCCATGGAGGCCCATAATCAAGGCCATAGAGGCAAAAAATAGGGCCATGAAGGCAAAAAAAAAAAGGCTATGGAGGCTAGGATCAAGACCATAAAGTCGATAATTAAGGCCCTAGAGGCCTAAAATCAAGGTCATGAAGGCCCAAAATCAAGGTCATGGAGTCAGGAATTAAGGCCGTAGAAGTTAGAATTAAGGCCATAAAGGCCCAGAATTAAGGCCATAAAGGCCCAGAATTAAGGTCATGGATGTCGAATTAAGGCTATAGAGAGGCCAAGAATTAAGACCACGGAGATCCAGAACTAAGGTCATGGAGGCCTAAAATTAAGTCCATGGAAGTCATAATTAAGATTATGGAGGCTAAGAATTAGCACCTTGGAGGCCAGAATTAAGGCCATGGAGACTAGAATTAAGGCCATAGAGGCCAAGAATTAACGTCATGGGCAATAAGAATTGAGGTCATGGAGGCCTAAAATTAACTCCATGGGCGCCAAAAAAAAATTATGTACTTCTTAAAAATATATTTTTAAAGGAGTAGGGGCAAACGATGTAGGTAAAAATAATCCATTAATGGCAAGTTGCTACGTATTATTTATAGAACTCTATTAATGAATGATAATATAATAATTTCACTTACTGAGAATTTTAGAAGTATATTAAATCCAATAAAAGATATAATTTCTAGGAAGTTTAACCAATTAAGGATTGACTATGTGGAAGGTTTCTAAAACCATATAAGGTTCTAATTCCTAACTTCTGAAAGAAAGGACATTTATGCTATAAATAAGGGATGTTCTAGAACATTCAAGGTATATTATTTACTTTAATGATAATTCTCTCCCTTTATATCAGTATTCTGACTTAAGCATTCCTCCTGGAATCCCCCAACTTCGGTTGATTTTTTTTCAGGTTTACCAGTGAAGTCAAGGAGGTCAAGTAGTTGTCAAAATAAAAGTTTGTGGATTAACCAAAATCCTAATTTGGAGTTACTGATTAACACATCAGATACAATTTCTAATATTTTGGGTTTCATTCCTTTTATTAAATGATTTTCTAAGAGAAAATGAATTTAAAAAAGATTGCAAAGTCTTTATAATAATGGTAATTTATGTTCTTAAGGATTTATAAAATAATTCAACATATTGAAAGATTATAACACATATTATTTATTTCATAATCAAACAAAGTGAAGGTGTATATGGATAATACATGCTTAATTAGTAAAATGCAAGGTATGTTAGGACTCCATAAAATCAAGAAACAAGAAAGGGACCAAGTAACTCAAGTAAACAAAAAATACTTTAAGGTTCATTTTTACTTTTTATTTTTTATTTTTTATTTTTTTTATGAACATAAAAAACTTCATATATAGATAGTAAAATATTTTAAGATTTTAAATTATTATTTTCAATGCAACCCAAAAATCAATTAGAGAATATAACTGATCTAATTAAAATAATAAGAAAACTTCATCAACAACCTTAAGGATCATGCCCTTGTGTCTATTAATTGACATACAAGTTGGCTTATTTTATCACAAAATATATTGTAAAAAAAAACCATTTTTATTTATTAAGTTTTAAGAAGAACATTTAATTATGAAATTGTTTAGGTAGCAAACTTACAAGTTTTTTATGAGCTAAACTCAACAAACTCTTATCGGGCATTTGGTTTGTAGGAATAGAGGGGAAAAAGAAACCATGATTCTAATCAAAGATTTTTTCCCAATGTTTGGTATGTTAAGTTTGGTCGAAATAGTCATTTTGGCAAAATCGCGTTTCCTTTATACATTGGAATCGCGATTCATTACCCCACCCCTAAGGAATCGTAATTCCAATGAGTAAAGGAATGAGAAAAAAAATATTAAAACAAAAATACCTGCACCCATATATATATATAGGTAACTCATCCATAGCAAACTGATTGCTAGGAGTACTATTCCAACAAACACATCTTACACAGTCCATCATAATATCTAAAGGTTTGGATTAATTACAAAATAGCTCTGCCTCTAGAGGCTCTAGTGGCAGTGACTTCCTTTACAGAATTTCAAAATTTGGCCCTGCCACTAGAGCTTCTAGCGAGAAGGAAGTGACTGCCGCTAGAAGCTCTAACGGTATGGTCAGTTTTTTCAATTAATCCAAGCCTTTGGATATTATGATAGTCGGTTTAAGATGTGGTTATTGGAATATTAGTCTTAACAACCGTTTGCTATGGATGGGTTCCCATATATATATATATATATATATATATATATATATATATATATATATATATTATAGACTAAAGTATAGTTTGCACCCCATAGTTTACCTGTCAGACATCTGATGTGCCCCAAACTTTAAAAAGTGTCTACTTGCACCCAAAAGATTTTGTTTACGTTTTAAATTGCATCCTCTGGACATTTTACCGAGAGTCCCACACGTGTGATTTTTTAAGGGCAATTGTGTCAATTCATTTCTTAGATTTTCTCAAACATGTTTTGGGGTTTTTCTTAGATTTTCTCAAAGATGTTTCTCTTAGATTTTCTTAAGCATTTTTTCTTTTCTTTTTGGGTTTTTTCCTAGAGTTTCTCAAACATGTTTGTCATAAATCTACTGATTTATTTTGTACAAATCAGATGCCAAAATCTTTTAGCTTTTTTGGGATTAATCAAAGAGAATTCAGTCAATTTATCAAGTCCAAGCGAATTTATCGCATTATCCATCATCATCATCATCATCATCTCCGACTCAAACGACGTAGCAGTAGACCAAATCCATTAGCTTCTCCACCGCTGCCACCGTCGACGATCCCCAATTCGTCAAAGAAATTAGCAATTGGATTCCAAAAAATAGAAGCTAATTTTGTAAGACTTCGACTTTTATAAAATACAAATTTAATTTTTCTTTATATATTTTGTTTTGAAACGGTAAGTGAATAAATTGACAAAAGTGAAAATTAAGAAATGTTTTGTGCAAATGTTATCTTGTTGGAGCATATTTATTTTGTCGAGGAATATTCGATTCATACGACGGCGCCGAAATAACCGAATATTGGTGGACCCCCACAACAAGATATTTTCGGATATAGAAAACGACATAAGTAAAATTTTTAAATAAAAATAGTCAACGGTACTATCACTTTTAACTATTATAATACTTGGTGGTAAAAAAATAGTAACATACGGTATTGCACAGTAACACACGGTATTGCACAGTAGCACACGGTATTACACAGTATTTTATACTATTGAACTGATAAAGTGGCTATTGTATAATATTGACTTTATTGAACCTTTAATTGTCACATGAACAATAATTCATATTATTGAACTGATAATTATTATAGTAGTATATGCACAATAATTCACATTATTGAATCAATAATTACCATTACACAGTAAAGTGATATTTCTTTTACTTATTTTCTGCATTATTGTTATCTCTATTATGATGTTGATTAAACTGTTGTATTCCATTATTAGTTGATTTTTCTGCTAGTATTGTGAGTATTTAACTCAGAAAGCCAACTACACTGCCTTTATAACAATTAGTTATAATAATGAATAATTGTGAATTGTTGTTTAATAATTGAATTGATAAAGTTATTTATTTTTATTATAATAAATTATATAAAGTTATTTGTTTTTATTATAATAAATTATATAAAATTATTTACTTTATATAAATTATGCAAAGTAAATTATTTTATTATGATATATTATATAAAGTTATTTATTTTATATATAAAAGTTAGCTGATTTATATATAAAGTTAGTTGTTTTATTAAATAAATGGTATAGATTAAAGAAAACCTGAAATGAATGGCATAGATTAAAGATAATGTAATAATTATAGAATTTGAAATGAACGGTGTAGATTAAAGATAATCTTTAAATGAATGATTTAGATTAAAGAAATCTTAAAAGATGAAATGAGTGTTATGGATTAAACATTATCTTATACTATACGGTTTGGATTAAATTAGAAAATATTTGATTATGAAAAGATTTTTGGCTATAAATAGAGGTCTTAACTTAAGAATTTTTCATAAACTTCTTTGTTTATTCTTTTTTTCACTCTCTAAATATTTCTTTGTGTAAGTTTTCTTTGAGTGTGTGCTAAAACCATCTTGAGTATTTGTAAAGATTTGTAAGTGTACGAGTACTGTTCAAGTAAGTATTTTTTATAAAAGTTATATAAGAAACCACACACATCACACGGTGTTTATAAATCTTCCTTTAGAAGACTCTTTATTTAGAAGATTTATTTTGAAAAACTTCATTTGGAAGAATTATTTTGAAGTATTATTTTCTTTCAAAAACTATATTGAAGTTATTCTACTTTATTCTATCAAATCACTTTTGATGATTTCATATGAATTGATATACACCATGAAATTATATATGGTAGTTACTAATTAAATTATAAATATATAGGCTGATCAACTTCATTTAAATCAATATCCTATCATGTGTTAAGGTAAGGAGTATCATTCTTTTCATACTCTTAAACTTACTATGGTAAGTATTATTTGATAAAATTTCTTGAAATGATTATATGTTCCTTAATAGTTTGCACTTCATCTAATATCATTTCAATTGAATCTTCATATTTTTCTATATCTTTCTATTAACCTTTAACCGTTATTTTGAACTGTGGATCTTGAATATCATTCTTGAATTTGAGTCCACATTATGTTGACAATTTGGACATTATTTGACTCAGGACAAAGTATCATGTTATTCTATTAATCATTTATATCTCTGTTGTTATTCTAATCATCAAGAATCAAGTTATTGTGAATATCTGTGGCCTGGGGCACAGATGATAGGATAAAGACGATATAATTATTGTGTGTTTTTTAGGATACATGGCGAATGTTCTCTTTGGCCTGGGGCAAAGAAGAACTGTTGTCGGTATGATTATGACCAGAAGCTATAGACTGGTATGATCATGACCATTGGTGTTATATTTGAATATCTTTGGCCCGTAGTGCAAAGATAATTTGTTGACTTGCATGATTATGATCAAGAACTGTGAATTTATATTATCATGACTAATGGTATTTTAGATAATAAAAGTTGATGATGCTTTTATGAAAAAGAGAAGCTAGTGGACATCATAGTCTACATGATTCTTCTAATGGATTTCTCATTTCAATGCTATTATTGATCTAAAAGTTGTTATTTATTGTATTCTATCAAGAACTCAACTGTTGAAGGCTAATGATAATTTACTCATTGTTATCTTAGTCATGATATTTCTTTACTAGGCTATTTGAGGTCGCCCTTTCTTTTTGTTTCATTGTTCTTCAAGAAATGAGAGAATAGCTGGGTTTAGCCGGAAAATGGAGTGAAGGTCTGAGAGATAGTTGTAGTAGTCTTCACATGTTGTTTATAGTATGACAATAATAGTGAAGACTTAGTTATGTATTATTGAGTTCTATATTTTTGTACTATGTACTCTTTGTATTAGATACTGTGTATTTTTGGCATCTCAAATTAGGTTATGTAAGCCTAGATTTAGGGGCGTCACAAATTTAACTTGACCAATTTAAATTATTCATTAACACACACACACACACACACACACACACACACACACACACACACACATATATATATATATATATGAGTACATTCTTTCGCCTTGTTGTCATCCAACGAAGTCTCAGAGCTCGATCTGTTTGAACTTGTGCTGCTTTCTCTTTACTCTAACACTGAATCACCGACATCAGATGACTTAAACCCATATCGGGTCTTACTTTTATCAGCTAAATTTTCCATTTTAGACAAGAAAATTAGAAATTTCAAAAGCCCAAAAAGAAATGGGTGTAAAATTAGGCTGTTAATTATCTGTTTTCCTCTGATTTTGGGCTAGGAAGAAGGCCTGTCATCTTCAATGAAGATTCAAGCTGAAAAATTTCTTGGATTTTGGTTTGAATTAATTGGGGTTTATGGGAGAATAGGCATGAATGATTGTTACTAAAGTGTGGGAGAATAGGCATGGATATTGCAAAATAAATCTCGTGCTTAAAAACACTAACTTTCTCTCTATACAAACAAATTCAAGCCTAAAACGGAAGTAAAAGCTATAATATAAAACAAACCCAAACAAATCAAAAATAAAGCATCAATCTCATGGCTAAGAAGTATGGACTAAGCTAAAACGAGGAGTCGAGATTCAAAAATCATTCCAAAAGTTGCAAACTTAGCATACTTGAAGCAAATCAAGAGATAGAAAATAAAGAGAGAATCAGATTCCATTAGCTTAGAAAATAAAAGATCGCAACTAGAAAGTAAATCATGGTTAAAAATAAGAGAGAGAATTGAAAAAGAGAGAAATAATTACACATTTTTACCATTTTTGTTCTGGTGTAAAGTATTTAGACGATTTTAACCTTAACACGTGTACTATTTCTAGTGAATATCGGGACTCCCGATCAAAAGTTGACTAGTAAAATGTCTAAAGGGAGAAACTTAAAATAAAAATAACAATTTTGGGGTGCAAGTACACACCTTTTAAAGTTCAGGGTGCAACAGGTGTCTGACAGGTATACTCTAGGGTGCAAATTGTACTTTAGTCAATTATACTTCAAAAATATTTTCTCTTTAATATTATAAAATATAATATATATATTTAATATATAATATACTATTTATAATATGATATTTTTTAACTTGGACCAATTCATTGACAACGTTGTAAAATTTGATCTATTCTTACAACAGATTTCAGCCGCCTAAGGCTAAGATCCGATGGCTTATATAGCCTTCGTCCGTAGTATAATATCCAGGTATTCGCAGTATTATACTACGGATGAGGGATATTATCCAAAATGCCCCCAATATTTAAATTAACAAAACTCATAGTCTGCAGTATAATACTGCGGACGGTGAAAATTACGAAAATGTCATCCGCATTATTAAATAAGTGATAACATTTTAGAAATATCTATCGTCCACAGTATTATACTGCGGACGATAGGAATTGTGAATATGCCATTATGAGTTTCGAATGGCATTTTAAAAATTTCTATTATCCGTAGTATAATACTGTAGACAGTAGATATAAGTTTGCACGACGTCGTTTTAAGGAATGCTCTAATTCGCAGTATTATACTGTGGACGTTGTCCACTTCAAACTCATATATTTTCCATGATCTTTCACATCTGAGATCTAAACGACCCAAGCACATTTTAGAAAAAAATAACCATGCAACCGTTCCGATCGGCACATCACTGTTACAATCCGACATCTTTGCTCTTACCCACTAAGGTAAGTTGTTATATCCATGTTTGTTAGAGTTTATGATAAGCGAAGTTGATAATATTTTAGATATTTTTCTTTTTTGTATACAAAAGATCAATCTTATGTCTATATTTGTTTTTTGAAAAGTTTTTTGGGTATACAAAGTGTTGATATATATTTATTTTATTTGTTTTAGTTATCAAAATGGAATTCAATGCTAGACCAATTGATAATTCTGTATTGTGGGATCAAGCTAACCACATCTCCAATATTGTATGGAACAATCCTCACTTTACACGTTCTTTAAGAACAGATAAAAGTGGAAGATCTATAGAAATATGGGTGTTAAATGATGCCATAAAATAGTTATTACAAAATTGGGGGTTCAGGATATTTTGTAATGCAAATTTATGTAGCCAGTTAGATGTTGGATTGATATAAGTTTTAGTGGAACATTGGCGGAGTGAGACAAATATGTTTTACTTTCCAACAGATGAAATGAAAATATCCTTAGAACATGTACACTTCATTCTAGGATTATCGGTAATAGGTCGACCAATAACATGTAAACTAATAAAAAAATTCATTTTTTTTAGCAGAGTGAATTAGTACATATGTTTTGAAAGAAGATAAGCTGTATAGCCAATGGGGTATTCTCTTGTCCTAGTTGGTCAGTAGATTTTTTGAATTGCCCCTAGATGCCGATATGGAGATGGTGGTGACGTACACTAAAGTGAATGTACTGTATATACTGGAATTTTTTTTATTTGTATCTCCTTCTTGCGATGTCATACACCCCATATATCTTTTACTTCTACAAGATGTCGACAGAGTGTGAGATGATGCTTGGAGAGTTGCGGTTTTGGCTTGTTTGTACCGCAGTTTACATAAAGCTACTCGCCTCGATGCTAAAAGCTTTTCGGGATGTTTGACACTTCTCCAAATATCTTATTGACTCTATTTAAATGTGAATTTACATTGATATTAAAATTATCTCGTACTGTATTTGTAATTTATAAATTGAGCAAATGGTACATAGGTCTGGGCTTACGAATAGTTGGAAATTGGGAGGCCTAATTACGGAAGAGGAGTCCACTATTAGTTGCCCCAGGTAAGAGTCTAGTCTTACAGAATAAATAAGGACAAAATTAAAGAGTCCAAAAGACCATACCCTTATCACAACTAAATTTTTATCGAGGGGAGTTTGATGGGATGCCAGTTGCTATGGTACGCTAAAGGCCGTATTCAGATTTGGACAATTTAGTGGCTCAAGAGTGCCAGGTAGCTTAGTACAGTGGGGCCTCACATATTCCTTAGATTTGGTTTGACGTCGTAGAATTTCAAATGCTAGATCGTGTGTTAAGACAATTTGTAGAACTATAAGACATTCCTAAGACCCCTATAAAAATGATTGAACTCTGTCGGGAGTGGGGTCTTTTCAGCTCCGTAGATTATATGGATCAAGTCTTATTAGACTTGCTCCGGTTTATCATTACCTATATATTTCAGGTATTAACATCTTCATTGCCACCTATTTTATACACCAGCTTCATTATATTACACATCCTATTATCATAACATCTCATACTTTCGCCCGTTCATTTCCCATTCCCCATAATTACTTCTTACCTCCATCAAATCCAAACACGGTCTACTCATTATCAAATAGTCAAAATTCCTGAAAATTTAAATACTATAACGTTATTCTTTTTACCTATAGGACTTTACACATCACCATCTCAGTCTTTCTTCATCATCCTCTCATTTTCTTACTTTTCAACAATCCTATTCATTTATATAACTAACTTATAATTTATTCATCTGTCGGGTTACAAATATATCCCACTTTCATGACTGTCTTACTAATCTCCCTTCATAACCTCATTAGAGCCTTTTTAACAAAAGTCTCTATCTCTCTCTCTCTCTCTCTCTCAATTCCCACGTATTCCTTTCTTCCAAATCTAGGTTCTTGGTATCTCTACCTTGTCTTTAGTTCAACATCTCTTTATAAATTTCCTTATATAAGGATCATTGTACACTACTATCACATTGATTATCTAAAAATTATATTTGTCAGCTTCATAATTATTTGGGTTATTACATTTTCTACTAGTTTTTATTCTTACTTCAAATCCAACACGTTTTGCATTATTTCTATAAAAAAAATTAGCGTCTTCCAATGTATCAAACATTTGACCAATATAAGGCATGGTTTCATTAAAATTCTTATCAAGAATTTTATTGGAAGTTGTTACATCACTATTACCATGCAATTCTTCCACAATACTTGAAATTGAATGCAATGATTCTTCTACAAATAGATCCATGGCATGAAAAAAAAATAACTTTCACAAAAGAAATTGCAAATTACTGATTTATAGATGTATGCTTACAAGTATGCTATGCTCTCTATAATGACCAAGAAATTTACTGTAATTTTTTTTTTGGAATAAAATTATGCAAACTTATTTTATGCAATTATGTGGTGTGTGTGTGTGTGTGTGTGTGTATATATATATATATATATATATACACATGAGTTTAAATTAAGAATATTATGTGATCATCGCTAATAATGTGTTACGATAATTTGTACCTAATGAATGGAACTAATTAATTTAATTAAGAAACAAAAGTAATGACCATGTGATTTGATTTATTAATTTATTTACATGGGTTATGATTTAATTAACCAACTCGAATATTGAACTTGATTTGGGTGTTTTATGCTACTAATTAATTAACTAAATTGATTAACTAAGATTATGGTTAAATGTCCAATAATTAATTTGACCCAAGTTAGTAAATTAATGGGATTGGAGTATCATTAGATGTGTAAGCCCAAACTTGATGTTGGAGCAGCCCAACCTTATTGCTCCACTTATAAGCAATGTTTTAAACTAATAAGCCCACATCCTTGACCCAACTTGATGCCTTCCTTGTGCATAAGACTTAGCAGCCCAAACATTTAAATTAAATTGAGCGTAAGAATGTTCAGTTGTGATTTATATTTTGGGACAAAACCAACAAGAAAAGCCACTTGAGAGTTCACGTGAATGATCATCATGATAGCAGTTGTGCAAGAGTTCCTTTTTGGTTGCCCAAAAGGCCTGTTTTCGATAGCTCAAGGGAGCATTTGGCAGAAGATTTTAGCTGCCCTAGAGTTACAGCTATGGACTCATGATAACTTGCAATAACTGATAGAAGGAGAAAAGTGTTCAGTTGCATGTATTAATCAACCTATTCCTTACAACCTTCACAACCTTTGTTCTATTGTCTTTCTAAGTGTAAGTTCAATAGCTAAGAGAGTTCTTTTGAGAGAAAGAAGGAGAGCTCACGAAAATTCAAAGAAGGAGAAAGAAACCTAGCAGCTTGCTTCTAATTCAATACGCTCTTAAGGTTAAAAGTGATCCTATCTTATCACTCCTAGACTTCTTATATTGCTAGATATTGTCTGATTCTTGTGTTATGGGAGATTGTTATTTTGGGGGTCATGAAGGACTCGGTGATATAAGGTTGGATGTATGGCTGGAGTTTGATATATATTTATATGTATGAATGTGCTATTCGTCAATACATGCACGCTAGGTGTTTGACAAAAGTTCTTAATGAAAAGTTCTTCTAAGATTTGTTATTCAAAAGTTGTTTTCAAAACAAATGATTTATAATATGTTATAAGTGTTATGTTGAATCAATGAAATATATGCGTGTGACCATATGTGAGTGTTATATTAAGGTATCCATGCTAGACGTTTTCATCACCATGTGCATGAATCAGGAAGCATGTTATGTCTATTTCATGATTTAAGATGGGTGTGTAAATGAGCATGGTGATAATTTTAAACCTTATGCAAATACTTTTCAAACTAAATAATGGTTATTTATGTGTAAAGACCTTGGAATGCCATAATGGTTTTCAAAGCTTCATAGTAGTCAAGTATGCGTATTATGTGATTATCAATAAAACTTGTTGTATTGAAGAGATCCAGTTATTACTTTATGTGCACGAAAAAGGTTTTAAAACTTAATAATGTCAAGCATGCTTTGTAGTGAAAATGAGTCAAGAAATGCATGCTAGAAGTCAAGGAAATAAGGACTTACATGAAGTGTATAATGATCTAAGGTTGCTTGTATGCTTTAAATTATCAAAAGTCAAAAAATCTGTAGAAATTTAAAAACCTAGGATGAGCGCACCCGTGCCCAGGAGGAGTGCAGCTGCGCCCAAGCCTTCTGTTTGGATTTTCTACTGGAGGGCACCTGTGGAACAGGGGAGCGCACCTGCGGTGAACCCAGCGCAGCTGCGCTCGACCCTACTATTTTTAAGATGTATGATTTTTTATGTTTTTGTTATGTGGTTGTCATGCATGCCTATATGTGATCTAGTTGACCTACATAATTGTTATAACATGTAAATTGAACCTAAGATACAAAGAAATGATATAATGAACCTAATTTGGGTGACGTTTAAAACAAAATGCCACGACTTGAGCTAAGAAACATAGACCTATGCCATGAATTCTTAACCTATATGATACGTGTTATGTGTAAGTATGTATGTATAAGGATGCTAGCAATATAAACTAGTACACTTAAGTTAAAAGATAAAAGCTATATACTATGTGGTTTGTAACTGAGATAAGTATGCTTAATAGTAAGATTATGTGCTAAGTGTGAATCAAACTAACGCGTTAGAACTATCACGTATCTAAGATAAATGATCAGATTGACGTATATGATCTAAAACTATTGAGTGAGCCGACATTGTTAACTATGTAGGCGATAGACGTAACGAAGTGTTAACGTTAAATGTAAACGACAACCGAGGCAAGTTTCCTTTACTTATGCTCACTTTATTTCGTAGAAATGTTTTGGTTTCAAGTATCCCTATTCGAACTCCTTATTCAAGGTTCAAATAGCTGTTATGCTATGATCGCACTTACGTGCATTCCAAACGTCATTTAATTATTAAACTGACGTTAAGTTTTAAAGTTCGCTATACTTGAACTGTTATATATACGAGTCTAAGCCATTTGTACGGCTAGACCAATTATGCCATGATAATTTGAATTCTATAATTTTTAATGCTAAACCAAACCATATTGTACTGGTGTGATAGCTGTTAAAGCTGAAATGAACAACCCTCATAGTAGGGGATTAAAATTACAAATTTGGATATAATTCCTATATGGTGTGGTTGCGTCGCTAGATGTTTTATGTTGTGTACAATGTATTCGTACGATGGACTGATCCTTTAAAGTACACATATTTGGTTATTATCAATTACTATATAGATTGTTAATAGTCTTAATGACATCAGTCTTATGACTATTGGTTATTGTCATCTTTTTATAAATGTCAATAGTCTTAACGAAGTTCAAAGTCACTTGACCATCAGCACACAAAATTCTTCAAATCTTGGAATTTAAAGTAAATGTCTATGCATCTTTTATCCTCAATTGAGGTTCAATTGTCAAAGTTATTAGAAACATTATCGTTATTCCTGATTATAATGCCATAAACTATTTTGTGTACTTACTGAGCCATTCGTTGCTCACACTTGCTTAAAACTAAACATTTCAACTAAACCCAAGATCTAGGAAGGTTCCAAGAAGGACAAGGGTAAAGAAAAAGTCAAGGAGTAGCATTTTATTATTTCGTTTCAAGTTTAAATTATGTTGCTAAGACTTTTTATTATGATGTCACGTTTTGTAATAAAGGTTAGTTAACCTGGGTATTATGTTTTGTTAAAATGAACAATGTATTTAACATTGTATTTAATGATTGAATGAGTAGATAGTTGTGTGTTGGATGTTGTACCGTGATCATTGAACCCAGGGTTTAGAGAACCCGTATTTAGGGGCATCACACTCTTTGAATCGTACGTCCCTGTGAGAGTGTAAGGAAGGCTCTCTGAAGTTGATTGTATATTTTTGAAAAGATTACTCAGACTCGAGGAAAGCTAGTTAAAGTCAGTCAAAGAAGTAGGTCTACCGTCCGCAGTATTATACTGCGAACGACAAAAATTTCAAAAATGCCATCCGAAACTGCTGATGGCATTTTCACAATTTTTATCGTCCAAAATATAATACTGCGGATGACAGAAATTTTTCTGATGACATTTTTGCAATTTCTATCGTTCGTAGTATAATAATGCGGACGGTAAATATTTCAAAAAGGCCATCATTTGTTTAATATATCTGATGATATTTTCGCAATTCCTATCGCCCGTACTATAATACTGCGGACGGTAGATATTTTAAAAATGTCATCACTTGTTTAATATTGCTGATGACATTTTCGCAATTTTCGTCGTTCGCAGTATTATACTACGGACTATGAGTTTGTTAATTTAAATGTTGAGGGCATTTTGAACAATATTCCGCAGTATAATACTGCAGATACATGGATATTATACTGCAGACAATGACTATATAAGCTGTCAGATCTCAGACTAGACGACTGAGATCTATTGTAAAAATAGATCAACTTTTACAACGCTGTCAATGGATCGGTCCCCCTTTTTAACATGTATTATATTTATTTTATATTGTATTATAATTGTATATATAAATAATTATATAATATTATATTATATGTATTAGTATGTATTATATTTATATTATATTATAATATATTATATATTAAACACATATATTATTATAAGTTGGTATTTAGTTTTTCTCTTTAATGTCATGACCTTTCACACCTACAAAGGACAATATTGTTCACATACAAAATTATGAAATAAAAATTATACAAAAAATTAAAATAAAACTAAAGGAAAAGCATAAGAACTAAATATGTTTTGCCATTTTAGTGAAGATCAAAGAATATGTAAATGAGAATAACCAATTTTCTAATTCAGTAACGTTCAGTTCCAAAGTAGTACTCCTTTTGTCGTATAATACTGTCTCCGTTTCAAAAGTATAAACATATTTTTTAAAACGACAACTTAATTTTAAAGACATTCTTGTATTTTCAAATATATCCTCTAATATTAGATAAAAGTATAATAATACTTAATCAATCTAGAACATTGGAAATGACATGTTAATTTATTTATTTTTATCACTTTATTGTATAAAATAAAAAATACATCTTAATTTTGGAATGAAAAAGTTATGACAAACCTTTTCTGGGACAAACTAGTATAAACGAAATGGAGCCATGATATACTTTTCTTAAACCTACACCTACCAACAACCTTGATATACTCAAACAACCGACGCCAGTTGGTTGTTTTTGACTTCAGCCGGCTGCCTTACTTAGGTTGTTGCTAGATCCTTCCTCGTGTTGAAATTGAAATGGCTGAAAAATATTAACCATTGGCCTTTTGAATGCGAAAAAGGTATAGTTTCATACATGGGGAAAGGCCTTAACTGTCCCAAAATGGTAGTTTATTTGACTAAATTTTCTAGAGTAGTGCAATGTTCACAGAAAATAAACACCCAATGCAACATATTTCAATAGAAATGCAGTTCTTTTTAGACAAACGTTACATTTGTCATTTTATAGAAGAAAAAGTTGTATCGGAATTAAAAAAAAAGAAGGTCGATTTCAAATATTTTCATTACTTATTTGCAGTAGACATCATTTTCAATTTTCGATGGGTGATAAATTATAGACTTTAATTATTGCAAAGAATTATACACAAGCCTCTAAAAGACCAAAATTAATTGGGGAAAGTACAAGAGCACCTTTGAAGGCATTCAAAAGTAGAACAATAAATTGACATATTGAACAATTAATAAGTCTACAAGAAATCAAAATTACAACAATAAATTGACAAATTGAAGAATAAGATTACAAGAAATACAATATATCACTGTCAGTTGCAAAGAATTTTCAACACCAATATCAACAAAAACAAGTAACACGTCAAATCTTAATTACCAAGAAAAAATGAAAACATAAAAAGCAAAAAATAATTACCAAATGAACGCTAATGAAACTAAAGCTGATCATCATACAAAAACTACAATTCAACAAATTAATCAAACACATACTTGTATTTGATAAGCACATTATAAGATCTGATCAACAACAAATAAAACATAACACACACATATTAATAGATTCGTATATATATTTAATAGTAGTTGGTATATACTTTTTCTAATCCATATTTGTTGCGATACATCTAATTTTAAGAGTTTGAAACGTGTTAAAAATATATTTAAATATTATATTTATATTTAATTTAGTGTATTTGAATGTTATGTTATTAACTATATCTATTACGTAATTTTAAAAAATGAATAGTTAAATATATCTTTGAGACATCTTAATAAAATATAAGCATGCCAAAATATTGATGATGAACCAAATTACTACCAATTACCTGGATTTTCTTACGCTTGCGCTCGGCTTCTGCACGCTTGGCAAGATCAGCCACCATTCGGAACCTCCTCCGGGGATTCTTGACCAACCAAACGGCGGATCTCCATCGTGCTAGCGCCTCTTCCGAAGGATTCTTAGGCTCAAGTTCAAAGTTCTTTTTCAGATACTCCTCCATACCCTTAAATTAATTAATTTCTCAAAACCAAAAGTTTGGAGAACATTGATAATATAGATCATGAGATGCTAAACTAGACTAAACTAAATTCAACTTTATTTTTTATTTTTTGAGAACAAACTAAAAAGTCAAGCAACTAAACTTGAAGAAAGTTTCAAAGTAGCCTTGCGGGATGGGCGGGAAGGTATAACTTAAGAGAGATTTTGTAGATACCATATTATTTATAGGTTTAGTTGTTGGGACAATTTCACTGATTTTCTTGGATTTTTATTATTTATGGGATTTCTCTAGATTTGACTTCTGATCTTTCCTTTTTGGTATTTCCTTTTCTTTTAATTTTTAGGTATTCACACTTTCTTTATTTCTTTTCTTAATCCTCACCTTCCAAAAAAATAAAAAATTTACGCTTAAAGTGTTAGTTTTTTTTAATGACACATTATAATAAAATTAAAATTTAATATACTGATATTGGATATATGAGTGATTTTAAAATTATAACACATTATTAATAACGTAGGTGTGTTAGACGAAATTATCTTTATTTTAATAATGTGTCATAATTCTAATATTATATGTGTATAGGTGTGTCAATCAAATTTTAACCTATTATAATAAAGTTTTCTATACCACCGTTAATTATGATCATTTAGAATGCAGAGTAATAATTATATTACCACAACGTTAAGTGTAGCTAAATGTTTAAAGTGATACTAAAATAAGTGTAAAAGGTATCACTAAATACATATTTATTCTAGTAGCATAAATATTATTATATCGTTATTAATCGCCTTAATTATATTATAGATGATTTATTTTATCTAAAAAGAATATAATATATATAATGTTTAAACATAATAAAATATAATCTTAACATGTAATATTGGAAAATAACACATTGAGGGGGGAAAAAAAGTAATTATAAGTAGTGGACAAACTTAATTTAATATGAAAAGAAAATCATATATATTTTGGACCTCGATAGTGTACTTAATATCCGTTTGGCATAGTGATGTGATGAAGAAATATTTTTCAATTTTAGAATTTTCGAAAAAAATATTTTTATGAAAAACTTAAAATAGTGCTTGGTTATATTGAATACAAACTTGTTTCTTTTTTACTTTCTTATATTTGAATGTATAATTGTCATTTTAAGGTGAGCATATATTACATTCAGAAAAAGAAAAAAGAAAAATGTGCATATATCAACACATTTTTTTTTTTTTATCGGAAAAGAGAAATTTTATTAACATCCCAAATAATGCATGTGACAAATTCAAAAAATTTAAATGGAGCCAGAAAAGAGTTGTATTATATAATATAAATCAACTAAAAATCTATGACAACTCAAAATCGGTGAACAAATCCCAACTTAAAAATAAAACCACATCTATTTCCATCAGAATACCCAAAATAGACTAGTTAAACACCCCTTCGTTTTTACTCCCCTGGTGCAAGCATGTAGATCAACAACTAGTGTAATATCACTCTGTATTAGAACTGGAGCAACAACAATTAAGCTAAGATGCTGATTCAAAAAGACTCCAAACTACACCTTCAAGACTTGCTTTGAAATGACTTCAAAATCCATTCTCTAGATAAAAAGAAGAATGCAACTTAAATATTTGACCAACTCACAAACTTAAATGCAGAACTACCTTTACTTTTCCAAAACATGGAGTCGCGACAGCCGGATTTTTTTATTTTATTTTAGAAATCATCTTTTTTTAAGGTTTATTATAAAAATGGGTGCGACTTATGTGAGATTTTTGGAAAATGGCCCTTTTCGACAACATTTTTGAAAGCTTAATTTTAGAATGAGTCAATGTGACAGAATCTCTAGTTAGTATAAGTTTAAATGGATGTACTAATTTGTTAGTGCATTTATGTTAAGCCTTGTGTTTGGATTTAATGATGATATAATGATAAGAACTTAATGTATATGTGTAAAACAAAATAAGTAATATTGTAAAGTTCTTAAGAAATAATTATTGTAAAAAGACTTAGGGATCAAGTTCGTAGAGCTGAAGACTTATTTCTCTTAGATCGAAGAATGAACTAAGCAAGTCTGACAGGGGTCATCGAGTAGAATGTAAAGATATATCAAAATCGCAGAGTGATTGAAGGGAACTCCAAGATTGTATAACGACTTCAGACAATGAGCTAAATTGCAAAGTTACTAAAATCGTAGAGTTAAGTTATATGAGGATTGACTTTACGATCCTAGTCATTTAGTATCGTAGAGTGCAACTCCTGGCTTGTCAATAACTATTCTGACAGGAAGCTTCTTCAACACACATTCACCCTAAATATCCTCGAAGTATGTTGATAGAAAGAAATATGTTCAATTAGCATTTCTAACAGCTATATTTGAAAACCTAAGTCTGACACATCACTCAGTGGCCTGACATAGTTAACAAATCTTACACAGCTACAACAGCCTACCGGACAGTACTAGAAGACTTTTGAGGCAGAAAGCAATTGGAGCACAATATCTTCCAACAGACATTTTTTCAAGAAAAAATCTATAAATAGATTTCACCTTCAGATTTTGAAAATAGAGGATAGATCAAATGGCAAAGCATACAAGTCAGAAAGCTCAAAGCCCACCCTATGATCCAAAAGGCACTCTACGCTTTTTCATAAATTGATCATCACTACTAAGTCATTTGAAGAATAGCTTAATGTAACTTAGTAACACCTCAAACATAAACACACAATCACCAATTAGAACTTAGTGATAAATGTAAGACGAGCCTTAATGACTCACCTGCTTTTGAGTGAATCAGTTATCTTAGTGAGATGTAAGACGAGACTTAGTGACTCGCCTGATTTTGTTTTAACCAATTCCTTTAGTGTGGTGTAAGACGAGACTTAGTGACTTGCCTAATTCAGAGTGAATCAATTCTCTGTGTGAAGTTCAAGTCTTAGTGACTTGTGTGAGTGGATCATAGTGTTGTAATTGGTTCTGAGTGAACCTTGGTCTTAGTGACCTTATTCTTAGTGGACCATCCTTACTCAGAGGAGTGAAATAGAGGATTATGAGTAGTTTAGGCTCTGAACCTCTTAAAAATTATTGTCTCCTTTATTTCTTTACATAACTACCATATCAACTTCTATATAAACTGAGACTACACTTATTGTCAATAAATTCATATTTGAGATCTTTTATTAATCTTTGAAGGGTTTTATAAAACACAATATTTCGTTGTGTATAACTAAAATTGATTAACTGTTAAATTATTGAGAAAATAATTTTAATTTGAGTTTTTAAAGAATCTATTCAACTCCCCCTTTTAGATCTCTTTTTTCCATCTGAAATAATAATTGGTATCAGAGCCTCATTCTCATTGAACTAGCTTTATTGTTTGAGTTGATCCTAATGGCGCACAATAAAACCAGCTCTGAGCTTGGTGGTGAAAACAAGCCACCACTATAATTGGAAAGTTCGAATGCAAGCATACATGGATGCTATTGATGATGATTTTTTCAATGTAGTGCTTAACAGTCCATACATTCCCACAAAGATAGCTCCATTCATTGAAGATCCAAACAAAGTAATTGTAAGCAAAGAGCATAGTGGACTGATAGTGAGAAGAAACTGGTGGCACTTGATAAAATAGCTAAAAAAATCATTTTCATAGCTTTAAAAGATAAGTTATTCAAGAATGTGGTCAATTGTAGGACTGCCAATGAGGTGTAAGAAGCTTTCCTTGTGATGCAAGAAGGAACTAAATAAGTCAGAGAAAAAGAACAATATCTACTCACTCAACAGTATAAGATGTTTTCACATGTACCTGAAAAAGATATCACATCAACCTACGAGAGATTCAACATCTTTCTTAACTCTCTAAGAGCATTTGAAAAGATTTATCCAAAGAAAGATGTCATCATCAAGTTTATGATAGTCCTTCCTAGTAAATGGGATGCAAAGACCATTGCTATCAGAGAATAAAAAAAAAATCATGAAATAACTTTGCAATAGCCGTATAGAAACTTGCTCGCCTATGAGCTTAAACTAAATCAAAAGGCTAAGACAACATCAATAACAAAAGCAAGAAGAAAAGATAAAGGTGTTGCTCTCAAAGGTGTAGAAAGCTCTTCCAAAGCATCTATAGAAAAAGAAAATGAATCAAAAGATGAAGATATTGCTCTCCTTGCCAAAAGACTAAAAAAGTTTATGAGGAAAGGTAGGAGCAGCACCAACAAGCATTTCAAGAACTACAACAGTCACAAGGACTATGCAAAAGACCTATGCTACAATTATAAAAACAGGGCATTTCAAATAAGAGCTAAAGAAAGACAAGAAGAAATAAAATGTCAAGAAGACATACCCAAGAAAATTCCATAAGAAGGACAAATGACTAGTTATTAAGGGTTCCTAGAGTGCAACAAAAAGTGATTCAGAGTCAAGTGAAAATGAAAGACCTCACAAAGTCAACTTCTACCACATGGCAACTGAAGCAACAAAAGAAATCACCACTGATATTTAAGAAATTGATGTCAGTAAGATATTTGATTTTAACTATCCTGATATTAATATAAATGACCTAAGAACTGCTTTATATGATATAAGAACTGATCAGCATAAATACATGAAGTGATTCATAGTACTCTCAAAGGATCATTATCTACTTTAAGTAGAAAAAGAAATAGTACAACTTGAGTTAAAAATAATTCAAGAAAATACTTCTTTTTTATCAAAACTTGAGGATGATAATAACACCTTAAGATCTATCATTGAATAGTCAACACTGAGAGAGTCTACTCTAGTCTCCAAGATTGAGGAGCGAGAGAAAATTATTTCAACATGGAATAGGTCTTCATTTTTCATGGACTCCCTGATCACGAGTCTGAGATCGAGCTTTAACAGATCAAGTTTAGGATTTGAGGAATCACCCTTAAGTTAAAGTGTGGGCACATGTATTGAGACTAAAAACAACATTACACTACAAGAAAAGAGGCTTATTTCGACGGAATCAATCTCAACGGAATTTATTCTGTCGAAGTTAATATATTTTCGACAAAAATGATGGTCGAAAATAAATAAGTCAAAAATAATTTATTTTCGATGAAATTGTGTCGAAAATAGCATTCGATAAAGCCCGGGAAAAAATCCCCTCGCACCAGTAATAAATCCGATGAATTATAATATTCCTGACTAAAATTCCGTCGAAAATAAGTTATTTTCAAGGGAATTAATCTCGACAGAATTCCGTCAAAAACATCTAATTAAAATTCCCTAATCGCTTTCTCCTCCTACTGCCTATCATTTTCATTTTCTCTCTCTCGTCTGAACCTGTTTCTCTTTTCCTCCCATCATTGCCCCCACCTCCACTGCCTAATCCGTCCCTTCCTCCACCGCCCGGTCCTATCATCGATCAATAGTGGTGACCAGTTCCTCCTCCTCCTCCTACCCTCCTCCTCTATTAACAGGTAGCTTACTCAAGGTTAGTGTTAGTGTTAGAAATTATGTATAATTTTTTTTTCTAATTTTTGTACCCTAATATCTTATAATTTTTGTTTTTGCCATTATTAGAAAAATACATATGTTTTGATGAATAATTGTAGTATTATGTCATATATGATATTTTGAATTGATGAAAAATTATTTCCACTGAATTGGGACTGCCTTATATACATGATGTTGTTAATTGATCATTTTGGGATTGATATTGTGTTTTGGGACAGATTTTGGGACTTAATTGGGACTACCTTAATGATGATGGGACTGCCTTAATAATGTTGGGACTGCCTTAGTATTGTATGCATTTTTCTTGCAAGTTACGTCTTAATCCTATACTGGAATATTTGCTATTCTCGACGGAATTTTTGTCAGAATTCTTCAATTTGTGGGCCCTACATGTATTTATGTATTTCATTAGTTTTTCAATATTAAAAATAAACTAAGTAGTATTTACTTAGTTTTCTAGTAATAAAATAAAATGAAATGAACTAACAAAAAAAAAAAAAAAAAAAATATACATTCAATAAAATAAAATAATTAAAGTAAAGTAAAATAATTAAATTAAATTAAATTACATTAAATAATATAATATAATATAGTATGATACAAATTATCTAATTATTGATTTAATAAAATAATATAATTAAAATAAATTAATTAAAATAAAATAAAATAAATTTAATAAAATAAAATAAAATAAAATAAATTATATTAATAATTAAACTATAATACAAATGATCTAATTATTAATATAATAAAATAAAATAAAAATACATAACATTAATTAAATATAATTACATAATATTAAATTAAATTAAAGAAAATGAAATGAAAATTAAATAAATATAATTAATAAAATTAAATTAAATAAAATTAAGTTAAATTAAATATAATTAAAATAAATTAAATTAAGTAAAATAAAAGAAAGTAAAATAAATTTAATATAATTAAATTAAACAAAATTACATTAAATTAAATGTAATTAAAATAAAATAAAATAAAATAAGTAAAATAAAATAAACTAAAATAAAATATAATAAAATTAATTTAATATAACTAAATTAAATAAAATTAAGTGAAATTAAATATAATAAAAATAAATTAAATTATGTAAAATAAAATAAAATTCAATTTAATTAATTTAATATAATTAAATTAAATTAAATTTGCCAAATTACTCTTTAATTATTTATTTGCACTCCTAATTAGCAATAAATTTCATATAACGTTACTTGTTTGACATTCACTCGTAATGAGTGAATATAAAATATTCTCAATTTAATCAAATCATTTGTACATGCAGTTGGTTAGGATTTTAGAAATTCAATTGCGCTGTACGTAAAAATTCATCGAATAAATTCAATTATTTCTCTTAATTCAATTCCTTCTAATTACTTGTGCATGTACTTTGGTTAGGAGCTTAGAAACATGTTTGTCATTCACTCACTAGGAGTGAACGGCGAATAGTCCACCGTTTGGGACTATTACTAGATGTTTTGGATCTCACTTAGGTCCGTGCCAACAATTTGAGTACGTTTTATTTGTTTTGGGGAACTTTTTGCTGATATGTCTACATATTCTCTGAGTACATATTTAGCCTACGCTGATGTGGTCTATTTCGTCTACTTAGAGACCATGGGGAGGTGCTATCGAAATTTCCTTAAAACAGAAGAAACGTGCTCAAGATGTTGGCATAAGTGAGGAGACGTATCTAGGAACGAGATAAAAGCCTGACCCGTATACTTAGAAGTTGAAGATATGTAGGAATCATGCATACACCACATACGTTAATCATACTGGTTAATTTGATACATCCTATTGTTCAGTTAAATATGTCTGACGATCGGAGCTGGATGTACCGTCGAATACCGGTTGATGGTAGTTGATTACTGCCTGTGTACCGTGATGAGGTGTCCAAATTTTTGAATTTTGCCAATGAACATGCTGATAATTCGAATGAAAAGATAAGATGCCCGTGTTTCAAATGTAAAAACCTGATTTGGAAGAAAGCTGACAACATTAAGTATGACTTGTATTCACGTGGGTTTGTATATGGGTATTCTGTATGGATTCATCACGTAGAGTCAGATGAGGAAAGAGAAATGAGTGACAGTGTAGTCCAACCAATTCACGGGGATCGATATGATGATAGTTATGATGCCGTGGAGATGTTGGTTGATGCTTATGGCCCTAACAATATTGATTGGGCTGCAAATGAGCAGTTGTCAATCACTGGTCAGCAAGAGCCAAAGGACACAATAGCAGCCTTTTACAATATGCTATCTAAATCTGTTGTCCCATTGTACGATGAAAATGATAAGCACATCAGGCTATCTGCAGTGACGAAGCTCTTACACTTCAAAAATGAGCATGACTGCAGTGAGAGAGGTTTCAATGAGTTACTTAGGCTTATTAGCGAGTTCTTACCAAAGGGTCAGCCCTCAAATTATTATGAAGTGAAAAGGATGGTAAAGGGATTGAATTTGGGGTATACGAAGATCGATGCTTGTGAGCAGGATTGCTTGTTATACTATGGGAATGACATAAATAAACTGCAGTGTGACATTTGTAACATGTCTCGTTACAAGATAACTAAACGTGGGGGGAAAACTAAGTGTGTGCCTAAAAAAATCTTAAGGTACTTTCCTTTTACATCGAGATTTCAGCGTCTATTCATGTTGACCCACACTGCTGCGCATATAACTTGGTATGAAATAAGGGATGTCGTGCCTGGTCAGTTGTCTCACCCTGCAGATGGAGATGAGTGGAAGAAGTTTGATGAAAATTTTCCTCAATTTGCTGAGAAAAGTAGGAATGTCAGGCTTGGCATGGTTACAGATGGGTTTTGTCCATTTAATAATTTTAGTCAGCCCTACTCTATGTGGCCAGTGATTATAGTAGCTTACAATCTTTCACCGTCAATGTGCATGTGGGATCCATATCTTTTCTTGACCTTACTCATACCGGGGAATAAGGGTCCTACAAAGGACATAAACGTGTATCTCAGGTCGTTACTCGATGAACTTAAGATGCTGTGGGAGACGATGGTGCAGACTTATGACAAATTGATAAAGCAAAATTTTCTGATGAATGTAGCCTTGTTATGGACTATCATTGATTTTTTTTTTGCACTTGGGATGATCAGTGGTTGGTTGACTCACGGGAAGTTGTCATGTCCAGTTTGTATGGGGGATGTGCAAGGCACACATCTAAAACATAGGGGAAAACTAGTTTCTTTGGTATTGCTCGTAGATTTTTGCCTGTTGATCATAGTTACAGAAAGATGCATACACAGTTTAATATAAAAATAGAGAAAAAGGGGGGTCGTCGGTCGATTGTCAAGCAGCGAGGTCTTCGGTTAGGTAAACGATCTGAAATTTTCACCGACAGGGAAGGAGCACAGTAAATATAGAGCACTAGGTTACGACAAGGCTCATAACTGGATGCATTCGCCCATGTTCTTCGAGTTGTCATACTGGGAGACGCTTTCAGTCTGTCACTGTATAAATGTGATGCTTACAGAGAAGAATGTATTTGAGAACTTTTTTTTACACCGTGCTAGATGCGAGTGGTATAACAAAAGACAATGACAATGCACGGAAAGATCTGGAGGCACTTAACATATGACCAGATTTGTGGCTCCGACCTAACAACTCAAAACCAAAAGCTCCATTCTGTCTAACCAAGCAACAAGTTGAGGACATCTGCAAATGGATAAGTGCGTTAAAGCTCCTAGATGGATATGCTTCTAATATATGTCGCTGTAGTAAGGTTAAACAATTGAAAATTACTGGGTTCAAAAGTCATGATTGTCATGTATTCATGTAGAAGTTGATGCCAATTGCATTTCGTGAGATGTTACCCAGAAAAATTGTAGACGCCTTAACCGAACTTTCAAATTTCTTTCGAGATCTATGTTCAACGGTTATAAGGTATACTAATGTGGAGTAGATGGAGAAAAATATAATGCTGACAATGTGCAAGTTAGAAATGATATTTCCTCCGGGGTTTTTTGACTCGATGGAGCATTTGCCTATTCTTCTGCCATATGAACTTAAGCATAGAGGAGCTGTGCAATATCGATGGATGTATCCGTTTGAGAGGTATTATCATCTACGTATCTTTTTTGATGATATTCATCACTCATATTCGTAATGTTTGTGAACTTAATTATTGGATTTTAGGTACATGCATCGTTTAAAGCAGAAAGTAAAAAATAAAGCTCGTGTAGAGGGCTCTATTGCTGAATGGTACACGGAGGAAGAGCTTGTCAACTTTAGCTCATTGTATTTTGAGGATGTTATCACAACGAAACACAATCGTTTAAGTCGAAATGAGGTTGTCGGAGTCCAATCATGTGTTGACGAGTTAGCTATATTTTCCTATCCGGCTAAACCATTTAGCAATGAGACGATAACGTACTTAAGCGAAAAAGATTTAAAAAATGTATCTACATATGTGCTTCTAAATATGCCTAAAGTATCGTTATTCATAAAGTATGTACCTAGTATTTTAAAATTTTAATATTTAAAAGCCTAGCCTACAATTAAATCATGTTATCAATGTTTCAGTTCATTCGAAGACGAAGTGTGTGCTTTAAACCCGGGCTTAAATGCAGCACAGTTAGAATCATTCAAGACTGCAAGTTTTGAATAATAGTTTAAGAGAAAGGTTAAGGAAGATAACAATTATGAGCATTTTAAAGATGTCATCGAAGAATCTTACAAATTGATTAGTTTATTTTTCGGATGTATCGTCAATGGGTATAGATTTAAGGTCAATGACATAAATGAACTGACATCAGTAAATTCTGGTGTTGTCGTGCTGGGCAGTTGTTGCCAAGATTCGGAGTCCAATTATTATGGACGTTTAGAGGAAGTAATTATGCTCAATTATCCCGGGGGTAAAAAATAGTTATATTTAAATGTCGTTGGTTTGATACTAAGAAGGGTGTTAAAGTTGATCGTAACAGAATCGTCACAGTAAATATAAAGTCAAAGTTACAGTCTGCTGACGTATTTGTGTTAGCCAGTCAAGCGACTCAAATGTATTACGCATCTAATGTCGTAAATTGTAAAAGCCCCTAGTATACAGTTGTCACAACAAAGACTCGTCTATTTGATGATATTGATATGTCTTGGATAAATGAGCCATTGCAAGATGATGTTAACAAATCCAGCCAAGTAGTGCTGCATAACGACGACGTGTTGGTAGATGTCATTGACGTACCCGATAATGAGGAAGTCGAGGAAGATGTGATTGGCGATGAATATGTCTTTATACAAGATAATAACGATGACAAAACTAATAATGAAGAAGTCTTGTCAGAATCCGAGGATGACTATGAAAATGATTTTGATTAGTTTGACGACGTATTAAATCTAAACTTAAGAAGTATATTTTATTTAATTAAATTAATTAATTGCATATTAATTGCATTTTATTTTTGTATTTTAGTAGTATATTTATGGCTAGGCATAGTGGTAGCGGTCGTCACGGTGGTGGTCGTACAGGATCCTCTGATGCTACTCAGGGCGGGTCATCATCGTCATTTAGTAGGTTTTCTTAATTATTAATTTATTTTGTTTACTATTTGTAGGTTATGTTTTGGGAATTGATTTATTTACTTTAATTATTCAATTCTACTTACAGATATTGCTCGCCGACGTCCCCGAGGGACGATCCTCAGGTTGTTCGGTCGTCCGCCAGCTGTTGCATAGATTGTCCGTGTAGATGTCGACTCTGCACAGTAAGTGTAAAAATAGCGTTATGTTAAATTAAATTAATTTATTTTGTAAAACAATAAACATAACTTTGCGTTGTTTGATTTGTATTGTAGTCTTATGGATCCTATGGCTAAGGCCACTTTACATGCCATCTGTCTGAGACACCTCCCCATTGGCTGCATGCAATTTACGTAGTACACGCAGCATGATGCCTCCTTCATGGATACCGTGTTACGTGACTTTCACGTAAGTTATTTTAAATAATTTAAACTGTATATGTAATGTCCCAGAATTTCCACGTCATTATTAATTAAATTATTAATTTAATTTCCGACGAGTTAGTTTTAAGAAATTATTTAAATCTTTTATTGTGATTAATTAATTATGTGATTAAATGATTATGTAATTAATTACTAAAATTAATTAAAGGGGGTCACTAATATGTTATTTAAATTAGTGAACAAACCCTAAAGTTTTAATATCAAAATAGTTGATAAGTTTCCTATTAATTAAATATTCAATTAAATTGAATATAATGAGTTAATTAAATATAATAAATTAATTAATATGATTATTAATTAATGTAAATAATGTGAAATATTAATAATAATATTTATTAGTCCATCTAGTAATTTAATACTTATGGGTTAGAATATTTAATTATTTATTCAATCTAATCATGGATTGAATAATTAATGTGTAAATTATTAAATTAGCCCAACATGGGTCAATTAGTAGCCCAAGTGGAGAATAATAAAATTTGACAATTTAGTAGCCCAAACAATTTAATAGAAGCCCAATTGGTATTTTAAATTAAAGCCCAATGATTGGCCCACTTGGAAAAACAATTATATAACTATTAATTAATTAAAAAGGAGAAAGTGACTATGATTTTGGGACAATTCTAAGGTCCATCAGCCGACCAAGGCATGGAGAGGAGAGAGAAAAGTGAGGTTTTGTATTATTTGATTTTTATTTATTAATTAAAAGGATTGCTTGTTTTATTTTTAAAAGTACATGAAACCATGCTTCTTTTCACCAACTTAGTACTTAGCTAGAATTCTTGCACAAGTCTCCAACCACCCTCATTATGGAAATTTGATAGATATAGATTTTATATCTATTCAAATTGTAAGTATACTTACAAGTTAGTAGTTTTTGTAAATCATTTCTCATCTTTTATTTTCAAACCAAAAGAGAGAGCTAGAGAGCATTTGAGAGTTGAGAAAATTTGAGAGCAAAATACTAAGAGGAGAGAAGGAGTCTTGGTGCATGTCTTCTTCCTTCACAACATATTTTGGAAAGAAAAGGAGGATAGCTATCAAAACAAGGTAATTAGTTTTAAACCATAATCTTGTTTTTCTTTCAAGTTTAGGGTATAAATATTTGTGTAATAATTTTTATGGTTAATATCATGCTATGTATGTTTATATAGTTGATCATGTGTTAACTTATGTTTTATGAGTGTTAATGATGGAAAACATGTATTTGGTGGTGTGAAAATAAATCTCAAAAATAATTTTTGATAATATTTAGATTTAATGTTCTAATATTATAGAACATTAAATCATGAGAAAAACAAAGTTTGAATCACTCAAAATGGAGTTGTACACAAAAAGTTATGATTTATAGTAGTTTATGTGATGTAAAAATTTTTATAAAAAAATAATGATATTAAATCATGAAAAATTTATTTTTCATGTTATAAATTAATATAAGGTGATTGGTAATTTTTTTGGATTTTTATTGATGATTTAAAGCTTACTTATTAGTATATTTTTATTTAAAATGGGTATTGCCGGACACTGTTCACACTCTGCAAAGAAAAAAAAAAAAAATTTAATTTCCGCGCAATGCGCGGACAACTGTTCACAAAAAACGCGGAGACAAAACGGCGTCGTTTTGCTTAAAGAAATAAAATCAATCCGCGCGTACGCGCGGAAGCCATCAGCAGTGTCCCAAAACGGCACCGTTTTGGGCCTGCATACGGAATAACGCGCGCAATGCGCGAGCCCAGTTCCGAGAAATTACTAAACTGCCCCTCCGTGTTTTCTTCGGCGAAATGACCATTCTGCCCTCGGTTCAGTTTTTCAACTTATTTACAGAAATGCCATTCGGGTTTAATTTAATTAATTTAAATATTTAAAAACTAATTTAAAATTATAACAAAAATAATAATAATTCAAAAATGATATTGGGGAGGATATTTTTAATTAAGTTTAATAGTTAAATATTTTAAATATTAATCTAGTTAGCTAAATCATGGTTAAGTTAAATAAATCTATTAGTTATTTATTATTTAAAATGTTAATAATAAATAAAGGTGATAAATTAGCAAATATTATTTAATTCCTATTAAATAATAATTAAAGAGAGATAAAAATTTATAAATTAACTATTTATTATTTAAATATTATTAAATAATAAATAAGGATAATTAAGTAATTAATTATTATTTAATTAGCATTAAATAATGATTAAGGGAAATTAAGTTATTTAATTTAAATAATAAATAAGGATAAATAGATTAAATTTTATTTAACCTTAAATAACGATTAAAATTAATTAAATAATTAATTATTATTTAATTGGCATTAAATAATAATTAAAGATGATTAACATTAGTAAACTATTATTTAATTTCCTTAAATTAAATAATAAGTGAGGTTAATTAATTAATTAATTATTATTTGATTAATATTAAATTAAAGAAGGTTAAAATGAATCAATAGTTATTTATTATTTAATTTTGATTGAATAATAAGTAAGTACAATTAGTTATTATTTATTTTAAATAATAACTAGAGTTAATTAATTAATTTCTATTTAACCAAGATTAAATAGTAATTAAATAGAGATTGAATTAATAAAATTTAATTATACTTTTATTAAACAATTATAATAAGTTGGTTAAGGGTTTAATAAGTGTCCAACGCTTAAGAAAAATATTTTCTAACTTATTAAATTATTAACCTAATTTGATTGAGGATCTATAAGGTTAATAATATTATTTCGACTAACGTAAATTATGTGTTAGTACTTATATGATAAATAAGTACCTTAGTGAGCGTATAGTTATGCAAATACGCCGTACTAATTATTAGACCGACTTTATTAATGTTAGGTCATTCAAAGCCAGTTAGTTAAAGCTAGACATTAATTGTAGCTGAGCAGACAGGCAAGTTCCTTATCTCTAAACTCATTTCATTGAGCAAATTATTTATCTAAGCTTGAACTGTTATTTCCAAGCATGCTTTGAGTGGTTTAATTACTTTACAATTATTCCACATCGATATTATTGTTATTCGCACTTGTTGCACTTGAGATTGTACAGTCATTGACTTGTACTTAATTACTGTTCTACCGTTTAAAGAACTGTTCAAAGTAGGTCTAAGCCATTGTTCGGCTAGACATTATGTTAAAGATTTTAAAAGCTATCCAAATCATTGAAGATGCGGATTCTTAGACTATTATGAACACCCCTTTATTATAGGGGAGTACCCTGTATCTAATATCAGGTACAAAAATACGGAAATTAAATGTTATGCATACACATATTGTACTGAGGCTGATCCCCTCGGGTACATATTTCTGGTAGTAACCATTGGGTCAACCTGCTATTGACTCCAGTGGATATTTATAGTTCATAGTCTATTTGACTATCCTAATTTTAAAAGCAACTTATTATTCCTGCTTATGTTATTCACAATATTGAATTGTTCAGCTATTCCCTTTCATTCATGATATATTGTTCCTTGTTGTTATTTAAACTTGTTGAGCAAACTAGTTGCTCACTCTTGCTATATCATGAAACCTTATTGCAGTGCAACCCGAGACTTCGGGAAAGAACAAGGGTAAAGGAAAGATGAAGTAATAGACTTCGAGATTGCAGTCCTGTAGTTAATTTAAATTAACTGTTATGTAATATAAACCCTAAGTACTTTATTAAGGGTATTTTGTGTACTTTTTGTAAGGTTATCGTATCTTGGGACTAGTAACACCTTTTGAATGAACAACATATGTTTATTTTTCCGCATTTAGTTATTGTATGTTGTTTAGAGGTGAATGTTTGTATTGGATCGTGATGACCGGATCCGGGTATTTGTAACCCGAATTTGGGGGCGTCACAGTATATGTAAATACTAATTACACATTCAATTTAATTTTTTTTCCTGATAAGTTAGTTCTTTTTCTTAGATTTATTTTAGATATGAGGAGGGCATCTCTCAAACAACTGGCGACGGTATTATTATTGCACATGTCGCGAAAAACTACACCGGTTGGCTGTATGAGATGAGACATAGGGCTACCCGGGAAGTTGTAGACCAGCCCGGGACTACTATTCGAGACCATCAGCCCAATATTATCTCAGATGCAGTATGGAAGGTCATGTGTACTCATTGGGATGCTAATAACTTCTAAAAAAAATTAGAACAAATGGAAAAAAAATCGTAGCCAGCTCTGAGTAGTATATACTAAGGGTTCACGGTCATTTAAAGAAGTGAAGTCGGTATGCATATATTTAGTTGTTTATGTGAGAACCCGAATTTTCGGGATTTCTTTAATAAAATTAAATAAGAATTTAATTAACAAAATTATCAAGGTGGTTAAATTATTTATGATTGATATATTTTATGTGATTTTAAGTGTGTGATGGGATTTAATTGGCAAATTAAATCAGTACAAAGATGGTAATAAATTGTGTTGAATTAACATAATTGAAAAGTAAATAAATTGTTTAAAAACAATTTATGAAGAATAAGTGAAATTTCATGTAATTATACAAATAAATTGTTGATATTTAAAATAGTTGTGGAGGTGCATAAATTGTTATTTAAATGGTGTTACGTGGTAATGTGAGGCTAATGAATTAGATATGTATATATATATATATATATGTATGTATATATATGTACATGTTCAATTGTTAGAATTTTAAATTCCATTGATTATGGAAATTAAGGGATTAATAATTAAATTAATCCGAAAATTAATTAAAAGCTAATGAGGGAGTTAGTAATAATATAATTATTGATTATAGGATCAATCAATAATTATGGAGGAAGTTGGAAATTATTTAAGAAGAAAAGGTAATTATATAAATTATATAATAATAAATTATGTAATTTATATAAAGAAATTTAAGTAAAATATTAATGAAATAATAATTATATAAATTATATAAGAATAATTATATAATTTATATAAGAGGATTTAATTAATTGAGGATGGAAGAAAAATTATATAAATTGTACAATATGTTATTATATAGTTTACATAAAGTGTAATGAGTAATGAAGAAAATATGAAATAATGAGAGAGTTAATAAATGTATAATTATTGATTATATAATTAATCGATAATTATGAAGAAATTTTGAAAATTATTTAAAAAGGAGAATGTAATTGTATAAATTATATAATAATACATTATATAATTTATATAAGAAAGTTAAAGTAAATAGTAAGAAAATAATGATTATATAAATTATATAAAAATAATTATATAATTTATATAAGAAGATTACATTAATTAAGAAATGAAATATATAATTGTACAAATGGTGCAATATTTTATTATATGGTTTATATATAAAGTGTGTCAAGTAGTAAAGAAATGGAAAAATAAATGAGGAGAAGGAATGTTTTAATTTATTAAAATTATGTTTATTGTATGATGGAATTATTTTAATTTTTACGGGGAATAATATTTTAGAAACGTAAACATGTTAATTAAACATGTTGTCCATGTAACGAAATGAAAAAGTATGAAAATTAAATTTTATAAGTGGTATGTATTATTTTATTAATTTTGGAAGTATAAATTACCTTATATAATTACATTCATGTCATTATGCGTGTACAAAATTTATCATGCAAAGTACTTGAAAAAGGTATTAATATTATTTATAAATTATTTTATGAATTTTGGTGAATTAAAATAAATATTTTACATACATTATGTTAAATATTTATTACACGAAATAACCACGTAATGTATTGAAAATATTTATTTTGCTTGAATTTTTGTGCTAATCCAAAATTGGCAAAGTCACTTGTGGGCAAGTCAGTGGATTTGGAGTGAGGATTGGAAATAATTCATACAAGTGGAGCTTTAATAAAGAGTAAGGAAAAGAATAAAAAGAAAAAGCAAACAAACACCCACACAAAAACCATCTTATTTCCTTAGCTTTCTTTTTCTTCCATCACTGCCACCGAGCACCACCATCACTGAGGGAGGAATTTTTGGTGCCATCAAGGGGGGGAAATAACAAGCTTCAAAAGAAGAATTGCAAGCTTAAAAAAGGTATAAAATTTAATTATTTGATTTATTTTGGTATTATTGGTGATAAAATAATTTTATAAAAAATTAGTAAATAATTAAGAAAATTATTCTATAGAATTTTGGGATGGGTATGTTTGGATTATATGATTTTTAGAATTATAATGTTGTGAAATTGATGAACACAAATGGTTTAAATGTTCTTGTTGGCTATTGTAACGGAAGAAGAAGTAGAAAAAAAAACTTTAGGCCGCCCGCGCAGTAACCTGTTACAAACTTTATTTCAGTAACCTGTTTTCATATCTAGCAGACTAATTTTCTGATTCAGTAAACTATTTTCATAATACAGTAGATTGCTTAATAAACTATTTTATAGTTTTGAAAAAATTGGACACCGTTTATTCATATACTTATTCAACCCCCCCCCCCTTCTCTAAGTGTGCCTACGTATATTTCAAGAACTACCCTACTCATGATCTAGAGCTAGTAGCGGTTGTTTTTGCATTAAAGATCTAGAGACACTATTTGTACGGGCAGAAAGTAGAAATCTTCACGGATCGCAAAATTCTCAAGTATTTCTTCACCTAGAAGGAACTGAACATGTGACAACGACATTGGCTTGAACTATTAAAGGATTACAACCACACCATCCAGTATCACCCAGAAAAGACGAAAGTTGTAGCTGATGCATCAAGCAGAAGATCTTATGCGAGTACAATTACAATACTGACCACATAAAGATGCATTTTATACGACTTACAAAAGATGGAGATAGAGTTAAAGACACCAAGGACCCACATGAAGATTGCGCATGTGAGAGTAAAATTGGCTTTAATCGATAAAATTAAAACTGTTCAAGCTACTGATCCGAAACTGATGAACATGATAAAGAAAGTACAAGAAGTTACTATTCCAGAAGTAAGAATCGACGAGAAATGAATACTTAAAGTCAACTCTCGACTCTGTGTTCATGATGGAGGAACACAACACACCATTTGCAATCCACCTAGGAGGTACCAAAATGTATTATGACCTTTGACATGCATTTTGGTGAAACAATATGAAAAGGGAGATTGCAGAGTTTATCTTATGGTGCCTAACTCGTCAATGTGTCAAGGCAAAGCATCAGTGCCTAAGGGTCCATTGCAACCACTTGAAGTTCCAAAATGGAAGTAGGAACACATCACTATGGATTTCGTGATCGGTCTTTCCAAAGTTTCTCAAAGCTTTGATGCAATTTGGGTCATCATAGATAAATTGACCAAGTCCGCTCATTTTTTACCTATAAAAGAAAATTTTTCACTTGAGCATCTTATCGGTATATATGTAAATGAGATTGTAAGATTGCATAGCATGTCAATTTTCATAGTTTATGATCAAGGTCCTAGATTATCTTCACTCTTTTGGATCTGTCTATAAAAAGATATGGGCATTGAGCTACGATTTAGTTCTGCATATCATCCTCAAATGGACGTACAATCGGAATGGACGATCCACACTCTCAAAGATCTTTTGAGACTTTGCGTACTAGACTTCAAGGAAAGTTGGGATAAGTACTTGTCATTGGTTAAATTATCCTAAAACAGCAGTTAGCAAGCAAGCATAGGCATGACTCCATTTGAGGCTTTGTATAGACGAAAGTGTCTCTATCCAATATGTTGGAATGAGGTAGGAGAAGAAAAAATATTGGGACTCGAGTTAGTACGCTTGACAATAGAAAAGATCCAAATAATTCAAAAACGAATACAAATAGCAAAAGAACGACAAAAGAGTTATACTGATTTTCATCGAAAGGATGAGAGATTCAATGTCCGAGACCGTGTATTTTTACGTGTGTCTCCATGGAAAAGAGTTATGAGAATCGAAATGAGAGAAAAGCTCAACCCTAGATTTATTGGCCCATTTAAAATTGTAGACCGAGTAGGAGTCATGGCCTACAGACTAGCCTTACCACCAAGCATGCCCAGCATTCATAACATTTTTTACATGTCCATACTATGTAAATATGTGAAGGATCTAAATCACATCATTGAGTTGGAGCCAGACGTTATAACATAATATTTAACATACGAGGAGGTACCTGTCAAGATCTTAAATAAAAAGGAGCAAATCCAACGCTCAAAGGTTATTCCTCACGTTAAGGTTTTATGGAGGAATTAAGATACTGAGAAAATGACCTGGGAGCTAGAGTCTAAAATAAAATACAAGTATCCTTACCTCTTCAAAATGCCAGGTGCATCAATTTCGAGGACGAAATTTCATAAGGAGGGGAAGTTGTAAGACCCCGACTTTTATGAAATACAAATTTAATTTTTCTTTATATATTTTCTTTTGAAATGATAAGTGGATAAATTGACAAAAGTTAGTATTAAATTATATATATATATATATATATATATATATATATATATATATAAGGGCAGAATTATAAGAATAAGTATGAAAATGAATAATGCAGAGGGACCTCACAATTGAATATTAAGCTTACCAGCCATAAAGGCAGAATATTCAAAGTATAAAACAAGTATTAAAATATGAATGACGCAAAGGAATATTTGGGATAGGGACCTCACGGTTGAATATAATTGAAAATAAATCAATAGTTAACTGAAAATTAAATTCATATCAATTGAAATTAACTTACAATGTCAAATGACTTTGTAGAATATCTGCTAAACCTACTTGAGGATAATAAAATACAACTTTTGTTTACTGAATACAAGATAAACTTAAAGAGAATTCTTAAAGATGAAAAAATGAAGTGTCCTTTACTGAATGAATGACTGCTTCTTTTATAGAAAGGATTGGGGCGATGACTGTAGCTTCACGCAGAGGGAACTGTAGATGAATAGTGAAAGTTGTCGAAATAATTACAACTCTTGACTATGGATGACTGGAGCTTTGCCTCGAGATTCCATATGTCTATAAAAGATAAGAGACTTCATTATGACTGAATCTGAGAACTAATTGGGCATATTTCATTATGCAAAAGGGTCTTGAGCATCTTGAAGGGTTTTACTTCCATAAGGATTGCTACTAGTTGCCGAACCTTCAGAAGAAGACTTTTTTTTATTCATTATTTTTAATCAGATCAATAACTCTTCTGTTAATTGCTTGGGTTAATAATTTTAATTTTTCACTCGAACAGTTTTTTATATTGGAAATATCAGTGGAACTTGTTGGACTTTGCATTTTTACTCCTTTATCTTTTGACTGAGAAATGCTGACTGGGGTGATTGGAAATTCTAATTGGACTTATCGGATAATTCTATTGATATCAAATTTGTCCCACAATTTAACGAAGAAGATGCGGGTGACCATATCAACTTAACTGTTATGACTTATTGTGGCTTGGAAATGGTCAGAACATTGAACAATTATATCAATTACTGGGGTTTTAAGATTATATTGTCATTTAAAAATCCAAAGGATCTTATATTTACTGGTGAATTGAAGTAATACTGGGATTCCTTCAAACTTGGGGTTATATTTGGTTTTACTATAGTAAGTGACTTGTTGCTAGAGAAGATCTGAAAAAATAGAAATGGTAGGTCCATATTTGGTCCACCAAACAATAAACCAAAATGAGATTTGACTCTTGAACTTGTGGTCAAATTGTAAGACCACGAATGACTAAAAGTTGGATTTTGGTATAGGAAAATTTCACAAGATTTTTAAATAAAATCTTGATGTTGAAATAAAGGTTGGAGTTTTAAACCTAGATTTGAAGAAATAAAAGGTGTAGAAGAGGAGTAAACATTTAACCCTAATATTTGTGTTAGAATTTAAATGTCTGAGAAAATTTATTTGGGGAATAAATTTCATTTATTAAGATATTTATAAGTTTAAGTTAAGGTGTATATGTATAGCTACATATATACTTGGAGGTGCGCTAATTATATTTTAGCCGATCGTGATAAATGATTAACGAAATTAATCATCAAGAATATTGTAAAGCTTAATATATTAATTAAGCAAGCTTTATGAGAGTTAAACCTTTAATGGTAAATTTAAGATAACCCAAGTTAGTAAATTGGGAAGAGACAAGTTGGGTATTATGGTGACAATTAACTTTAAACCCAACTTAGTGACCAAGTGTTAGAAATTAAATAATAGTCCAGAATGGATTAAGGTTATGGCGAGTCAAATTGGTATATATGATAAGTCATATGAATATAGTGAACAAGCCTAGACAATTAATAATTATAAGACTTGTATGTGTGGCCAAGTTATTAAAGTGGCAGTTTAAGATTAAGAATGAACCTGGTGTGGTTGTAATTTCGTGGAATAGTGATGTGAAGAGAATGGGGTAAATGTATACCTAATAACATGAGTATACTTATATGTGGGAAGGCAAGTTAACAAATTGAAATATCAAGAAATGACCAAGGTGGTCAAATAGTCAAAGTTTAACTAAAGAAAATGAAGGAAAGTTAAGTTAAAACTCAAATTTAGAGTTCGGAAGAGAATTTAGCGATGCGGACTGCACCGTTGAGTTTATAACGTTGAATTTGACAAGGAGAGTGAGTAAACACAATTTGGTGTCAGGGTTGACTTTTGGTCAAAGTCAATCATTTGACTTGTAAAGGTGAAAAGTCAAAGTTTGAGTTTGGAGAAGAATTTTGAGAAACGTACTTCACCGTTGCGAAGAGAACGTTGAATTTATTAAGTATGGACTGTAACCACGATAGGTGTTCCGGTTGACTTTTTGGTCAAAGTTGACCGTTTGACTTTTTAGGGAAAAAGGTCAAACTTAAAGTTCGAAAGTGAATTTGAAAAAACGGATGTTACCATGACGTCGGGAACGTCCAAATTAGTAGGAATTGATTGTAATATTAAAATTTTGGTTTTTCGGGTTAAACAGTCAAAGAGCGGGTCAGATAATTAAAAGTGAGACCCAAAAGATAATTTAACCTACAGATTTTGGAGTGGGGCCAGCTGTTCTCAGATTTTTTTTAATGAGGTGGACTTATGTGAGCCAATCATAGCTAACCTTGTCTTAGTGTAATCTCTCTCAACCAATCACCTCTCTTATTCTCTTATCTTATATCCTATCTTTGGTATATCAATTAATGGATTAAACTCATTTCATAAGAGCATTATCAGCATTTGAGAGAGAGAGATAGAGAGCTCATGGGCTGGAGGAGAAAAGGAGAGGAAAAAGGAAGCTAGAGTCAAGAATTAAGAAAGCCATGAAGGTAATCCCTAAACCTTTGTGTAATAATTGATTTTTTTTTTTTGGGTAAATGCTTATTTTGGTGAAATTAATGGTAATAGATCATGTGTAGCTTGTTTGTTATGGTCTAACCATAGAGTATAATGAATCTATTAGATGATTCACGGATTAATTTAAAGCGAAAGAAAAGTTGAAGAATAATTCGCGGAAAATAGTGTGTTTTGTGGCTGTTTTTGTGAAATTCATATAAAATCGAATATTTGGAGTTAAAGTGTGAGTAATATGTAAAATTACAGGTGTGGAAGTAAGCTACATGTAAAAATTTTTAGATCACTGAAATTCTTTGTGGTTTGTGTGTAGTGACTATTTTAAGCAGACTGGGTCAGACGAAAATAGCCTGCCCAGCGACTGCAGCGATTTTGTACCTTGGAAAAATTGTATAAAATCATGTGTTTAGAATTAGATGTTGGTGTAAACTACAAAGTTGTAGATATGGAAGTTATCTAGAATTACCTAAAAGATTTTACCATTGTATGGAGTTTAGCATTTTTGAAAAGAATGTTTTTGTGAGACTATCGTGAGAATGAAACTATCTGGACAAATTGAGTAAATGGTTAGATCTGTGTTTTTTGATGCATGGGATGAAGTCAAGGTCTAAATAAGAATTAAAGTAGACTTCATAAGCTTTAATTTAACATAAAAATGATTAAAAACAGACATGTAACGAAGACGTTATGATTAAATTAAAAAACAGTGTTTTGTGAAAGAAAAAAATTTGTTAAGAACCAGACAGGGTAAACCTCTCTGTTTGGGTGGCCGCTTAGTACATATTCTTGTCGGTTAAAATCTATTAGTAAACAGATAGGGTAGCCTGTCTGCTTGCTGTCTGGATAAATAAATAATTAATTATTATTTAATTAATATTAAATCATAATTAATGAGAGATAAAATTTATAAATTATTTATTTATTATTTCAATAATAATTAAAGATAATTTAGTGATTAATTATTATTTAATTAACATTAAATAATAATTAAATAATTAATTATTTATTATTTAATTAAGATTAAATAATAAGTAAGGGTAATTGATTAATTAATTATTATTTAATTAACATTGAATAATAATTAAATGAGGATTAAATTAATAAATTAATTATTTAGTATTTAATTAAGATTAAATAGTAAGAAAGGGTAATTGATTAATTAATTATTATTTAATTAACATTAAATAATAATTAAATAAAAAATAAATTAATAAACTAATTATTTATTATTTAATTAAGATTAAATAATAAGTAAGGATAATTAATTAATTGATTATTATTTAATTAACATTAAATAATTATTAAAGATAATTAAAGTTAATAAACTAATTATTTATTATTAAATAATAATAAATGAGGATAATTAATAAATTAATTATTATTTAATTAATATTAAATAATAAGGCTATTAAGATTAATACTTTAATTATTTATTATTTAATTAATTTAAAATAATAAATAAACATAATTAGTTATTATCTATTGTTAAATAATGACTAAATGTAATTAATTAATTACTCTTTAACTAATATTAAATAGTAATTAAATGAAGATAGAGTTAATAAAATAAAAAAAGAATTTAATTAAACAATGATAGTAAATTGTTTAAGAGTTTAATAAGTGTTTAACACTTAAGAAAAATAACATTGATTAATTAAATCATTAACATAAGATCAATTAAGTGTCTTATACAATTAATGATAGTATATAAAATTATATGTGTTATGTGATTAATTATTTGCTAGATAAATAGCATAGATAAGTGTTTAAATTGCACGATTATATGATGTACTAATTGATAGGCCAACGTTATTAATGTTAGGTAATCAAGAGGAGTTTAAATTAAGCGAATTAGTCGTAAGTCAACGGACAGGCAAGTTCTTTAACCTTACTCAAATTTATATTGAGCAAGTTCCTCTCAATTCAAACTTGAGTTGTTATGTTTCAAGCATACTAGTGGTTTTTTAATTCTTTATAATTATTCCACCTCTTAAAATTATTGATTCGCACACAACGCATGTTGCATATGTTCATCAGGTATGAAAGGCTGATCACCTTCATTACCATAAAGTTCAGTTAAATTTGTTCATGGTCATTATTGACACTCAACATTACTTGATTCAGCCATTCAATTATTGAAATTATGATTCGTACTCGTTCACAATTATTATATTGTTGGAAACTTGAAAGCTTGTTCTTTCTTTCAATCATGATATATTTTTATTGTATTTAAACTTGTTGAGCAAAGTCGTTGTTCACCCTTACTATATCATGATAACAAATTTCAGATTAATAAGAATGTTCGAGGAAAGACGGAGACAGAAGCAAAGGACAAGATTATAGTATTATGCATGATAACGAATTTTGTCATTGGATGTAAGTTAATTGTGTAAACCTTTTTGTGAACCAAAAGGTATATATATAAGTTAAGGTTAGAAACCTTGGGACATGTTATAGAATACTCTAAAATAAACAATTTATATTTATTTATCCCACATTAGTTATAGAACATATATGAAGATGATATATCGTGACGTATCAAGTCTAAGGTTCAAAGTACCCGAATTTGGGGACGTTACAATAATAACAAAAATACAATCAATCTTGATTAATTAAAGGTTAGAGATCAGAGGGGTGACTACCCCAACTTGTAATGGACAAAATATGTTTAATGTAAAGTGAATGGTAGAGGACTTTGGAATCATTATTCTTTTGGTAAATGAGTTTAATGACTATTGACTCTGTTTGGATTAAAATGTTCTTATAATAAGTTAATGACTTATAAGGAACAAAAGAGATATAATGTCATCTAGTGGGAAAAAAACTGGCTGGCAAGTTGAATAGGGTCATTTTTTGGTTTCAAATGGGGTTCAATATATAAAAAGAATTATTTCAAAATTAGGTTCATATTCTGACTTTGAAATAGGGTAATTGGGTTTGACACTTTGAGTTTCTGGACTACAAAAAGGATCAATTGGTTTAAGTTTACTAGCTAAAACCGAATTAAAAGGCCTTAGAGTTTGACCAAGGACCTGGAATCTGTTTACTGACTCCATTGCTGGAGGTAAATTTACTGGATGATGAACTATAGTTCCCCTATGTTGACTGTTTTGGCCTGTACGACCACCACCTCTAGAGGTACCTACACCTGTGCCTCTCACACTCATTTTGAACCTGTGATAAACTCTCTAGTAAGAAAATCTGGAATTGAATTCTCACTGCCTTTAATGTAATCAATATCAAAATCAAAAATGCTTAAAAGAGCTTGCCATCTTGCAAAAATTTGTTTAGAGTCAATATTTTGAACATATTTTTCTAAAACATATTTTGCTGACTTACAATCAATATTAACAAAAAAAATTGATTTAATAAATCATTATAAAATTTAATGATACAATCAATCTTAGTAAAAAAAATTCTTGTGTATTATCCCATGAACCAGAATGAAAACAGACAATCTGTTTAAGAGAAGTAGGAGTTAACTTTTGAATGAGTATTCCTCAAAATCTAATTTCGGAGGCATCTGTTTGAACTATTTTGAATGCAGAAGGGTTTGAAATGCAAAGACAAGAAAGTGTCTTAACATAATTTTTAATTTCTTGGACAATTGAAGTATGAACCGATGTCCAAGGAGGATGATTATTTTGTAAATGTTCAAATAAAAGTTTGCATTGTTTTCGCAGATCTTTATAGAATTCAGCAATGTAATTGAGAAATCCTAAGAACCTCTAGAGTTGAGATTTATCAAGGATTTCATCAGGAAATTTGTTTGAAATTGAATGGTTCTATTAATGGGTTTGATTTGACCATAATAAATAGTATGACCAAGAAATCTGACATTAGTCTAGAACAAAGAACATTTACTGGGAGATAAGACCAATTCATTGACTTTGATTGTATTGAAGAATGAATTCAAATGTTTTCAATGTTCTTCAATTGAATTAGAAAATATTAGGACATTATCAATGTAAACTATAGCAAAATGACTAAAAGGGTTTAGAATATCATTCATGATATTCTGGAATTCACTGAGGGCATTTTTAAGACCAAATGACAATACACACCATTCATAATGACCAAAAAGAGTGATAAATGTTGTCTTATACCTATCCTCTTCATGAACCTGAATTTGTCAAAATCCACTCTTTAAATCAAATTTACTGAAAACAACTGTTTGACACATTCTGTTAATTAAGGCTTTTTTATTAAGTAAAGGATACCTGATTCATTCAAGTACCTTGTTCAAAGGTTTGTAATGAATTACTAATCTAGGGACCCCTCTTTCTTTTTCAACATTTTTAATTACAATAAAAACTGGACAGGACCAAGAGATTTACTTTTCTAATTAATTTTTTACTGTGTAAATCATTAATTTTATTTTTACAGTATTCCATTTGTTCACTATTCATTTGTATAGGTCTAGCCTTAGTAGAATTAAATGCTCTCTAAATTCCTTAGCATGAGGTAGCTTAACAATATGTCTCTTTCTATGCCAAAAAGCATGAGAAAGATTAGAACAAACTTCTTTAGTCAAAGTATCACTAAAAAATTTAATCTTGTTTTGTAAATTAACATTTTTTAATTGTTCTTCAACTTTTATATATTTAATTTTATTTTTTTAATATTTTGAATGACTTCTTTTATTATTTAATATATTTAAATGTTTAGAAATTGATTGTTCCTGAATGATTTTTAGATCTCTTTCTTTAGGTTCAGTGATGAAATTGAATGTGACCTTTTGACCTAAATGTTGACTTGTCAAACCTTTTGTTGTAGTAATAAATGGATATGATAAATATATAAATAGTAATCCCAAAATAATTTTATCTGTCATGTTACGAATTAAAATAAAACAAGTTTTAAAACATATACCATCTTGACAAATATGGACTTTAGGTAATTTATATTTTATTTTCATTTGACTACCATTAGTAGAACTTAATCTTTCACTTGTTTTTTCATAGTATGTTGTTGGGACAAAGCCTTCCTAAATATAATTTAAATCTGCATCAGTGTCAACTAAGACGAGAAGTTCAACAATAAACGTTTTATTAATTATTAATGTGACATTAATATACCATTTCTGGATGGTAATATCTTTTTATCTTTTTAATGAATTTTCTTGTTCAAAAAAGAATCCATTACTGTTAGGGTCATTAATGCCTAATGTTTCTGCTTGTTCTTCATTAGAAGAGTTATTAAGATTAAGATTTTAACTTAAGAATTTTCTAGTTAATTTTAGAAATTTCTTTTTTTAAATTATTAACTTATTCATTTAATTCAGTTATGGTTATTTCTTTAATTGGGATTTTAAAATTTTCAAGTGTTTTGTTTATCCTAAAAATAGATTTTTCTATATTTTTGCCTATTTTATTAGTATCACTTTCCTTAGTAAGTAAATTTTTTAATGGTTTCATGTACTAAGTTTTTAACTGAGGATCTGTTATTTTATTAATTAAGTTTATTAATAAATTTTGTTCTTCGATGTCTTTTGTTAATACATTTAAATTTTTAGTACAACATGTGTCTATGCAATTATTTGCACATCCAATTGTTACATTAGGATTTTGACTATTTATCACTTTCAGAATGAGTTTTACTGGTACTAGAATTATCTGATGATTAAGATGGTATATCAGAATAATTAGCACTACTGTAATCATTCTCAATCCTCATTAATTCTAATATTTGTTCAGTATCTCCATTATATATTTTTAACTGGTTTAATTTCTCTTTAACTTTGCATTCATTTTTGTAATGGCCTAGTTTTCCCCAATTATGACAAATAATTTTACTTTTGTCAAATTTTTTAAAAGTATTTTTTTTATATGGCTTTTTATATGTTAATTGTTTTGGTGACTTTTTATAATAACTATCTTTAATATGATATTTTTTATATTTTTTAAAATTTTCTTTTTTACTAAATTTATGTTTAATTTTTCTTCTAGAATGAGCAATTGGGAGTAAACCATATTATTCACAGAAAGTTCCTAATTTATATTTAGCTTTCTTTTTATCTTTATTAGTCTGTTTACTAATCTTAAAATTAATACACATTTTAAGACCTGTTTTCTGTATTTGACTTATTATATCCCCATAAGTTAGGTTATCATAATCAATGAAACTTAAATCTTTACTTAATTCTTCTCGAATTTTATGGGCAAAAAGATTGGGTAAACCATTAACAAAATTTTCTTTCTATAAAGGTTGTTACTGTCATTTCTCATCATAACTCTAAAGGTAAACACATATTTATACCATCTAAAGTCACTTAAAGTTCGACAAGTAAGGTTACTTAATTGGTCATGTATTCTTTCAGTGATGTTACTAGGAGTTCCAATAAAATATTTTATTATGGTGTATAATAAAGTGTTTACTCCATCAGGGGGACCATTCCCTATTTGTTCATCAAAAATTGAATTACTATCATTATCTCTTTTAATAGCATGAATTATGGAATATCTAGTTTCTTCAGTAAGATGTTTTTCCTACCAAGATCTGAGAATTCCAGTGAATCCAGCAGTTAATATTTCAACAATTTCGAATTGTCCTAAATTATTGAAAGAAGTTATATAACTGTTCGCAACCATAAACATATGGTTTAATTTATTTAAAATTTGTTATTCACTAAAACCATCAATATTCCATTCATACATTTTACTAGAGGAAACATAAAATTGACTATCCAAATTTGTTTCTTCAAACTGTAACTCAGGAGGGGTTGGTTTGGAATACCAATTTTTTGTTAAACTTGTATGGTTTAAATTTTTAAAGTTTAATTTATTAAATTGGTTTTCTATTTCTCTTATAGTAGAATCATCACTATCATCTGCACTTTGACTAGTGTTTTTGTCTATGACAGTTAAAGCCTTAGGACCACTAGTTTCAGGCTTGTCTAATTTCTTAAATAATTTATCTAGTGTTCTAGCAAGTTCTAGATCCTTATTAAAAATACCTAACCCTCGTCGTTGTTCTGGAAAATTTAATACAGGTTCTTTAATTTATTTTTTAATTTTACTATCTGGTTGTATTTCAATTTTTTCTTCAATTTTATCTAATTGTTTTCCTAGGGTTATTAGGTACTGGTTAGTAAAATTATTTTGTTTAATTATCTTTTTTTCATCATAATTATTATCAAAAAATTTAAAAGGACTAGAAATAACTGAAGTATTTTTTTACTGGTATTATTATTGCTTCCGAAGGAGGGTGACTAGATGAAATCTTTGTTTTATCTTCTTTAATCCATTGACTTTTAGTAATTACGTTACATTTACCATAATATTTTTCATACTAAATATAAAAAGTAATGTTTATTTCTTCTTTTATAATAAATTTTTTTTTCATTTATTAACTATTTTTTCTCTATCAATTTCATTATGATTTTCGCAAAATTGATGTCTTTTACTTTTATTTTCTTTAGAATTAAAATCATTGTATGAGTTTTCCCAATTAACTTCAACTTCTTTGTTAATAACAAGTAATTGAGAATTAATTGGTTTAGTTTCAAAATCTGACTGTGTAGGAGATAATTGTTGTTCATCTTCTTTAGACTGGTTTATAGATTCATTATTAACATAATAAGGATGACTAGTCTGACCACTGTTCATAACACCTTTTAATTTGATATTTTGAAGAGTTATTTTACTAATTAAAACAGAATTTTTCCTAGAATGTGCTGATGTACTAGTTATTTCTTCTAAAATTAAAGATCTCCTAAGTCTTGAATCATCAAAACTTATTATTAATGTTCCATCTAGGTATTGTTTAACATTATCTAAATTCATTATGTTATTTGAAATTGCTTTTTGAGGAATTTCATTTTTTAAGATCCATTGACTAGGTAGATTAATATCTTTCCAAAGAATGGTCTTTGGAACCTGGATATTAGCCTCACTAGTACATCCTTGAATTAAAACAGTTTTGTCTTTTGGATATTTACTCAAAACGTGAATATTTAAATTTGTTTTCATTGTTTTATAATGAAGTCTAAATATTAAAGTCAACGCTTAAGATCCTTCCATCATTTGAGTGATTTCTCCAGCAATTTTAATATGTAGAGTTAATGCTTTTAATAAATAAGGGTCATTTAGACTTAATGTAAAATCTGGAAAGCAATTAAAATGGACAGGTCTATTGTGCAAACTAGATTTCATTATGCCTAAAATACTTAGAACATAATTTAAATACCTTGCATCCCTTAAACATAAGGGTATACTTGAGTTAATTCCTTTAATGCTTAAAGGTTTTACTGCAACTTGGATTAATCCTATGTGGATGAAATTATAACCTTTCTTTTTATGCTTTTTAATTATTTCTGCAGTTAAAAGACTACAGTTTTCATGTTCTTTATTAATTACATAATAAAATTCAACTATTTTAGCATTATAATTTGTTTTAAAATTATCAGTGAAAGTTGAATGGTAAATTTCTTTTAGGGCAATACTGGGTATGTTCTAGTTTCCCAAATCTTGACTTAAATTTTCATAACTATGTTCTTCCTAATTGATGAAATCAGGTATAGAGGACATAGTTGACCTTGAACTAACTGATGAACTAGATTTAAAATGCCTACACATTTTAACTGTTTAAATTGTTTCTTGATATCTCTTAACAAGTTTTAACACATACCTTCTTATTTTAAGAAGACACATTCTTAAGAGAAGACCTATAACCATACATTGCTCACACATAAGAGACTTACACAAGATTAGGTCCAACTAGGAGTTCTTCAGCAAGACAAGTGGTTTAAACGAAGTATAAAGATGAGAAGTCACAAATGAACAGTTAAGCAGAAATGACTATGTAGAGTACTGAAACATTAATAGTACCAACAATCAAATGTGTCTTTTAACTGCATATATATATATATATATTGAAAATTTTATCTTGTCGGATAATATTCATTATGTTGGGAAATATTCGTTCTGTCGGGGAATATTTGATTCGTACGACGGCGCTGAAATAATTAAACATTAGTAGACTCCATAACGAAATATTATCGGATATAAAAAACGACAACAGTAACATTTTAAAAGAAAAAAATGATCAACGGTACTATCACTTTTAACTATTAAAATACCCAGTGGTAAAGAAATAGTAGAACACGGTATTGCACAGTAACATACGGTATTGTATAGTAGCACACGATATTGCACATTATTTTATATTATTGAACTTATAAAGTGGTTATTGTACAATATTAACTTTATTTAACCAATAATTGTCACATGCACAAAAATTCATATTATTGAACTGATAATTGTCACAGTAATATATGCACAATAATTCACATTACTAAATCAATAATTGTCATTAGACAGTAACGTGCTTTTTCTTTTATTTATTTTTTGTATTATTATTATCACTATTATGATATTAATTTAACTGTTGTATTTCATTATTAGTTGTTATTTTTACTTGTATTGTGAGTATCTAACTCAGAAAACCAACCACACTACATTTATAACAATTGGGTTATATTAATGAATAATTGTGAATAATTGTTGAATAATTGAATTTATAAAGTTATTTATTTTTATACATTATATAAAATTAATTATTTTATATATAAAGTTAATTGTTTAATATAAAGTTAATTATTTTATATATAAAGTTAATTATTTTATATATAAAGTTAATTGGCTTATATAAAGTTAATTATTTTATATATAAAGTTAATTGTTTTATATATAAAGTTAGTTATTTTATATATATAATTAGTTGTTTTATTAAGATATGAAATGAACAGTATAGATTAAAAGAAATTTGAATGAATGGTTTAAATTAAAAATGTTGATACAGGTTAAATATTATCTTGAAATGAACGGTTCAAATTAATTTAGGAAATCTTTGTTTACGATAAAAATTTTAGGCTATAAATAAAGGCCTTAACTTAAGAAATTTTCATAACTTCCTTATTTATTCTTTCTTTCACTATCAAAAATATTATTTTGTATAAGTTTTCTTTGATCGTGCTTAAGCTATTGTGAGTATTTATGCAGATCAGTAAGAGTATAAGTATTGTTCAAGTAAGTCTTTTCATAATAGTTAGTAAAATAACCACACACATTACACGGTGTTTATAAATCTTCCTTTAAATGACTCTTTCTTTAGAAGATTTATTTTGAAAAGCTTTTTTTGGAAGATTTATTTTAAAATATTATTTTCTTTCAAAAACCATATTTAAGTTATTCTAATTTATTCCATCAAATCATTTTTGATGATTTCATATGAATTGGTATATACCATAAAATTTATATGTGATAATTACAAATTAAATTATAAATATATAGGTTGATCAACTTCATTAAAATCAATATCTAGTCACGTGTTAAGGTAAGGGATATCATTTTCTTTCATACTCTTAAACTTATTATGCTAAGTATTATTTGGTAAAATTTTGAAATGATTATATGTTCCTTAATAGTTTGCTCTTCATTTAATATCATTTCACGTGAACCTTCTTATTTACTTGAACTTTTCTATTGAACTTCAACCGTTATTTTGAATTATGAATTTTGAATATCATTCTTGAATTTGAGTCTACGTTATGTTGACAATTTTGTCATTATTTGACTCTGGACAAAGTGTCATGTTATTCTATTCATCATTTATATCTATGTTGTTATTCTAATCGTCAAGAATTAAGTTGTTGTAAATATTTGTGACTTGGGGTACAGATGATAGGATAAAGCCAATATAATGGTGGTGTGTCTTTTAGGGCATGTGATGAATGTTTTCTTTGGCCTGGGACAAAGAATAATTGTTGTTGGTATGATCATGACCAGTGGTGATTTAGACGATAAAAGTTGTTGATATTTTTTTTGAAAAAAAGAAGTTAGTGGACATCATAGTTTACATGATTCTTCAAATAGATTGCTCATTCTGCTGCTATTATTGATCTAAAACTTGTTGTTTATTGTATTCAATCATGAACTCAACTGTTAAAAGCTAATGATAATTTACTCATTGTTATCTTAGTCATGATATTTCTTTACTGGGCTATTTGAGTTCACCCTTTTATTTATTTCATTGTTCTTTAGGAAATGAGAGAGTAGCTGGGTCTAGTCGGGGGATGGAGTGAAGGTTCGAGTGATAACTGTAGTAGTTTTCACATGTTGTAAAATAGTTTAGCAATAATAATGAAGAATTAGTTGTGTATTATTAAGCTCAGTATTTTTATACTATGTACTATTTTGTAATAGTTATTGTGTATTTTTGGCATCTCAAATTGGGCAGTGTAGGACCAGATTTGGGAGCGTCACATATTGTCTATTATATTATATCATTCTGCTATAGTTGATCTAAAATTTGTTGTCTATTATATTCTATCAAGAATTCATCACTATTGAAGACTATTGATAATTTATTCATCATTATCTTAGTCATGATATTCTTTACTGGTCCATTTAAGTTCACCCTTACCCTTTTATTCCATTGTTCTTCAACAAAAAATGAGAGATTAGTTGGGTCTAGCTAGGAAATGGAGTGAATGTGTAACGACCCCGAAATTCGACCCATATTCTTACCTTAAATTTTGTATTTACGGTACATTATCTTTTTTATGTCCAAATTTCGGTTCGTTAATATATCTTTAACCACCTTAATTGATTCATTATCTGATATTTAAAATCATCAATTATCAAAATTCTCATATAAATTTTTTTCCTTTTTCTCCATCATTGTATTAAAATATTTGTATATTTAAAATCCTTACATTCTGGATCCTAATCCCTGGATCGCAACCTTTACTTATTCTTTCCTTCATGTACCATAAAGTTCAACATTTAATTTTAATGTTGATTATATTTCCACAATTATCTTTTATTTAAAAATTCATAATTAACCATAGCGTAATTCTCTATCGTAACATTTATCTCATACATTTACAGTTCATAATTTAATTTTACTCATTCTGTCTGGATTCGACATATCCGTACATACATAACATCTATAGAACTTAGCACATGTATCCACATTGAATGGAAAATATAACAATAACATTTCCCCACCTTCTAGGCAATTCATCTCTAATTTAATCCAGTATTCTTGAAATTTATTTCATTGCCTGCAAAAATGTTTATTAAGCAAGTAATGAGCACAACGGCTCAGCAAGTTTAACAGCTATACTTCACGTAGCACATACTTTATCATGCTTGGTGTGTGTCATACATCATGTGCTTGTGCTTCTACTATAGCAATATATCTCATATATATTCATATCATTGCACAAAATACACATTGTGGTCATATTAATCACGTATCACATAACACATAATTTGTATGCAGTTAAAACAAGAATTACATATCATAATATTTCAATATTTATCATAAAAGGGACTGAAGAACTTGCCTGGCGTCCAGTTATTTACATTGATAGCTCAAACTCTTAACTCGATCAACCTAGGATAAAATAATCAAATAATAATTATTTAACTCCTCGTGATATTAATTTACTTAATTAATATCATCTCTGGGTCAATTATTAATTTATATGGTTAATTATATTAACCTCGTTCCTTAAAATATTCGCTTAACTTAATATCCAACACCTCTAATACGGACAACCCAGCTCATCGGATAAATTTTAACATAACTGGGTGTCCTAAAAATTTTAGTTAACCATTTTCTAAATGGTAACCTTATTAGATTAATATTTAAACATTTAAATATTAATCCCCAATACTTAATATTTTTACAAAAATATTAAATTTAATGCCCAAACATCATTTCTATATTTTTAGTATTTTTCTATAATTTTCTAGAATTTTAAAACAATTTTTAAACATTTATTTCATTAAAATCTAATTTTGGGGGCATTTTGGTAATTTTCGCTGCATTAGGGACACATCCGGAATTTTTCGGAAAGCCCAGGGGTATTTCGGTAATTTCAGCAGCCTACAGGACACGCTGGTCATTTTTCGGAAAGTTCAGGGGTAAATTCGTAATTTCGCCAACGTTAGGACATAATCGGCATTAACGAAAATGTCCAGGGGCAAAGTAGTAAATTCCAAAACCTCGGTCGCGCATGGCGCGCCGACCTTCGCCGCACCGCCTACGCCAAACGACGTCGTTTGGCGTGGCCAAAATTTTGCTGCCGCGCATTGCGCGGCCTGCCCCCTCAGCGCCTCGTCAAAACGACGCCGTTTTATCCTGGCGTTAGAAAAAAAATGGCCGCCGCGCATTGCGCGGGCGGCCCTTTTCTCTTTCTTCGGTTCAGCCGAAACAGTAGCTACTAATCATGCAAAATTTATCATTTTTGTTCCAATTTTCCCAACAAAATTGTTCCAAAAATCATATAATTAACATATCTTCATCCCAAAATTATTTTGAATAATATTTCTAATTATTTTCTAATTTTTCTACAATAAGGATTTAATACCATAAATACCAAAACAAATCTCATAATTAAAATTTTTACCTCCTTAGACTTGAACTTCTTCCTTATCAAGCTTGAACTTCTTTTGTTGGCACTAAAAATTTTCTCCTTCACGGCGGCTATGGTGGTTTTCCGGCAAAGGTGGTGTTCGGTTGGAAGAAGAAAACATGGAAGAGTCTCTTTATATTTTCTTTTTATTTGCTCCTTATTCCTTTGTTTTGCTTCTCCTTTTATAACCATGCACCCAATCCAATTTTGGAATAAAAAAAAACTCACCGACTTAGCCACGCCAGCCAACTTTTTCCTCCTCTCGAACGTTCCAAAATTGGCATGCAATTTAATTAATTTAATACATTACATAATTATTACGTGTAATAGATATTTTATATAATGTATATAAAATATTTATTTTAATTCATCAAAAATCATAACATGATTTATAAGTAATATTAACAAATTTTTCGGTATTTTTCTTGACAAATTTTGTACACGCATAATAACATGCATGTATTTATTTGAGGTAATTTATACTTCCAAAAATCATAAAATAATTCATAGGACATATACAAATTAATTTTCATAATTTTTCACTTCGTTTCTTGCACAACATGTTACATTAACATGTTCACGTTTCCGAAATATTATCTTTCATAAAAGTCATAATAATTCCATTATACATAAATATAATTTTTAATAACTTAGAACATCCCTCTTTCTTATTTATTGTTTAATTTCTTTAATATTTACAATAATTTCTTTATATATATAAATTATATATAACTTAATATTATATAATTTATATATTTACATTTTCCCTTTCTTAAATAATTCTTAATTTCCTCAAACCTTATTCCATTTAATCACCTTATATAAATTACATAATTATTCTTATATAATTATTATTTTCTTCATAACTTATTTTAATTCCCTTATATAAATTATATAATTAATTATTATATAATTTATATAATTACTTTTCCTTTTCCATTAATTTTCAAACTTCTTCCAAAATTCCTGATAAAATCTAAAATCAATCATTACAATTTTTATCAACTCTCTCATTCACTTTTTATTTAAATTTGGATTAATTTAATTATTAATCCCTTTAATTTTTCATAATTAATAACATTTATAATTATAACAATTAAGCATAAACACATATATACATATATAATTCATATTTCTTACATTTCCATATAACCTCATTTAAAACATAATTTCTGCACTTCCATAATAATTTAATTGTACAATTTATTGTACAATTACCTCAAATTTCTCTTATTCTTAATAAATTGTTTTAAAACAATTTATTTACTTTTTAATTACTTTAATTCAATACAATTCATCATAATCTCTGCACATATTTAATTTACTAAATAAAATCTCATCTCATACATTAAATCACATAAAACAGTAATTAACTTAACAATCTTGATAATTTTATCAATTAAATTCTCATTTAATATTATTAAAGAAATCCTGGAAATTCGGATCCTCACATTCTTCCCCCCTTAACAGGATTCCGTCCTCGGAATCATAATTACTGTAACAATCATATGTATTTTATTCATAGCGCCTTGCTATGCCTTTATCTGGATAAATAACAACTAAATCCATAATAATCATATTTTACCTCATTAATTTCCATAGCTCACATGGATAATCTCATAATGGTCATAACTGTTAGAATATTCAATTCTTAACTCAATTCACAATTTCTTTATAATATTACATTTCATAATTCTCTAAAAAAATTCCTTTCTTTAACCACACGTAACCTTACTCAATCCACTTATTGCATACTTTGCACCTTCATCCTTCTCTTCTCAATTCATAATCATGAATCTTCTTTTCATTTCACAAGTCATTCTTTAATACTTATACCATTCAATACTAGGTTTTAAATATTGACCTTTTCTTGATTCTTCATAATCCTTATTTTATTATTTTAAAATTCTGGGGTATCACATTCACCCCTCCTTCATAAAATTTCGTCCTCGAAATTTCTATGTACTCATACTTCCCAATTTCTTTACATTTATTTCACATATCTTTATTTCCTTCATTTCTCGTAGTCATTGCACACTGCAATTTTCTAATCCATCACATTTCATAATTTCTTTACTTCACAATTATTGTTTCCATAATGCTCACACTTAAATAATACTACCCCATCCTACCATCCAAACTTCATAAGAGTAGAGGAATTCGAAATTTTTATTTTGGAAAACTTTCATGATATGCTGAATGAACATTTATCCCGGTTTACAGTACTTCGCTCCCCGAGTACTTCATACTGCAAACCCTGACAGTGGATCAATCTGTCATTAAAGTGATGGATGTTTCACCATACATTGGCATGCCAGATGATCAGTCTGCAATGCCTGTGTCTTTCTATGCCAGGTGACCACTCGATCAACCTGCAATATTCTTAATCTTTTTGTTCATCTCAGCCTTAGAACTCATTCAAAATTAATTTGTTTAGTTATAACTTTCAAAGAATATGAATTCAATAAATAGATTCAAAATTTGTCTAGCTGAATCAATAGCTCAGACTTATATTTCTTCAACGCTTGTCTAGCCAGATCAATTAGCATAGACTTATTTTTAACAATTTATAACTCGCAGAAATTTTCAAAACATTCATCATGTCAAAACTTTTCAAAACTTCTAGCCGAGTCAAATGGCAATGACTTATAGCTTTGACATACTTTTATAAATCAAAATCATTTATGACTTCATGTTACCGCATCATTTTGACAGTCCGTTGAGAATTCCGTCATTAATAATTCCTACACCATAAACCATACTTTATGGTGTTGAATCATCTTATAACGAAATAGTACCGCACCGTCTCAACAACACGTTGAGCATTCCGTCATTCATCACATCTGCACCGGCTAAAAGGTGCGTGGATGATTCTTTTGAAATACATTTTGATGTAAAAAAAAAAACATTTTTGTCTAGCCGAGACAAGTAGCATAGACACTTTTTAGATCGCTAAAAAATTTCATTTATATTTTTTTAAAGCACACACGTGTCAAATCAACTTGAGGCCAAAATTTTCGAAATCTAGCAAAGCTAGAAGAGTGGGAATATCCTAAATTCCCTACCATTCACGTTCTGCTTCTTTATTTAATTACAAAATTTATTACTAGGACTATTATCATATTAAAATTTATATCTACTCCAACTTTTCTATACCCCCGTATAGTTCATCAAACTTGCCACACATTATGAGTCCAGGAACTTACCACAAGAATATGAGTTTAGGAGCTTGTCCTAGCAATACGTAGTCTAAGAACATATCAAAGACTGTCCATATGCTGAGGGGCTCAAAACATACCATACCAATATGAGTCATGGACTTACCATATGCATGAGTTTTAAGAACTCGTGCCTAACTTAATATTATCTATCTATCAAACCTGCTAGCGCGACTCTAACATTTCAATGATTATCACACAGTAACTACGTAAACACAGATCCTCCGCCCATACAAAGGATTGTGCAACTCAGTCACCACATGAGTCCTCAAATGAAATTTCGTACCCAAGTTTTCTACCCCCTTAACATAACCTTTCTATCATTCATATCTCATCATTCTCTGAATTCTTTTTGTACTATTTCATAGTACCATATCTCTTTATAACATTAAACTATGCCTTTTTGACCATTAACAGGTCTCTCTATCCTTTCACATTCTCACTTGATCCCATCATCTTCTTGCTTTACCATCTACTTCTTACTCGCTTCCCTTATCTCGTGATCGTAGTGTAGTACGATCCTCTCACTGTTCCTGATCATATTATTATGATCTCTTCCCACACGTTTTGAATTACCTTATCATCTTTATTGCTTAAATCTGGTGTCCCCTGATTATCTTTGAGATTCATCTTTGAATCATTTCAAATATTCTTTCAGATTTATTCTTAATTAAACTTATGAATTTTCTTAATTCGTTTCATTCAGACCTTTCTTAACATCTTTATCTCTTTCTTATAATCTTATAAGTTTCATATTTCCTTTACTTTAGCCAACATCTGAGAACATCTTTCTCAACTTATATCTCTCCATTCTAATCCCCCCATGTTCATCAAACTTATCACGTATTTGGACTCAGGAACTTACCATAACCATATGGTTGAGGAGCTTGTCCTAGTCAGGCCATAGTCGCCCATTCGCTAAAGGGGCTCCACCATACAATCATGAGTCACGAGCTTACTATACGCTTGGGTTTTCAGAACACGCAACTATCTTTACTCTTCCTTACTTAAGTTATAGCCTAAGGTATCATTTACCTAAGGTTTATAACCTCTAGCTCTGATACCAACTGTAACGACCCCGAAATTCGACCCATATTCTTACCTTAAATTTTGTATTTACGGTACATTATCTTTTTTATGTCCAAATTTCGGTTCGTTAATATATCTTTAACCACCTTAATTGATTCATTATCTGATATTTAAAATCATCAATTATCAAAATTCTCATATAAATTTTTTTCCTTTTTCTCCATCATTGTATTAAAATATTTGTATATTTAAAATCCTTACATTCTGGATCCTAATCCTTGGATCGCAACCTTTACTTATTCTTTCCTTCATGTACCATAAAGTTCAACATTTAATTTTAATGTTGATTATATTTCCACAATTATCTTTTATTTAAAAATTCATAATTAACCATAGCGTAATTCTCTATCGTAACATTTATCTCATACATTTACAGTTCATAATTTAATTTTACTCATTCTGTCTGGATTCGACATATCCGTACATACATAACATCTATAGAACTTAGCACATGTATCCACATTGAATGGAAAATATAACAATAACATTTCCCCACCTTCTAGGCAATTCATCTCTAATTTAATCCAGTATTCTTGAAATTTATTTCATTGCCTGCAAAAATGTTTATTAAGCAAGTAATGAGCACAACGGCTCAGCAAGTTTAACAGCTATACTTCACGTAGCACATACTTTATCATGCTTGGTGTGTGTCATACATCATGTGCTTGTGCTTCTACTATAGCAATATATCTCATATATATTCATATCATTGCACAAAATACACATTGTGGTCATATTAATCACGTATCACATAACACATAATTTGTATGCAGTTAAAACAAGAATTACATATCATAATATTTCAATATTTATCATAAAAGGGACTGAAGAACTTGCCTGGCGTCCAGTTATTTACATTGATAGCTCAAACTCTTAACTCGATCAACCTAGGATAAAATAATCAAATAATAATTATTTAACTCCTCGTGATATTAATTTACTTAATTAATATCATCTCTGGGTCAATTATTAATTTATATGGTTAATTATATTAACCTCGTTCCTTAAAATATTCGCTTAACTTAATATCCAACACCTCTAATACGGACAACCCAGCTCATCGGATAAATTTTAACATAACTGGGTGTCCTAAAAATTTTAGTTAACCATTTTCTAAATGGTAACCTTATTAGATTAATATTTAAACATTTAAATATTAATCCCCAATACTTAATATTTTTACAAAAATATTAAATTTAATGCCCAAACATCATTTCTATATTTTTAGTATTTTTCTATAATTTTCTAGAATTTTAAAACAATTTTTAAACATTTATTTCATTAAAATCTAATTTTGGGGGCATTTTGGTAATTTCCGCTGCATTAGGGACACATCCGGAATTTTTCGGAAAGCCCAGGGGTATTTCGGTAATTTCAGCAGCCTACAGGACACGCTGGTCATTTTTCGGAAAGTTCAGGGGTAAATTCGTAATTTCGCCAACGTTAGGACATAATCGGCATTAACGAAAATGTCCAGGGGCAAAGTAGTAAATTCCAAAACCTCGGTCGCGCATGGCGCGCCGACCTTCGCCGAACCGCCTACGCCAAACGACGTCGTTTGGCGTGGCCAAAATTTTGCTGCCGCGCATTGCGCGGCTTGCCCCCTCAGCGCCTCGTCAAAACGACGCCGTTTTATCCTGGCGTTAGAAAAAAAATGGCCGCCGCGCATTGCGCGGGCGGCCCTTTTCTCTTTCTTCGGTTCAGCCGAAACAGTAGCTACTAATCATGCAAAATTTATCATTTTTGTTCCAATTTTCCCAACAAAATTGTTCCAAAAATCATATAATTAACATATCTTCATCCCAAAATTATTTTGAATAATATTTCTAATTATTTTCTAATTTTTCTACAATAAGGATTTAATACCATAAATACCAAAACAAATCTCATAATTAAAATTTTTACCTCCTTAGACTTGAACTTCTTCCTTATCAAGCTTGAACTTCTTTTGTTGGCACTAAAATTTTTCTCCTTCACGGCGGCTATGGTGGTTTTCCGGCAAAGGTGGTGTTCGGTTGGAAGAAGAAAACATGGAAGAGTCTCTTTATATTTTCTTTTTATTTGCTCCTTATTCCTTTGTTTTGCTTCTCCTTTTATAACCATGCACCCAATCCAATTTTGGAATAAAAAAAAACTCACCGACTTAGCCACGCCAGCCAACTTTTTCCTCCTCTCGAACGTTCCAAAATTGGCATGCAATTTAATTAATTTAATACATTACATAATTATTACGTGTAATAGATATTTTATATAATGTATATAAAATATTTATTTTAATTCATCAAAAATCATAACATGATTTATAAGTAATATTAACAAATTTTTCGGTATTTTTCTTGACAAATTTTGTACACGCATAATAACATGCATTTATTTATTTGAGGTAATTTATACTTCCAAAAATCATAAAATAATTCATAGGACATATACAAATTAATTTTCATAATTTTTCACTTCGTTTCTTGCACAACATGTTACAATAACATGTTCACGTTTCCGAAATATTATCTTTCATAAAAGTCATAATAATTCCATTATACATAAATATAATTTTTAATAACTTAGAACATCCCTCTTTCTTATTTATTGTTTAATTTCTTTAATATTTACAATAATTTCTTTATATATATAAATTATATATAACTTAATATTATATAATTTATATATTTACATTTTCCCTTTCTTAAATAATTCTTAATTTCCTCAAACCTTATTCCATTTAATCACCTTATATAAATTACATAATTATTCTTATATAATTATTATTTTCTTCATAACTTATTTTAATTCCCTTATATAAATTATATAATTAATTATTATATAATTTATATAATTACTTTTCCTTTTCCATTAATTTTCAAACTTCTTCCAAAATTCCTGATAAAATCTAAAATCAATCATTACAATTTTTATCAACTCTCTCATTCACTTTTTATTTAAATTTGGATTAATTTAATTATTAATCCCTTTAATTTTTCATAATTAATAACATTTATAATTATAACAATTAAGCATAAACACATATATACATATATAATTCATATTTCTTACATTTCCATATAACCTCATTTAAAACATAATTTCTGCACTTCCATAATAATTTAATTGTACAATTTATTGTACAATTACCTCAAATTTCTCTTATTCTTAATAAATTGTTTTAAAACAATTTATTTACTTTTTAATTACTTTAATTCAATACCATTCATCATAATCTCTGCACATATTTAATTTACTAAATAAAATCTCATCTCATACATTAAATCACATAAAACAGTAATTAACTTAACAATCTTGATAATTTTATCAATTAAATTCTCATTTAATATTATTAAAGAAATCCTGGAAATTCGAATCCTCACAGAATGTCTGAGTGATAGCTGTAGTAATCTTCACATATTGTAAAATAAAGTGGCAATAATAATGAAAACTTAGTTATGCGTTATTAAACATTGTATTGTTGTACTTGTACCATATTGTAATAGTTGTTGTGTTTTTTGACGACTCAAGTTTGGGTTGTGTAGACTTAAATTTGTGGGCGTCACAAGTATAACTCAGAATACATAAGGTACTATGATGATCTTAAGTCCAAGGATCACATGTACTACTATCACTTTAAGAACTCTTATTGACATACAAGTAAAACTCTATTAGATATTTCTTAAGCGAGTCACATTCAGTGAACTTATTCTCCAATAAGCACATATATACTTACTTTAGTATCTCCACACAAATGGTTATGAGATCAATCATCCTCATCAAAAGAGCAAGCATAGTATGTACTAATCTATTCGGATCTACTAACTCCACATTAGTGATCCTATGATTAGGAACATTTTAGTTTTGAGCTATTTTCAATTTAAATCTCATTAGCATGATCATCATCATGATTCTAAAAGTATTGCTTAAAAACTATGAATTTATCCAATAATTAATTCTACTAATTAAACATGAATACTAAATGCCTTTGATAATATAAAAAAAAAACTTATTAATAAATTCAATAAGATCACAAAGTAAATGTTATCAAATAAAATGTGATTGGCTTGAGGGCATACTACTATCAAACTCCCACAAGCACTAAAGTCAATTGCCCTGGTATCTAATACACATCTTCTCTAAGTTGCGATCGTACAATTGCTAAGAAAATAGTTTACTTAATGGATCTATAATGTTGCTATGAGAGTTTACCATCTCTATGATGTCATCTCCTCTTTCAATGATTCCTCTAATTAAATAAAAGTGTCACAACACATGTTTAGATTTTAGATGAGATGTCGATTCCTTGGCGAATTAAACTCATTTAATGAGTCTACCATCTATAATGAACTTGTTCATCCAAGCAATCTCCTTTGTAGCTTCACCTATAGCTATATACTATGCGTTTATCACTAAATTGGCAAATATTTGCTGCTTGAAACTTTTTCAACTCACTTCACCACCGTTCAAGGTAATCATCATATAACCTGACATGAATTTGTTGTTATCTTGGTCAGTATGGAAAATTGAGTCTGTTAAGTCCTCTAGTTTCAAATCATACTCACCATTAAATTAGAAACATCTTTCTAATGTTAAGTCCTTTAGGATTGAACTGATATTTTTTTATCATACATAAGCAACATCATGTCTAGTACATATCATCTCATATATGATAAATCCTATTGTCGAAGCATAAAGTATCTTATTAATGCAATCTCATTTTTTGGGTGTCTTTAGGGACATTTTCTTGTAGAGATTTTGTGACACCCCCAAATTCATATACCACTATCTCGAATTTGGTGCTCACATAATAATATAAATACTCACTACTAAATAACATTTAATACTAATGCGAAAAATAAATAAACATATGTCGTCTATTACAATGATTTTCTAATCCCAAAGTCTACAACCTTTACCAAAAATGCACATCACAAACTATAAAAGAATATCAGTATTTGCGTTACAATCTTATAACTCTTAAACAAAATATAAATAAACTAACAGCTATCCAGATAAATAAGATTTCTCTTTTTCTTTGCCTTTATTTGTACCCGATCCCTCAGGTTTAGCTGCAATAATTCCATTACATAGCAAGGGTGAGCAACTGATTTGCCCAGCAAGTTTAAAATGAATACAAAATATGCCATGAATAAGAATAATAACTGAAAGATTCAATAATATGAATTTGATATAATCAACGCACAATTTAATGAGTGAAAATTTATTATTTAAATGCTGAGTTGTCGATAGACCGTGAACGTATGCTTTGAGGAATCAGTCACTTGAATGACCCTCTTAGGTTACATTTTCAGAACTATACTTGAGGGGATCAGCCTCTCGTACCACATGTATATGCATAACATTTATTATGTGTGTATCGTTTGTCCAATACTTAGGTTCTTCCCCATTATGGGTTGTTCTTTTCAGTCTAAGAATCCGTACCACTAGGATTTGGATAGTTTTTAAAATAAACCTTACATAGGTCTAGCCGAATAAGTGGCTTAGACTTCTTCTTTAATCAATTCATAACTCAAGAATAGAATTTGAGTTCAAATAATATATGTAATTTGCAATAATATTATTGTGGAATAACTTTCAATATAATATAAGTTCAAGATTTAAGAATTAGCACAATAATATGGAGTAGAGTTAGAAAACTTGTTCCATATAAATTTGAGTAAGGTTAAAAAACGTATCTGTCTGTCGATTTACGGCTAATTTGCTTAATTTAAACTTCTCTTGGAGACCTAACATTGGCCTATCAATTAGGTAATATTAGGTAAATGATTTAGCCATCAAATATTACTTCTCTTTAAGTAATATTAATTTAATAAACTTACAACATTACTTATAAAATTAGTTACATCCTTAAACAATTTATTATAATTGTTTCATTACCTCATTTATTATTAATTATTATTAAAGCTAACTATCCTTAGTTATCGTTGCATAACAATTATTCGTGTGCTTATTAATCCTTCTTATTTATCATTAATCATTAATTAAATGATAAATAATCAATTTATAAATTTTCATCCTCTTGAATATATAATAATTAATTAGTTAATTAGCATTACTTATTATTTAATATTAATAATAAATAATTTTATTAACTTTAATCATCTTTAATTATTCTTTAATGTTAATTAAATAATAATTAATTAATTAATTATCCTTACTTATTATTTAATCTTAATTAAATAATAAATAATTAGTTTATTAACTTTAATCATCTATAATTATTATTTAACGTTAATTAAATAATAATTATTTAATTAATTAACCTTACTTATTATTTAATCTTAATTAAATAAAAAATAATTAGTTAATTACCTTTAATTATTATTTAATATTAATGAATGAATTAATTATCCTTACCTATTATTTAATCTTAATTAAATAATAAATAATTAGTTTATTAAATTTACTTATCTTTAATTATTATTTAATGTTAATTAAATAATAAATAATTATTTTATTAACTTTAATTATCTTTAATTATTATTTAATGTAAATTAAATAATAATTAATTAATTAATTATCCTTACTTATTATTTAATCTTAAATAATTAGTTAACAACTTAATTACACCTTAATTATTATTTAATCTTACTTAAATAATAATTTAATCAATTAATTATCCTTACCTATTATTTAATACATATAAATAATAAATAATTACTTTAATTATTATTTAGTAGTAAAATAATAATTAATTATCTACTATTTTTATTATTTAGTAAGGTATTAATCAATCATTAATTTTAAAAAATACCTAATGACATCATAATTATCCAAACTAAATTTTATAATATCCTCTATTAAATTATAAATATTTTCTCTTTTGGAACCATCACAAGAACTAGCCTAGAAAAACCCAAACCGGACCCCCCTAGATAAAAAAAATCGGACCGACCGATTTTTTTTCAGAAAACCGGCATAATGTTTTCTAAATTTTTTTGATTTTGCCTCATTGACTAAAACTTGAATAAAATGAAATCTACAAGTTTGATTGATCTCAAATTAAGAACACATTAAGAACAATATCAATCATCAAGATCGATACTGCCCATATCAAGTATAATACATTAAGAACAATACCAATCACAAAGACTGACTTTGCCCAATAAGTAATAATATCAATTTAGATGCGTACTCTGGGTGATCAGCCCATTGTACTTTTATATTGTACACAACATAAACATCTAGCGACGCAACCACGTCATAAAAGTTTCATTGCTTTATCCTTTATTCCCCTTTTTATTACGGTTGTTCTAGTACAGCATATTATCGAATCCGCACCACAACAATGTGGATTGGAGAACATATCAATCAATAACTGAATTCAACATGAACATTACATGTGTCTAGCCGAAATTAAAATTGGCATCGACCTTTGCAAGATAGTTCAATAATGAATAAACTTTACATGATAACATGAATGTATAACATGGATGTTTGTTCAAGGAACTGCAATTAGAAGTTCAATTAGAAAACTTGCCTTGGTCCTCGTATACCACAACTGGTAAAATATTATCTCGTTTATAACCTACATGACCATAATATGGGTTCATGCATTAGTTATGTACATATGAATGCCATAACTTGCTATACAAGTTATCACTTAGCTTTACATAACCCTTATCACATAACACCTTGTTCATTTAAATCTCAACATCTACCATATTGATTATTTTTATCACATTATGGTTTACATATATGTTTCTATCATTTAATATCAAAACATTTTATTTTGAAACAAAATAAATTTTATTTTTAAAATTCAGTACACTGCGCCCCGGCTCAGTGTTTCTTCTTAAACACTTCGCTGGCCACGCAGTGTCCTCGGTCCAGACTTTGCCCCGGCTTGCCCTGATCTCGCCTCGACATGGTCTTTTAGTAGAACTCTGCCCCAGCACAGTTCATAATGTAAAAGATGGCGCCCCGGCGCCCTTCTGGTTTTTCTGAAAAAAATTTCTTTTTTAAAATCAATGTTATTTTTTGCCTAAATTAACATTTCTGAGTTACAACTAATCATTTAACATATAAAACATGTAATTGATATGTATGGGCCTTCAAAACATTTAAAAATTAAAATTTGAGCCTATTTTTTCAAAAGATTTAGTTTTAGGTGCCGGCGAACGTTTTAAAACGTTTAAAATGGACAATTGTCGCCATAAGCACCAATTGATTTCCAAATCAATTCTAACACGTGTATTTACATAAAACTTACATGTTTAGCCCCATTTGACCTCCAATTACTCAAAATGGCCAAAAATGACACATTATTGGCATTTTGTCAACTTTAACAACTTCCAACTTAAACTAACTTAACATTTTGAATCTCATGCACCACATAGGTTAACATATATACATTTAACAACTTTGTATGCATGTGTAGCTTCTACATGCACCTTTCAAAATACTTTACAGATTATGATTTAGTTAAATCACAAATCCTAGCCTAATATTACAATCTCTTTAAACAAAGCATACTTCTCATCCATATAAAAACTTAGAATGCTATCTAACATGGTTTTACACATGTAATCAACTTGATCAACAATTTCAACTATGTTTCCATCAATTCAAACCATATATAACACTTAATCACCCTTCAATCATGCTTTATAGCTTTGAATTCACATATGAATAGTACACCACTTTTACTACATGACTTAAATACATAAGGTTTCATGTTAAACTACATATATGGCACATAAATCACATAATCCAGTCATATACCACCAAGATACATGTATGGCTTAAACTATCTTTACATGTAAGCATATAAACTTCAAGTTCCACGGCTTAGACTCATTTATACCTTCTTTTAGTTTTCTTTCTCCTTGTAATAAACCTTTTAAAAGCTTGATTCTCCACTTTGCTAGCTACTTTCTTCTTTCTTGATCACTTCTTCTTGAAATACTTCAAGAATTTCTTCAAACCCTAGCTTCTTGTTCTCCCTTCTCTCTTTTCTTAGCTTTCTTGCGTAGGAACTTGGATAACAACTAAGTAAAATGCTGAAATCTTTTTCATATAAGTGTTGTATGTAAATTCCAACACTTAACCACATATTGGTTAACTAACTCATGCATGGTCAAGGGCATGCATGTCATTTCCTACCCATAATTAGTGGCATATTAGTCATTAAGCCACTTTAGGACACATATGGCATTTCCTAATTTGTTGGGGGTAATATGGTCAATAGTCCAAAAATCTAGAGAACTTATTCTCCCTTAATTCATATTTGCTTGATTTACATCCAATTTAATTCCATTTTGATTCAAATTTGTTTCATTACTCTTGAATTTAATTCTACCATCAAATAGTCCATAATTGACTTGTCCCAAATTGCTTGTCACACCTCAAATTATTTAACTTCCATTAATAACTTATTAATTTAGAATATTGAGAATTTGTATATCATTACAGATCCTGCTCCTCAACCTACCAAAAGTCGTATCTAACTCAAAACTAGCAGTATCGATCTTGATAGCACTGACCCTAACCTCGGCCTCAAGCTCATCAGCCATCCTGGATGCCCTCATCCACTCATCGGATATGTGGATTTTATCCGCTATCTCCAAGTCAAACTCAATTGTCATCCTTACTAAATGTATTTGCAACTCATCCCTTTCGGCCCGAAATCCCTCAGCCTGAATCCCAGACTACTCCAGCTCACCAACCAAATCTACATTCCTCTCGAGGAGGTGATGTACCATAACTCCGAGTGAGGTAGTAGTCTGACGGCACCCATGCACCTCAGCCACCCGTTACTTCAGCTCAGTCACCTCATCGAACATCTGATACGCCGTATCCTTATATCAATCCTCCATCTCCTGATGGGTTCGATTCTCCTCCTCCAAGTGACAAACTCTCTCCTTTAGCTCCTCATTCCTATTGGTTAGCTCCTCGATGATGTCGCTGGTAGTAGTGCCTATACCATCCGCATACTCTAATGGATCATCATCATCCTCAATATGTGCCTCCTGATCCTCCTCAGCATCATCAGTCTCCTCTGCCTCGTCCTCGCTGTATAGCCTCATAACTCCACCTATAAAGGGCTCCCCATCGGAGTCTGACTCAATCTCCCTCGACGACACTGGCTCCACTGGCTCAATTGGCTCTACTAGGACAATGTGTTTGTCCACACACTCCTCCTCGATGGTTCCGCTCGACTGCCCGATCTCCGGCATCCTACATAAACAATAATAGACAAAACAATAGCATCTCAGTATCACAATAAAATATATTCATTGATGAAATGAAATAATATTTCATTATGTATAACATCGGCTCGACGAATTTCCACAATTCACCTCCAAACAAAACTCGACTCAATAGATCTCCTCAACCCATCCACCTAGCATACTCTATACGAGTTTAATTCTAAGGTTATAACTTAGGTTTCGCATTCCTAAAGTTTATAACCTATAACTTTGATACCAACCTGTGACACCCCCAAATTTCGATACCACTACCTCGAATTTAGTGCTCATGCAATAATATAAACAATCACTGCTAAACAAAATTTAATTCTAATGCGGCAAATAAATAAACATATGTTGTCTATTATAATGGCTTTCTAGTCCCAAAGTCTACAACATTTACCAAAATGTACATCACAAACTACAAAAGAATATCAGTGTTTGCGTTACAATCTTATAAGTCTTAAACAAAATATAAATAGACTAACAACTATCCAGATAATTAAGATTTCTCTTTTCCTTTGCCTTTATTTGTACCCGACCCCTCAGGTTTAGCTGCAATAATGTCATGACATAGCAAGAGTGAGCAACTAGTTTGCCCAACAAGTTTAAAATGAATACAAAATATGTCATGAATAAGAATAATAATTGAAAGATTCAATAATATGAATTTGATATAATCAACGCACATTTTAATGAGCAAAAATTTATTATTTAAATGTTGAATGGTCGAAAGACCGTGAACGTATGCTTTGAGGAATTAGTCACTTGAATGACCCTCTTAGGTTACATTTTCAAAAACTATACCTGAGGGGATCAGCCTCTCGTACCACATGTATATGCATAACATTTATTCTGTGTGTATCGTTTGTCCGATACTTAGGTTCTTCCCCATTATGGGTTGTTCTTCTCAATCTAAGAATCTGTACCACTATGGTTTGGATAGTTTTCAAAATAAACTTCACATAGGTTTAGCTGAATAAGTGGCTTAGACTTCTTCTTTAATCAATTCATAACTCAAGAATGGAATATGAATTCAAATAATATATGCAATTTGCAATAATATTATTGTGGAATAGCTTTCAATATAATATAAGTTCAACATTTAAGAATTAACACAATAATATTGAGTAGAGTTAGAAAACTTGCTCCATATAAATTTGAGTAAAGTTAAAGAATTTGTTTGTCTGTCGATTTACGGCTAATTTGCTTAATTTAAACTTTTCTTGGAAACTTAATATGATAACGTTGGCCTGTCAATATGTACAACATATAATCGTTTACTTAAACATTTAAGTTTATTATTTACATAGCATTAAATCACCTATAACTATCACATAGCACTTTGTGAAGAATTTTCATATCATTACTCTAGCTAATACTCTTAAATGTATTTAGGTAAATGATTTAGCCATCAAATATTACTTCTCTTTAAGTAATATTAATTTAATAAACTTACAACATTACTTATAAAATTATTTAAATTATTAAACATTTTATTATAATTGTTTCATTATCTCATTTATTATTAATTATTATAAATGATAATTATCCTTAGTTATCATTGCATAACAATTCATGTGCTTATTAATCCTTTTTATTTATCTTTAATCATTAATTAAATGATAAATAATTAGTTTATTAATTTTCATCCTCTTTAATAAATAATAAATAATTTTATTAAATTTAATCATCTTTAATTATTATTTAATGTTAATTAAATAATAATTAATTAATTAATTATCCTTACATATTATTTAATCTTAATTAAATAATAAATAATTAGTTTATTAACTTTAATCATCTTTAATTATTATTTAATGTTAATTAAATAATAATTAATTATCCTTACTTATTATTTAATCTTAATTAAATAAAAAATAATTAGTTTATTAACTTTAATTATTATTTAATATTAATTAAATAATTAATTAATTATGCTTACTTATTATTTAATCTTAATTAAATAATAAATAATTAGTTTATTAAATCTAATTACATTTAATTATTATCTAATATTAATTAATTAATTAATTAATTATTCTTACTTATTATTTAATCTTAATTAAATAATAAATAATTAGTTTATTAACTTTAATTATCTTTAAGCATACTTTTCACTTAAGTTTACCAGTAAGAACTAATTTCAAGCTTTTAGCTAAACAATTCATAATAAACACACATAAATACACATTATAAACTCATGGAACTTTTTGATCTACTAAAATATCATGAATATAAACATTTAGAGTTTGTAAATAACTTTTCTACAATAAAAAATTTATATAGAACATAATAACTTCAAACTACAATTTTAGGGTAGATATTATACCTTTTGCTTTTGATGGCTGATTTTCTTTCCTTTTTAAAATAGGTTATAAGTTGTGATGACATCCAAGAACACCCACCTTGAAAAAAATTACTTGACTCACTTGACTCGGTGGTGACTCACTACACAACTCACTTCCTTTTTCCTTAACTCACTTAATTAACTTACTAAAACTTACTAGTATACTATATAGAGAATACTTGCAATATTTTGTAAACTCTCCACCAAATGAGCTAGTTTCTTTTTATAGTAGTAGAAATATATACATATAACCTATATAAGTATACATTGGACATCAAATTTTTTCCAAAATTATTAGCAATAAGATTGAGTAATCCACACACTACCTCAAGTAAAGAAAATTGATAAAATTTGAAGTTCATAAAGTTCTCCCACACTCCACCACCAGCCACGCCCCTTTTTGGTACCATTTTGGAATTATTTTTATCATGCAATTTGAATCATTAACCTTCTAGAAGCCAATTCACTAATGGGTCAAAGTTTAGGCCAGCAATTAATTTATTTGAGCCACTAGATTACTAAATGAATTCACTAACAATGGGCTAGTAATTTAATGCACTCAACTTCCAATTAATTAGTACATTGGGCTAGCAAAACATAATTACTAAGTCACATAGCAATTTTCACAAGTCCATCACTTAATTAATTAATTAGGCTTGTTTAGAGGGGGAAAAAACACAATTAAATAATTAAATTTAATTACATAATCTAATTAGATTTGTCATATTCAATATTAATTGCATATTTAATTAAGATTCCACAACATATCAATCCTATGGAAAAAAAATATAACCTTAGGTTAATCCGATAATTAATAATCCTTCATTGGACTTCTTTTAATTAAATTAATTCAATAGTCAAATATTATCAAATAAAATCAAACCATCTCGTTAGGTTTTAAATTAATTCACACAACAATGTCATTAATTAGAAATTAAATTCCTAATTTTATTTATAATGAAATTTAAAATTCTTGGTCATTACAGATTTACTCCCTGGCTCATCAATATGAGATATCTCTTGGAGTTTTCCATACTAAACATCTTTAGCATCGAGTCAATGTACATTATTTGGGTTAAGCCGAGCATCCTTTACAATCTATTTCTATAGACCTTTATCCCCAATTATAGGATGTTTCTACCAAGTCCTTCATGGAGAAGTGTTTAGACAACCATATCCTTACTGATTACAGCATGGATATGTCATTCCTTATCAGTAATATACCAATATATAATACTAGAAATTTCACAATGCTCCCACTAGCCTTCTTGTATACACTTGGTTTATTCTCATTTTTGATAAAATCACACTCTTTTGATTGTCTTATCAAAACGGATGTTCCATCTTTGAGAAGCTCATTTCAATCCATAAATAGATCGTCGTAGCTTACATACTTGATTTGCTCCATCTTTAGAGATAAATCCATCTAGTTGTATCATAATACAACCACTATTGAGGAAGGACGTCTTCACGTCCATTTACCAAATCTCGTATATTAAGCTGCAACTGTGAACAAAATCCAAGTGGACTTAAGCATTTCTACTAGTGAAAAGTTTTATCATAGTCAACTCATTAACCTTATTTGATATATTTTTGCCACTAGTCAGGTTTTATAGGACTCTACCTTGTCATCTGCTTTAGTATTTCTCTAAATACTCATTTGCATCGTCTAAGCTCAATGTCTTATGATGGAGAAACCCAAGTCTACACTCGGTTCTCATTCATGAAGTCCATTTCGGATTTCATGATCATCAATCATTTCTCTTGAGTCACTACTACTCATACTTCATCGTATGTTATTGGATCATCATCCTCTATGATGCGTACCTCATTACCAAAAATCTGGCCATTTGGGACGAAAAAAATCATCTCAAATATGGTAGAATCCGTCTCAAAATTCGTGTCAGTAAGTCGCGTTGCTAAATTGTCAATCTCAAAATTCGTCTAAAAAAAAGAATTAGAAACGAAAAATGTTTGTCTCAAAAATATTTAAAGACGGACTATTTTCGTCTCAAATGGTTATAAGAGCCAGATTTTGAAACTGCTTATATTCGTCTCTAATTTTGGAGGGAAGCATTGGCATAATTTTTTTTGGCATGCATAATTTGGGATGCATACTAGCCATCTCTAATCTGTTTCTAAATAGTTTTGTCATGAAAAAATATATATTTGAGATGATTCAATTTCAACTCTAATCTGTCTCAAACGTTAGCAATGAAATAAAATTAGTTTCAAATTTGGTCTCTAAATCCGTCTCAGAATTAAAAATATATTTTTCCACAAATTTTTATTTTTTAAAATTTGGTACACCCAAACAATTTTAATACTTAAACTTAATAAAATAAAACAATATCGAAACACAATAATATTGTTGTAACTATCATTGCATGTCAATTATGTACATAACAATGTTAACATTCTACAAAATATTTCAAACTAGTATTTCAAATCAACTCTTCAAAATTTAACTTATACATCACAATCTCCATCACTAATAGAAACTAACATCGCACTTATCATTAACAAGACATTATTTCATTACACATTTTTTGCATAGTTGACACATTAAGAGTAATCAACCTAAAGATCCCTAGCAATCAACTCTTGAGCAGATGGACAATTAAATTACTGATTGATCTACAACAACTAGTATTGTTCTTTCTGTAACTAGTTTTAGTATCTACCGGCAACTTCTTGCCTTGCAACATCTCAGCTTCAAGCTCATCAAAAGACCTGTAGATACGATTTTGAGGCAAACATGATTAAAAATTGATGCCGACTAAAATTCTAAATAGCATTAGACTTGTACAAAAGAGAGAAACCTTTTGCCACTATTCCTAGCAAAATCCTCTGCATATTTCCTATTCCTGCTCCCCACTGTAATGATGAAATAAATTAAGAATGTTGCATGTTGCCAGTATTTTCTTTTGTTTGAATAAAGAATAAATAATACATGCAAAATGACAAATAAATATATGTGCCTCCTTACCAAAGGTTGTTACAAGATCAACTACACCACAACTCTCAAAGAATGTGCTAGTTGAAGAAACACAGTTTGAAAATTGAACGGCTCTCCAAAATTTACCTGTTGATTGAGAAAATATGGGACCCATTCTCACTTGGAGCCATCTGCTAAGCGCTTAAAGGGAAAATGATTTTCTGAAACACACAAGTCATTCCAAACCTGTAAGAAAACACAGAAAATGCAACATTTCAAAACTAAAAATCTAGAACTGTAGTATATAGAATCCACTTTAAATATCTAGCTATAAACAAAAGAAACACCAAATTATGGCTTCACATATTAAAATTTTGAGTTATAGTATTAAGCATTAAATAAAATTATGTTTTAGTTTATCCTTTTACGAAATTGCAGGTAATTGCAACAAAGGATTCTTGTATTAGTTTTCAAATATCTAAGTGAAGTGAGTTACTGGAACCTATATGGCTTCCCAAAAGCTTAACAACATAATCCAACCAGAGCATATGAATAACTAATTAATTACAGGCAGGCATGCATTAATATTTGCGAACTTTCTCCTCCTTCCATCTTTTCCTGTTCCTGTCTCTCTTTAATAGCTCATTCCTTCCTATACTTAATAATCCTACTCAGTTTCACATATAAATATACTTGTAATTAGGTAAAATGTAATGTAATGATAACTGTCACTATTCCTCATTATTTGAGTATATATTTTATATCTAACGAAGTTGATAAGAATATTTGAATGTGTTGCAATATTACCTCTTGTCCAAATATTGTTGCATATAAACTAGAACTAAAATCTTTAATGGCCACTTCAGTAGTCATAGCTCTGACCGTCAAATCATACTCGAGAGAGAAAACAAATCTAATAAACAAGAACATAGAATGTAAGTGAAAGGTACATACAAAATTATATAAACACACAAGTGTGTTGATAGGAATGAATTTTATTATATTTTTATCCCTTAATTCTTAGTTTTTATAATTATTTTGTGTCTAATTATATTATTTAATTTTATTTTATGAGTTCATAAGTGTGCTACATTAGTTTTAAATATTTTATGCTAATTTCATGTGTTTTGGCATTATTTTGTAGAACTTGGAATAAGGGCTTCGTGGATTAAAACTTGGAATGGCTATATTTGGATTTTCAGCTTGTCAATTACCTAGCAGTCACTTCAGGCCTAATTTTAACCTTGATGAAATCATAATTTGAAAAATCCTAACTATGAAAATTGTAGATCCACTTCTTAGCTTTCTAGAACATCTTGAATCGCTTCAATCGAAGTTCGTATGAAGAAGTTATGACTATTTTCCCAAAGAACGCCAGTACTGAAAATGGGCCAGCGTCGGTAGTGCTGGAAATGACTTGTGGCCAGCGCTGGTTGACAGGAAGTTGAGCTTCAGCAGCGCTCTTTGTCTGGTCAAACTTAATTTTGAGGTGTTTTTGACTTAATTTCGACGGGTTTTTGATATTTTTGCCTCCAAATTGGATTGTGTTTCCTTCTAATGCTAGGGATTTATTATGTAACTTATAAATACATGTTAACACACATCTTTTAGGGAGATTAACATAGAGAAGAGAGAGGAGATCAAGATTTGGAGGCAAAATTGAGAGCATGTCAGGCTAAGTACTTTTATTCAGTTCTTAAGGGATGTTGAATCTTATTATTAGTTAATGGTTTACTTAAGTTTTATTATTTATTCCTTCTTCTATGAGATTTGTTCTTGATGCTCCATTTGAATTGTTAAATGATATATGTTTTGATCGATTTAATAATGGCCAGTTAAATTGATTAAGCTTATATTCATATGTTATATTAAGGTATATATTAAGCAAACGATATTATTTATGATCATAAGAAGAAATTAGTAATATTTGATTGTGGTCAAGCTTTTGAATATTACTATGGTCATTAAGAAGGCAAGTTAAATAATCTGCGATTGTGTGATTGTTGTTTGAAATAATCTAATTCTCTAATTATTAATATTGTTGTTATATTAAACCTAGACTGATAGTTCTAGGTTATATAATAGCTAGGGACTAGCGGGGGCGATTGTCACATTAGATTTAAAACCTAAGGAGAATTTCAGGTAATTAATGAGTGTTATTATTTAGGGTGATGATTAATTTTGGAGTGCTAACGACAGCTACCAAATTTTAACCGTTGTCGGGGAGTGTATGTTATAATTTATTCTTTATTTTCTTTATTTTAATTATTTGTAGTTTATGACTCGATCCTCTCAACCTAGTGACTTGAATTTTGATCCAGAAATAGAGAAGACTACAAAAAGGTTAAGGAAGAAAACTCGTTAAGTTAGAAGAACAACTGCAGAGTTGGAAAAAGCTTTCGTACCATCACCAGGCCTTAATATTGCGCTTGAACTATTATCAAACAATTCATCAAGTGATTCGGAGGAAGAGAATATGGCTGCTAATAATAATAATAGAACTTTAAGGGAGTTGACTAGTACTAATCTTAACCAACAACCCTTGTGTATTGAATATCCTAATTTAGATGCTCCTTTTGAATTAAAATCAGGACTAATTCATCTTTTGCCTACTTTTCGTAGTCTTACAAGTGAAGATCCTTACAAGCATCTAAAGAAGTTTCAAGTGGTGTGTTCCACCATGACGCCACAAGAATTACGGAACACCAAATCAAGCTAATGGCTTTTCCTTTCTCATTGGCAGATTTGGCAAGTGATTGGTTGTATTATCTACCTTCAGGCTCGATATAATCATGGAATGACGTGAAAAGGCTATTTTTGGAGAAGTGCTTTTCTGCTTCAAGAGTCGCTACGATAGTTCAATGGAGAGACTCTCTGCGAATATTGGGAGATATTCAAGAAATTATATTCTAGCTGTCCACCACATCAAATAGATGATCAACACCTAATTCAGTACTTCTACGAGGGATTGTTGCCAATGAATAGGAGCATGATTAATGCAGCAAGTGGAGGAGCACTGGTAGATAAGACTCCAGAGGCTGCAAGGAACTTAATTGCAAACATGGTAGCTAACTCACAATAGTATGCAACTATGATGGACCATGCACCAAAAAGGGTAAATAAGGTTGGCTCGAGTAATATGGATCGTCAAATCTCAGACTTGGCTGTTATGGTTCGTCAGATGATTACAAGAAATACGTCGACTGCAAGAGCTTGTAGGATTTGCTTTGTTGACAGATCATACTACAAATACTAGTCCAATGCTGCAAGATGATGACACTATGCAACAAGCCAAAGCAGTGGTTAATTTTCAAGGATAGCCTTAACGCAGATATGATCTGTATGCTAACACATACGATCCAAGATGGCGAGATCATCCTAATTTAAGCTATGGAGGAAATAGACCACCACAACAAAATGCATTTCCAAATAGGCAAAAAGGTTTTCAACCAGCTTAACAGTAGTACCCACCTCTACAAGTAGCACCTGTAAATTCTGGGACATCTCTAGAGGATATGTTCAAAGCTTTCATGAACCAGACCCAACAGTTTTAATAAGATACAAAGGTTCCATTAACAATCTAGAGAGTCAGATAAGTTAGTTGGCTACAACCGTTGGTCTACTGGATTCTCATGGCTCAAAAAAGTTACATTCACAAACCGTTATCAATCCTAGAAAAAACGCAAGTGCCATTACGTTCAGGAGTGGAAAACAGATGGACACACCAAGGGGTACTGTTGAATTTGATGAGGAAAAGGCTAAGGAAGAGGTAAAAATTTTGAAGGTAATCCCTAACCCTACTATTCAGCTTAAAACTAATCATTTACCATTTCCCCCCAGGAATCATAGAACTCCAAAGAAGGATGATCAAGAAAAATAGATTCTGGAGATCTTCAGAAAGGTAGAGGTGAATATTCCTTTATTAGACGCAATCAAGCAAGTTTCAAGGGATGCTAATTTTTTGAAGGACTTATGCATTAACAAAAGGAAGTTAAAAGATGATAAAAAAAAAGTGACTGTTGGAGAAAATGTTTCAACAGTCCTTTAAAGAAAAAAAATTCCTAAATGTAAGGATCCAGGCATGTTCACAATTCCCTGCAAGATAGGTAATACCATATTTAAAAAAGCTATGTTAGATTTAGGAACATCAATTAACGTTATGTCATTATCTATTTATGCTTCTCTAAATCTAGGACCTTTAAAGAATACTGGTGTTATTATTCAATTGGCTGACTGTACTAATACTTACCCTGAATGGGTGGTTGAGGATGTGTTGATGCAGGTCAATGAGCTTATATTTCTTGCAAATTTTTATATTGTGGATATGGAGGATGATACATCTCCAAATCCTACTTATATACTATTAGGGAGACCATTTTTGAAAACAATGATAACAATGATTGATGTACATAATGGGACCTTGACCATGGAGTTTGACGACGAAAAGATTCAGTTCAACATTTATGAGGCCATGAGGTACCCTAGTGATGTTAATTCTATTTTTGCTATTAATGTCATTAATTCTTTGGTGCAGAAATTCTTAGACCAAATACATAATGAAACTTTGGAGGTTGTTATCGCAAATAGTTTGGAGCTAAAAAAAGAAGAAGAGATTGAGTAGACTGCAGAATTGAAGGATATAATAGCTGCACTATAGTCTTTACCAGAAATTTCAGATAAGTATGCAGTTTCTTCCATTCAACTACTTGTGACTCATGAAAAATTGTTACCTTCTGTTGTGCAAGCTCCGACATTGGAATTAAAGCCCTTACCAACCCACTTGAAGTATGCATATCTAGGAAAGGAGGACACACTACCAGTAATTATTGCAAATAATCTGACCAAAGTCCAAGAAAAAAATTGCTTATAGTCTTAAGGGACCATATACAAGTCTTTGGCTAGACAATTATAGACATTAAAGGTATAAGCCCAGCTATGTGTATGCTTTGAATTCTTTTGGAGGAAGGAGACAAATCAAAGAAAGATGTTCAACGCAAACTGAATCTACCCATGATGAAAGTATTGAAAAAAAAGGTTCTAAAATTCCTTGATACAAGTATTATCTATCCTATTTCAGATTGTCAATGGATGAGTCCAATATAGGTAGTTCCAAAGAAATCTGGTATAACTGTCATTAAGAATGATAATAATGAGTTAGTGCCTACTCGTATACAAACAGGATGGAGAGTGTGTATTGATTATAGGAAGTTGAATGCTGTAACTAGATAAAATCGTTTTCCTCTCCCTTTTATTGATCAAATGTTAAAAAGATTAGTTGGCCATACTTATTATTGCTTCCAAGACGATTTTTAGGTTATAACCATATTGTGATTGCACCAGAATATCAAGAAAAGACCACATTCACATGCCCATTTTGTACATTTGCATACCGTAGGATGTCCTTCGGACTTTCCGATGCACCCAAAACTTTTTAGAGATGCATGATAAGTATATTTTTTTTATCTTCTTGAAAATTGCATTGAAGTATTGATAGATGATTTCACAATTCATGGTGATTCTTTGGATGCATGCTTAGATAATTTAACTCTTGTGCTAGATAGATGCTTAGAAACTAATCTTGTTCTTAATTGAAAAAATATCATTTTATGGTAGAATAAGGTATAATATTTAGACATGTAGTTTCAGCTAGAGGATTAGAAGTGGATAAAGCTAAGATAAAAATTGTTACTACTTTACCTTACCCCGTAAGTATGCGGGAGATTCATTCTTTTCTTAGTCATGCAGGTTTCTGTCATAGATTTATCAAGGAATTCTCCAAAATAGCTTTGTCGTTGTGCAAATTGTTCTAAAAAGATGTAGAGTTTTAGTTTGATAATGAGTGTAAGGAAGCGTTTGACAAGTTGAAGAAGTTATTGACCTTAGCACCGGTGATACAGCCACCAAATTGGAATTTACATTTTAAGATCATGTGTGACGCCAGTAACTATGCAGTAACGGTTGTTTTAGGCCAAAGAGTTGGCAGAGTTATGCATGCCATCTACAATGCTTCTAGGACCTTAAACGCTACTCAGATTAACTATTTTACAATGAAAAAAGAATTATTATATATTGTTTTTGCTTTAGACAATTTTAGATCTTATCTTCTCGGTACTAAAGTTATAGTTTATTCTGACCATGCTGCTTTCAAGTATCTATTGACCAAAAAGGACTCAAAACCTAGGATCATAAGATGGATCTTGCTGCTCCAATAATTTGACTTGGAAATTAAGGACAAGAATGGAGCTTACAATTTAGTGGTGGATCACTTGAGCAGGTTTCTTAAAGATGAAGAAGCACTCCCATTGCATGATTCTTTTCTAGATAAGTATTTATTTTCAATTGATAAGGTTGCACCTTGGTATGCGAACATTGTTAATTACTTAGTGTTTATATTCCTAGTGAGTTCTCAAAAATTCAGAAATAAAAGCTTAAGAGTGACGTGAAACGTTATGTATGGGATGACCCATATTTATGAAAATTTTGTGCTGACCAAGTAATTAGAAGAGTGTGCCTCACTTTGAGTTTTTTCCTATTCTAACTTTATGTCACTCTTATGCTTGTGGTTGTCATTTTGGACCTAAAAGAATAGCTTTTAAGGTTTTAAAAAGTGGTTTCTTTTGGCCTACTATTTTTAAAGATTCTTATCTGTTTTGTAAATCATGTGCAAATTGTCAAAAGACATAAAATATATCGAGTACGAATCAAATACCACAAAACTATATTTTAATTGTTAAAAATTTTTATGTTTGGGGTGTTGATTTTATGGGACCATTTCATGCTTCTTATGGTAATGTTTACGTCCTTCTTGTTGTTGACTATGTTTCTAAATAAGTGGAGGCTAAAGCCACCAAGACTGACGATTCCAAAGTTGTGGCAGATTTTGTCAAGTCTAACATATTTGTCAGGTTTGGGACTCTAAGGGCTATCATAAGTGATAAAGGAACGCATTTTTGCAATAAGACACTAACAGCTTTATACAATAAATACAATGTCATACACAGAGTTTCTACGGCTTACCATCCGCAGAGCAATGGTCATGCAAAGGTATCCAACCATGAGGTCAAGTCCGTTTTGGAGAAAATAGTTAACCCTAATAGAAAAGATTGGAGTCTAAAATCAAAAGATGCATTGTGGTCTTATCGAACAGCCTATAAAACTCCTATAGGCATGTTACCGTATAGGATCGTATTTAGAAAACCATGTCATCTACTTGTAAAGCTAAAATATAAGGCTTTCTGGGCAATTAAACAATGCAACATGAGCATGAACGAAGCTGGAGAGCATAGAAAGCTACAGTTACAAGAGCTGGAGGAACTACGAAATAAGGCTTATGAGAGCTCAAAATTGTATAAGGAAAAGACAAAAGCATTTCATGGCAAGCAAATTTTAATGAAAACTTTTGTGCTTGGTCAAAAAGTTCTACTGTACAACTCCCGATTAAAATTATTTCGAATGAGGCTTCGTTCTCGGTGGGAAGAACCATTTGTTGCTATTAATATTTTCTCTCATGGTGCAATAGAGATTCACAATCCAAGAACGGGAAGACTATTCAAAGTGAATGGTCATCAGCTTAAACCGTTCTATGAAGGACATCAAGTGGAGGACGTCGAGATCCTGGTTTTGATGGATCTAATTTATCAAGTTTAAGTAAAGAAAGATTTCGAGCAAACGACATTAAACAAATGCGCTTGTTAGGAGGCAACCCAATAAACTAGATTTGCTTTATTTTCCTTTTTCTTTTTATACTCATTTCTTCCTTTTCTTTGCATTTTACTTTACATTGAAGACTATGTCAATTTTAAGTGTAAGGGAAGGGATTTAGGTTATTTATTTTCTTTGCATATTTATTTTGCATTTTTTTAAGGACTAATTTTTAAATTTTACGTGTAAATTCACTACAAACCCTTACAAGACACAACTCGTTCACTTAGGTTAAACTTGGGGTTTAAAAGCATGTTGCACGTGTTAAGTGTAACTGTGATACCTACGAAAATGGGTAGTTAAGATGTGTTTTGTTTTTGTGTTAATAGTAGTTACTTGAGTAATTAATCTTGTGAATTAGGCTAAGGCCGATAATAAGACTTTGATTATTTGCTGTTAGTTAAGAGAAATTAACGAACATGTGGGGTTTATATTTTAACACTTGAGCTAATTTTGCGATATTCATGATTCTTTTATATTTATGAGCACATACCCTACTGTTTGACTAGTTATTATTTAGAGAACTTATTAAGTTTGATGTTTGTGAAGATTACCATTGGGAATTTAAAGTTTTATTTGAACATCATTTCGTGCTAAGTTTAGACTTTCATATAAGTTTGGGAGAATATTGGATAATATTTAAATAATTGGTGAAAATAAAAATAAAAATATATGATACTAAATAACTTAACTTAGTCAAAATTTTGCGGCCTTTGTTATTTGAATAAGTAAGCCCTTAGGGATGTCTCAACATTTAATGTCCTAAAACTATCTGGTTTGGGAGTCATTGGTTGAAAGTTCGTTACATGGGTTACTCTGAAAAACCTAAGAAAATTAGACATTGCACAAGTCAAAAAGGAAAAATATATGAGGTTAAAATGGAGCATAAAACACATTCATCCATATACGCGCATATGAAGCGAGATGAAAAGAAAGAAAATTATATGTACTCGCTTAAGTAAATAATAGTGCTTATATGTTAAATACGTGTGATCCTTTATTTATATGATTGTCTTACTTAGTCGATAGTGATGTGGGAAATAAAGGTTTACTTTTGAAATGGAGTCGTTCATCAAATGTTTGATTGTATGAATTTATCTAGATTCTGACTAGTTAAAACAGTGGGAGCGCACACACACACTAAAGGATCTTGAATATTTGTGGAATTGGTGATTATGTTGGGATTTTAAATTCTATCGTGGTTTAAGATTTCTTTTGAATCATGTTATGAAAACTTTGAGGCCGTTAATCCAATTCATGATATTTTTTGCTTGAATATCTTATATGTGTTTTTATGTGTTAGTTTTATAGTTTTGTTTTTGTTTTGCACGAATACGAGCAAAAGCTAAGTGTATCATAATTTGATAGGAATGAATTTTATTATATTTCTATCCCTTAATTCTTAGTTTTTATAATTATTTTATGTCTAATTATATTATTTAATGTAATTTAATGAGATCTTAAGTTTGTTATATTAGTGTTAAATTTTTATGTTAACTTCATGTGTTTTGGCATTGTTTTGTAGAAATTGGAATAAGGGTTCATGGATTAAAACTTGGAATGACTATATTTGAATTTTTCGCTTATCAATTACCTAGTAGTCACTTCATGCCTAATTTTGACCTTGATAAAATAAAAATTTGCAAAATCATAAAACATGAAAGTAGTATATTTACTTCTCAACTTTCTGTAACATCTTTAATCGCCTCAATCGTAGTTCGTATAAAGAAGTTATGACTATTTTCCCAAAGGACGTTAGTGGTGAAAATGGGTCAGCGTCGGCACCGCTAGAAATGACTTGTGGTCAGCACTGGCAATGTTGGTTGACAGGAAGTTGAGCACCGACAGTGCTTTGGGTCGGGCCAGACTTAATTTTGAGGCATTTTTTACTTAATTTCGACGCGTTTTTACTGTTTTTGACTCTAAATTGGATTGGGTTTCCTTCTAATGCTAAGAATTTGTTATGTAACTTATAAATACATGTTAACCCAACTTTTAGGGGAGATTAACATAGAAAAGAGAGAGGAGATCAAGATTTGGAGGCAAGATTGAAAGCATGTCAGGCTAAGTACTTTTGTTCAGTTATTAAGGAATGTTGAATCTTATTATTAGTTAATGATTTAATTAAGTTTTATTATTTATTCCTTCTTATATGATATTTGTTCTTGATGAACTATTTGAATTGTTAAATGATATATGTTTTGATTGATTTAATAATGACCAGTTAAATTGATTAAGCTTATATTCATATGTTAGATTAAGGTATATATTAAGCAAACGATAATTGTATCTGATCATAAATAGCAATTAGTAATATTAGATTAGGGTCAAGCTTTTGAATATTGTTATGGTCATCAAGAAGGTAAGTTAAATAATTTGCGATTGTGTGATTGTTTCTTGGAATAATATAATTTCTCTCATTAATATTTAGTTTTGATTATTTGTAATTTAATTAGTTAAAATTATAATTCAAAACCCCCTTATTTATTTATTGTTACTTAGAAACAGAAAACGTTGGAATTTATTGAAGCAATATCACTCTCTATGAGTTCAACATTTACTTGTTATTATACTGATTTTGTAATTGAAAGTGAGAATTAATTTTGAGTGCTAATGATAGCTACTAAATTTTGGCGTCGTCGTCGAGAAAAATACAAGCATTGTACCTGACAGTATAGTCACGAATTCTATCAATTCAAGTATTTCTCTTATTACAGTTAAGTCAAAGAGACGACGAAGAAAACAGAGAAAAATACAGCCTAAGCAGAATATGTATAAATCAACCAATAGAGGATACTCCACCTATAACACAGTTAGAATGGTGGTTTAAACTAGAGAATAGGCTGAAATAAAGCTGTCATCTTTTAAGAACCGTCTTCTAAGAATGTTGAGTTTAGTTTCCAAATCTTCTTTCATTACACTCGGTAGTTCATGCTGCTTGTACTAATCCGAGACTTGGTGACACAGGTTTTCATCAGCATTATAGACAGACCCAAAGTGAGTGTGCTTGGGTACATTTTTCACCTTGAATTCAGTAACCAATTAGATAATACAACACTTTTAGTAAATCTAAAGTAGACAATCCATCTTTCTATGATAAAAACCCAAGAAGTGTAATCCAAGTTCTACTAGTAAAATTGAAAAATATTATAAATGAATTTTGTTTTGTTTGTTTCTGTGTATGTTTTTTTTCTTCTGATAAGTTGTTTTGCATTACATTCCTAAGACTATCGGCAGCCCTTATACAGAGTAAGTAGTATAATGAGATGTCAAGCTCATGCGAACCTAAAAAGTGAAATCCAATTTACCGTGCTATTGAACTGTGCCTTGGTTGCGCTACACTTGAGTACAATAGCAATACCCTGTGAAGGAAAGCCACAACAAACATCAATGAGGAGCCTATATAAACACACAAATTACTATTAATTGGTGAAGGTAAAAATCCTGAGAATTACTTTGACCTTCAGGTGCTACATAAGATCACCTATAAATTATTGATGATTTAGAAAGAGTTTTGATTGGAATAAGCTTTTTTTTATTGATGATTTAGAAATAGTTTAAATAAAAATAGGAAATAACAACTATTCCTAATTCTCATGCCACAACTCTGAGAAATAAGATACTAACAGCTAAAAAAATAACAAGATAGCCGAATTTTATTAACCAAATAATAACCACTTGTCCTATTCTTCAACAAGCATGACTAACAATCTTGGACTTCTTCTTTGGCCACCTGCCAATCCAATTCCTCTCATTGCATCGCTCATGTGTAGAGACATGTCCATGTGCATGTTAATCCAAATACTTTGGATTTTTCACTGGCATTCTTTGAGATCTTCTTGGTGGTTTATCACTGTATGGTAGGTTGGCTCGTGAACAACTTGTTACAACCTTGGTCATCAGCTAAACAATATTTTCACACAAAGAAAGGCGAATTAGAAACATAATTTGCTTAAAACTCATTCTTGAATGAACTAAATCAACGGGAAGGAACCTTAGACCATATATGTCAGATCACCTTAACAAGTGAGACGGTCAAGTCATTTTCACTAATTTGTCATAACATTATACAGTTAATGCATCACTTGAAAAAACAAACAACAAAAAATGAAAGATTTACTATTTAAAGAAAAAAATTGAGAAAATATTTCATTTTTTTATTATTTTACTTCAAAAGTTCAACCAAGTAAAATAAAAAAGCTAAGAAAATGTTTGGTAGATAACACAGATACACATACACACACACACATATGCACACATATATCTATAATATTAAGAAATCCAAGAAAATACAGCTCTAAAGATGATAGTCTCAAAGCATGCAATTAACACAATTAGAGTCCTGGAAACTCACACTTTCTCAAGCAATTTCACAAACACTTAATCTTATTGTGCTTCCTCACTATACCCATTGACAAACTACAACATTTTAAAATGAATTACATATAATAATTGAACTAATTAAGAAATTAACAATACAATCATTCCAATTGCAACCCAAATTAGCTCTAAATAACACAAAATTTTCTTATACTTTTACTTTGGTTGCTGTCAAAAAATACCTGAGGTCTACCACTTGCTGCTCCTTCAGCTTTTGCAGGGAATGTCTAACAAAAAAACTAATAGAGAATTCCTCAAAACTTATCATCAGTTAGATGTTGGGAATTCAAGACTATTTTCCAGTAAGACTAGAAACAAAAGATATTATTAGGAGGCAACAATTTGATTTAGGTAAACATAGTTAGCTATTTTAGGGTGTTTAGAAATGCAATGTAAATAAATTTAGCTACTAAAACATATACTATTATATATTTCAAATCGTCCCCCAAATATGTGTTCTAATTAGGAATCAAAAATGTATATGTTTGTGGGTATCACATAACAATAATAACCAGTTAGCACCATGGTAGACCAATCTGCAGCCTAAAACCATGACATGATAAATGAAATGAAGAGAAAAAAAATACCTTAAAGCTGCCTCTGGTAATCCTTTCGGACTGAGAAGCTAAGTAATTAATGACTTGGAAAAACTTTGTTTGCCCCAACTCAGTGCAGTTGTGGAAATAATAAATAGCCAAGTCCCAAGCCCTAGTCCTCAACTCTTGTAAACTTTTGTCAATGTTTGTCTCATGCTTTATAACAAATGGACGCAATAAAGCTTCAAAGACATACCATGTTCCCTAAATTACCAGCAAATTAGTCTCTAATTAGAACACCATAAATCAACCAAATTAACATGGTAAATATGTATGTTCCATAAGTCTTACTAACACTGCTATTATTACCTTCATTTTCGAGTACCACAAATATAGAAATACTTCTAGCTTCATCTCAGCATATATTGTCACCCTAAACAAAACAACAAAGAAATATGGTTAGAAATTAATCAAGACCTTTGAAGTATAAATAAAGATTGAGAAAGATTTTGCAATGTTGCATACCATGAAGCGAATATATTACCAATTCTCTCAAGAACTGTCATCAATGCAATAATTATCCTGGCAATCAAAATTCATCAGTAACAATAAAATTGATTGAAACCCATTTGAAGTTAATCAAAAATAAAATAAAATAGCACACAATAATAAATTAAGCAATGATGACTGCAGAAGCTATGAACTGAATTGTGGATATTGCACCCATAACCTTATTCATATTGAAAATGACTTATCAGTTCATTTATACAACCGATTATGTTACAAATCGAAGATTGGGTTTGGAATAGTCAAGTAGCACTGTAGCAACAAAGTCAAATAAACTCATACATACATTTAGGTGGTTATGCTCGTGTCATTTTCATATGGAAGTTTCATAATATTTTCGCAATCATAACATTTCTATCAAAGATAACTTTTTAGTCAACCACATTTTACTTGTATAATCAGAAAAACCGAGTTGACACGATAGGCTGAAAAATCTAAGAAGAAAAAGGATTATACAAATATTGACACCAAAAGCAGAGTTCTTCAATCTGGACCTTGTTCTTCTCGACGGTTTTGAAACATTTAAACACAAGATATGCATATCCAAGAACCATCCTGTCACCCCCAAAAACATAAACCAATTAACTAACTAGACCTGGCAAAAAGGCCCGGGGCCTACGAACCGGGCCGGACTGGCCCAAAAAAACTGGGCTTTGGACTTAAAAAAAGCAGCCCAAGAAAATCTGAACTGGACTTTGGGCTTAAAAAAAGTAGCCCAAGAAAATCTGGGCCGTTTTTGGCCCGACCCAGCCCGCGGGCTTTTATAATTTTTTTTTATTACTTGCAATTGTTGATAAAAAAAAAAAAAAAAAACTTAGAAAACAAATCAAATAAATAAGAAATTTGTTATATTGTTAAAAAAACGTATTGCTTGGCATTGTTATAAATTGATTATTTTATTTTATTTAGTAATAATATTATATGATTAATTATTACGTTTGTTGCTTTTGAAATCCAGGACACTCAATTCGGAACAAGTCGAAACAGCAACAACATGTTATACATAAACCGTGTGTTGCTTTAATAATCCGAAAAAGTGCTTCCTTTGCTTTAGTTCAAAAAATTGAAAACATGCAGCTTTAATATATAATTATCTATACATAAAATAACTAGTAATCAATACCCAATTCTATGTTGCTGCCCAATTCAAGCTTTACCGAAACAGGCTGCCGACAATTTATATATATATCCTTCCTTTAGTAATCGTTTTTGCTATTTTGATTATATGGATGCTTGGCATAAGATCTTTCTTTAGTTACAAATTTTCTCCATTTTTTAACTATTTTTCCCCTCTCTTCCTCGCTATGATTGGCACGAAAAAGATGTCTTTTAGGCTTATTCTCTTTAGAGTTAAAATCATTAATTAAATATTGATCATTAATTTCAAACTCTTTTTTAATAACTCTAAGTTGATGATGAACTGGTTTGGGTCCAAAATCAGATTGAGTAGGAGATAAATTTTGGGAGTCATCATCTTCGGGTTGATTAACTGGCTCAAACTTGTCATAACAGGGATGACTTGTTTGTCCTTCCGTAAAGATTCCTTTTAATTTTACATCAGGTAAATCAGTTTTTCCCAAGAGGTCAGAATCTTTTCTAGTCTGGGTGGAAGATTGACTGGTAATGTCTTCAATAATTAGTGGTCGTCTAAGTCTTGAATCATCAAAACTTATTCTAACAGTACCATCTAAGTATTGTTTAACATTATCAAAGTTAATAACTTCATTAATGACAGGTCTTTGGGGTACTTCATTATCTAATATCCATTGGCTCGGGAGAGTCACATCTTTCCAAAGAAGAGTCTTTGGAACTTGAATATTAGCATCACTGGTACTGCTTTGGATTAAAACAGTTTTATCTTTTGGGCTTTTGCTTAAAGCCTTAACATTTAAATTAGTTTTCATTGTTTTGTAATAAATTCTGTATATTAAAGCTAAAGCTTGAGATCATTCAATCATTTGTGTAATCTCTACAGCAGTTTTAATATTCAGAGTTAAAACTTTTAATAAATGAGGGTCACTTAGGCATAATGTAAAATCTGGAAAGCAATTAAAATGGACATGTCCATTGTGCAAACTAGATTCCATTATTCCTAAGATACTGGGATGATAATTTAAATATCTAGCATCTCTAAGACACGACAGAATACTTGAATTAATTCCTCTAATACTTAAAGGGTTAATAGAAACTTGAATTAATCCGATGTGGATAAAGTTGTATCCCTTTTTCCTTTGTTTGTTGATGACTTCTGTAGTGAGCAAACTACAAGTTTCATGGTCCTTATTAATAGCATAAATTTTTTCAACAGTTTTAACACTGTAATCTGACTTGAAATTATCTAAGAAAGTAGACTGGTAAATTTCTTTGGGAGAAATACTGGGGATATTCCAGTTTCCCAAGTCTTGACTAAGGTTTTCGTAACTATGTTCTTCTTGGTTCACTATGTCAGGAATAGAGGATAAAGAAGATCTAAAACTGACTGAAGAAGTAAATCTGAATAAACGATTCATAGAAATTTTTGAAAAACCTATTCTACAAGGCTGGTCTTCTATTTTGCACAAGAAGATTGATGGAAAACCGAGATACTAAATCCTTAGTTGAGGGATTTAAGAGCCACAAAAGGTAGTTTCTCGTTGCAGGTGATACTTCAAAAGAAGCCACTGCTCAAACAAAAGGAATAGAGGTCAAGATTGAATATGAACTAACTAATGAATTGAAATAACAATCATATAGATATATCCATGTCTTTACTTATCTGCTGCTACTACTATGTCTTGGATACAGACCTACTTACTATAGTAGACTCATACCATAGTGATGTATCTGATTCTGCAGAATCACTGCTCATTACCACGAGACTTACGACTGCCACAGAAAATATCAAGGTGGTCTACAGTGAGGAAGGTGATCGAAGAATATAAATTAAATTTCTTTTGGTTTGCCTAGTTTAAATTATAAACTTGGCTCTGATACCAAGAGGGCGGAAGAGAAAAATTGAGCAGAGAAACAGAGAACCCATAAAGTACGGGCTTTCACCACTCACCATACTCATGGGCTGTGCAGATAATGATCGTGGCCTTGTAGAACAGGGGATTAACTACTCACAGATCATATTCATAAAAAAAACATAAAATTATAAATGCATGATGCAAGGGGAAGTAGGAAAGGGACCGCACAGTTGAATATATAAATTGAAACCCAAGTTTTATTGAATTCAGAAAATATTTACATGCAGAAAGTAAGATACATAAACAGAAATAAAACAATTAACTAGGTTACTAAACAGAAGGACACAAGAAACAGAAAAGAAACTTAAGATTAGTCAGAGAAGGAGCTCTGAGTCTTAAGAAGTTTCTTGAAGGTTTCTCCCTAAGGTTGGTTTCCTCTCAACTAAATGAGCAAGCCTTCCTTTTATAGAATAAGGAGTGAGCTGCTTACAATAATACGAGAATCTTACTATTACAGGCTGACAAATTACTTTTGAAAAGTAAAATGATTACAGACACTTTACTATTGATGAATAGTAGAAACTTTTGACTAAATACAGACAACTTTTACTGTTTACTTTTGCTTTCGGTGGAAAAACAGCATCTGGGAGGCTTTCTTTAACTTGGCGTGCAAAGGACTGGGGTCTATTAGCATTGGATGCTGAGGAGAGTGCTCGGGCACTGATAACTGGGGACCACAGAATCTGACTGTCGACAGGGGCCGGAAATGACTAGGGGCTCACGGGAGCTGAAAAGGAGCCAGGGCTCACGGGAGCTGAAAAGGAGCCATAGTGACTAGGCAAAAGGATCCTAGGCATCTTGGAGATCAATTATGCCATAAGGGTCTTGGTTTACTGAAGCTTGGGATGACTTTGAGGAAGACGAAGTATCTTCTTCATTGATGGTATTGACTCTTTCTTGAATTGCTTTAGCTAACAGATTTAGCTCAGCAGTACTATATTCTTTAACTCCTGCTAAAGTAGCAGCAACAGAAGAACCAGAACTGGAACTTTTAACTTTGGACTTGCTAGAGGAACCAACTTTTTCTAATTTTACTGGAGTAACAGGAGTAGCAGGAAACTCTTTATGAACTTGCTGGACAATTCTATCAATATCGAATTTGTCCCACCCTTTAATAAAGAAGATTCTTGTAACTGAGGGAGGCTAAATAGAGGGAGGAAGATTATACTGCCATTTCAAGATCCAAGGGATTTTGTATTTACTAACAAAACGGAGCAGTACAGGGATACCTTCCATTTTAGGGTTAAATGGGGATTTATTACTAAAATGATTTACTTGAGCAAGTAGTAACTCAGGAATGAGATCTGAAGTAGGGCCATATTTGGACCACCAAAGGGTAAACCAAATCGGGATCTGACTTTTGAATTTGTGATCAAATTGAATAAACCACGAATGACTAAAAGAGGGGATTTGGTAAAGAAAGATCTTATGCCAAGCATCCATATAATCAAAATAGCAAAAATAATTACTAAAGGAAGGATCTAGACTTTCTTCTAGAATACGTAAGTCAGAGGGATGATGGGAATAACGATGATTTTCCCACTCTTCTCCAGAAATAATCTTTTTAATATATAAAGAATGAAAAACAATTTTTGAATTATCATTCTTATCAAATATAGGTTTAATATTAATAGACTCAGTATTGAGCAGGATATTCTTATAATAAGAAAGGGTTTTATAGGGTGCTGAAGGGATAAAATGCCAACCAGGAGGGAAAAACTGGGCAGCAAGTGTAATTGGGTCATTCTTTGAGTCCATATAAGGCTCAATGTAAAATAAGGTAACTTCATGGTTTGGGACATATTGGGAATTGGGTTTAAACTGATTAGGTTTTTGAATCTGGCTTTGGGCTTGGGATTCAAAAGGATCATAAGGTTTAGGTTGACTGGCAAGTGCTGAGTTGTAGGGTTTAAGGATTTGGCCTAAAACCTGAAATTGAGTAGAAGGGGGTTTAACTAGGTAACTGGGGTGAGGAACATGAACCATGGTTCCTTTACTTTTACTAGGCTGTCCAGGGACAGGAGCTTTGCTGGGCTGTCCGGAGATAGGAGCTTTACCACGATCACGTTTCTCTTTCTCTCTTTCACTCATATTTGGTACCTGATTGGATGAATTCTCTAGTCAGAAAATCTGGGATAGAGTTTTAACTTCCTTTAATATACTCTATATCAAAATCAAAGATAGATAAAATAGCTTGCCATCTAGCAAAAATCTGTTTAGAGGCAATGTTTTCGACATCTTTTTCCAAAACATATTTTGCAGACTTGCAATCAATTCTGACTAAAAATTTTTGATTTAACAAATCACTTTGAAATTTGTTAATGCACAAAACTAGAGATAAAATTTCTTTTTTAATAGTTGAATAATTGATCTGGGTTGGATTCCAAGCATGAGAGTAAAAATAAACAATTTGCTCAGAAGAAGTAGGAGTTAGCTTTTGCTTAAGAATACCTCCAAAGCCAATTTCAAAGGCATCGGTTTCGACTATTTTGAAGGCTGTAGGATTAGCTATTCCTAGGCAAGGAAGAGTCCTAACATGCTTTTTTAGTCTTTGGATAATAGAAGTATGAATATCTGTCCAAGGAGGAGGATTACTATTTAATCGATCAAATAGAGGTTTACAAATAATTCGCAGATTTTTATAGAATTCACTAATATAATTTAGATAACCTAAAAATCTTTGAAGCTGATTTTTATCAATAATAACATCTGGGAATTTACTAGCAAATTGAATAGCTCTATCAATGGGGTAAATTTGACCATACTGGATGTTATGGCCAACGAATTTTACTTTAGTTTGGAACAAACTGCATTTTGACTGAGATAGAACTAATCCATTAGATTGAACAATTCTAAAGAATGAATTTAGATGTTTCCAATGTTCTTCAATAGAATTTGAGAAAATTAGAACATCATCAATATAAACAATTGCAAAATGACTGAAAAGATTCAAAATATCATTCATAATATTCTGAAATTCACTAGGAGCATTCTTAAGGCCGAATGGCATGACATTCCATTCATAGTGACCAAAACGTGTAGTAAATGTTGTCTTATATCTATCTTCCTCATGAATTTGGATTTGCCAAAATCCACTCTTAAGGTCGAATTTACTAAAGACAACTGCATGACTCAATCTACTAATTAAATCCTTTTTATTTGGTAATGGATACCTAATCCATTCTAAAATCTTATTCAAAGGTTTATAATTAATAACTAATCTAGGCACTCCTCTTTCTATTTCAGAATTCTTATTGACATAGAAAGCAGGGCAAGACCAAGGGGATTTACTCTTTCTAATTAAACCTTTAGTAAGTAAATCATCAATTTTTTTTTTAGAAAATTCCATCAATTCATGACTCATCTATATAGGTCTAGCCTTAGTAGGAATTAAATGTTCTTTGAATTCCTTAGCATAAGGTAGCCTAACAATATGTTTTTTTTCTGTGCCAAAAAGCATGAGGTAAGTCAGAGCAAACCCTCTTACTTAAAAGATTTTGAAAGTCTTTTATTTTTTCTTGGAGTTTAGGATTTTTTAATTGTTCCTCAACTCTTTTATAATTAATTTCATTTTTTAAATAACTCAAATGCTGGGTTTTATTATTCAAAATATTTAAGTATTTGGTGATTGATTGTTCTTGAATACTCCGAAGATCTCTCTCTTTAGGTTCAGTTATGAAACTAAAGGTGACCTTTTGCCCGAGGTGATTGTTGGACAATCCTTTGGTAGTAGTGGTAAAAGGATATAATAAATATATAAATGGTAATCCTAAAATTATTTTGTCAGTCAAGTTTCTTATTAAAACAAATGATGTTTTAAAACAAACATTATCTTGGCAAATATAAACTTTAGGAAATTTATATTTTATTTCCATGTGACTACCATTAGCAGAGCTAAGTTTTTCACGAGTTTTTTCATAAAACCTAGTAGGAATTAATCCTTCTTGAATACAGTTAAGATCAGCACCTGTATCAACTAGAGAAGGAAATTCCAAAATAAATGTTTTATTAATAACTAATGTTATATTAATATACCATTTTTGAATAGTAATATCTTTTAATATTTTTAAAGAATTACCTTGTTCAATGAGTTCGATTTGGCTATTTAAAGTTTCAGCTTCATCCTTTTTGGGAGATTCAACTCCATCTTCCATAAGAGTTTCAGCTTCTTCTTCTTCACTACTACTATCAGTAGAATCATTAATAGCAATAGTATTGTTAGCTATGATTTTTTCAATTTCTTGTTTCAACTCAGAAATTTCTTTTGTCATGTTTTTTACTTCAGAATGTAATTCTAGTAAAGTAATTTCTTTGACAGGATTTTTAAATCTTTCAAGAGTTTTATTAAGGCTAAAAACAGGTTTTTCTTTAACCTTATTAATTTTATCAATAGAATTATCTTTTGTTAATAAATCCGTTAACTGTTTGGTGTACCTTTTCTTTAATTTCGGATCAGTAATTTTACTTATCAATTCAATAAGTAAATTTTGTTCTTCTTCATTGGCAGTAAGAACATTAACTTTGTTGATAACATTAAGTTTTTTATTACAGCAACTATCCACACATCCAAGGGTGATATCTGGATCTTTACTGCTACTAGAATTTTCAGAGGAATCAGAAAATATATCATCATAGTTATCATCACTAGAATGATTTTTTATTCTCATTAATTCTAGTATTTGCTCAGCATCTTCATTTGAGATTTTTAATTGTTTAAGTTTTTCCTTCACTTTGCATTCATTTTTTTAGTGGCCTGGTTTACCACAATTATGGCAAATAACTTTACTTTTATTAAATTTTTTGTAACTTTTCTTCTTAGGATTATAATAAGGTTTTTTATAAGATTTTTTCTTATAAGATGACTGCTTTTTATAATAATCATCTTTGTTATTATAACTTTTATGTTTTCTTCTAGATTTGTATTTATCTTTTTTATAATGTTTAATATGTTTTCTTCTAGAAGGGGCAACAGGCGGCAAACCATACTGTTCACAGAATGTTCCCAATTCATATTTGGCTCTATTTTTATCTTTATTAGCTTGTTTACTAATTTTGAAATCAATGCACATTTTTAAACCAATTTTTTGAATTTGACTTACAATATCACCATAGGTTAAATTATCATAATCAATAAATCCTAACTGTTTAGATAATTATTCACGAATTTTATGGGCAAATAAACTAGGCAAACCATTTATGAATTTTTCTTTCCAAAATGATTTGTTACTGTCATCGCGCATCATAACTCTAGAAATAAACACATCCTTATACCAAGGGAAGTCACTTAAAGTTGGACAAGTAATGTTACTAAGTTGGTCATGGATCCTATCAGTAATATTACTAGGAGTTCCAATAAAATGTTTAACTATAGTATAAATAAGAGTATTGACAACGTCTGGGGAGCCAATACCTAAGACTTCATTAACTATTGGATTACCGTCATGATCAACTTAGATAGCATGAATTATGGAATGCTTAGAAGTTTCAGTAAGATGATTTTCCCACCAGCTTCTAAGTGTTCCGGTAAATCTAGTAGCTAATAACTCAACAATACCAGCTTGGCTTATTTCAAGGAAATTAGTCAAATAACTATTTGCTACCATAGACATATGATTTAACTTGTTCAAAATTTGTTGCTCACTAAAACCATCAATATTCCATTCATAAATCTTATTGGCAGAAACAGAAAATTGATTATCTAGATTCCTTTCTTCAAACTGTAAGTCTGGAGGGGTTGGTCTAGTATACCAATTTTTTGTAGTACTATTAGGATTCGGAGTTTTAAAGGTTAATTTACTAAACTGGTTGATTGTTTCATCAAGTTCAGAATCATCAGATGAAGTATCTGATTGACTTTGTTCTTGATTTTGGTCAATGACTGCTAACAGTTTTGGTTCACTAGACTCTGGTTTATCAAGCTTTTTGATAAGTTTGTCAATGGTTTTAGTAAGTTCTTTATCTGAGTTAGGTAAACCTAATCCAATTCTCTTTTCGGGGAGACTTAGTAAAGGTTTCTCAGTTTTACTTATTTTGGTATTTAATTTTTCATCAAATTTTTCTTCAATTTTATCTAACTGTTTACCTATAGAAGCAAGGTACTGGTTGGTAAAATTGTTTTGTTCAATAATTCTCTTGTTACTCCCTTCAGGTTCTTTAAAAGGACTAGCAGTAACATGAGCATCTTTTACTGTGATGATTATTGATTCAAGAGGAGGGTGACTAGAAGATACAGTTGACTTATCTTCTTTAGTCCATTTATGCTTAGTTATAACATTAGATTTTCTATAATAAGTAGCATACCATGTATAGAAGGTAATGTTTATCTTTTCTTTAGTTACAAATTTTCTCCATTTTTTAACTATTTTTTCCCTCTCTTCCTCGCTATGGCTGGCACGAAAAAGATGTCTTTTAGGCTTATTCTCTTTAGAGTTAAAATCATTAATTAAATATTGATCATTAATTTCAAACTCTTTTTTAATAACTCTAAGTTGATGATGAACTGGTTTGGGTCCAAAATCAGACTGAGTAGGAGATAAATTTTGGGAGTCATCATCTTCGGGTTGATTAACTGGCTCAAACTTGTCATAACAGGGATGACTTGTTTGTCCTTCTGTAAAGATTCCTTTTAATTTTACATCAGGTAAATCAGTTTTTCCCAAGAGGTCAGAATCTTTTCTAGTCTGGGTGGAAGATTGACTGGTAATGTCTTCAATAATTAGTGGTCGTCTAAGTCTTGAATTATCAAAACTTATTCTAACAGTACCATCTAAGTATTGTTTAACATTATCAAAGTTAATAACTTCATTAATGACAGGCCTTTGGGGTACTTCATTATCTAATATCCATTGGCTCGGGAGAGTCACATCTTTCCAAAAAAGGGTCTTTGGAACTTGAATATTAGCTTTTAATAAATGAGGGTCGCTTAGACTTAATGTAAAATCTGGAAAGCAATTAAAATGGACAGGTCCATTGTGCAAACTAGATTCCATTATTCCTAAGATACTAGGATGGTAATTTAAGTATCTAGCATCTCTAAGACACAACAAAATACTTGAATTAATTCCTTTAATACTCAAAGGGTTAACAGCAAATTGAATTAATCCGATATGGATAAAGTTATACCCTTTCTTTCTTTGTTTGTTGATGACTTCTGTAGTGAGCAAACTACAAGTTTCATGATCTTTATTAATAGCATAAATTTTCTCAACAGTTTTTACACTGTAATCTGACTTGAAATTGTCTAAAAAGGTAGACTGGTAAATTTCTTTGGGAGATATACTGGGGATATTCCAGTTTCCCAAATCTTGACTAAGATTTTCATAACTATGTTCTTCTTGGTTCACTATGCCAGGAATAGAGGATAAAGAAGATCTAGAACTGACTGAAGAAGTAGATCTGAATAAACAATTCATAGAAATTTTTGAAAAACCTATTCGACAAGGCTGGTCTTCTATTCTGCACAAGAAGATTGATGGAAAACCAAGATACTAAATCCTTAGTTGAGGGATTTAGGAGCCACAAAAGGTGGTTTCTCGTTGCAGGGTGATACTTCAAAAGAAGCCACTGCTCAAACAAAAGGAATAGAGGTCAAGATTGAATATGAACTAACTAATGAATTGAAATAACAATCATATAGATATATCCATGTCTTTACTTATCTGCTGCTACTACTATGTCTTGGATACAGACCTACTTACTATAGTAGACTCATACCATAGTGATGTATCTGATTCTGCAGAATCACTGCTCATTACCACGAGACTTACGACTGTCACAGAAAATATCAAGGTGGTCTACAGTAAGGAAGGTGATCGAAGAATAGAGGAGCAGACGTAGACAATAGAAGTTTAGATATAAACATATGAACAGCAAATCAAAACATTAATAGCACCATATCACAAAACTCTAGAAATAAACACATCCTTATACCAGGGAAAGTCACTTAAAGTATGACAAGTAAGGTTACTAAGTTGGTCATGAATCCTATCAAGCATGTTATACCCAATTCTATGTTAAAAGCTTTTCTCAACCAATAGAATAATTGAAAGAAGACCATAATAATTGTCGATTATATAGAAATTATGTGTCATAATTATAAATAATTAATATTAGTATTTATTTTAAATTAATATTAGTATTTAGGGAGACTAATTTTTTAGGGAAACTAAAAAATTGAGACCAAAATTTTGGTCTCTAATCCGTCTCAAACATAATTATTTTTAAAAAAAATTATTAATCTGAGACCAAAATTGTTAATCTCAAATCTGTTTCAAAAACACGTTCGCCGTCTTAAAAAAAATTGAGAAGGATAAATCCGTCTCTAATCCTGTGTCAAGAATTTGAGACTACACAGGCGGTTTTAGAATCCGTCTCAAGTTGCTAAAATTAGAGATGGAACTGAGTACTTCTCTAAAAATCAATTTCATATGTGCAGTATTCTAGTAGTGCTTCATCATCATCATCTATGATGAATCTATAATGCATTTGAGGTATTTTCAGTACCCTTCCAGATTTACGAATTGGTTGTGGTACATTAGGTTCCTCTACTTGATTAGTTTTTTTACTTGACTAGTAGTATTTTGTGGTTCATGAACTTCTTCAAGATCTATTTTACCCCTACTAACCCCTTCAAGGTAAAACTCAGTTTCCAAGAAGACAACATGTTTCAACAAATACCTTTTAATTAGAGGGATTATATAATTAATACCCTAAATATTTTTTAGGATATCCCACAAATTGGCACTTTTCAGATCTTGTCTCAAACTTATCTTTTTCAAACCTTTTGACATAAGATAGCAACCTCAAATCTTAACATACTTAAAACTTGATTTTCTCCATGTCCATAAATCATATGGAGTCTTAGGGATGATTTTGAAGGTACCTTATCTAGTATATATGTTATCGTTTCTAGGGCATAACCCTAGAAGGATACTGGAAGATCAGTAAAAACTCATCATGGATCATCACTGTGTCCATTATGAGAGAATACCATTTCTAAGATGATCTAAAAACTTACTACTTAAATATTCCATTCTCGATCTGGTCGAAGAACTTTAATACTTTTGCCCGCTTATTTCTCTACTTCACTTTTTGAATTCTTTGAACCTTTCAAACGATTCATATTTGAGTTTCATCAAATATATATATATATCCAAATTTAGAATAATCATCAGTGAAAGTAATGAATGAATACCCTCCTCTTGCATATGTTGTCATAGGTCTCATACACAACTATGTGTACCAACTTTAACAACTCTATCTCCATAACGGAGATTTAGTCATTTTACCCATGAGATAAGATTCACGAATTATATTTGATTCATAATCAAATAGTTTTAAAACTCATCTTTATGCAACTTGTTTAGTCTTATTTTATTAATATGACCGAGTCTACAATGCCCTATAAAGGTATGATTCACATCATTTCCTTTTTTTAAGTTTGTTCAATTTGAAAAATATTTTCATATAAGTCAAGTATGCAAACTCCACCAAGTAAACAAACAGTTCTAAATAAAATATTATCATTATAAATAGAACAATAATTGTTCTTTATTACAATACCAAAATATTCTTTGTCAACGCATGGAATAGAAATAATGTTTCTTACAAAGAACTGAAACACAATAACAACTTACTAACTTAATAGACTTGCCCATAGAAAATTCTAAATTACAAGTACATATGGCTAATACAGCAACCTTTGTTCCATTCCCCATGCACAGGATTGCTTGTCGTTTGTTTAACCTTCTACTTAGTCTCTACATAGATTTACATATATGAGAACCACAACCGGTATCTAATACCTAAGTAGAACTTTGACTTACAACAAGATTTATTTTATCATGAACAAACTTTTATTTGTAGCTAAAGTTTCACCAAACTTCTTCTGTTTAGCCAACACAAGATACTCCTTGCAATTCCTCTTCTAGTGTCCCGACCTATCGCAATGAAAATAAATTCCTTTGTTCTCAAGGTTACTTTTCCTTTTGTCCTTAGCCAGTGTCTTCCCTTTTGCCTTCTTCATTTCTCACTCTTTAAAAAAAACCATTGGCCCTCTTCCATTTCTGGGAAGATTCATCTACTAGTACGACTTGGTTTTTCTTGGAAGGAAAGTGTCTCTCAACAGTCTTTAACGTGTTAAAAAAATCAGTTAAGCTGACATCTAGCTTATTCATGTTGAAGTTCATAACAAATTATGAAAATGATTCAGGGAATGACTGGAAGATCAAATCTTGACTTAACTCTCCATCCATGACAAAACTCAGTTGTCCCAATTGATCGATCAAATTGATCATTTTCAGAACATCAGTCTGTACTATAGTGCCGTTGGTTATTTTAGATTGGAATAGCTCCTTAGATGTCTCATATTTGGCCAACCTACTTTGTTCACCATACAACTATTGAAGGTGAAGCAACATAGTAGGTGCATCCATTTTCTCGTGTTAACGTTGTAACTCGATACTCATGGATGCTAACATAATGCATTGAGCCACATGTGAATCACCTTGCTATTTCATCAATTTCTTCCTCAGAGGCATTGTCTATAACGTTTACAGGGACAGGAAAATTAAATACATTTGCTAACTTTTCAGTATTGAGAACTATTCTCAAATTCTTTAACTAATCTGTGCAATTCGGTCCGATTAATTTGTTAGCATCAATATGCTTAGCAGTGATATTGAGTTAGACATAGCAAAATTCTTTAAGTGAATTTTAATAACAACATTAACATACTTTCATTTTATTAATCACCAAATTAATTAAATCTTTATTTAAAATGATGTCTCCCACTATTTTCTTCAAACTATATAACCTTCCATATACAGGTCGGTAAATCTAACTAAAGATTTGCTAGTGAGATTAAGGAACCCATTGATATAAATACATAGCATTGTGTGTGCACAATAAACTATATACTTATTCAATCAAGTAGATAACTCTTTGTCAATTACATCAACATGTAACTCCTTATTATTTCGCCTCTTAGATTATTATGATCAAGTGTATGCACATTCGAATAAAAATTATCTAAGTTATGTTTGGCCTAGCATTTCATATAAGTGAAGAGAAAAATATCATTTTTGTGTGTGCACAACAAAACAGTATTGTTCAATTTCATATAAACATCTAAAGTAATACGTCAACGTCTTAAATATTTAATACAATCGTTATGTGTGCACAACAAACTCATATTAAATATTTAATACTCTATTGTTTTATCATGCTAGAAGGTGATACTCGATATTGTAAATATCTTTGAACGTTACAACTTAAAATTTAATTCTTAAGCATTTTGTTATTATTAGTCTCATCTTGTTTAGTACACACACACACACACACACACACACACACACACACACACACACATATATATATATATATATATATATATATATATATATATATATATATATATATATATATAATTAGCATGCATATATAGAATACTATATTCTACTTTGATTGATTATGGACTTTATTCTAATTTGGTTCACTTGAGCCACTAAGTGAAACAAAAGGTCAAATCTAGAATGCAAGAATACATGAACATAACTATTACACTCAAACTCGGGCTCCAATACAAATGGGTCTTCAATGCTCCTTGATCTTTAGCTTAAATTCTTCAAATAATTTTAACTAATCTTATTACAAGCTATTTTTATAAAATAGAAACATTGATCAACAGTAAAAGGGAAATATGTAATATCCCAAATATTTACAAGAATTGTAAATAAGATTTGAAATAATTAATTAAAAGTTATGGTTTAAAACCTAGAGTTGTCGAAGTGAGATGTGTAGAAAATGGGCAAACATTTTTTTTTAACATAATTTATTTGTTAGAAATTAAATGTGAGAATATTGTAATGATGCATGTAGAGAATTTATTAAGAAAATAAATTCAATTGAGAAGTGAAGGTGGTTATATTGATATACATATATACCTAAAGTGTGTTTGTTAGCCAAATAAGAAGATGAGTAAATTAATACTCAATTAAACTAATAAATTAATTAGTTTAAATATGAAGTAAGAGGAAAAGTCATGAAATATAATTAATTAGGTTAATTATATTGATTATGAGTTAAAATTATATAAAAACTAGAATGTTTCTCTAGAATGACAATATTAAGAAATTAATTAATTAAGTACTGAACTTAATTATTAAGTTGTTGTATAGAGTCCAATAATGGATTAAAGCAAGTCAATATGTTAATTATTTTAAGTCATGTTGGTAATTATAAAGAGTCCAAGTAATTTAAATGCTACTAGTGGACTAGCCCAAAATGATTATCGGTATTAGCCCAATATGAGAATACTTGCATGAAGGAGGGTAATTAAATATGGAAGCCCAATGGAGTTAATGTAACAATTTAAAGTAATGAGCCCAAACATTTAAAAAGTCAAATGATGGTCAAAGTGTTAGAAAATTTGATTGAGTGTAGAGAATTAACTAATGTAGGGTTAATTGAATAACCCTAATTAAATATGGAAGCCCAATGGAGTTAATGTAACAATTTAAAGTAATGAGCCCAAACATTTAAAAAGTCAAATGATGGTCAAAGTATTGGAAAATTTGATTGAGTGTAGAGAATTAACTAATGTATGGTTAATTGAATAACCCTAGTTGGTAGGCAAGAGAGTGCATTAACCAATCATTGGTTAATTGCTAGGTGAATAAATATAGTGATGAGAATTAACCATTGATGAGTTAATTATGTAACCCAATGTGGTAGAATAATTAAAGATAAATCTAATTGGATTATATTATAAGTCCAATTGATGTATTAAACAAAGTTAAATAAATTAACCTAGTAGTCCATGTAATTAATTAAACCTTGATTCAAGTTATAATTAATCAAGTCCAATGCTTGTTTTAATTAAATGTAACATAGAGTATTTAATGTTAGCCCAATAGAATAATTAAATTGAGCCCAACCAAATTAAATGGATGAGCCCAATATATTTAAATCCTAGAGTCCAATATAGAGCTCAAATGGTAGTCAAAATTGGTCAACATTTATATATATATATATATATATATATATATATATATATATATTTAAGCTATAAAAATAAAGCAAAAATGGGGGATTTAATCCCATTTTGCTGAGATTTAGTGATCCCCACAAGGGGGTGGCTTGATTTTGCTTGGTTGCTTCACTTGTACACAATATCAAAGTGGTTCACCAACCCTAGTCAATCACCTAGTTATTCAAGTGGTCAATCAATCCAATAGTAATCCTAATTAAGCTTTAATTTCACCAACACTAGTTTATTAGTGAGTTGATGAAGGATTAGCAAGGTGCTATAAATAGGATGCTCCACCAAGTTGTTATGTTTGTTAATCATTTTGCAAGAAATCCAAGAGAGAATAGATAGAGCATTTTAGAGAAAATAAAGAGAACTCTTGAGAATTGAGGTTTCACCAAGGAGGTTTGCTAGAGAATAATCAAGGTGGAGTTCCTAGTGAAGTCCATGGCCAAGAAGAAAAAGAACATCCATGTCTAAGAGGTTAAAAAGTGTTCTAAACCCTCTTTAGTTCATTTTTATAGTTTAGATATGATTTGAACAATTAAAATATATTTTTAACCGATTAAAAGTTATTTTGATGATCTAGAAGTCTAAAACTATGATATAGTTAGTACATGTATTTGTATAGGTGGTATGCAAAGAATTAGAAGAAAAGTGCATATAGAGATTTACCGGTAAAAACCTTGGTAGCTATGTGTTATTTAATGTTGTAGATTGAAAGGTACAAGTTAAAAAGTTAATTTGTATAGCTATAAAGTTACATATATGAGTTTTTTAAGAAAACCCAACTTGAAGATTTCAAAAACATGAAAAAATAAGGAACTTATGGCTTTTACCGCAAAATATGGCGTTTTAAAACTCTAGATGGTTCGATCTAAAATTTCTTGTCAAAATGTTTTCAAAAATGTGATTGAACTATGAAATGTTGTAAAACAAGAAGTTAGGAAGACAACAACACTAAGTTGGTGTCATTTAGATATGTAGAGTTTATTTTATTCAAGTTTGAACAATTAAAACCAAGAATTTGTGATTTTAGTTTTCACTTTTTCTTTGTGAGGAGTTTTTTGTCTAGTTCCATTCCGAATTTGGATTTATGATATAAAGAGAAATTGTAGAGGGGGAAATTCTGATGAGAACGGACTTAAGAATCACCCCAAAATATTTTAAAATGAAGAAGTTATGGCTGTCGGAGGGTCGAGCAGTCAAAAAGTTGACTTCCGGTGTGGCGCAGCTGTGCCAGAACAATCTGCCTAGCAGATTTTGTGGGGTCCGAGTTGGGTCGAGTCGGTCCGGGTCGGGTCGAGTTTTCTTTGATAAATTAAGTTAAAATAAGTGTAAAATGAATGTGTTTGGATATTAAACCAATAGCTGAAGTTTATTAGTAACTAATTGGTAGTTAAATGTTTAATATAAGGACTAAAGTTAACACAATTAAAAAGTTAATCATTGGTATTGTTTGAAGATTATTAAAATAGTATTAAATGATCAATAATATTAGTATATGATTAAAAGTTATTAAATGATTAATAATATTAGTACATGATGAAAATATTATTAAATAATTAATGGAATTAATAAGTGATTAAAAATTTATTAAATGGTTAATAATATTAATGAATGATTAAAATATTATTAAATGGTTAATAATATTAAGAAGTGATTAAAATGTTATTAAATTGTTAATAATATTAATAAGAGATTAAAATATTATCAAAAGGTAAATAATATTTGTAAATGATTAAAATATTATCAAATGGTGAATAATAGTTGTAAATGATTAAAATATTATTAAATGGTTAATAATATTAGTAAGAGATTAAAATATTATTAAATGGTTAATAATATTAATAAATGATTAAAATATTATTAAATGGTTAATAATATTAATAAATAATTAAAATATTATTAAATGATTAATAATATTAGTAAGTGATTAAAATATTATTAAATGATTAATAATATTAATAAGTAATTAAAATATTATTAAATGGTTAATAATATTAATAAGTGATTAAAATATTATTAAATGATTAATAATATTTGAACGTAGTTGTATATTATCAAAGGTAGATAATATTTTAAAGTACTTGGTACATTATTAAATGTCTGAATCATTAAGTTATGTAAAAGAAGAAAATTTAATTGAATTAAACAAAAGTAAATAGTCCGTTTGTGGGTATTTTAGACAACTTATTAAAAGTAAGTCGTACGAAGAACGTGTAGTGAAGGCATAAGTTGGTTAAGCGTACCCGACATGTCTAACTATGTTTGGGCTAGGGTTTTTGTCCAGAACTTAAGGGTTCGTTTGTCGGACATCTTAAGAGTTAATAATTTGAAGTTAAGGTCTTAAGTTAAAACTAATTAATAGTCATTGTAACTAATGATTATGTCGATTTTATATATAAATTGTAGGTTGAACGAATGACGCAAATAAGCGTAAATGGTAGAAGCGAACCAGACAAGTTTTTCATAACTTGCTCCTATGTGTATTAATATGCTACAATTTGATATTATATTATTGATATGAAGATATAATAATGATATTTGTGTTATGTGAAAAGCATGAGGTATGATTACATGTGAAAATATGAAGAATGAATTGCTAGATGCTAGTTGATTATTATAAGAAGTATAAAGCATTCATAAAATGAAAAGCATGAAATGCATGATGTAAGAATAAAATGCAGAACATGTATAATATGTGAAACATGTAATGTGTTATGTGTAACTGTTAAACTTGCTGAGCCGTCGTGCTCACTCTTGCTATAAAACCAATATTTTCAGATAGTGCAAATTATTCAAAGTTTTCGATAAAGATCAAGGAACAGGAAAGCATATTACTTTCACTGAAGGTCTAAACGAATATTGTAGATATCAGTCCGAATTGGACAGGTAAAATGTTTATGTAGAATAAAGAATTGGTTGGTATATAAAATGAGTGTTAAATACTCAAAATGATTGTAATAGAATGTCGTATCATGTATGAGATTGAGACATACTAGGTTTGTTTAAAGATTGCGATTCTGGAATAGAAAGAAATGTTGTAGAATTGTAAATAAATGATTATTTAGCAATTATAATATTGTTGTAATTCATGAACAATAAGAAAAATGTAGTACTAGTGTTGAACCGGATCTGAGGTTAAAGGAACTCGGATTCGGGGTCGTCACAAAGTATATAGGAGGGATATGAAATTTATATAAGAAAAATTAGATAAGTGAGGTACGCAGACCCCATTTATTAAAACTCATTCATTCAAGCATCTTCATAAAATAAATCAAATCTCTTTGGTCAATAGTCCATAATCAATCCATCTATTATCATACATCTCATTATATGTATCAATAAACCATTTATCTCATGAATTAAAACTGTTTCATATATATCGATATCATTTAATGGGCATTCCAGTTAGCATGAAATCCAATTTCAGGTTTAAAATAAACTATTTATTTTAATTATAAAATCATCTAAAATAAAACTTTATTTTAATTTATCAAAACTGCATAAAACATGGGGGGGAAATGAACCAAAATAGCGTGGTCTAGTGCAGCTGCGTAGGACCCAGCGCTGCTGTGCTCGAGACCAGCCTAATTGAGCTAGTCTACAGCAAAGCTACGCTGCGAAACGCTGTTTTGCTTCGCGGTTTGATTTTCATATCATAATTTTTGCATTCTTTTTAATCAATCATAATTTTATAACAACAATTATGCCCAAATAAATTATTCTAAACAAATATCCACATATATTCGAAATCAAAATGATATATGCATACAATCTAATTGTATAACGCAGCGGAAGTAAGCATAAATCACATTTAAAAAAAAATTACAAACCAAATTTTAGGATCATTCTTATGCGATATTTATTAATTGAGGAATGGTAATAGACTATACTATAGATTAATCAACTTCTTGAATAGTTACAAGTTCACCTCCCTTAATCTTTCGCATTACGATTCCATCGATTAAACATTAGCTACTCAGTGTGGGTAGCGCTCCAAAGGTGATCCACCAAGAGATTATAAATAAAAGAAGTAGATTTAGGTTCTTCAAGACCTTGGGTGACAAACCCTAATTCTCTCTCTCTCTCTCTCTCTCTCTCTCTCTCTCTCTCTCTCTCTCTCTCTCTCTAACTCCTTAGATATAGAGAATTATGGAGTATTCTCCAATAATACTTCCAACAACTGAGTAACCACAATCTATTATAAGGCTCCTCCTTATATAGAGAAACTCATTTCTTCTAAACTCATTAAGATTAAGGTTTTAATTTAATTTCCAATCTAATTAGAAACTAAATTAATTATTATAATAATTACAATTCATAAACTATTAAAGAACTTAATTATTTATAATAATACTATTACTTATTAATTAATTCCTAAACCAATTAGGAACTAACTAGTAGTAGTAGTAGTAGTAATAGTAGAAGTAGTACTAATAGCAATAATAATAATAATAATCCTCTTATTAATTTATAATCAGTATTTTTAAAATACTTAATTATAAATATTAAGCTATTTAATTTATTCTATCACTATAGTATAAATTAAATATACTTAATTTATTATTACCATTATGTCATCTACTTCTAAGATAAATATTTCTCTTTTATAGTGTGACCATTTAGGTTCAATATTATAATGGTTGTAGAATAAATAAATTAGAACAATTCTAATATTTTTTTATAATGAATTAAACTTCTTTAATTCAAAATAAATATATATATTTATTCTATAATGAGAGTAAAACATCTCAGCATATAAAATGACTTTTCAGATGATATGAAATTAACATTTAATCACAAAGAACATATTTAGTAAATATTTACCGTACAATTCAATCCTTCTATCATACAATGTCCCGATCAAATATAAGACATGGAATTACTATCAAGTCTTATTTTATTTGATCATATGCATTTTAATTCTCAAATGCACAACTCTGATTAATGCAAATTAGAAACTCTTTTCTAATTTCTTTCCACCTTGGTCAAGGATTTCTGAGTTGTCATTTATCAAATTACATAGGACATTCTCTCCCTTTACTTGAAAGTGGTAGATCATTTGTTAATCATTCATCTACCTTTATGTACACTTTATTATACCCGAACATACCCTTTGATATACCAACAAGCCTTAAGGAATATGACAAAGTGTAACTCATAATACACAAGGTACTATGATGATCTCAAGTTCAAGGATCACATGTACTATTATCACTTTAGGAACTCCTATTTACCAACAAGTAAAACTTCATTAAGTGTTCCTTAAGCGAGTCATGTTCAGTGAACTTATTCTCCAATAAGTACCAACATACTTGCTTTAGTGTCTCCATATAAATGATTATGATTAGATCAATCATTCTCTTTAAAAGAGCAAGCATAGTATGTACTAATCTATTCAGATCTACTAACCCCACATTAGTGATCCTATGATTATGAACATTTTAGTTTTGAACTATCTTGAATTTAGATCTTAATAGCATGATCATATCATGATTCTAAAAACATTGCTCAAAAACTATGAGTTTATCCAATAATTAATTCTACTAATTAATCATGAATAATAAATGTCTTTGATAAAAAAAATTATTAATAAATTAAATAAGATCATAAAGTAAATGTTATCATATCAAATGTAATTGGCTTAAGAGCATACTACTTACACAAAAGTGAAAGAAAAACTTGTCTTTACTACTCTAAAGACTCTGGGCTTTATACTATGACTGATCAGCGAAGGAGAATCTGGGTTCGATTCAATTGATGCTAAGATTGGCCTCAAGGAATTGGACATAAGATATCAAATTTGTCCATCAGTTCCTAAAAAAAGAGTATTTCCCTATGACAATGTATCTAGACTATCGTGAAGATCATCCATAATACCCATCTTGTTAGCATTAATAAAGTAATCAGCGGGACTAGAAAGGCAAAATGGTTACACTAAGGATGTTCATTATCTGATGAAATGATGAGTTAGACGGCTGAAACGCCAAGACCAAATAATGGAAAAGAGGTGTCAAGGATGACAAAGATGCTTAAAGCCAAGAAGAAATTGGTTTAGCTATTGAGGGAAAGCCTCTAACTAAATGGGAGCAAGGAATTTAAAGGGAGAGCATCCATCTTGAAACACATCAAACCCCAGTTGAGCTAACGAACGAATGAAGTAGTAGAGAAAGCTCGGGTAGTTAGTCCCGTGAGCGCCCAAAAATGATGCTGATAAACTTTTATCCAAAAGTAACTCGACACATTAGTCGAAACCATTCAAAAGTTGACCGAAGAAGTCATACAACTTAGAGTGATACTGCCAATAAGGGGAAAAAAACCAAGATCACAAATTTCAACAATCATCGACTATCTATCCTCTTCCAGTTAGTATTCCTGTTGCTCGATCTTTTGCCCAACATGTTAAATAGTCAAGTGGAGTTACTTACACCGGCAGGAAAATCCCTACAATTAATGACCCAATGTACATAAACAAAAAAATTTAAGGGATTCATATTACAGGAGAAAAGCAACTCAATATTCCTCCTCTAACGTCTCTTAGGCCACAAAAAACATATGCAAAAATAAGGTAGAGAAAAAAGGAAGCAATGAGGGTGTACATGAGAAGAGTCACCTGAGAGAGGAAAGATCCTCCTCCATATTATCGATTGTCGAGCACAAAAAAGCCTAGCAGAAGATAAATCTTTACTGATCTAACCTTAACTATAATAAATGTAATATTCATAATAGTACTCATTTAAACGTTTACAAGTGTTGTAAGTTGTTTTTGTAAGCAACATTTATTCAAATTATTTGTAAATCAACAGTCAAACATCAATTAAATTCATGATTTATTTTAGATAATACAACCTCTAACTATATCTAGGATCATATTTAATTATGTATTGTTTGTATTAAAGTTATTGATGATTGTTGAAAATTAATTATTTTTGTCATTATCAAATAGGGGAGATTGTTAGTGCATTTATATTAACCCTTGTGTTTGGATTTAATGATGATATGATGATAAGAGTTTAACGTATATGTGTAAAAGAAAAATAATAATACTATAAAGTTCTTAAGAGATAATTATTGCAGAAGGACTTAAGGATAAAATTTATTAGGTTGATCTAGATTAAGAACTTCTAATAAACTAGAAGTCCAAGTTCATAAAGCTTCCTTTGAGATCGCAGAATAAATCAAACAAGTCTAATAGAGCTGTCAAGTAGAATGTAAAGATATATCGAGATCGCAAAGTGACTGAAGTGAACTCCAAGATCGTAGAACTACTTCAGACAATGAGCTAAAATGCAGAGCTACATGAATCATAGAGTGAACTTATATGAGGATTGCCTCTACGATTCTAGTCATTTAATATCATAAAGTGTAATTCCTATCTTGTCAGTAGCCGTTTTGATAGGTAGCTTCTTCAACATATCCCCACCCTAAATATCCTCGAAGTGTGTTGACAGAAAGAAAGATATCCATTTAGTCGCATATCTAACAGATATATTTGGAAACCCAAGTCTAACACATCACTCAGTGGCCTGACACAGTTGAAAAATCTTAGGCGGCTACAACAATCTACTAAACAGTATCAAAAAACTTTTGAGTCAGAGAACAGTCGGAGCATAATATCTTCCAACGGGTGTTTTTCCAAGGAAAAATCCATAAATAGATTTCAGCTTCAGATTTTAAAATTAGAGAATCGATGATAAGAGCATAGATCAAAGAGTAAATAATACAAACCAGAAAGCTCAAAGCTTACCCTATGATCCAAAAGTCATTCTATGCTTTTAAAGAAATTGATCATTGATGTTAAGTCTTTTGGAAAAGAGCTTAACACAACTTAGCAACACCTCAAACACAAATAATCAAACACCAATTAGATCTTAGTGATCTGTGTAAGTCGAGACTTAGTGACTTGTCTGATTCTGAGTGAATCAGTTCTCTTAGGGAGTGTAAAATGAGACTTAGTGACTCGTCTGATTCTCTGTGAATCGATTCTCTTAGTGAGGTGTAAAAAGAGGCTTAGTGACTCTATTAATTTGGAGTTAATCAATTCTTTGTGTGATGTTCAAATCTTAGTGACTTGTGTGATACTTAGTGGACCACGGTGTTGTAATAGTTATGAAAGAACCTAAGTCTTAGTGACCTTATCCTTAGTGGATCATCCCTTCTCAGATGAGTAGAAGATGAGACTAGGAGTAGTTAAGGTTTCGAACCTCTTAAAAATCATTGTCTCCTTTATTGCTTTACATAACTGTCATATCAACAACTGCTATATAAACTGCAATATAAACTGAGACTTGATTTCACACTCATTAGCATTAAATTCATATATGAAATCTTTTATTAATCTTTGAAGGATTTTATAAAGCACAATATTTTGTTGTGCATAACTGAAATAAATTAACTGTTAAATTATTCGATAAATAATTTTAATCTGAGTTTTTAAAGAATCTATTAAACCCCCCCCCCCCCCTTCTAGATCTCCTTGTGCCATCTAGGAATAACAAAACTAATCTGAATTTTTAGAGTCTAAAAATAGATGGCCTAAAATGTGACTCCATTACATTGATCCACAACTGAGATTCAAAGAGTTCGAGAGCTTGCTTAGACAAAGGAAAGGTGTTAGGTACCCTCGAACTTCCTTGAAATATGGTTATCATTTTACTAATATTTTCGTAAGCTTTGAAAAAGTTGTCGTATTGTGTGTGTTCTAAGTGTTCCATTCCTAGGTGTCTTGTGTCATTCTATAGTGTGTCTGTGTCTGATGTCATGCAATTGTAAATGAGTCCCGTTTCATCGTAGTAGGGTTCAATTTGGTTAGGAAGGGACTTTCAACATATTTTATTTATTTGTAATTTTATGCAAAAAAGAGTTGTGATTTGATTTTTAAACTCATGTTTGAAAAGGGAGTTTGGTTTCTAAACACGCGATTGGGCGTTTCCAAAATATATGAGTTTGGTTACTAAACTCTTATGTACATCTTTCAAAAGGTTGTGTGTGTTTTGTTTCTAAATTCGTGAATGTGTGTTTTCAAAAAATTGTGAGTTTGATTTCTAAACTCTAATGTGTGCATTTCAAAATAAATTGAGTTTGATTTCTAAACTCGAGTTTCTTCAAAGGTTAAGGAGTTTCATTTCTAAACTCATGGTTGTTTCCAAAAGTGAGTTCGATTTCCAAACTATAGTGTGTACCTCCGAAAGAATTGAGTTTGATTTCTAAACTAAGACGTATTTTTAAAAGACCATGAGTTTAGTTTCTAAGCTCTAAATGTGGGTACTTTTCAAAATAAAGTGAGTTTGTTTTCTAAACTCTTATGTGTATTTTAAAATAAAAAAAGTTTAATTTTTGGACTCTAATGTGTAGTTTTAAAAGAATGTGAGTTTGGTTTCTAAACTCGTGTTTGTATTTTTTAAAAGAAAATGAGCTTAGTTTTTAAACTCGTGTGTGTATTTTTTAAAGGTTATTATAAAATGTGTGTTTTTCAAGAGTAATTTTAAAAGATGGATTTTAGGTTATATCAAATGTCCTTTTCAAACATTTAGTTTTCACACTTTTGAATTTGCTTCATTTTAAAGAGCCTTTAGTTTTTGAAAATTATTTTTAGTTACCTAAAGTAAGTAAATGGGTTAGGGTCCAACTTAGGTTATGATAACCATCATATTGGACTCATCACCAAATTATACTAACACTAATAATCATTATAATAACCATGAATTTTAAGTAACATTGTAATTAGAATTAGGTACTAATTATCAACAAAGTAAATTTTGTGTTAATTAATTGTACTTTTATGTGATTAAATGAATATATCAATGTATTGGTGTATTCGTTCATTTATTAAAGTGTATCAAGGTAAGATAATTAATTAATTAATTAATTAGTTAAAGAACCAATCAAGTATTGAAATAAAGATAAACTAGTTAATCTAGTAACCCAATTGACTTTAATAAGGCAGGTCTAATTGGATTATGAGTTTTACTTAATGGACTTAATAATTTAAAGTCCAAGAGAATTAATTTAGTAGTCCATGGACTTAATGTAATGGGTAATCCATGTAATGAGTCCATGTTATAATTAAACTAGCTCAATGCTTATTTTAATTTCAAATATCATGAGTTAGTTAATGTTAGCTCAATGAAAGTATTTAGTTGAGCCCAAATGAATTAAATGAATGGGCCCAATAGAATTAATTCTAAGTCCAAAGTGGAGCCCAATATAAGGTCAAAAATAGGAATGTATATATATATATAGATGTATTTATGTATATATGTGATATAAAAATATATCAAAAATGGGGGGGGAGGGGTTTGGCAGGCACTTTAGGGGACCCACTAGGGGTGGATTATTAGCTTTGATGTTGCTTGTAATTACTTTTAAAGGACATAGTTGGTAAACCCCTCCAACAACCCTAGTCCTTTCATATAAGTAAAATCCCTAAAATCTAGTATTTTTTTAGCTTAAAAAGATAAGAAATAAGATGATGTTAATGATATTATAGACTTATACAATGTCTATGTATAAATTTTGGATGATAACTTTTGTCTATAAATAAGAGCCTTTATTATGTGATAGAGAGTTTATTCATTTCAATTATTCACTAAATTCTTAAGAGTGAAAAGATAAAGAGCTTCTTAGAGAGAAAAATAAAGAGTACTCTTGAAAGCTTGAGAGTTAAAAGTCTAGAGTTTAGACAAAGTGGATTCTTCACCATTTGTTTCTTACTTTGGAAGGAAGAGAAGAAGAGCATCCAAAACTATAAGGTTTAAAAGTTCTCCACAACTTAGTCTTTTACTTTTATGGATAATATCTTTAGTTTATGTATTTTCCATGGTCAAAATATAATTTATATGGTCAATATGTAGTTTATATGGTTAAAATATATTTCTAATAGTTTAAAACCTATTTTTATACTCTATAATAGTAGATCTATAATATTGATGAAGATCTATGGTTAAAGTTGCATAATTTATGTGTCTATGTGTTTGGTAGGTGAAATGATGAAAGAAAAAATTATAAGAACATGTTTGGTTTTGAAACCCTAACTTGATGTCTAATTTAATAAAATTTATTTTGAAGCATGAAAGTTGGTTATGTGATTTTTGTGCCTTAAATGGTAGATTTATGTGTATCCATCGTAATGAGACTTGAATCGTCAAGATCTACGTAAAAATAAAAAAGTTGTGTGACTTTTACCAAAATGTGTCATTTTGAAACCCTAGTATGTTTGATATTAATTTTTGTGCATCAAAAGATGTTTGTAAGTTGATTGGTTCTTGAAAATTGAAAGAATGCTAAGTTATGATCATAACAAAACAGGTTTAAGATCATTTGAACTGGTATGCAACCTTTTATGCAAGATTGAACCAAAGAAATCAAAGTGAAAAAAATTAGGGATTTGAGAAAACAGAACTACCACCGCCGCAACGCTGGGTTTCACCGCCGCAACGGTGAAACGTTCTACCTAGAACCACCGCAGCAGTGGTTTTCGCCGCCACAGCGGCTGCCTGTAATTTTTTTTAAAAAAATAACTTTTAATAACCGGGTCGGGTCGGGTCGGGTCGAACCTTGGGTGTTCGTCAATAAAATATTATTAAAAGATTAATAACATTATAATATGAATAAAATATTATTAAATAATGAATAATATTAGAAAAAGAAATAAAATATTATTAAATAATTAATAATATTAGTAAATATTTAATGTATTATTAAATGGTTAATAATATTAGTAAAGAACTTAAATATTATTATTGGATTAATAATATTAGACAAATGTTTAAAGAATATTAAATGATTAATATGGGTATTATGTGATTAAATTATTATCAAATGATGATAATACTTCTATGTGTTTAATAAATGACTAAATGTTTAATTACGTCATTAAATATGTAGACAAATGTTATTAATATGAACCAATACGTATTATGCTAATTGAAGGATCAACATTGTTAATGTTAGGTTATTTCAAAGGAAATTAATTTGTGTTGGTTAGCCATAGACAACCATCGAGACAAATTTTCTATACCCCGACTTGTATTTATTTTACAAGATCCCTAAGTGATTTAATTATTTAAAATTAACCCACATCGATATTATTGTTATTATTTGCACTATTGAAGACTGTTTTATTATTGAACTATGAAACGTTTAAGTTCTATCATTCCTGAACTGTTTAATAAATAGTCTATGTTAATCATTCAGCTAGACCTTGCATGTATAAATTCAATCATCTGAATATTGTTAAAGTAAATCCAAACCAATAATTGGTGCGGACGCTTATAGTAAGACTGGGAATAAACAACCCTAAAAAAGGGAATATTTTTGGGAAACCGAACTTGCACACAGCTGTCTAAATATTATGTTTACACATATGGGTAAAAGAGGTTGATCCCATTGAATACAAAAATACTAAAATAGTCAATTAAATTATTGATATGCCTTAGCATTAGTTCATGGTCCTTGATGGCCACTCGACAATAAAGACTCAAATCTTTTATTTAAATTGAATTTGAATCTCATTCTTTCACATATATTATATATTGTTGAAATATCAGAAATTTATTCTTTTCAATCATGATGTACATCACTTGTGATTACTATTTATTTAAACTTGCTGAGCAAAGTAGTTGTTCACCCTTGCT